>OZ012625.1:28469803-29669803 GCA_963942485.1 Pediacus dermestoides | reverse complement strand
GAAGTTTTAATTGATTTCAATTGAAACCTTTTATTTATCAGTATAAGAAGCTTATACATTTTTTAATTTTCAAGATATGGAATGGATACTACTCGTATATACAGCTAATCCGAAATTGATAGACTTAATTAATTCACGTAGCTTTAGATATTTACATTTTTCTACAGCAGTGAAAATAATAACTTAAACATTGTGAAAAATTACTGAATGTGACATTAAAAATAACTGATAGTTACCAATTTATCATAATTTACATTTGCACCATTTACTATACAATAACGTGCGTAAACTTTAAATACACATAACACTTTATACGTTATTGTATCGAGCGACCAAATAAATTTGTAATCGAGTCATCCATGGATTTGAATCCGTATGTCTTTAACTTGAACCAGTTTAACTTTCAACTGACATTTTATTGTAATGCAGTTCAAGTAACTACATACGATTTCAGGTTCGTGGATGACTCGATTACAAATTTATTTGATCGCTCTTTATAAGAAGTAATATGTATACAGGGTGTGTCACGACGAGTTGACAGTAGACATAACTCTATTACTAAACACAATTTGGTTCTAAAAATTGGTACACACCCATTATACAATGTGCTCTATTTAATGAAAATATTGCCACCTTTCTGGAACTTCCGGTTATACCGGAAGTAGACACAAATTTTCAGAACAAGATTCAAAATTTCTGTTTGTCCACTTGTAAAAATATTAAAACTAATATTTTTACAAAAACGAATCGCTAAAAAATCTTGTTTATTGCAAATCACATGTATGGGTTATAAAAAAGTGTTTTTAAATATACAGCATTAATTTCTCACAGTATTGGAGAGAGCAAACCACTTATAATTTTTTTAATTTGGTTAGTATCGTAGGTATAAAACAATGCTCGATTTTCGTGCTACCTTATCTAATCAATACCTATGCATTTCAATTATTCTCACTGGTATAATAATTAATTTGAAACACCATACACTTTTCATATTGAAAATATCGGTTAACCTTAAAGTAAATAAATATTTCATATTAACTCACCAGTATTTTCCAAAACAATCATTGTTGATGACCCTGTACAAAAAATATTTCAGATTATGAATGAATTATTATTAATGAATGGATTTGGTTACAGTTTGTAGTTCAAATATATAAAACCCGCGAGATTCTGGCAACAAGTATTATTTGTCTATTTCGTATCATTTAAATGTATCCAGTCGTAATAATTTAACGAATTTAACGAAGTATGTCAACAACACGAAATATAATCAGCGTTTTCCACATATTTCAATAAATTATAGTGCAATTTTTATTTGGTTAAAATATAATTTAGTGCTAAACTAATTGGTGACAGCTACAGTATATCAACCAAAACCGAAAAACATTAAAGCAATAATTAAACTTTGTAATTTTAGAACTGAAGAGGAGCAAATAGCTTTTGGAATGATGTATTATTTTTGTACAAGGAAAAATTATAATCATATTAGTCAAGATCAAAGTACCAAATATTAATAATATAATGGGAAGCCATTGCGAGGAAATTGTTGTTTAACTACAAGGAGCTTTACAGAAGGAAATAACTTTTTTCCCATACCTACACGAAAATGGCCACTTTATTTGTGTGAAACGTAGATACAAAGTCGCCTTTTTAGGGTAGTCCCGGAAAATAAGGAGTTGGGGTAAACATTTCTCCCTTGGGTAGCCATTCCTTTACTGTAGCCTAGTCAACGAAGACCAAAAAATGCCGCTCAGGCGCAATAAATAATGTAGTCTGGTTTTTTTTTCTGAGTTGTAGGGTGGACCCCCACAACCAACATACTAAAAGTCCTGACCTGTGGGGTGTGAGCGTTGGGAGGGAGGGAGATGGAAAGGTACCCTTTTTCAGTTTTTCGTAAATATCTCGAAAACTATGCGTCCTAGCGAAAAGGTCATCCTATATAAAATTAATGTAAATTAAATTCCATACAAAATCATTTTTCGGTAGGAGCAATACTTAAGGAGATGCGGGAGTGTAAAAAGTAAAAAAGTCTTAAATAACGTAGTTTTTTCTGTGAGGGAGGCCAGGTTCGGCCTCGAAGTCAAACCTCCCATTATGTGCGCCCCTGGGAAATTTTCTCGTTCAGCTGGTAGGTTTGGCACAGGTCATTCATTTTAATACCATGAATAACACCGTTCAACAGGAGCATTTTTCTTGCGAATGAAAAGTACAAAATCAGGCTTATCCAACTACTCTCAGACAAAATGAAGGCAAGGGGAGTACAAACGGTACTTGCAGAAAGGGATACAGATGCAACTATAGTAAGATGTTGGTTAGCAAAAGGTGCCCTACACCCTACTGTAGCAATAATATTCGAAGATGTAGAATTGGTCTTACTCCAGGCTCTTGCACCACCAGAGAGGAACATGTACTTCTTTCAAGGCTAGCAGGGGGAAGGCGGAGTCAAAACTGTACTCAACAAACAATCTCAAACAACTACCGTTCGCAGACACCATCATCCTGCTCCATGCCTTCAGTGGGTGTGACACCACATCTGCAATATTCAGTAAAAGCAAGGGAGGTATGGTGAAACTGTTCACCAAATTTCCCAGGCAAATAAAACAAGTATACGACGTCTTCTCAAACCCTTCGGCAAGAGCAAAAATGGTGACTGAGGCAGGCGAGAAGTTATTTTTGGAGGTGTACCAGGCGCCACCAGAGCCCGATTTAAACAAAGTTCGACACGCTGCCTTTGTGAAAGCCTCAACAAAGCCAAAGTCTGACCTGGCCGCACTACCACCAACCAGAGGGAATGCTCGACAACACTCGTTCAGAGTTTACTTGCAGGTACATCATGATGTTTACTTAATGCTTATAAAAAATGTAAACATATTTTCTTACTGGATTTGTATAATATTTTTTATAACATTTCTCGTGGTTGGTTTTCTTATTTACAAATCGAACAATGGCTCGAAATTGATAACGGCATACAACCGACCGATTGGGGATGGACCCGGGGGCAAGATGGATGGTTCATCCCACTTACAACTACGGACCCAGTAGCTCCGGAAAACATCCTCAACAACATCTTTTGCAGATGTTCAACGGGTTGTGGAGGACGTTGTGGATGCAGGAAAGCGGGCATTCCATGTTCCATGGTGTGCGGCACTTGCCACGGTGCATGCACCAATAGATCAACTCGAGGATGAGGAAGATTCAAATGATATTGAACCTTTTTTTAATAAATAACTTTTTTACTTTTCCACCCCCCGCACCTCCCTAAATATTGCTCCTAGCGAAAGAATGAATAGGACCATTTTTGTATGGAATTTAATTTACTTTCTTTTTATATAAAGTGACCTTTTCCTTAGAAGGCATAGTTTTCGAGATATTCATGAAAAACTTAAAAAATGGACCTTACCAACCCCTCCCCTCCCAACGCTCACACCCTACAGGTCAGGACTTTTAGTATATTGGTCGGGGGGTCCCCTCTATCTCTTAAAAAAAAACCGGACTACATGATTTATTGCGCCTGATTTTCCTTTATTGACTGGGCTACTGATATGCAGGAGTTATTTGTGTTTGTTTATGGTTGTCAAGGTGATTTACTCACCGCACAGTGTCAAGGAAAATGTCAGTGTTACGCTGTTTTAATTTGTTCGCGCGTTTCACGCAAAAGAAGTGGCCATTTTCGTACAGGTATGAGAAAAAATAGAGTATGCTACACGGTAGGAATTGATTCTGCCTAATGTCATAATAGGTACTACTATTAGGAGACGTCTTATGATATTAATAAAACACATGGGTCTTATAATTAATATCCATGACTACCTATACTTTATAAAAATTAATTCTACATAAAATGACAAAAGTCACTACAAAATGTCAAATAAAATTTTTCCAAAATACTAATTTAAAAACTCTCTCATTTGGTTGTGGATAAAACGTTGTATTGCATACGTGTCTTATTTGTATATTATCCACTTTAAGAACGCTCGAACTTAGTTCTCGCGTTTAAACATTCTTGCGTGGATAATATACTACCTAAGACACTTATACAATAAATAACTATTATCATAAATGAAATATTTTATAGGAAATGTTTGAATTGAACCAAAAACTAACTTCCTAATGATTGCTGTACAAATTTCTCTTGACCTCTGATAATATTTCACAGAATTACTCAAATTTATTGGCATTTCGATTCACTGCTCTGGTTGGGTGAACCATGCATCGCGCAAAATTAAAATCTATTGACAAAATTCGCTAATAGTTATCCTTTTAGTTTTTGAATGGTGGAACTGGAGAACTCAAATAATTTTATTTTACAAATAAAAAACGTGACATTTGTAATGTTTTTATGTAAAGTTTGAAATGTTATAATCACATCTGGTCGGTGAATTTATTCCTATACAAGATGGGTCAAATTTTAATTGGGGAATTTGCAGATTCAATGCAAAATAATATGAATTGCCAAAAATGCTTAATTTTCTAGATAGTGTGTTGAAATGTGGCATGATTAATGGCATAAAAATTAACAATGAGTCTTAATAATTTATTGGCTTTCGTCAATGAGTTACTATGGATACAAATGTTATTTGTTTGCAATTATCTTTTCATAACCAACTGAACAATGTATTAAGCGATTCTTAATCAACAACTAGGTAGACTGTTAGAGGATGAATGAATTGAGTTTCATTCGAAAACTTAGCATCCTATCCAAAAATTACAAATAAACTTTTTCGTTCATGAATGATAGCAGATGTTAAAAAGAAGAAAAAAAAATAATTTAAGTCGACGGCGTATCATTTATCTTTTTAAAAATTGTATCTCAGGGAATCCCTCTCATTACGCATCTGGTTAGAATGAGGAAATGAAAACAATAGTAGGAAGCGCAGTAATGTACCCAATATCCACCTTCCAAATTTCATAAAAACATCTTAATTATTTCTATAGGTACGTATGTCGGAAATACTGCAATTAAATTCAAATTTAGACGACTTCTATCTCGGAACTAAGCCTTTTTAGCTATCAGTTTTTATGACAAATCCATATACATAGTACAGTCAATAGGGAATAATTTGTGCACTTTGGAGAGGACTCGAAATTCAAATTGTATATTGTGGAGTATATCGAAAGTCTCGATTCTTATAGTTTTTGCATAAAGTTAATAGAATTCGGAATATAAGGAAAGAGTAGTTCATGCAACAAGGTAGGAATTAAAATATTCTAACGAGTGTGAAAATTGCGCCAGAGCGAAGCGAGGGCGCAAGAACACGAGGCAGAATCAATTCCTACCGTGTAGCATACTCTATTTTTTTCATACCTGTATGAAAATGGCCACTTCTTTTGCGTGAAACGCGCGAACAAATTAAAACAGCATAACACTGACATTTTGCTTGACACTGTGCGGTGAGCGAATCACCTTGACAACCATAAACAAACACAAATAACTCCCGCATATCAGTAAGGGAATGGTTATCGAAGTGAGAAATGTTACCCCCACTCATTTTCCGCGACTACCCCAAAAAGGCGACTTTGTACCTGCATTTCACGCAAATAAAGTGGCCATTTTCATGTAGGTATGGGAAAAACCATTTCAGCCCCTTTTTCCAAGATGGCGGACGAACCACCGACTTTTCAGTCCCGTAAATCGAGTTTTAACTTAGTGTCGATATACCCCACCCCACAATATACAATTTGAATTTCGAGTCCTCTCCAAAAATGCACAGATTGGTCATTTTGAATTCCCTATTGACTGTACCAATAATATTTCGGAGTGTTCTGCGTATTCTTCAAATTTCCCGATTAAAATTTGGAACACCCTGTATTTCATATATAATTAGAAAAAAAAACACGCTGCACTATCCTACTCTGTTGGTATCACAAATGTTGTAAATAAGTTTCATTGATGACTAAGGAAGAAAACCGTGAAAAGTTAAAATTTAATAACTCACAATGTAATGACACAAATACAGCGATCACCTGACGAAACTGACTTTGTTTAACGTACATATTTGGAAACGCCTAATTTTTTAATCCACTGACTTTAAATTTGATACCCTTATGATGTAAAAAAGCAATAAAAAATTACATAAGATCTTTTTAAACATCAGTTGATTTCAGGGACGGTTATTCTAATTATTCCAGAGGAAATTAGAAAAGGGAAGAATGTATATTTAATCGTGCCTTCACGTACAGGCAATTTATTTAATGTACATCAAAAAATTGACGCAGAGATTTATCTTGTCCGGAATCTCATTTGTAGATCTATGAGGATATACAATATCATAACAGACATAATTATTACGCTATAAGCTTAGATAAAAATACATTATATTTGCTCTCTACCGCTATTACAATTAAATTGCAATTAACAGACACTATAAACTTGTAAAATCAGCTTAAACAGATAAAATAACATTCACGCTAACCAACTGGCTATAAAATCAGTTCATTATAACTTTCTAGGTAGGAATCGATTTATTACTGCACTTAATAAAACTATAAGACACGTTATCAAATTGACATAAAATATCCAGTTTTCAAAAAGAGCTTTATAAATCTATACAGACGCTCGCAAACAAAATCCGTATTATACCCCGCATTATCCTGTAATTTCTCGGCTCAATAGTTAATGAGCGATTTGTATTCATCACATCTTTTGGCATTCCCAACTCTACCGTGGTTTAACCCCAAGACCCTAAACGTACTTGTCAGTGGGTATACGTGTGTGTATTTATATGTAAGATTAATCTGTCAAGCACCTAACTGTTCATATTGCATTATCATCCATCCACTATTATGCTTGCAATTATTCTAGCTATTTAGCATATAATACTATAGAATAAAGGGAACTTTGATTTATAATCTATTAGAAACCTTGATTAATATGGAGTTTTGCCACAAATGAACATTTAATGCATCTCAAGCTTGAACATGATATATTATGTATTATTGTTGTTTCATTTTAGGCAATAGTGACGAAGCATTAGTTTCAGAATATTTTGAATCTGCGGTTTCCACGGTTCAGCTTTTAATAGAAAATGTAGAAACACCTTAAGGTGCTTTGTCCTATTTATTTCAAAGTAAAATAGTTGATCTATTGATAAAGAATTTATATTTATGAGCATGATATAAAAATGTCTATGCAACTGATTGGTTGATTGATACGATAGTATATAAAGTAGGCCATATGTAAAGTTAAAGTGTAAAGTGACACTTTGTTGTGTGAAAAAGTCTTTTTCCCATACCTACACGAAAATGGCCACTTTATTTGCGTGAAATGTAGCCATTCCCTTACTGATATGCGGGAGTTATTTGTGTTTGTTTATGGTTGTCAAGGTGATTTGCTCACCGCACAGTGTCAAGCAAAATGTCAGTGTTATGCTGTTTTAATTTGTTCGCGCGTTTCACGCAAAAGAAGTGGCCATTTTCGTACAGGTATGAGAAAAAATAGAGTATGCTACACGGTAGGAATTGATTCTGCCTCGTGTTCTTGCGCAATTTTCACACTCGTCAGAATCTCTTAATTCCTACCTTGTTGCATAAACTACTATTAGCGCATGTTGCTAATAGCAACGCTGTGCAAAAATGTAAACAACTACGATACCTACTTTATCATTATTTGTCTAGGGCGAAGTTAGTCAGTCTGACAGCGCAATTTGATACAATAATTTGTCACTCGAAATTATGAAATAATTGTCGGCAAGTGTATGCAACTTCGAAATCTTAAGGAAAATGTGTCAAATATCAAACACTCTTGCTTTGGAAACCAGGTTCGTTTTAGAAATGAATGTGAAAAATTACGGTAAACTCTCTTTTTTAAACAAGGGAGGAAATCACATCATAACGCATTTAGAAATTTTTTCAAAAGATTCTTAAAAATGTACCAAACTCAAATTTACACATTTACTCTCAAAATTTTCACAAATTTTATTTGCTAAAGTCGAACATTTATTAAAATTTTTTTGTACTGGCTGTCAAAGATACAGATAGATTCCATGCAACCTTGTTTCATTTTATACATAGGTAGTCATATACAGGTGGTTACAAATTTGCTTGTTACTTAGAGAGATCCTATAAAAACCGTAAGAGATACGATTTTGTTAAATTGGAACAAGCTTGAGCAATCAAACGCCCAATAATATTTTGAAGAGAAATTTAAGGCATGCTGATTAATTTCTGAATTTTTTGTGACATATTCTTTATCAACTTAATTAACTCAACCACATTCGAATCATGATAATGATTCAATATGATGCAATTAAGTTTAAGTTGATAATAGTTGGAAAAATTCGAAACAACAGATCTGAAATGCGATTGTTTATTTTTTACTGAGCAAGAAGTGGTCGTAAAAATGTACTTTTAGCTTTTTGATGGCTCTCCAAGTACTTCACAAGCTAAGATGTATTCTTAGTTTTCAGTTTATTTCAGATATTTAAAAAAGTAATCAATATATTAAGCAACTTTACCCCAATTTGGAACGATTTTACAAGATAGGACATATCACCGTATGAGTTGAAAATTTTTATAATGATGGTTATTTATCTGAAATCGGGAGTAAAGAACGTTCAAATCGGCAGTAAAGTAAGTCATTATTGTACGATTTTTATATACGTTGGCTTGCATAAGTAGTCAAAGAATATACTAGTTGACAGCTGACAGCCGAACGTGGTAAACGTCTATTTTGGTTATATCGTGTTTTACTCGTTCTTTTTGTTAAAATTACCCATGCTTCGGTGCCTACTTCAAATTGTGTCTGGACTCTGAACGTTAAATTGGGCGATTTAGTCGATTTCAGATAAAATTTAATGTGCAACTAGGCATTAAAGTTATTTTTCATCATAGTGGTTATTTACTAATATCCACATTTGTGATGAAAAATGCAACTTTACCTAATGCCTTGTTACACAAATAACTATTTTCTGTGGATGAAGCTACTATTCAGAAAAAAAAATTAATTAAAAAAGTTGATTATTTGAACGTAGCGGGCGATGTTGGCCAATCAAAAGCGCGCGCGCGCTTGTCTTGACTGCAAGCTTTTGATTGGCTAACATAGCCCGGTAAGTTCAAATAATCAACTTTTTTACTTAATTTTTTTTTATGAAAAGTAGCTTCGTCCGCAGAAAAATAATTTTATATTCGTGTTCACACAGCTTTTATTCATGACTATAAAATTCAATTCAATCGGTGATATGTCCGATATTGTAAAATTGTACCCCCAATTTAACCAAAGACGTATATTTAACAGTTTCCGAGATCCCTGTAGAGTCCGACCGCTGTAAGAAAGGTACAGGCACGTCATCGTTGGGCTGCGCGTCATGTGTGTACGTGGCGTACATAATATAATTAAAACAAGGTTGCAGGACTAAATTGACTTTTAATGACCTTTCCCTTAACACCAATCTTTTTTGTCAACATTTTTAATAAAATTAAACGCAATTGAAAACAACTTTAAGCAAGACTAGAACGTTGCTAAGCAACCGTTACTTATAGCGATATCGCCAAACACTGCGCACCCAAAAAACTATGAGGTGCCTTTTTCAGTTGAATAGGATAAGAAAGAAATAATTGTTATATGTACCTATTTCAAAATCATGAAAGTACATATGTTGTTAATATGGACAAAGTTTAGGACACTTTCATATAGTACATAAACAATTTTCTTTATAAGTTGTAAAACATTTGTGCCTCAAATCTCTTTTACAACAAGCGTTTTATATGCAATAATCTAAAGCAAGTTTGGTGAAAAAATTCATGTTATCGTTATGGTTTAAAAGGGAAACATTAATTCTGTGAGAAATCAGAAATATATTGCTCGCATAAAATGAACTGAACTGTAGCTCACAACGAAAAATAAATAAAGAATTGATGGCATAGTAAAATAAAACTTACTGTAAGGTTGTGGCCGAGACCCATAATGTGGCTCTTGCAGCAAAGGCTGAGGTCTTCCATTTGTATTTTCTTTTACTGAAACAAAACAAAAGAACACAGTTAAAACTTTTGTATATAGCTTACTCACCAAATGGTTCGATATAAAATAAAAATAATCAAATAAAAACTGTTTTTATTTTAAACATAAAATGGAGGAAAATCGCAACAAGTTTTTTTTATCTCCGCAGATTCGCAGTGTAAATGTTTTTTGCCTAGTTGAACAATCGCACCTCGTCAAAGAAAAACTCGAAAAATAATATTAAGTAAGTATCTACTTCCCAATTGAATCTTTTATGGCTCCACAGAGAAATAAAACTGATACTTATATTGTTAAAACACGTTTTAACAAAGGAAATGTGGAAACCATCCTAAAATTCAAGCAACTGTTAATGTGCCTTTTTGTCTTAATCCTTAATGCGACATTATAGCCTTTCTGTTTGCGTAACAGCTTTTAAGATTTCAGTAGTGCAAAAGCACACACCACGTTATACCATCATGCACGGAACAAAGTTTCCATTTAGGTTTTTTGTTCGTTTTTCCAAAATGGGAGCATAATTCTTAACAATTATTATTCTATTCAAAAAGTTGCGCTTGCATCAGTGGAAGAACAAAATAAAAAGCAAACGACGACAAACATTTCATTGAGTTCAGTTGGTTATACGAGTATTCTGCATTTTCAGTGAAAAGTTAATTTTTAACCCGGAAAAACAGCAACTGTTTTTATTGGAAAATAAATGTGTATACATTTTATTAGTAAGTTGCTTTTTTCAATTTAAATGCAAATTATGTATATAATCACAAAATTTATAGGTTAATTTAAATGAGATTTATTGCCTTTGCTGAATTAAATTTTAATCTCAACCCTAATTTCTGTTAGATAATTTATTCGGTGCTGACTTTTAAATAGGTATATTTTTATTCCCCTTCCGTTCGAAATAAGACAAATTGGATTTGGAACCTGTTAAGTAGCGTGTAACTTAAAATTGGTAATTTGGTAAAATTATTAAAAGCTTTTCAAAATATATATACGCCATTTTTTGTACAAAACTTCTCAAAATTGTCCAATATACATATATTGATGTTAAATTTTAAGTTTAGTGCTTTATTCATGCCATACATAAATACAGAAAAATATTTACGGAAGTCAAATAAGAACATATTAAATAATAATAATAACTCAATATAATACAACAGAATATACAGAATAATTAAACAATAATTACGTAATATTCATACAATAAGTACTACAATAAAAGTTTAAAATAATAAATTCACCAAAAAGTTACGGACAAAGAAATATCGCAAAAAGAGTCATCGTTCAGAAACATATCAAACGAACAAAAAAAAAAGAAATGGTTGCTGATTGCGACCATAGTAACACATCAGAAGGAAAGTGACGTTTATTTAAGATGATTTTAAAATAACAATTACAAATAATAATTAAGTAATGCCTCATTTGACTATTTTAGTATATCGCGCGAGATACTTCTTTCATTATAGCCACCCATACACGAACGTTCATTATTGTCAGATTATCATCTCACTAATACTTGCGAAAAATAATCTAGTCATACAACTAACGTAAATCACGTTTTTTTCAATCTGTTATCTCGCAGAAGAAATGCGTGTTGATTTTGTAGATAGGTAAATTAATCTTTTATAACAATACTTTTCGTGATGGTTTACGATTTTGCTTTATATTTTTGTACGACTGATATGTAGTAATAGGACTGCGAAATATTTGGATAAGAACGATGTGATATCAAATAAAACCTGAAACAAAATTTACAGGACGAGCCCAGTCCAATCTTTATTATAATGGACCAAAATTATAAAGGTGTTTATAAATAAGTCGTTTTGAGAATAGAATTAAAAAATATATTTACCTTACAAAATTTTTTTTTCAAATTTTAATCCTACAACATATACAAAAAAAACTATTAAGACCACTTAGCTTTTGTTAACAATTCCGCAATTACGAAAGTACGGAAATTTTTTATCCAAAATTAAACACGACAAACTTTTGTTATGACATGTTATTCATTGCGAGACAACTTTCTACTCACACGATATTAAATTATCAGTAAATAAATAAAAAACAAAAAAAAGTGCCTTATACCATGTATAGCTGTGCTCAATGGCAATAAAACTAAACATTCCACGTCGATTTTCGCGTGAATATTTGTAGAATTATTATATAATAAATTCAGTGAGCTCACCAATTGGTACGAAAATGTGCATATTTGAAGGAATCGAGAGTTGGTAATGGTTAACTGAATATCCGTTTTATTACAATCCCGCGTTCCGGTCACCAGAAGCTCAATGAAAAATTCCACTGAAGTGGAATAAAATAGTTTGTGCTGGCTACCGTACAATTCAAAAGACCAAAAGACGTCAATCGATCGGAAAGTATAACAAACGTGACTAGCATTATCTTCCTCGTAATTAACTTTTTGCAGGATTTCAACTTTTTATTAAATATTGTGAAAATGTATTCACTCAGAGTTTTAAGAATAAATTAAGAGAATTAATAGAAGCCTAACATTTCATTTGCAGTTTGTGGGTAAGGTAAGGTTCCTTATTCTTATTATATTATCAGCAAATCAAAGAATAACATCATATGGAAAAATAATAAAACTGCAGCCCCCATACACACTCATTTAAGTTCATTCAGTAAGCAGTAGTAAAAAATTTAACCATAAAAAGTACAATTACTTTTTTTAAATCTAACAATGAGCCCGTATAACGCTAATATAACTTTGTTATCAAAACTCATAAATTCAAATCATATAAAGGAGTATAATAACTTCGTTTGGAAACCCTCAGCTTTTTGGGTAAATGTTAAGCTCCAGTACGAGGTATATTTACTCATAGTTTGTTCTCCTCCTTTGTCCCTAGTTTCTCACGTTTTCCGTAATAAGATCTCGTAGTATGAAGTCTGCTACGAAGATAAGGAGAGCATCATGTGTCAGGGCGTTGATAGCGTTAAATACATCCACGCTTCGGAACATTACACGAAGTCTGCTTTCCTGAGTTCCGCTTTGCCGCTTCTGATTCATTTTTAGTTTCAGCCAGTTTGTGCAGTAAAATGCCCGAAAATTATATAAATATCATCATTTTGAAACTGGTTTCATATTAGAGTGATTAGGAAGCGGGTAGGCTTTAAATAACGCAGTCTTTTCAAGACGCATGAATAATTACAGGATCCTTCCCGAGGGGTGTTCAATGCTCACCTACCCAAACAAAATTCAACAGTTTGTGTATAACCTGATGATTCCCCTTGCAATTCTAATTAAGGAGGAATTCACTAAAACGATCATTAATTACGTTCGCATAATGTATCAGAAGAAAAGTGTCAAATTTTATCTGTATCAATAATCCGGTAATTTAGTATAAAACTGGGAAAGGATAAAAATAGGCATCTCATTAAAGTTATAATATGAAAGTTTAACGCCAAGAGATCCGTCGTTTGCACTACCTTACAAAGTTCTTAATAAGGTTTTAAATAATTCATAGAAAACAGTTTTGTTGGAGCTGTAAACTGAAGGCTGTTTAATGTTAGAATCGCTTAACTCATTCATTTTAAATTAAATGTACAACAGTAAAAACTCAAAATAACCTGTTAATGTCTTAAAAAAGTTAAAGTCATTCATAAATAATCGGTTCAGTTATACAAAGTTTACCTCCTACAAGAACCTTACAGTTTTTAAAGGTGGTTTTCATATCATCATAACAGTTTAAAAAGAATATTTATTAATTAAAATTGCCTAAAAATAAAAAAACGTATGTAACTTACGTAATAAAAAATGAGTCTCAGATTTATTTTGATGAAGGCAGCAGCATAACTGCTGAAACGTCAATTAAGCTACTGAAAAAATAGAACCACAGAATTTTTTCCTAAATATGGTTACAATTTAATAAAAGTACATATCAACTGTACAATAAATAAGTAATTTTTTTTATCTACTACCAATTCATAATAGCCTTGATTTGACATTAATTTGAGTAAGGTAAGTCAGATTATTACGCAACATTTGTTTTAAAGAAATCATTACCACACTGAAATTTCAACAAGAAAATTCTCTCTTACAATTATTTATAACACAATTTTTACAATTTAGTATCTTTATAGGAAAGTTTATATTTGTAAATGTCTAATTATAATATAATATATATTGTTTAATTCTTCAAAATTTGTTATTAACATTGAGTATTGACACTTCATACTCTTAAGTTTGATTTTTTGAAACCTGGAGAATTTTATAATAGCGTATCTACCTAGAAAAAACCCTAACTTCACGTTAGATAGCTGAAAAAAGTTTTAGTTTTATTTTATAAAAAATCAGTTTTATATTTTAATAATAAATATAACACGGTCCACGTCCCCGAGTTTTTTGTCTATTAAATTGTTTAATTTTTTGAAAATTTATAATTCAAATTAACTGTTGTGTATAGCGCTGGCTAGTTTTTACACAACTTAGGTTAGGTAGTCCAGTACGACAACTTGACAACAACTACTGAGCAATGTCGTTGGAGATAAATTCAAAATTCATTTTTAATTATTTGGACGGTAGAAGATAAAATTTTGTATATTACACGTGGGATATACACACATTAACATATTCGTCTGATTACAGAACTCGTCTACGACTCGTTCTCCAATTTCCAGACTCTTATGTTAAGGATGTTCATATCCCACTAATATAAATAACTATTATCTACTACCAATTCATAATAGCCTTGATTTGACATTAATTTGAGTAAGGTAAGTCAGATTATTACGCAACATGTGTTTTAAAGAAATCATTACCACACTGAAATTTCAACAAGAAAATTCTTTCTTACAAGTATTTATAACACAATTTTTACAATTTAGTATCTTTATATGCAATTTTATATTTGTAAATGTCTAATTATAATATAATATATATTGTTTAATTCTTTAAAATTTGTGATTAACATTGAGTAATGACACTTCATACTCTTAAGTTTGATTTTTTAAAACCTGGAGAATTTTATAATAGCGTATCTACCTAGAAAAAACCCTAACTTCACGTTAGATAACTGAAAAAATGTTTAGTTTTATTTTATAATAAATTAGTTTTATATTTTAATAATAAATATAACACGGTCCACGTCCCAGATTTTTTGGTGTATAAATTGTTTAATTATTTGAAAATTTATGATTCAAATTCATTGTTGTGTGGCGCTGGCTAGTTTTTACACAACTTAGGTTAGGTAGTCCAGTACGACAACTTGACAACAACTACTGAGCAATGTCGCTGGAGATAAATTCAAAATTCATTTTTAATTATTTGGACGGTAGAAGATAAAATCTTGTATATTACACGTGGGATATACACACATTAACATATTCGTCTGATTACAGAACTCGTCTACGACTCGTTCTGCAATTTCCAGACTCTTATGTTAATGATGTTCATATCCCACTTATAATATAAATAACTATTATTTCACCTAAATATTTCAACAATCTCATTGTAGTAATTCCCCTAAATAGTCCCCTGTTTGCAATATTGCAAGATTAATTGTTATAATTAATTAACTAAGGTAGTAGCAATAGGTTAGAAGTTGGAATAACTGGCTGATGTGAATTTATCTCTATTGGTATAACCATATGAAACGAAGTAGGTAATTAGTTGGAAACATTTGTGTTACGGTTGGATTGTTTATGACTCCTAAGGCAGACGAGCATTTATAGAATTTAGATAAAAATGATATATAATTTACGTGTGTGGGAAGAACATCAAAAGACCTTTACTCCAACTCGGCAAATTTTAATTCGCCGAATGAATTAAAAGCACCAGTTCTGAACATATGAACAAAATATCTTTCGGATAACAAAATATGAATATAGATGTACGTTTTTTTATATTATTTTATTTTGAAAATTTGCAAATGGAGATGTAATCTTGCATCGTGTTCTATATTCTGTAACAGCTTTAGCATCGTGGTTGCCAATTTACATACAGGATTTTATTTACAAAGCAGGTCAAACCGAGGGTATGGTAAGCTGCCTCGACATGAGTATTAATATGGCTTATTTTGTTAGTGGTCTGCAAGTCAGGTGGATAATTATAATAGATTAATAATTACATTAATAATTTACAGTTTAGATTATATCGTTATTACAAAATGACCTGATTAAAAGAATCTGTAATTTTGTATTAAAACATTATGGGGAATCATTACGAGGTCCTCCGGTAACTTTTTGTACACCCCGTATAAAGATTCGGGTACAATTTCATAAGTCAAATTTTATACTGTTTGATTGACGTTTCCATGTGTAGGTACCGTCTAATTTTAATGAAAACTTTAGTTAAAGTTATTTCTTTTTTCCGGGCTAAACTCAATTATATTTTTTAGCCATACCTAGTGCCTGAGGTGACGTTAATTTGTTCGCAGTTTCATGCGAGATATTGTTCTCTACACACCCACGTAAAAAAATTATATAACCGAAGGAAAGTGATTGACGTCAAAAAATTAATTTGAAAAACTTGACGTCATTTCCGATCGCATAATTTGCCAAAAAAATACTCCTATAATAAAATAGCATGTAGCCTAGAAGATAAAGCGAATGATAAATCTTTAATTCGCTAAAAAATATTTATCTGAAAAAAAAAAATTATTTGGGAGATAAATGACGGTTCGCGTGTCTCTATTATGCATGCCTTACCAGGCAGCTAAGGCGTTAAATAAATTTTGAGAAAAACAATAAGACACAAAAACTATGGGGGAACAAATTAAATATAATTTTAGTAAAAATATTTTCTTGTGTGATGATGTAGATTTTGAAAAATAATAAGTTTCATTAAAATACGTTACCTATTATATTGCATATTTATAAAAGTAATTATTTAGTGATTACTGTGTATTTATAACAACTACTTTTTTAGCAAATATTTAATGACATAACTGTGAGAAAGAATGTAAACAGAAAAGTTCACAAACAAAATGTTAAACTATTGAACAGTGTAAAAGATGTTCCATATAAAAATCCAATATCGGAAGTCACTGAAACTGAAAACTAACACATCAAGTGGTAGTGGAACTGTATGTACTGACAATTGATAGCAATAACTTCAAGTTTATGGGAAAACAAACAAGAATCCAAGCGTAATATGAACCGCACCAGAAACTTTCCAAAACGTCATATAGCATGAAACTGGGCTGCTCCATATCAGATCATAAAAAGCGATCCTAAAAGTTAAATTGGACGGTATCGGATGTTCCAGGCAGAGACCGATAATGACGTAAATGAGACTCTGCGACAGTTCATAATGGATTGTTCTGAAAAGAAAGCCACTTCCGCACAATAAGAAAGAATTTGCTCGACTATCATCACTCAAGTGGAACGAAGATCACGTAACAGTTCCATATGCAAAAAAGTATAAACCGTATCAATTTATCTGCAAGAATCGATTTTCAAGAGATACGGAATTTGTTTTGTAGACGTTACCATAAAACACGATAAAATATTTTAAAATCACATTCTGATCAGTAACCAGAGTTATACTCCTATCTGCCTAGCCGGAAATAAAGTTTCCCTAGAACATCGTAAAATGCTGCGATGTAAAGTGGTGATATTTTTTATGTCAACAAATAAAAAAAAATGTGTCAGAAAATCTTCCTATTCCCTGTTTTACATAAATATAACAAAAAGTATGAAATTTAGTCTATATGTATGCTACACATTTCATGTAAACCCCTAGGGATTCCCTTGGGTGTCTTCTGAATAGTTAAATAATAAAAAAAAGTATGTTCAGTATCAGTAAAATAAATGCGAGGAAATTCTAACCTCGTTTTAATTTCAAATATACTAGCAGAACCAACGTCGACAATATAAGATCAACATCTGAATAAGACATGGACATCATCTGCAGATGACGTTATCCCCGAGTACTTATATTGCGATAAACATCGACGTCGGACAATGTCTCGTATCGAATGTATATAAGACTTTGTTCAAAGAAGTGGAATCCTTCATATTAGCGTCCTAGATACCTGTCACAAAGAAAAGAAACCGACACTTCCAAGCAGATAAAGGAAGGAAGGCTCGGAATGCTTTGGTCAGAGGTCAAATGTACAGACTTTATTGTATTTGGCTGAAACGTAGACGAATGAAAGCAAATTGGGACAGTTTATAGGGCCCAGAGGACACACGGTGAGTCAAGTGTGTAAATTATAACGATAATAAATTGCAAAGGAGCAACATGTAATGACATCCGGCTAAAATTATTCAGGTCAAGAAAAGGGAATTTGAAACAATTTATTACAGTAGTTTAAACAAATACCCATACAGACATAAAACGTATACCTATATGTTTAATCAAAAAAGTTATACGGAATTATGCATGCGAATCAAAATTGTTTGAGTTGGTATGTTGCCTGAAATTTCAGGACACGTACTTAATTTAAAATCAATTTAATAAAAAAAACTTTTATAATAAATGCACCCCATCGTTTTTGTGTAGAGGAATTCAAACAATGCACTATGTATAAAACAAACAACCACGCACAAAATGCAAATAGACAAATAGAAACCCAATACTCCATCGTATTTAGATGATTTATCTCCAATTTGTTCTACATGAACAAACCGCAAATTTCACAATATGTATAGTGGAACTCCAAACACATACGCCACTGTAGCATAGTAATACATGGATGATCCAAGGCTAAACTAGGTAAATATTTCAGCACACCTCAGACTTCAATTAAATGATTTCCCCAATGCATCTCAAACAAATTAATTACCTCATACAACTACAGCAAATGAAACTTAATTAGCCAGACATTTAGAACATTATTAAGCAGGTCACGTTTGTTACCATCAATAAACATTTTTCCTCTCATCTCTCAATATGGCTGTATTACCGATTTAGTTTTTAATTGGTTTAGCATTACCTTTATAGAATATAAGTTACTGAGGGAATTGGGGAAAGTAAGAAAAAATTACATAAAACTCAAGATTTTATTTAACAAGTTATTCACATGTGAACAGACCGGGCCTTAATCTATTTAGACGATCTAATTTTGGAGGACGATCTCCTGAGTACGTTTTGGGCGTTATTTTTATTTTAGGAATTTTTGTATACATATTCCAATATATTTATGATTCTATTTAGCAAATCCATCGGGATTTTTTTTTAAACTTTTTTACGTCCATTAAGATTTGTTGCATTAAGTCCAGTTTAGTTTTAGTTCTTCCATTTAGAGTGAAATTGATGGTGTCGCCCACGAACAAGAAAGTTGCAGGACCCGTAGAACCCTGTCTAATCAAGCTTAAAGTTTTCTAATAAAATTTTTGAAAATATGGACGTAAAGAAGTAACTTTTTTAGATTTTAAAGCTATCATAAATGCATTACAATAAAGAATGAGATTTTTTTTTCATCTTACACATAACTCTATCTGGCAGATAAATTTGCTGACTATCTGTTATTACCTATTGTATCAATTATAACCTAGGAATTTATCTGCCAAAGAAAATTATCCAGAGACGAACAGATCGGACTTAGTTGAAATATTGACAAGGAATAAATTCTGAGACACTGATCTTAAAAGTAAGACGTCATCAAGTTGAACATGAAGAACTTCCCCATATCAATGTCATTCAATCAATTAAGAATGTAATAGAAGAAAAATTCAGTTTCTGTTTTCTGTAATCTGCGTGTCGTATTTTCAAAACGCGTGCATATTTTTACTAGAAAACTTAAAGTTCTACTTTATATCCAAATGTGTGTTCTCTTTAAATAGTCATACCAGAATTAACATCCAATTCCAATCTCTGTAATATTATTGTAAGTCTCAATGATTGATCGCTATTTCTTCTAACTGTGTCGTTTCCAGGTTGAGTTCTATCAATTAATAAAGGGAACCAAAAAAAATTATGTTTCTATAGCGAAATTGCTAGTAGCATGAGTGTCTCGTTTTTACGATAACCAAATTTCAAGCTGCGGTTTAGGTTACATTCAAATTACCTTGTTGATATGCAGGACCATATTCCCAAAACCATTTCGATAAAATGAGCATTTGTAATACTACCAATTTTATTTGATTTATTTAATATTGCAAGAATTGTTGGGCTTTGTGATTTAGTTAGCTTAAAATGAAAAATAAAATTTTAATATTTTGTGATTTTATGCAAAAATAAGAAAATAGGTACAACTGTTAACATATATTTAGAGAACAAAATGTCTTCAAATCGAATCGAGAAATAGACCGAAAGGTCTGCAGTGATTTACTCTTTATGGTACTGATCCAAAGAACTTTGGAAGACTCTGTACACTACATGTGTTTTTAATTACAATAGGCGGCGGCACTGGTCAATGAAAATTGGAAATTTGTCGTCAGTCGGAATTTTACGTTAACATGTACAGAAGTCCGTCAGAAATGTAATAATTTATGTAAGCGCGGCGAAATTTTTATGTTGCCGCCGTTCGGCGTTCTTTACCGCTGGAACAATAACATTTTGTGCTCATATTCCGTTTGCCGGCGGATTAAACTTATTTGTTTAGGGATTTCGTTCCATACCAACGATAGAGTAGGTATGGATAACATAGAAATAGATCAGGAAGAAATTATGAATATTCCCACAATCAGAAACATTCAAAAAACCACCGAAAATATTGAAGAAATGTCATAATGCTCGTAAACATGGGTATCATAAAGAAAGAGAATGAAGAAAACAACAATAATCCCACACCCACTAGCATCCAAGAAATTACCGGCAATATGGAAGAACTAGAAAAAGTTGAAGTCACAACAAATATCATAATGCCCGTGGCATATTGTATTGTGTGAAGTGGTTGAATAAATGTGTTCTTTTTACAATAACTGATCTGTGTTGTTATTAGTCTATCAACAACCAAACAAAAGTGGGCGGAATTCTTAAACACTAAAGTTTAATCCGGCGGCAAACGAGATACGATCCCAAAATGTTATTTTTCCGCCGGTGAAGAACGTCGAACAGCGGCAACATTAACTGAAAGTATGTCATTCCGCCGCGCTTGCGCAAATTATCATATTACCGGCGGAATTGTGAACACGTTAAATTAAAATTCCGCCTGAGGACGGATTTTCGATTTCCATTGACCAGTGCCGCCGGCGGGCGTATAGATACACTGTTTTAATAACTGTCGTTAATTTGAACGCCCAATTTTGGAGGAAATAAAATCTTTGCAATTATTATTACAGCCTGTGGTATCAATTTTCATTTGCATACGAGATATGTTCTTAAAACAAGGGTTAAGGGTTGAATTAATGAATGGACATTATCCCTACGTTACGCAACTTCGTGAATTATAACTAGATCCCTTCATTCAATACCTATTTAAAAAATACATTTAACAAAGGATATTGTGAATTAGTATAAAAATGAAGTTCGATGTTTTTGAGTATAATTGCACCACAAATAATTATATTTTCACGCTAAGTTATTTCATTTAAAGTGAAACATGAGTTTCACATGATTTTCTAGAATTTATTGATTTATTTAAAAAACACAGAAAATAAGCCCGTGACACAATTTTCTTAAACTAAACAAGACTTATAAGTGTCAATGAGGGACATAATCAATCACTTTTGAACTGAAGGAAAAAACTGACATGTCAACTTGTAAGTTACAGCGGTTTTATTTGTAGGATCTTCCATCTAAAAAATATTCAAACTTGAAAGCAACATAGAGTTTAAAATCCCATATGCCACAAATCATTTGTAATCTTGAAATTCGTCGCGAGTACTTATCTATGAAAGATATTAATTCTACAAGTAACAGAAATTATAAATGAGCTTTACTTTTTAATTTTATATTGTAAAAATGTTTAATATCCCAATGTTATTCATTTCGTCATGTATTAAAACATATAAAACAAGATCACTGCTATATTACCTCTAAAAGCAACATTCTGGAAAAACATAAACCGTTGGTCGTATTTCAAGTTGTAGAAGGTTTGCAATTTGTCTTAATCTCTCACTAAAACAACAACACTTACCCCTTGGCTTGACGAACCCTTCGGGAAGACGCTTAATCCAAAGCAGCTCTCACCAGCGCACATCTCATCAACGTCATCATAGGAGATGGGGACGGACAATGGTGGTGGGTGGTATGGAAGGCTACCCTCTGCGGCGACCTGCACACAGACAAGACAGCCACACATAAGTCTGTAGCAGCTTGATCTTGAGGAATCTTTTTTAGTCTTTGGTTGGTGATGTGCATGATGTTTGTCTGTATGCAGGGCGCGCAGTAGAGGCATAGAGCATTGATTGTCTGTGTGATTCAAGTGTCCAGAGAAATATATATTACGTTATTTTTATATGAAGGACGAGTGGCTAGGTATAACATATTAGTATATAGGGGAGAGGAATAGGGTCATGCCTTGTTTGTTGTGTGGAATTATTTATTATGGTAAACGGTTGGAAACATATCTTCGTGTGCATATCGTAAAGAGTTGGTTTATGTAATTTATAGTATAAAACATTTCTGCAGTAGGTATATTAAAATGTAAAATGCAATGTAATTTACAATTATTAAAACAATACACAACTGAACAAACCAATTTAGGTGTACAAGCTGAATTACTTTACCCAAACAACACAAAAGGGTTTATACTTGGAAATGGAGATAGGCATTTTAGTTTCGATTTCAATTTAGGATCTTAAACTGAAATTTAAACTAAAAGCTTTGAACCACATTCTCTCGTTTAACCATTTTCATGCAATATCCCAAGCTGGACTGGTTTCAATATCAATTTAACAAAATACTCTCCAATAAGATTCCATTTAAGTGATATATTGAAAACCAACAAGAATTTCGGATATTACTGAATAAAACCTTTGTGGAAACTTTTAAATACTTTTTAATAGTTTCAACAAACAATTTTTACGTTAATTTATCAATACTAGCGAAACTTTATGCATTAGATTTGAGTCGAGAAGTACATAATTGAGTTTGTTCAGAAACTTTCAGCACAAATACATATAAAATGAGTCACTATGACTACGAACCTTAATGTACAGAGTGTTCTATAAATATAGGCATAAAATAGGTATTAAGACATCAAAAATGATAAGAACAAAGATTATAACATTATTATTGATTAATATGCTCGTTAATATGTGAAGAATTGCACGCCGTAGTATTATAACAGCATTAGCGAAAGTCCTCTAAAAACTAGTAATACAGAATAAACTAAGAGTGTAATTTTGAGGAAATAAATTTATTTCCAAGTGTACACGAAATATTTCTAGAAAAGGAATTTTTAAATTTAATACGCATTTAATATATTTGTAATTTTTAACGAAATGTAGAGTATATACATCGATGTACCTACATATAGCCGAATGCCAGCTAGCCGACTGCTAAGAAAAGGACAGAGTTCGGAGCATGCGTTGCTCTCCGTCTCACGCAATCGTTGGGCTAGTTGACATTAGTTTGTATATGTTTCAGATTTATTTAAACGAAGAGATAAAAAACATTTTAAATATTATATAAATCGTATAATAAATCAAATGAAGGATTTTCTAATAGTTTCATAGTAATATTGTTAATATAAATAAAAATCAGAGTACGCGTTACAAGAAAGCGTGTGTTTAGTACCTAGTTTCATAACTTACTCCGAGGTTAACCATGGAAACCATTGTTAAAAATAACCATGGTTAAAGTCCAGCTTAACCCCAGAAAAAGTTAATACGCCATTATAATCAATTTACATTTTTATTTCATATACGAGTACATCATCAAGGCATAATTAATGTCCAGTTTCATAAAGGTGACTAACTCATTTTCCGGGCTTAACCAGAAACTATGGCAACGATTGTTATTATAATAATCGTTTCATGGTTTGACTCTGAATTAACTTCGCCTTTATGAAACTGGGCATGAGAAAACTATGGCAAGCCAAAAAAA
This sequence comes from Pediacus dermestoides, assembly GCA_963942485.1. NCBI lineage: Eukaryota > Metazoa > Arthropoda > Insecta > Coleoptera > Cucujidae > Pediacus > Pediacus dermestoides. The sequence continues at coordinate 29,645,960 of OZ012625.1, read as the reverse complement.
AAAACACGACATATTATCAATTGATTTTTAACTTGTTATCATCAAAGGTTGTACTTTTTCTTTGCAACGCCTACTATGAAATTTTTTATTTAATTAGTTATTATATTGAAGTCATCCATTTTATTGGCCTAGAGGTCTTATTAATATAAAAACGATATAGGCAATAACAAATAAACGTGACGACTTATTTTAGATTTTTTATACGAATTTTATGGCCTTTATCCCTGTCCCATATTAAAATCATTCATGGGAGATGTGCACCATGTGATAAAATTAAGCAACGTCAACTTTGTTCTATTATTATTACCACCCAAAAAAAATATAATGGTCGGATAAATGTATCTCTCTCAAAATTGGAATTTGCTATAATAAATCTATTAACAAAGTCCTTATACTAAATGAAACACATAACTCATTTCACTTTACAACTGCTTAATCGCATACAAAACCACCCACCCACTATCATTTTCAAAGAGCCAATTGACAATTTGTTTCATTTATGAAAAAAAAAAACGATTTGTTTTTTATTTTTGTATGTATGACGTCCTATTCTTAAATCTAATAATTGGCCTTTTTTGTTTTTCAGTACAATGGTTTAAAAAAAAAGAGTTTCACATTTAAATGTAACTCTCATTATATTCGATAGTGTTCTAATGAAGCCTACCCACTGAATAGCTTTATTTTCATTCGCTTAATCCCTTTTTAATTACTGCCCAAGAATTTCTATGCTACAGTATTTTCCATGAAAAAAGCTTCGCTTTAGAGAATACTGCTAGAGGACATAGAAAGGGCGGTGAATGAAGGTAATAAACAGGATCTTTATCGTCGTGTACGTTAACTGATAGACGACATAGGAAATGATAGCAGTGCTACGATGTTCCTATCTAACAGGAAGCGTTGTCGGGAAATCATCATTTTACAGATATATGGATGACATTTTCCTTCAAATGCGTTTAGTTAATCCAGAGATTACATATCTCGAAAACCCACTTTGATAAAGCATATTTGCAAATATACGAGATTTGTCACGATGGCATTTTAGACGATGTAAGGAGTTTATTGTCCACAGAACTATCTGAATGGTATTTCGAAATAAAATAAAAAACAGGGTAACATCAGCGGTTAGTCTAAAAAAGGTATAGATTTTTAAAGTTTACAACACGGTTTACATTTTTAAAACAACCTAACTTATGTTGTTATTCTGTATCGAAAATGTTAGATAACATTCTGTTAAATCTATGTAATTTGACGTTTTAACAATATAAAACATTGTTGAAATGTCAAATTACAGATATATTACAGAGATTTTACAGAATGTTATATAACATTTTCAATAGAGAATAGCTCCATTATTTATTTATTGGTGCAACTTTTAAATTTCAATTTAAGAATGTTTTATATACTTTTCGATGACATTACGACATAAATAAAGAATTAATGTTTCTTTGGGTGAACACATTTGACGTCTCCATTCCGAGAAATTAATGTTTTCGTGAGTATTGATGGGATTCTTGTAAATACAATTTTTAAACATATTCAAATATACATGCAGGGTATTTCACGAATGATAATGAGCTTGATGGAATTGAAAATGCAACCCACAATACACAATGTTGTTTTTTGGTTTTAAAAACATAAAACTTAGTTAGCTGTGCAGTTTCGTAAATTTTAACAAAAATGTCATTCGCTTGGTTACATGAAATTGTGAAAATGTTAGTTATTACTCGTGAAATACCCTGTATAAGGGTATACGTGAAATATTTGTCATTTTATGTTTCAGAAACAACATTTTTATTGATATAAGTACATTTAAAATAACATACGATCGTAGAAAAGTAATATTAATTCTACTAGATAAGACTCCTCATCAAATTATTAAAAAAGAAGTTATTTTTTCAATTAATAGAATTTTTTACAATAAATCAAAGTGTTTTTCTATTAATGATTAATGTTACCAATACCAATAAATTTAACTACAAAGCTAAATTTAAAAAAAGAATCCATTACAAGAGATATAAAGCTAGAAAAATATTGCACTTAATTAATTGAACTCTTGATAATATTCCAAATGTTAAAAGTTTAATATGTAGAAAATACGGTATCACTTCATTTTAAGAAGAATTTATACATTCCTAAAAGTGAGCGAGTACTCTAGCAAATCGGGCCATTAGCTCAATATACAATTTTTGTTTAATTTGTCCGCCTGTCTGTGCATAATTGAAATTCCAGTGGTGTGAAAATTTAATAATCTAAACGAGCTTGCTGAAAGCAAAATAAGTCGATAAATCATCCTAATATTTTATGTATGTATTGAAGTGATACAACCGAGGAATTAATTCGAAGATATAAGAATAATGTTTTATTAATATTTAGATACACTTAAAATAAATTGAGGGAAAAATACTCTATCCCTATATTATATGATTGATTTGTAGTTTCTTTTACAACAGCAATTTCCATTTTTTTATAACAAGCAGAAGTGTGTCTAAGATATTTTCAAAAACATTTTGTTTCTTAAAAAGACTGTCTTGTTCTTAATTTTTGATATCAGTTGCATTAATAATTGAAAAGAAAACATCAAAACAAAATGAAGGTTATGTCAGTATTATTTATCTAAGATTATTTATACATAATAACCTCATCAGCAATACTTAGCAAAAGAAGGGGTTCCCCATTATAGCACTGATCAGTGATCAGAATTAGAAATAGGTGTACAAAAAAAGGTTTAATACACAATACGTGGAAATTAGTTATTTAAAACTAAAGGATGATTAAAAAATATCTGATTAGATTAGGCAATGCAAGCAGAAGGTGTGTTTTTGACGTGTCATTAACAAAATGTACTTTTTAAGAAGCCTTTTCTAAACTAAAACTTTTTATTTTTTTATCCCTTAATAGGTACTTATAGGTTTCCATTTTTTAACATTATTATCTTAATTTAGAATAAAATCACTTAGATGTACAAAAAATATATCGTAAAATGTACACGCTTTGAATCGATACCAGATTAGGTTATTTTTATTATAAGTACATTTTATTACTGCAATTTAAAAGTAAATACATATATCATCTATAATTTTTAGAAAAACACTTGTACAAAATACTTTCGATACTTCTGGTTGGTTCAAAATTTCATTATTCTCATATTTGGTATGTATTTAAAAAAACATGGAACTACAATTTTATACATACATATACTACTCCAAACAATAATTGAGGAAATATTTAACATTCTCATCTCGCCTTTTAATTATATGAACCTGTTGAATTTAGATAGCTTAGATAAAAATAAATTCAGCCTCCTAATTTTAGTAGGTAGGTAGATATTATTTGACTTGTACGAACAACTTAAAACTTTTGTCAATTACTTCGTAATTATGCAATTTTGTGCGCGTAAAATTTAATTGCGGTCGTTAATGACATGTCGGAACTGTATGAGATTTATCTTGCCTTGCAAAACTCATTATCCTTCCAAATTTCCTTCTCTCTCTCTTTTATCTAACTCATCTTAGCACGCGGGTTAACGTGCAGTAAAAATAAAGCAAAATTTCGGTGTTGTTTCATTTTCCATTAGCGAGGTAAATCTACTGAAAAATTCATTATAGAGTTTAGTTAAATATTTTTATATTCTGTTTTCTGTAGTACTTATAGCTTCTATTTGTTGTTCTTGCGTCAGGTGGGTTTCATGGTCTGGTAATAAAATCTCTCAGTTCCACATAATTGTGTTTACAACAAACTAAATCTTCAAAGCTTTCAATTACACGTTCTATTGTTTTAAACTAATATGTTGTTTAAATATTTGTTTTTAAAAAACAAAATATCTTTGATGAAAATTGATAAATCCTTTTATGATTAAGTACTGAAAAAAAATTATGGTAATACAAAGCAATTGTTAAAAGAAAAGAGACTGAAATAATTGCATCATCTGTATCTAATACCTACAGAAATTGTGCTCATCGTTGAATGAAATCATTGAGAAAACCAGTTCGAATGCTGACTTTATATCAACTTTTTGCAAGAGAGGTCGATTAAAGACAGTTGAACAAGTCTATTGGTATATCAGTTTACGACAGCGGTCAACCACAGCAACCGCATTCAACATCAGCTGTCCAAGAAGGTCAACAGACATAGCTTTCATATCCACACCAAGGGTTATAACAGATACCTATCATCTCACGATTTAATTAATTAACCCTGATACTACCATCAGCTTTATTTCTAAAGGAAATATTTTTATGTAATTTCCGCATGCCAAGACGCTGCGGCCTGTGATGATCTTACACAAAGGATTCCAACTCGTTTGAGATTCCTAAAACTTAGTTTTGTGGATTATGAATGAATTAAAGTAAAGATTAATAATGACTAAGAAAAGTTGATAACGGTGTTATGGGAATTTATTGTGCAATTTGCGAATTTTTGAAATTTATTAAGGCACGTGTTAAATTAAATTTGCTGTCGTAAATGCCAGGGGGTTGTTTTTGGAATCTGCTTAATATCTTAGAAAACCCAACTTTAAACACCAAATTATTTATCATTGTCTTATTAAGAAACTTTTTGGTCTTTTTACAAGAGTGTTCTTAGCTGTATTTAATTAAACTCCTCTTGCAACTTTCGCTGTACTTCAGCAACACTTAAATTGTTAAATTTTAATTTTCCAAAGCAGAGATAAGGACTAATCTCACAACACCCCTTCAACTTGTACGCATCATTGAGATGTACATGTACATACAACATACAAACCCCAGCAGCGTTTTTACGACAGATTCACTTATCCCAACAGCTTATCGATCCGGTTTTAATAGCTCACCCGCTGATATAAATTATTAATAGTGCATCTAGGTAGAGAGCCTTAACAAGCTTTCTGCCTTCATAAATTGGTATTACATGTGACACGAACGGCTGCAGGAATGTATGAAAACCATTGTTGTAAATTTACTTTGAGATTATTTATCGTATTTGGTTTAGTTAACGATTTATGGTGTGTTGTTGGTGTTATTCTATAAATTGGCGGATGCGCCGGGTTATATAATTATTATTATAGTGAAAAGCAGTTATAGTCAAACAGGGAGGTATTACAACTCGAATAAATATTTCAAATGTTTTCCCCGGTAGATTCCACCGGAAGAGACGCAGTAAGCAGCTTTAATTACACAAGTAGTCGGGTAATTAATCAATAATTAATGTAATTTCGAAAAATGGTCCAATTTAACTAATATACTGTTATACATTGAAGAGATGTCAAAATAACAATTTGGAAAATACTTATAGACATAATTATTGCACAAAATATTATAGAAAAAGATTATAACCAATTTGATAAAGGGAATACTTAATGTACTACAACATAGAATGTAAATAAAATATACCTACTATTTATCCATTTGTAAAAAATATCTGATGTGTCCAACACATGACTTTCTTATACGGATAATACCTCAATTACTTTTCCTAAAGAAATTAAGTTAAACTACAACTTATATTTCCCTGATGCCCTGTGTTACAATGCCTTTATTTGATTGACGTTTACTGTCAAATTGACAAATTAAGTACTTATTTGCATCCGTCGCCAAAAATCAAAATGCCAAAACTTACTGAACGACTCATGATAAAAAATAACCTAATTTCTGTGAAATTAACTGACGAGAGGCTAATCACAGCAAAGTATTCCATCAAATTTAAGGTCACGTGTAAAGGCAATGGTTATTTCGGCATCATCTTATGGTACCGATTTATGCTATTATTTAAAGGAAAAAAAAACTATACAAAACAACCTAACCTGGTCCGTGACTTATAATCGCTCCGAATAAATAAAGCATTTAATTAAAATTAAAAAAAAAAGGGAAATCTATGGAATCGAACCAGCACCGTGTAGATTACTAGGCAGATTCTCTACCCACTACGCCACGGCGACTTGTGCTAGAGGTGGTATTTGTTCTGGATAAGAAGAGTACACTGAATACTTTGCTGCTATTAGCTACTCCTATTAACTGTACATATTACAATATGACACAAAAAACACAAATCAACGACCGCGTAACAACCGGTGGTAGTTTCGCCACCACAATGCTGCCGTAGCCGTCGATCTTTTCAAATAATAATATTGCTACAATCGATTTCCTCAACGGTATAGATTTCTGTAATTTATATAAAGTACTTTTGCAACTGAGTGATAGATGGCGCTACTATATGAATAATAAGAAAGTAAAAAAAAGAAGGGAAATCTATGGAATCGAACCAGCACCGTGTAGATTACTAGGCATATTCTCTACCCACTGCGCCATGGCGGCTTGTGCTAGAAGTGGTATTTGTTCTGGATAAGAAGAGTACACTGAATACTTTGCTGCTATTAGCTACTCCTATTAACTGTACATATTACAATATGACACAAAAAACACAAATCAACAACCGCGTAACAACCGGTGGTAGTTTCGGACCACAATGCTGCCGTAGCCGTCGATCTTTTCAAATAATAATATTGCTACAATCGATTTCCTCAACGGTATAGATTTCTGTAATTTATATAAAGTACTTTTGCACCTGAGTGATAGATGGCGCTATTATATGAAAAATAATTAAAAATTTTTGACGGAATTTCAAAAAAAAGTTCAAACAAAATTTGTTCAAAATTCAATTCTAAATCAATGTTAAAGAATAAAAAAATCTTATAAATTGTTTATTTTTCAAGATATTCCTAAAAAACCTAAAAATGTCATCAGGTAACTGTCACTTGTTTTGGTGCTAGATGAAAAACATTGAATGTGGCACCCACAAATTTGTTCAAACTCTTAAATATGAAATTTGAATCAAATCCGGTAAGTCGTTTTTGAGTTATCGTGGATAAAGACAGACACACACACACACAGACAGACAGACAGACATCGTGGCGAAAATGGTCAAAATGGATTCAGGGGCCCTCAAAACGTGTAAATTTATCAAAATCTCGAAGTCGAAAAAAATCACGGATACAATACTTCCTTATACTACGTATACGAAAGTAAAAAGCGCAAACATTACGGTGCAGACGATAGCAACCTCTTGCTCACACACTCGAAAGGGCGTTCGTTGTGGGCATGCGCTCGCTTGTATTGGAATGATACTCAAACACGCATGCGCATTATCGTCTATTTCGAAATTTTCACTCTTTTATTACGCGCGCCACAAGTACTAGTATTACTTATTAATCTTATTATACGCGTGATAGGCCAGTCCTTCAAGCATTTCAAAGTCCATTTTGCCGCGCAAATAATGCAAAAGTTTTGAAATTTGGACACAAGTTTGAAAACGCTAAAATAATATCTATTAAATCTAAATTTGCAACCCGTTCGGATGACCGGAACATCGTCAAAAATTGAAAAAACTACAATTAGCCATAACTTTTTGTACAAAATTGCAAAAGTTATGCAAACTTGGACAAATGTTAAGTGGCTTATTACAAATCTTCCTTTGAGTTTGCAACCTTTTTTGCTAAGCGGAACCTCGATTTTTATTAAATAATTAGCAAATTTTGTTGTAATTTTTCGTACAAAATTCCAAAAGTTATGCAAACTTTATGTAATACTTATAATACAGTCCTGTAAATTTTTGAGGAACGGAAATATTTTTTCCCATATATACCTACACGAAAATGGCCACTTTATTTGCATGAAATGCAGGTACAAAGTCGCCTTTTTAGGGTAGCCGTGGAAAATAAGGAGTGGGGGTAACATTGCCCCCTTGGATAGCCATTCCTTTACTGATATGCAGGAGTTATTTGTGTTTGTTTATGGTTGTCAAGGTGATTTGCTCACCGCACAGTGTCAAGCAAAATGTCAATGTTATGCTGTTTTAATTTGTTCGCGCGTTTCACACAGGTATGAGAAAAAATAGAGTATGCTACACGGTAGGAATTGATTCCTACCTTGTTGCATAAACTACTATTTTATTTCTTTATTACTCGGGGCGGTGAATTTTTTAACAAGGGGGGGGAACAAAAGTTTTCGAACATGGTTGCAAAATTTGAAAATGATGATGGTGAGTTTAATGATAATGTTTCCAATTTTTTCCGAGTAGTCTAATAGGTAACAAGGAAGCGCATTTTATTCCTACCGCTAAGACTTTGTTCTGCAAAAAAATGTTCTTATAGGTCGCTGAATTTGTTTTTTTTTCAAATTTCATCTACCATTAGATAAATTACATACTTAAATAAAATGATGTTTGGTCCTATGGTACTCGTGTGTCGCTTGGAACGCGAGGTTTTGGGGTTCGAATCTGCGTTTGGTATTTTTTTAATTTTCCATAAAGTATTTACAATAAACTCCGAGATCCGGAGGAGGTGAGGTTGTTAGGGAGGCGGTAATTTCCATGAACTACCATAATTTCAAGTTCATTGTTATAAAAAGAGTTAATTTTATTATTTATTCGTTGTGAGATGTTATTATTTTTATTAAAATAAAATCATAAATACTTTTTAGGTTGGGTCCTTAATTGAGTTTTTTAATTTTTCATAAAATATACAATTTTTATACATTATTATTATTTATTCGATAGAATTAGACCGTTAAAGTTTTATTTTTAAAAAGCAAATCAAAATTACCCACTGGTATGTAAAATTTCAAAGAAAACATAATCGCCTACTGGTAGATGATTTTTTATTTTATTGAACCTTGTTTTTTAAATATTTATTTAGACAGAAACTTTTTCCAAGTATTTTTCTAATTAAAACTTGCCATATCTACGTAAAAACAACTTTAATTAACATTGAAATCTACATTAAAATTACAGTTTAACATGTAAGTAGTTACATTTAAACGTTTACTAATAGTTCTGCGATACACAAATACTCATTTATTTTAATTAAAAAATAATATTAATTGCACCCAGTATATACCTATTGGTTCAATGCGTACCTACTTTGAATTTTCAATTTTATGGTATAATCAATATGGGCACTGCTGATCCGTATGTGCAGCATCCAATCAATCGAACCGATGGTTACATGTCACCGATTGAATAACGTCCCTGAAAACCGAACCACTTAATTAGGATTTGTCCCAATAATTGAACTGTTTCGATCGAACATTTCAGTTAATTTGTTTGAAACAAAATAAACCGCTTTGTCTGCTACTGAAACTTGTAACGTGTGTGATGTTTTAGAAATAATAGTTTAATTGAAAAACACCGTAGGAACAAAGAAATATTCATGTTATACAGAAAATATTCACATAAAAAAAGTAATCCAATTTGTGCTTGTTCAATTTTTTTTTGTTACCGGCAGTGTAGGTTTACTTACATTTCTTTAAAAGCTGAAAATTCACTAGGGTAATTTGAGGATAAGTTTCATTTGATTGTCAGCATAAATGTACCATTTGTATTTTTATGTATAAAGTTTTGGAGGAAAAACAATATGCTAAAAAGCTTTCGAATGTTTGGGGTTTAGGTTGCACGAGCGGTCGATCCCCACGTACATTGAAATGCATTAACTTGATTTCAAATTCCGATAAACTCATGTGAAAAAGCTGCTAAACTTCCGGTGTTAAAGGAATATAATAAAATACATAGAGATATGCGTTTCAAGAAAGTTGTATCGCACAAAATGTTTGCCTCCAGCTTCAAACGCTAATCTTCTTCAAGTTTCCTGGAAAGCTAATACTTTAAATATTGATACACTTTTCTCAGATGTCACATTTTATCTCTTTGATGATATTTATTTATATATAGATTTTCTGGAGGCTAATACGTCATTCAAATTTAAATTATTTAATTTAATTGCCCGAATGTAATTTCAGAGTAATTGGCTAAATATTGTGACAGCTTTGTCAACTTTTTGCATTAATTATACCGTTACTCAATTAGTTCTCTAATTATCTAAACATCTGAATGATGCTGGGTACTTTTTGACATCACTGTTTACATTTTCGCATATTTTTGGCTGGTGACATAGTTTGAAAATGTTTTGGTTGTTTTTAGAAGTAAGATATAAAACATCTTTTATAGAAACGCTCTAGTCGTAGTCAGTTGTCAAAAGAGAAAAAAGTAATAGGAGCACTTATACAAATTAATTATATATTTACATTGATGTTCCACAAACGCCAATTAAATGTTTTATTCTTAAAGATTAGTATAGTAATTTTCTTTCCTATACAGGGTGTGTCACGACGAGTTGACAGTAGACATAACTCTATTACTAAACACAATTTGGTTCTAAAAATTGGTACACGCCCATTATACAATGTGCTCTATTTAATGAAAATATTGCCACCTTTCTGGTACTTCCGGTTATACCGGAAGTAGACACAAACTTGGTTATTTTAAATGGAACACCCTGTATATTTTTTAATTTTTAGAATCTACACTTCATTTTAGACATAAAAGTATTAAGGTTGTATGGTCCTAACATTAACGGTATTATAATTATTTACACTTTTTCATTTTTTTTTTACAAAAACATAGATGTGAATAAAAATTCAAATCTTGACAATGACACGTTTTTTCCAAAATTTTTTTCTTGTGTTTGAAGTAGGAATATACAAGAAATAAGCTGATGTAGTTTTGGAAAACTTGCTTTATACAGGGTGTTGGTGGTTGTCCGCTCATTTTTAAAAACTTTAATTAATGATAACTTAATTTTTTTAAATGGAACACCCTATATATTTCTGGATTTTCGAATTCTACACTTAATTCGTGACATAAAAGTATTAAGGTTGTAAGGTCTTAAAATTAACGGTATTATAATTAATTACGTTTTTTAAAAATTAACGGTCAATCACAAGCACCCTGTATAAAATAAGTTTTTTAAAACCATATTACCATGTTTCTTGTACATTTCTGCGTCCACTAATATTTGGTTAGTTTTTTGAAAGAAATTGTCATTAGTAAATATGAAAATGTTTGACTCAAATTTTGGTATGAAAAAATTAGGAGAAACATAATTACTTAATTATAATAAATAAAATTAAAATAAAAAATATTAAATTAAATATAATAAAGAACAAATTTTAGTCGACGTAGAAATGTACAAGAAACATGGTAATATGGTTTTGAAAAAGTTATTTTATATCTACAGGGTGCTTATGGTTGATCGTTAATTTTTAAAAACCTTGGAAATTGGAAAAAAACGTAATTAATTATAATACCGTTAATTTTAAGACTTTACAACCTTAATACTTTTATGTCTAGAATTAAGTGTAGAATTCGAAAATGTGGAAATATACAGGGTGTTCCATTAAAAAAAATAAAGTTATCATTGATCAAAGTTTTTAAAAATGAACCAACAACCACCAACACCCTGTATAAAGCAAGTTCTCCAAAACTATATCAGCTTATTGCTTGTATATTCCTACTTCAAACGTAAGAAAAATACTTTGGAAAAAATGTGTCATTGTCAAGATTCGAATTTTTATTTACATCTGTTTTTGTAAAAAAAAAATGAAAAAGTGTAAATAATTATAATACCGTTAATGTTAGGACCATACACCCTTAATACTTTTATGTCTAAAATGTAGTGTAGAATCTAAAAATTCAAAAATATACAGGGTGTTTCATTTAAAATAACAAAGCTTGTGTCTACTTCCGGTATAACCGGAAGTACCAGAAAGGTGGCAATATTTTCATTAAATAGAGCACATTGTATAATGGGCGTGTACCAATTTTTAGAACCAAATTGTGTTTAGTAATAGAGTTATGTCTACTGTCAACTCGTCGTGACACACCCTGTATAGCTGAAAAATTACATATACTAGATTAACGATAGACCAAAATCACCTTGTGCATGTCAGTAAGGAAGAACTTTTTGATATTAGATTATAGGATTAAAGCTGTCTATTTTTATCCCCGGAATTTACTGTATCAGGCTTATATTCTGACATCCTGTAGGACCTATAGCATTATTTTCAATAGACAAGTGCGTCACCTTCCTTAAGAGAGAGAAGATTGTCATCACGTGCATGTCAGCTGAAAATTTATGTACCTTCCAAAATTTAAAAAGTCAAAACAATTTTTAAAAATAAGGATTAAGGTAAAGAAATTCTTATTTCTTTACCTTTACCTTTACAGTTTCGCTAATAATTCTGAACCATATTGCCTTGTTGGAATTTATCTCAAGTGGAAAACCACACATTGTTTCGTTACACACAAAGTAGATTTGCATAAGAACTATCATTCATTAAAATATGGCTTTATCATTCTTTTGTACAGCCATGTTTGCCAAAATATGGCTTAACACGAATCCTGGGTAGTACCCGGGTAGCCCATCAAGTGTACATAGAAATGAGAAACACAGAAACTCCTGTTAAGAGAGAAATCTTGCATAATTATTATGACTTGTTCTGTAATTAACTTTTCTCATCAGTGAACTGGCAGGTCAATTACGCATCCAGCGAAATGCTTATGAAGAAAATTTAATAATATCAACATCAGACCCAATATAATAATATGCAAATTTACAAACACCACAAATAATTAATCTAGTAAAATACCCTTTCAGTGCTTAGTCGAAAACAAACTATGTTGCTTGTCATATAAAAAATGTAAAATTTCTTACACCGAAAAAAGAATGTGCAATTTAAGAATGTGTAATGAAACTGAAGCCCAGAAAGCGAACATTGTTAAATAAATATGCATCAGTTTGTAACAGCGCCAGCTGAATGTCCTTTTAATTTATTAATACTGTTTTAAAACGCTCTGCTTCCTGTTTTAATAATGATTATGCCATGTTCCAAGTTGCAATTAATCCTGTAATGTTAGTAATGTTGCTTCAAATTTTTAACAAACCATCAAACAAATTGTTACTTTAAGATTTGCTTTTAATTGAAAGAACTGTATTAAACAATAAAATATACCTACAAATTTAATTTTCTACAAAAAGGAAATTCTCTCTTCAAAGGAATTTCCACTTTCATCTTATATTCACGGAATAATAAAGGCTCATTAACATTCTGAAAAATGTATAATATAAATCAACAAAAATACTTAAGAATTAGAGCTTGACAAAAAAAATTATAATCAATTTTGTAAAAAAATAATCTGGGAGAATCTGGACAAAATGTTAAAGAACAATTTATTATGGACATAAATTAATGCTATTTTTCATGGCCAACCAAGTAATCTTTTAAAAGATTCTTAATTAACAACTATTTGATTTGCAGGAATGAATGATTTTGAAATGAGTTTAATTCGAACTATTCGAAGACTTTGAATCCTATCAAATAATTACAAATAAACATTTTTCTCGATTATTGATAATAATAGATGTTGGAAAATAAAAAATAGCTTAGGTCAGTGGCGTACTATTTTTCTTTTGAAGAATATGATTTTTGTCATATACCTAGGTACAAAATAATTATACGAAATTTCCTGTCCTTATTACTTTTACTCGTATGTCGATAATAATATTAATAGGAAGAAAGCTGAATGTATCAAAATGTTTCTACATCGATACAATTTGTATACTATTCACAAGACAATAAATTACACACAGAAAATCCATAGAATCTGATGTCTATAAATAAAGCTACAGTATGGTAACAAAAGAATAGTAATTTTCCAATTCTGTCGTAAAATAAACAGATAGTGGATTTTATTTCAAAGCGAAACGGAATAAAAACGCTTAAGTTTCTAATAAACTTAAACAACAGTTGAAAACTTAAACTTCAAATTGTTTCTCACAATGTATGCAGGTCACCGTAAGATCAAATAATAAACTAGAATAAAAATCCTGTATTTACTCTATAATTTGCACGTACACAAATACCAACACCTTCCTTTCATGTTAATTAAGTCTATAATGAGTTTTTAACCCAATTTTTCTGGTACATTTTACCATTCATCCAAATGTAAAATTTTTCTTGAAGTTCTCTCTTTAAATTAACTTCAACTCAATCGAAAAAGAATTCATCACTCGCCACAAGCATTTCGTAAATGGAATGAAAACATATTACTGCGTATTACCAGCCAACGAAAATAAACTTGTACATTTTTACATCATAACAATAATACTGGATAAAATAAACCAATGAAAATTTGTTCGGCACGTGTTCTGAATGGTTCCTGACATTAGATAATTTAGCATCGTGTGCTTTTTTAGTATAAGATGCTCGCACAACATAGCATCTGTCAGATGTTTGCCCACGTGGCCCACATAAAAGCAATAATCACGTTCAAAAGTTAGGGTTTCGCTTTTTATTGATTTTCGTTGTAGAAAAGTACAATTGGAAAATTGGTGTTAATAAGACGTGACTTATAAACATTGAGAACGCTACATACAGCCTAAAAAATGTTTTTATGAACTTCTATTATAATGTGTTGGACATCTGTTACTAATTCCCTTAAAAGTTTTAAACATTGTGCTCCCGAATAGATTGCTTCCGCACTTTATAGATTGCTACTCTGGAAATTCTCAGAACGAGTCCCCTGGTTATAAACAAGTACATACCACAAAATGCAATTATCAACGACATTACCACATGTTTGAAGGTAATGTGTGGTAAAGTACACTTTTTAATATACAAAATAACAGATTAGAATTTTGCTATTTCCAGCAGAGTTGCACTAAAATATAATCTGGCACCGGTTCACATAATGGTAACAGAGCAGAATCAGCAGAAGCTTTAAAAAAGTGAGGTTTTGTTTGAGCTTTCAGTAATTTTACCATTTAACTTTTTTTGTCGAGGATATTTTGTCCGAGGATTATAAGTCATAGAACCGCGGTAATCGGCGTTTTGATCCTTGGACAAAATATCCCCGACAAAACATCCTTGTTAAAATATCCTTGGATAAAATATCCTTGAGGCAAAATATCCTTGAGACATAATATTCTTGGACAAAATATCCTTGAGACAAATTATTCTTGGACAAAATATCTTTGAGACAAAATATTCTTGGACAAAATAATATACGTTGGTAGTTTTGTTTAGGTTAGGTTAGGTTTTTTATTTTTCATTTTCAAGTTTTGTTTCAAAGTTTTAGCCCTGAAAAAAATGTTAAGGATAGGTATTTCATCCAAATATATTTTATCTTAAGGATATTTCGTCCAAGTATATTTTGTCTTGAGGATATTTTGTCTCGGATTTTTTGTCGAGGATATTTTTTCCGAGGATTATAAGTCATAGAACCAAACAAAGCTGATATTTATTAGTCGAAATCATAGAAGAAAAACTGAATGATAGGTATTTCCGTAGAAAAGGATAAAACATTTAGAAGAAGCATGGACGAGTACGCATCAAACTTTACTGGCGAAATTAGTATACATAACAGCATTTGAAACTACTTTAATATTAAGTTTTCATTTGCAGCATGTATGTAAAATAAAAATGCAATACAAACAAAACTCGATAAATGTTAAGCACGGATTAACATTGTTTCTAAAATAAATATCAAATAGAGACAATGTGTTCTGCATGATATTTGACCTACTCGACAATTAATTTTAGCTAGCATTTAAAAAAGTTTCTACGCCTATGTACTTCAAGAGTCTTTTTTATTTAAATAATGTAAATTAACCAAAATTTTTCAAGGTATATATTATATCTGAATGTTGTAGGTAGAAAGAGTTTTATAGTGACCATATACCTATATAAACATGTAAAAAAGTACTAAAACTTTCTTTACATATTCGAATATGGATTCACATAAGAAAAATGTTTAACAGCCGCCAGTAAGTTGTGATTATTTTAAAACAATGGTTAAAATAGGTACCAAATTTATTAACCTATAACTAAACTTGTTACAAAGTAATTGTTCGTTAGGCGCCATTTAAAAACATAAATTTCCCCGCCAGAACGGATTAACTACTAAATTATTTAAATGTTTTACTTGCATTACTTAAAATCTGGACAATAAAGATTTACTGTCATTGGGCTGTTTATTATTTATCAGAAGTGTAAACCGCTTGGACGGAATCCAAACAAATAAACCGAATTTGCTAAAAGAAAAACACTAGCTCACCTTCCGCTAGGTAGTTAAAAGTGACTCATAAATTATATCTAAAGTGGTGATCATATAGTAAACTAGCAACAGTTGCAGAAGAATATATAAAAAGAAATCAGATCACGTATCCAATTTAAAAGTATGTCTATGTGTTTGACTTAAGTTAAAACAAACGGTGTTAAAGACACGACCGTCGACGTGACTCATATTTTTTTGGCAAAAATTCGTTGCATCCGATGCAGTTTCAATTATTTACATTAAATTATTATGTACACAAAACTTGTTGCCAAAAATTCTCCATTTATTCGTGGTACTTTTATCTGTATAATCTACTTCATTCAGATAAATTCGCTGCTAGAGGGTCCTAAAACTTGGCAGTGAAGTAATAAACTTTAATACTCCCGCCTTAATTATGTCTAAGTCAATAATAAATGCTTTGTGAATGAATACACACCCTGCTTAATACAATGTTTTGAATAACATCAAAGAATATGTCAAGAGGATTAGAGGCACTGCTGATGGTGTTGGGGTACCTGATGCCACGCTTTTTGTTTTCCAACATTACAAAAAGAACTTCAATAAAACACAAATATAAAATTTAATATGCTGTAGAATAATACCAAAGAACAAATTGAGTTTCTGTTTGTTAATATAAATGTCGCATATGAGAATAGATTCAAAAACATGCCGCAAAATTGGTTTCTGCTTCCACTGCCTCAACTTATGTTTATTCTTCCAGCAACTTTTGTTATTACGTGTGCCAGTTTAGAAGTGTTCTTTTTATGCAAGGCTACCTTTAAAAATAATGCCACTTTTATTTTCCTCGTAACTTTATTTGCTACTGAAACATTTTTAGATGGCATAATTTCCTCCTTCCAGATACAACACGGAATCAACGCGAAATAGAAAGAGGCAACTACCAACGGGGGAAATGGCGAAACAGGAAACGAAAATTATTAGGTAGTCCGATACTTTTTTCTGCACCATTGGCCCCGAAATAAATGATATGGACGGATTCCATTTTAAAAGAAAATCTGGTGGATTTACGATGATTTCAGTTGCCCACATCCAAGGCAGATTTATTTTAGTTTAACAGACAAGATTCTTGGTGGATATGTATTTTATTATTTTATAACTGCGGTCTCAACAAAGTTCACTCAACATTATCATTTTAATACAAGTGCAAATTATTCTCCCATATTTAAATTATATCTCAGTGTCAAGGATATAAATAATAGTTTTACACTTTAGATTCAAAAATTGACAGAAGTAATACAATGGATTTTTTAATTTTTTAATAAAAAATTTGAAATACTACGATTTGTTACTTGCTTCTTCTTTGTTTCTTATCAAAATATCCAACTAAATAAGAAAAAAGAATGTTTTGGAAATATCTAATTACAAAATAGAATGTACCGAACATTTCTTATCAATCATAATAAATGTGAAAAGTTTCATTTTATTCGTTTGGAAAAATAAACATACGTCCTACATATCATCATCCATACCTACTTTCAATACCTCAATACCTTTGGATCCTGTTTATCTTGGGAGATATCTCAGGACTCAGGATAACTTTTACAATTTAGTTTATTAGAAAGATTAAATGATTGATACGCCTAAGTGGTCTCTTTATGCTGCCTTACTCATGCATATATTCCAACTATGATAAAGTGCTTAGGTCTCCATCGACATCCGAAACATTTATTTGGCAACTTTGAGGATGTAGTCATAAACTTTTAGAAAGGTATAATTAATGGATCTCCGAATATTCACATATACATCGTAAAGTCAAATTAATTAACTTATTGTCCAAAGTAGTTAACTTGAAACTTTAACCAACCCCGATTGCGGTTTCCAAATTTATGTCTTCCAACGAAAATTTTGATGCAAAGATAAAGATATGTTATACGGTTCTTTAGCCATCAAAAACTCAAAATAAAGTTTCTTCAATAACGTCAAAGTCATTTATAGGTATACTGCGGATTAGTTTGCCAACTACTGGTTCGGGAATAAACGATTTCGTTAAGGTTATTAAATTTAATGGCGCATTACATAGACCATGTTAAAAGCGTAGAGATCTTACACACCCAGTAACAATAATTCACATTTCCTTTGGTATTCTCTAATGACTGAAATGTATAAGTTCAGTTTGTATAACGAAAGTACCATTATACCATTATTATGTATATTTGTAATGACAACTTAACGAATATCCTATATAATAGTTGTTTTTAATGAATAATAGAATATTTTTATTGAGGGCATAAAACATTTCTAAAATCAATGCGAATGAACTAAAAATATCTAATATTCTAGATACATTTTTCAGAATGAACACCAATAAAACATTAAGAGAGACTCTATAATACTCGCTCTGTCCAAAAATAAGTGTCCATTTTGTCAAAAATCGTATATTTCGTATCAAGGGGAAGAAGTTGACTATTTTTTACGAGATCGATGTAGTTGGTACAAGTGACGTGCAAGGGTGCCGTAGGTGCCCGAGCTTCTGTCACAATAACATGCCGCTACTAAATATTTATCACGCTTTTAGTTTAGCAGAGCTTGGTGCAACCGGACAAAAGTGTTGCAACTTCGGCAATTTTATTTAAATTGGATGAAACTTATAAATTCAAGAGTTTATTGTCTTTTGTAGACCAGTGTTATCAACTTATCAACACTACGGATCCTGTACATAATAAAAATGTATATTAGATAATTTGATACAGTTCTAGTGGTAAAAATGTCGCATGTGATGCTGTTTAGTACACAGTATGTGATACAGATTACTGTCAAAATCCGCGGTGCCTATCATGTCAACCAAAATCAACTAATTAACATAAAATATTGATATTGACTTGAATATTGACTTCTCATTGGATGAGCTGCCAAAATAACATTGACAAATAATGACAGGTTCGATTGGGTAATTTGTGTTTTTTCATAACAGCTATTTTAATGTCAATTGATAATTCAGCAACACTCCCAGAGGTGTTGCAGAGTTTGTCAGATTAAGATTGAAGTAGTTTCCACGAGAAAATTATATATCCAATATCGTAATAATTTATGAATCGTATTTCGGCATTCAAATGAAGAATTGATAGTAAGGTGGTAAAATCTGGTACTTGATACTTCATTTTTTGAAGTCTAATCAAATTTGAAAACGGTAATCGAAAAATCTCTCTACAGTACGACGTCAGACCGTGGTATGCTAGAGATGTAATTGTTTTCCATTTATTTTTTACTTTTAATCAAAATTCCATTTCAGATCAAAAGCAAATAACAGTTAAATATAAATGCGTGTAAAATCAATTTCTTAAAATTATTACTTCAATAACTTGTTTCTCATATAAATTTGTTTCAATTTCAACCCGTAATAACAAAAAATCTATCACTCTTGTTAAATAGCAAGTTTTAATTATTGTATTTAAATATCATCAGTATGTCGCTTTGTCAGGTTAGTAATTTATTAATGGCACTAGTTGTCAACTTGGTTTTAACCCAAAACTCTATTTGCAACTTTTGTTAATTATATGACACTTAGTTTGGGTGGCTAGGCACTTGACTCACGCCAAAACAATTTTAAACTGCAAATTTATAAACGAGCAACTACACTTGTTGTCTAGTTGCATAGAGTAAAGGAAAAAATATCACAGCACAAATGAATTCTTGCATCTGAAATAAATGAGGGGGCAGCTGAATTGCCCGTGTGGTAAATTAGGCGAATCTCTGACAAAAAACAAACAATTACAATAATGTAATTATAGAACATTATTAATTATGATTGTGATAAATCTTTCACTAAAACAATTTTCTTGGGAGCTTGCCTAGTGGAGGTTCGAATATATAAAACTTTGTAACCTTTAAATATACTTATGCACTTCTGCTAAGAACCCCTGAAAAAATCATCGAATATCAAACACTTCCGACAAATGAATACAATAAATCATAAGCAACAAAGTTGGAGTTACATGGTGTGTCATCTAACGACATCATTAGTGGCGTTCAGAATACAACGCATCGTTAACACGGAACTGAGAGGTATGCAGTAAATCGAAAAGTCACAAAACCCGGCTATTTTTAAGACAATACTGCTGGAGTTGATCAGTAACAAATTGGACGCATCTATATAAAAAAAAGTCAAAGAATGAACAAAAAATAGTACATCAAAGTAAGCAGAAGATAGCTAATATATCACATGTTTCCCTTCTTTCAGGCCACACAACACTGCTTTTCGGAAAATTCTGTCAAACTGCACATGGTTTGGAAATTTATGATAGCAGCAACGAATAAGATTGAATAGGCGCACAACTCCCACATTTATCAATTAAAGCCATTCGGAAAAACATGTGGCTTATGTTAGATATTTACAGCGCTTTTTCTATCAAAATGTATCAATCATTGGTAGTAGTCTTCTTGTTAAATGTATTAAGGATGTATTATGATGGATTAATTACTTAAAACATTATGATATGATTTATTTATCCACTTCAAGTTTACAAGCTCTTTAGAAATATATAATTAAGTAACTGACTGAATAAAACTTTTCAAATTTAAATTGAATAATTTTCCCTTCGTTATTTCCCCAACAGAAATGTAAAAGGTTGCAAAAGTTTCAATAAATTAAAATTTGGGTATAACCATTTACCATGAATATAACTAACAGTATGAGCCCTGTTTTATTATTTAAACTGCAAAATTCGGTGTATGACTAAATTGATTTCAATTAAATTCGCCGCATTTAATTTTATATAATTTAGTTCGTGGTTAATACATTTAATTCATGACAAATTAATTTTAGCCAGATCCTTTGAATTATTCCGGGTCTTTTTAGCACTTGATACAGTATTAAAGTGAATTTCCATATTATATCAAATTCTACTTACAATTAGTAAAAGATTTTACAAATCCATTATTTATTTAACTTTACATAGATAAGTGATTTCATAACATTTAATGGAAGCAATTTTTAATAAAACTTCATTAATGAAACTATTTTTGAAGAAAATATAGACATTTTTATCCTCTAGAAATGTATGCAGAGTATTTTATGTAGGTACTAAACTATGTTAAATAATGTTTGTTTGTTTTACAATTAGATTACAACAAATCACTCTAACAGAAGAGGGTATTATTGCTTTATACAAAATCAAATAATACAACAATAAAGAAATGCGTTGCCCTAAACCTAGTTAGTGATAATAGTAGTTTATCTACTACCAATTCATAATAGCCTTGATTTGACATTAATTTGAGTAAGGTAAATCAAATTATTACGCAACATGTGTTTTAAAGAAATCATTACCACACTGAAATTTCCACAAGAAAATTCTTTCTTACAAGTATTTACAACACAATTTTTACAATTTAGTATCATTATAGGAAAGTTTATATTTGTAAATGTCTAATTTTAATATAATATAAATTGTTCAATTCTTTAAAATTTGTTATTAACACTGAGTAATGACACTTCATACTCTTAAGTTTGATTTTTTGAAACCTGGAGAATTTTATAATAGCGTATCTACCTAGAAAAAACCCTAACTTCACGTAAGATAACTGAAAAAATTTGTAGTTTTATTTTATAAAAAATTAGTTTTATATTTTAATAATAAACATAACACAGTCCACGTCCCCGAGTTTTTTTGTCTATAAATTGTTTAATTATTTCAAAATTTATAATTCAAATTAACTGTAGTGTAGCGCTGGCTAGTTTTTACATAATTTAGGTTAGGTTAATCCAGTACGACAACTTGACAACAACTGTCGCTGGAAATAAATTCAAAATTCATTTTTAATTATTTGGACGGTAGTAGATAAAATCTTGTATATTACACGTGGGATATACACACTTTAACATATTCGTCTGATTACAGAACTCGTCTATGACTCGTTCTGCAATTTTCAGACTCTTATGTTAATGATGTTCATATCCCACTTATAATATAAATAACTATTATGCAACAAGTAAGTATATAATCTATGACTTTATTGACGAGTCTGTTTTATGGCACAGCGAGCTTGCGAGCGAGGCTAATAAATAGGACGAGTCTTTAGATCTTTAGATAATGTATCATCGAAAAGATGCCTACTCTGGTTCTCAAGCAATACACTGAGAAATTCGTAATTAAAGATGCACTCACAATTTCCTAAAATTTCAAAAAAAATGGATAAAGAAATTGTAATAAACTTCCCATGTATTGCAATACTTTATTTTTCATTTGGCTTTTGTATATGTATAATATTTTAACCCCGACATTCTAAACTGACCCATTTCTCTACATTTGTAAAAAACTTCCACAAAAGAGCTAAATCAACAAAGTTCGAATATCAAAACGCTGAGATAAAAACTATAATAAATAAACATCCAGTAATTGGATATTGATGGAAAACATTTAAATTATACAGTACTTGCTCAAATTGTTTGTGTTTTGGATTTACATTTCAAATGGATGTTAAAAAAATGTCCGCGGGTTGTTTCGGTGTTGTACTAGTAGGTAGCTAAAGAAAATAATCATAAAAAACTTACATAGTGATATTGTGTAGTCCCAACTTTCCGAGTCATTTTTATGTACATTCAGTTTTTCTGGCTGTAACAAAAATATTTACATGTAAAATAATTCATAATTTAATGTTTTCTGTTAACATTTTGCAATATTATACAGTACTCCCACAGATTGAGTCACAAAGAGGTTTTTTCGGAAAATGATACTCTTAACAAAAAAAAAGCGCACATGCCATTTTCGATACCCTTAATTTAAATTCCATATCAAAGTTTTAAAAACTTATATGTATACAAGCGGTTTAAAATGTGGAAAATCGAAGAAGAAGAAGACTTTTTTTTAATACTTTACATACTACATATTAGATATAAATGTTATATAATTTAACATAGGTTGAAATTTCGCATTTTTGCGCTTCCGGTATAACTTTTTAAAATTGTATAAAAGTGGAATTTGAAATGTTTTATCTCACTATATTACAGTAGGTAAGTATTCTAGGTATACATGACTATTGTAAATCGATTTCATATGCTTAAGTTATATATTTTCCACTTTAACATTCATAAAATTAAAAGCTTAAATATTACTGCAGTACCTGCTTCAGGTTGTAGTATCTTATAGTTTTATTTATAACAAGTTACTCCTTAAAACAACACATAAAAATCTACATTATGGTGGTGTAAGTTTTATCTACTTGCCTTCTTGCCTAACTTTCAATCAACACAACATATTCGTAATTTTTAACTTAATGCATTTAATTCAAGAAATAAAAGTTGAAATGATCACTATACAGATAAGCAAATGACAACTAGACAAACGACTGCGTGAGACAGAGATCAGCGTACAATCGTACACTGGGCTTTGCTCTCTGTCCTTATCTTAGTAGTCGGGTAGTTGGCATTTACCTATATGTATATAGAGTGTTAGACTGTTAGGTCAGTCAACGACAATGTCTTAAAATGTATTTAGAGATTTACGGTAGGTAGCAAGAAAAAACTGTTATGTGCTTGTTAATCTAATAAAAATAAACGATAAACTAACTGGGTGGCAAATAACATGATAGCTCCAATATTTTCATAATTTCTGTCCCTATATGTCAAATCTGATTGGAATTTCAAATGTTTTGACGCAATATTATTATAAAGAATTACTTTTTCTCGTAAAACGCATATTACAATTTTTTTCCTAGGTGTAACCCCATCGATGGACACACTGTATATCCATACAATTTACTGTATCATGTTGATGTTGATCCTATACCGCTTCAAAACAATATTCTATAAATTAACTGCACGTATAAAGAAACAGAAATGAAATTAGAAGCAATGCACCATCTACTGTAACTTAAAAATTAATATATTTTTTATAGGCTACCTTTAGTAATCACTGTAAATATTGAATTAAGTGCAGCTACCATTAATAGAATTTACTCGAGTTCTATATAGATAAGATAAAAATAAAACAATATCCTTGACGCGGGATGCAGCACTTCATTCAATATTCAAAATAAACCAATATAAACTATAATCATTCATAACCAAATTGGAATATGACCAAAACCACATATCAATGCAACAACTAGTCTAATAAATGTCAACAATTTACATTTACAATGTACTAAAGCTGTGTGCATGTGTATGCAAATGTGTTCTAAACAAAAATAAAAAATAAAACGTCAAATAATACTGCGAAGTTCAAATAAACCTCCATTTTATGATGACAGAAAATACGGTATGATTATATTTGTTACCACGACTAATTAGTTAATTTTTTTCTGCAAACATTCCACCAACGCCTTTCAAGAGTATGCCAAACTTATGGTCTTCTTTTTGGCATCATTGCCAAATTACGACTAAGCCATGAAAAATTCCTACCGTTGATTTAATTGGCGTGAAATAAACACGCCGTATTCCAGATAAATTTACCAAAAATATTTGGGCCATATTATACACTTGACTGCAAAACAACGACCGGGTTATTAACACTAAAACCATTCAAAATAAAACAAAACCACGAAGTTATTGTTTTTTAAGTGGTGTAGTGCTGTAACAAAACTAAATATACTTTAGTTTAGTAGGTTGTTAGATTTGTATAGTATGCGCTTTTGTATTCATTAAAACTAGACTTTAAATTAAGGAATTTAATGGATTATATAGGAAATAAAAACTGTACATAATCGTTTATACAAGGTACAACAGCATTTTAATGAAACGTGACAAATACACTTTTTAACAATAACCACAAACGATATAAGCATAATACAAAAAAATAATTTAAGAAAATTGTATAATGTTTCGCCCTCTATGTAGTGTACGAGTGTATATATTATCCAATTTCTTTTAATGTTACCTTTTCTAAAGACATTCTACAAGAAATTGAAAAACTAGTAGTATGTAGTTAATATTAGTTGCCGCCAGATGAATCGCTTTGCACTAACAAAGATCAATAAATCAACAGTATAAAGTAAACTAGGTGGATTAGGAAAAAAGTAAATAAAAACTATCAACCGCAAAACCTATATTAATTAAAAACACAACCAATCTATCTTTCCCACGATTTTAATATATCAATACATGAATGATGGTTTTGCACTATAATGTGTTTTAATAATCAATAAAAGAAATACACGAAGAAATATAATTACGAAAAATAATGGAATACAGATGTACAGGGTGTACAACTAAGAATGGTCGCCGGCTGTATCTCAGAAACTATTTATCGTACAGCCTTCGGAAAAAAATATTTATAGTAAAAGTGGCCAATAGTCCAGTCAATCTGTCGGGAAAAAGGGTCGTTTTGGAAAAAATTACCCGGTAAACTTTCTCTTCATAAATCGTTAGGGGGTCATGTGGAAAGCTTAAATTCAAAAACTCGGGAAAATCCTCGAACCCATTTTTTGGGAAATCCAAGAAGTGTTTGGATTTGATTTTACGCGAGAACGGTGAGTTTCAGTAGAAAATTTTGTTAATAAATATTATAGAGGGCAATATTTTCTACAATTTATCTCAAAGGATCGATGCGCTACGACGAAAAATGCCAAAATTTGAGGGCGCCAAAGTACCCAAAAATGAGTTTTTTCATTTTTTTACGCACAACTGTAAATATAAATGTTGACAAGCGAAGAAAAACACACAATTTTTATATACCGGGTGATTTTTTTAGTTGGTACAGCACCTTTTTCTTGCTTATTATTAAAGATAGAGTTTTGAAATTTTGCAGGCATACTTAGAAACATTTTTTGCATCTAATCACTGTGTTTTTATTTTTGTGCTGTTTTCCGTCTAACCGGAAGTGACGTCAACTTTCAATTTTCAAATGAAACACTATAGTTTTTCGTTTGGATTTTAAAACTAGATTTTTTTCTGAGTTAGAATGTGTAAAAAAAGTATTAGGTTGAAGAGGAAAGTTTTTGAAATAATGCGATTTTAAAGTTTCAAGCGTTGAGGTAAGGTAGGTATGCGAGGCATTAAAAAATAATTGAGTTACCCATGGAATGATGTTGTGGCAGATTAAAATTCCCGTCAAAATGCGTAGTAGGTGCATGTCAAGTCAATACAAGTTTGCGTTGCCGTCTTTGAGATTAACATTTCGAAGTTTTCTCGCGTCAGTTACAGTTTGTATAATCATATTCCATTTTCTTCACTAATTTTTTGTGAAGAGACGCGAGAAAACTTTGAAATGCTAATTTCAAAGACGGCAACGCTAATTTGTATTGACTTGACATGCGCCTACTACGCGTTTTGACGGGAATTTTAATCTGCCACCAAATCATTCCATGGTTAACTCGATTATTTTTTAGTACCTCAACACTCGAAACTTTAAAATCGCATTATTTCAAAAACTTTCCTCTTCAACCTAATACTTTTTTTACACATTCTAACTCAGAAAAAAATCTAGTTTTAAAATCCAAAAGAAAAACTATAGTGTTTCATTTGAAAATTGAAAGTTGGCGTCAGTTCCGGTTAGACGGAAAACAGCACAAAAATAAAAACAAAGTGATTAGATGCAAAAAATGTTTCTAAGTATGCCTGCAAAGTTTCAAAACTCTATCTTTAATAATAAGCAAGAAAAAGGTGCTGTACCAACTAAAAAAATCACCCGGTATACGTTTATACGTTTATATACACGATTACTATACTTCCTTATACTCCGTATAAGAAAGTAAAAATTACCCCTATATTCGCAAAACGACTTGTGATAACAATAATACGGGTTGTGAATCGTGTAAAAACTATTTTGTCCAGTGCGAAAATACGCTTCTAACATGTACGCTTTTTGCTGTTCAGTGAAAACCATTGTAAATCACAAAAACGAAAATTATTAATAAGCCAAAGCAAAAATTATTTGAATTTATTAACTTGACAATTGACATTTAAAGAAATGAGGTGTAATCAAAGACATGATTTTTTTCCACCGTCAACTCGGAATGGAGATTTCATGAATCACACGTTATATTTTTCCGCAACTCCGGAATTAACCCTTCTGATATATTAACAAATTATACACGCACTTAAATTCTTATTAGTGATCAGTAATCAACAAATCCAATTATATTTGTCATAGCATTAAACAGAAATTGTTTATTCAAACAGTAGACATTAGTGGATTATGCGAAATGTAAATTAAGGGTATACGTTGGTGGCAATTCACAGGCTCTATGTTAATTTGAATAATGTTAAAACGAAAATGCTGTTGTACGTACAAAAATTGAAACAGGATATATATTTAAATTAAATTCGTTTTGATTATGCAAGTATATGCACATAAAACAGTGTTTATTTTAATTTTGTTTAATGTTGTACACATAACGATAATTTTTTGTCGTGATATAATATATTAAATAAATTTCAATAGCATGTTAGTATTAAATTAAAAAACAATACAAAATGAAAAAAGTGTGAATAATTTAATTTAAAAATAACAACAAACTCCAAAGACTAGCGAAAAGCAATTTGGGAATATTTTATAGCCCTGCTATTGCTCATTAAACATCTTGAAAGGGGTTAAGTTTAAATTCATTTTTAGAAGTCGCTGGGACCTTTCAGAGATTGCCTGATAATCGTTCGGTAAACACGTTTCATATTTCAACCTTCTTGCTTTCTTACAGAGGGTGTCCCCAGGGGAAACACGAAATGTCTTAAGATTGTGAAAACTGCAATAACAGTAAAAATACGTACGTATGGACAAATATCAACCACGGTTAATTTTTTAAAAATATTTTTTATTATCATTACCTAAGTGTTAAAGTTAATAATCACTAAAGATATAAAATTTGAAATTTAGTTAATTTATTGGGAAGATAACTAGGATAGGAACAGAAGTACAGACAGAAAAAAACAAAAAAAAAACGATTCAAGATTATTCTAAACTTGTAAAGTTCGTTTAAGACTTTTTCTATTTTAAAATTCACTACCATAACCTTTAAGTTTAACTTGAACTATAATATGAGGAAATTTAATGTTAGTTTTCAAACTTGTGACAATCTGTATCGGTACTAAAATTTGTTATAAAATACAAAGCGTCTTTAGTTCTCTTGTGGCTTCTGTGAATTCTTGTAGAAAAATGTAAAAGCAACTGGTTTCATTGCATCAACGAGAACGATAATTTACTGAAACTGCTCCATGGTTCCCTAAGATATCATCTCACCAAAATGGGGAAGTCAGAAATAAAGACCTGCAGGTTCAGCAACTCAGAAGATGAAACCTCTGAACACATTCTGTGCTACGTGTAATAATTCAATGTACCAAACAAAAGACACTAGGAAAGGCATTTTGCGAGCCCCAAGAGGTCGGATCACTGACGTTCAAGAAGATAACCAACCTTGTTAAGAGGTTGAGCATCCTTGAACGATAACAATGCAGTAGGGTCATCACAAAAGATATTTTAGGTCGAGGTGAAGAAAGGATCGCTGTATCCTACTAGGACCCCCATCCAACTAACTACTGAAACTTACAACTTTTAAGCTAACTTACAAATAATTAATCGGTAGGTACTTTCGTAAAAGTTTTTCTAAATTGTATTTTAAATAATAATAAAAATAAAAGATAAAGTTCAAAAGATGTTTGTCTTCCAGCAAAATTGAAATGATGCTTGCGGTTTGCACTGATTGGTATATTAACCGTGATAGCTACACTAGATCACTAACTAACAGTAGATATTATTAGGGCGGATTTTGTCATCCTCATAGATAAAACAACATTTTTACTTTCTTATACGAAGTAATAAGAAAGTATAGTAATCGTGATTTTTTTCGACTTCGAGATTTTGATGGATTTACACGTTTTGAGGGCCCCTGAATCCATTTTGACCATTTTCGTTATGATGTCTGTCTGTCTGTATCCACCATAACTCAAAAACGAGTTATCGGATTTGATTCAAATTTCATATTTAAGAGTTTGAACAAAATTGTGGGTACCACATTAAATCTTTTTCATCTAGCACCAACACAAGTGGTACTTACCTGAAGACATTTTTAGGTTTTTTAGGAATATCTTGAAAAATAAACAATTTACGAGATTTTATTCTTTAACATTGATTTAGAAATAAATTTTGAACAAATTTAGTTTGAACTTTTTTTTGAAATTCCTTAAAAAAAATTTCAAAAAAAACGAGATATTCTTAAAACACTTATATTTCTCATAGTGCGCGTTGATCGTTGAATCCGACCGACAGTCTAGATAGATTAGTGACTAAAGGGACATGGCTGCCAAACGGAAGGTCCCGGGTTCGAATCCCAGAAGGACCATTTTTTTTGTTATTTACTGGTTTCTATAGTACCGAAAACAATAATAAAATAATAAATAAATGAGATTTCATACCGGGAGATTTTTTTAAGTGAGTAGTAGGTCAAAAATTTAAAATAAAACACATTTTTGTCTTAAAATTCGGTTATAATGAGTGGGACAAGGACAGATTTATGTGTATTGCAATAAGTGCGACAGAGATTATTTGAAAATTGCAAAATTTAAACACGATTTCTACAAGAAATTTAACTTAACTTCTTTAGGAAAAGTAATTGTGGTAATATCCGTATAAGAAAGTCATGTGTTGGACACATTAGATATTTTTTCTAAAGTTAGTGAACAAAATGACAATTATTCTAATGTACAATATTGCATTATCTTATTTTATAAATTGTACTTAGTTGTGTTGGGATTAAAATTGAATGTTTTTGACTAGTCCTTTAAGTTTGTTGAATTCTTTTTTTGTATTAGTAAATTCTGTAATTCTGTAAACTTTTGTGATGAATAAATGTGTCTATCTATCTATCTATCTATCTATTCAATTACTATTGTACTTATTTCTAGAAACCCTCTACCAGTAGCGAAACTGCTTTCTATAAAATATTTGTTTTCTAAAGGTTACTTCCACAAACTTAAGAAAACTACAAGGCACATAATAGGTTTATCCTAAATCCATCTCCTGAAGATATAAGTATATTACAAAATTTCCTGTTTCAGTACTCATGCTCAATGTTGCAAATGTCAGCAATAAATGGTATAACAGTCTCGTTCCCGCCCTTACTATTTACGGTTTAAGCCCCCCTTTGATAAATGATCAGTATGTTCCGTATTTTGTATATATACCACTTGTTAGAAATGCCGTGTTGAAAACTACTCGTATGTCGCGTATCTGTTCTATTCACGTTTGTAAAATGATAGAATTTAAACTATTTGAAGTAGTTGATTAAAAAAAAGAAACAACAATCACTAGAATTGTAACACAAAAAATCTGATTTGTTTAATATGTCAATAAAACTTTATCCATCTAAACGCCAATAAATATAAAAAACGATGATTTTATTTAATAGACAACTGATAGTAGTTGTAAAACAAGCTTTTATGGAACTCTGTTTTATTGTGAGTAAAATTACACTTTTATTAGAGTTACCTAGACTAAAATCACCAATTAGCCTGCATCACACAATTGTTTCCTGGTTTTATTGCCTAATAACTACAATAAAATATTTTTACTGGCAAAAGTGACAGTAGATGGAGTAGTTATAGTAAAATAATGCTACGTTTGTGATATACTTATACTTTATACTGCAAGGCAATATTGTGGAAATTAAGTCGTAAAAAAATTAATACTCCTTTAAACGCAGCTACAGACATGTGAAGTTTGCCAATTTCCTAATACCAAATGTTTCTTATTTGGCAAATATTTTATATACTGCGTTTCTGAAATATTTGTAAATAAGAAACATTTGCTATTTGGAAATTGGCAAAGTTCACATGTCTGTAGCCACCTTTATGTTATTGAAGATGTATAACGAGTGTAGATATACAAATATCTAGATAATATCTACAGAATTATCAACATATTATAACTGAAAGTAGTAGAAGTGTGAGGAAATTGTAGAAATGCCAGAATATGTTGGAATATTTTTGAAGATGATTAGAAATATCTAGGGGTCCTAATATCGAGAGATATTTTGCAGATGTGATATAGACACTTTTACCTCATGAATTATCCTTCTCATCATTTTAAACTATTAACAATTTAGAGTAGCAACCAACAGTCATGCATATTGGCTATTAAATTTTTTTAAGTAAGATGATGGCACACCACTGTTTTTTTTTATATGAAAATTTTTGTACATATCTGTACAAAAAGTGCATCTCTTTTTGAATAAACTACAAGATTTCAGTTTTATTTATTTATTTCAATGCCACCAACAGAAAAAATCCACTTACTGGTTAAAATTAAAAGATAAAAACACTAAAATCTAAGACAATAAATTTACACAATATGTACTATACTTAAATACATTTAACCTATCACTAAAAATATCACATTCGCCACCCACCCCATTAAACTTCTGAACTATTCTCGGTAGTGGAGAATTACAAAACCTATTTGTGTGTGGAGTGAATAAGCAAGTTAGAGATATTAAAATATGATATAAACTTTGAAAAAAGCAGTGGAGTATCATTATATCTTTAGAACTGTTTACACATACTGCACATGCAGCGGTTTTAAACACCCATTTGAATAATAATTAATAGATTCAATTTTTTTAGGATTAGTAAACTGTATATTATAAATTATGTCAACTAAAATTCCAATTTTCACATATAATAAATATGATAAATTACGAATGCACCGACATTCCTAAGTAATAAATGTTAATTTTCTTGTAATTATCTGCTGAGAAAGTACATAAACAATATGGTCAGTTAGTTCTAACTGATAACTGAATCAATAATCAACATTTTTATCAGTTCTAATTTGAAATGTATTTTGTTTGTAGTGACACATACCGCTTACTGTAAATAAATTAGCGCCTTTGAAAGAAAATATAAGATAAATACCTGCAAAATATTACTGTATTATTGATTATTGTTATTTAATTATACTAAAAAGTGGACTGTAGCTGTAGAAATTACGAAATTATCGAAATTATGAGTTGAGATTTAGCGGTATACATACCGACATTCTTTAAGAAATCGTTCGCAACTTTGTTCTTTAGCAAAGTTTCTACATTAGAAAAACATTACTATGTATAAATTTATACTTCCGTCCTACAATATAACAAACCACATGTTGTATTCGGAGGTTTTTTTTGACTTTGTAACATTTAATGTTGAAAGTAGTACAAGTGCAATAAAATTTACGTCAGAAGAACTTTAATAATACTATTTTGAAATTTCTATGATCTATGATCTATGATCTATGATCTTGATACAAAATCATACAGAATTGTTAATACCCTGTTTCCAAATTTTATAGCTCATGAATCGAATAATCAAATGGTCTAACAATTTGTGCAAGAACGCATTCAACGAACATTTCCATAACATTGAGATTGAGTCACGTTGTAAACTTCACCAGGTCATTAAATATAAAAACTATAGTGTTACCTATTTTCCTGAATAAAGGTACATACTATATTTATGTAGTTGAAAATATGAATAAAATTTGAATCAGCGCAAATGTCTTTTTATTTTTAGCACAACCGCAAACGAAATCCCCTCTTCAGCACCTAGTAAACATAACAAATAATAACTGGCTGCTGCAACTTGGACCGCCTTTTAATGAAAGCATTTAATACGTAACCATGGCTACTGTTCGGCCGGTCTTGCGGTTCGTGCGGTACTCACGCCGTTATGCATATCCGTATATCTCATACCGAGCAATCTCATGAATTCTTCCTGCTTTCCTATTGCGACAGATGAGATTGTATTAGGACGCAGTGATGCACCGTAGTGATGGACGGATCTTTGGGATCTGGCTTTGGCGCTGGTCAGGTTGCACATGTGAACGTACACCTTGCTGTTTGCTGTGTGTGGTTTTTGGACGATTTGGCCCTAAGCCAAACCACTAATGAACGGATGAAGTTGAACTGTTATTATTCGTAATGCTTGCAAATGGTTGGAATGGCAGCTTCAAATGTTATCGTACATGTACGCTTGACGCTTATATGAGCTTTTGGTCGTGTGTGGTTTGTTTAAACAGTTTTGGCTTGTTTATTTATGTTACAAATTACGATTATTATCGTACAATATTATAAATCAACGGATAATCCAATAAGGAAATTAAAAAAACATCACACATTAACCAAATTAGTAGAGAATACCTACATTTTTGATTTACTTTCTATTAGGTGCTATGGTCAATTGGTCATATATTTTCAGTGCCTTTTCATTTGCATTTTAAGTACAAACTTGGGCTTATGACACATGTTTTGAATCGTATTGATACCGCCACCGCCCATAGGATTCTTAATAATTGACCATGCTTGTATCTTGTATCTAAAATAAGAAAAATTTAGTGACCATTAAATTTGATAGTACCCCTTTTCCCATAGGATGCATAATTGCATACGATTCTAAATATTTGATGCATTTTGGGTACATACACATGTTTGTATTTAAAATAAGAAATTTGGTCTCCCTTGTGGTCAAATTAAAAGTTTAAAATGATATATTATTATACAGGGTGTTCGCGCGAAGTGGCTCACTATCGCTAACTTCGTTATTATTGGAGCTACAAAGTCGGTTAAATTAGCAAACTAGTAGCATTTTTTCCGCTGATAACAATGTTGAAAACAGAAAAACAATTGATCATCTGGTTTTCGAGATATTCACAAAAATAACATTTTTTTAAATGGAACACCCTATATATTTTTGCAAAAATCGATGGTAAATTAAATTCTATACAAAAAATATCCTTAATTTTTTTTGATTATAATTTAAAATAAGCGAGTTATTTTGAAAAAAAGTTTGCAATTCTTTAAAATCAAGTAGCCATAAAACGGAATACGAATAGTAATTTATTAAAACCAAACAATCATAATTTTGAATTTAAGCAAGTTGAAAAATACTTGAAAGAATTACGGAAATATTGAAAATTTACAAAATTATAATTTTCATGGCTACTTGATATTTAAACTTTGAAAACTTTTTTTCAAAATAACTCGCTTATTTTAAATAATTGTCAAAAAAGCATAAGAACATTCTTTGTTCAGAATTTAATTTATCATCGATTTTTGCAAAAATATACAGGGTGTTCCATTTAAAAAATGTTATTTTTGTGAATATCTCGAAAACCAGATGGCCAATTGTTTTTCTGTTTCCACCATTATAATCAGCGGAAAAAATGCTACTAGTTTGCTAATTTAACCGACTTTGTAGCTCCAATAATAACAAAGTTAGCAATAGTGAACCACTTTGCGCAAACACATGTATATTAAAAATATTAAATAAAATAGTAATATTTCCGTAATTCTTACAAGTTTTTTTCAACTTGCTTAAATTAAAAATTATGATTGTTTGGTTTTAATAAATTACTATTCCGTTTTATGGCTACTTGATTTTAAAGAATTGCAAACTTTTTTCAAAATAACTCGCTTATTTTAAATTATAACCAAAAAAAATTAAGGACATTTTTTGTATAGAATTTAATTTACCATCGATTTTTTCAAAAATATATAGGGTGTTCCATTTAAAAAAATGTTATTTTTGTGAATAACTCGAAAACCAGATGGTCAATTGTTTTTCTGTTTTCACCATTGTAATCAGCGGAAAAAATGCTACTAGTTTGCTAATTTAACCGACTTTGTAGCGCCAATAATAACGAAGTTAGCAATAGTGAGCCACTTCGCGCGAACACCCTGTATATTAGGGTGATTAGAACACATTGTATTGCTTTTTCTGTAATAATAAAAATAATAGTTATACATATTTATTATAAAAGACGATAACATTGTACTTTATCTTCGAAAGTGCTAATAAGTTCGAGGAAATAATGAAATGTGATCGTCGTGTATAATACCTTTTTTTTTCTATAGCAAATTAATGTTTAAGAAAAACCAATTATAAAGAATAACTAATTAGAAATTAAATTAGTATCAAGCACAATTTAAAATGTTAGTGAATATTATGAGTTGTCAAAATAATATCTACGTTCTAATTCATTCATTTCAAAAAAATCTAAGTACTTTATCTACCCTTGCGGATAAAGCGCTACTTTATCTACCATTTTGAGTTGATAAAAGCACACTTTCACATTTGCTATAGAAAAAAAAATATAATTTTGGTTTTCCAGTTACAAGCTTGGGGTACTTTTCGTGAGAAAAATTTGTATGACATTCCTATGACATTAATCAAATGAAATTGCAACATATAATATTAAAACAAACCGAAAAGCTGCAACTAGTAGTGCCACATGGCAGTATTTAGTTCTGGTTCCTTCATATGATCCGTCGTAATTGTAACTGGTTCAGTCTACTCGTGCCATGAGAAACAAAATCGTGTTGTAAAGTAGTAAGTTTACAGCAATAATTGCTAATTGTGCATGCTTGGAAACACTAAACTCTAAAATATCATTAGCATTCATACATAGGTATATATGTATGCTGTCATATAATTGTTTACAAATACTTGAAATTTGTAAGTGTAACATTATACAGGGTGTCTCATAATTATTATAGGTTTATATCTTGATCTTTACAACCTACATGCTGGCAAACGACGTTTAAGAAGAACTCAAAAATATTAACATTATAAAGGCCAGTTATACATACATTCAGCAATTATCATTATCTGCCAGTTAACTTTCTTGGTTACGTAATTTAACAAAACTTGTACTATTTTCTTAACCTAAACTCATCAAATCCCATAACATTTCCAGAGCTCTAAGCAATCCTCATGAATATATTTAAGTTTATAGGTGTTATATTCGAATTTTCTTAGTAATTACACATTAATTACCAATATGTGACTTTTAATGTATTTACATAATTTATGAATTGATTCGTGAAATTATTTTAATGAAACTATTACATCGAACAGCAGTGACCACATGACATAAAATCGGATTTTTAAATTGTTTATTAATCGGAAAGTTTTAGTTACAATCTATAAATCTATATATTGTTACTAACAGCAATTTATGGTTAATATTCAATAAACTTGGTCAAACTGTGGCTTTAATAACGCAAAACCGTTTACAAAATATTGTTTTAATATACAAAGCTTTATTAAAACTGTGAATGGGTTTTTTTATATTAGGTACTGAAATCTGCGCATTTTATATTATAGATTTTTTATATCATCATGTAAATTAAACTTAAAGTATACAGTGGAAAGTTTAATCATCGGGCAAACTAGTTTATAATTTATAGTTGAAACTATAAACTATTTATTAGATATTACGGTTATTTTGTTACGAGGCGTCATCGGGTAATTTACTAATTAACTTCAAATAATCTGCAGATTGTATAATGTGGTTTTCAATATAACATCGAACTTTAAGCTGGGTCGTTCATAAATCAAGTAGTGTTTCCAATTACAAGTTATACAGTACCACTCTACATAGATCTAATCTCTGACCAGATTCAATAAGGCTCATATACGAGTATACGAGGCACATGCAAAAAAATATCACTGGATAATATTTCTCATATTTCTGTTTCACGATAACTCTCAAACTTTCAATATGGTTCTTGTATAGATTAACTACTTTGCCAAAACTTTTTTAGCTAATCTAACTTAAACTTTCAGAACAAATGATAGCAATTAAATAGAAATTCAAATTAAATGAAAATTAATCCGGATGCAACCCAGAAAATAATTTATTTTTCCCCCTTCTTCAAACTTCAAACCGATTCTTCAATTGTCAGTTAGTCGCTTTGCGCTGACAGTAATTTAAGCTCGAATCAAAGACACGCAAAGAAACGGCCCAATGGAACTTTTGTTTATTAATATTGATATTACTAATAGATCTGCTGTCATAAACACGAAACTCTCAAGGATAAATTTCCATGTCTATTTATGTCAAC
This sequence comes from Pediacus dermestoides, assembly GCA_963942485.1. Lineage (NCBI taxonomy): Eukaryota > Metazoa > Arthropoda > Insecta > Coleoptera > Cucujidae > Pediacus > Pediacus dermestoides. The sequence goes on along the minus strand of OZ012625.1, from coordinate 29,609,273 downwards.
GATTTACATTGTGCCACCGCCATAATCTACAACAGAATTTGTTTTATACACCCCTGAAACACGAAAAAAATATATAAAAATTAAATTAAACTTCCATTAAAGTAATCTGGGAAACTAAATCTATATTGTTTCTAAATTGTTTGCAAATGGATATCGCTCTGTAGGTATAGATGGTAATGTTGATATAAGATATGAAATCATATTTTGTGTATTTAGTTTCAAAGGCAGCCACACAGGCTTGTAATAAATACAATACAAATTAAAATTATAAATAGAAATAAAACAAAGAAAACGCTTGGTACTGCTTGGGACCTAGTTAACCGTTTAAATGTCAGTTATTTTTAAACTGCCCATACCGGAATGTTTATGTATCTTGGTATGTTCCTTGCAGTAATTTCAGGATGTCAAATGATAACATCCAAATCATTATCTTCCAAACTCCAGTTGATGTATATCAACATTTTCAAGTTATTACTGCGCCAAGAAAAACAAATTAAGTATCTCAAATTTGCCTTAATATACATATTAACATATAATTTTATCATAATATTGCTTGTTTGGATTTATATCAAAAATTTACTGACTTTCCCGTTCTTAAAAAAAAACTGTGGTTTTCCCTGATTCAGCTAAATATTCGACAAAATGAATGTAAAAAGTGCAATAAACCTTCAAATAACTTTGGCAAACACTAAATCAGACTAAAATGTCCTTTTTCACTTAGATTTACAATCGTTTCCCATTTAATGGCACACTTTTTTTAAGGCGTTTCTCGTACCCTCCCTAGTCTTGTTATCAGTTTAATAGCATTTTTACAGATCATTTATAACCAAGAAAATTCCTATCGAACATCAGTTAAAATAGATATCGCATTATATTAAATGTCTAATATTTTTTATACCTGATTAATTTCGCATTTCATTTTATTCCATATATAAGAAAGTTCCATGGGGTCTATTTTGACTAGGTCCAAAAACAATATAAAACAAATTCACTCCGTTTTTCCTTTCTATAAATACTTGTAATTCGACCAATTTACCATAACTGTATATCTGAATTTTCAGATTGTCTTGAATTATTGCAGCTGCAAATTTGGGTTGTTTGACTCTTGCAGCAAATTATTTTAATAATATAATAATTGTCTTACAATCAGTCATGCCTATTGAATTATGGAAGCCCCGCAGATCGTTGAACTAGGAATCTAATCATTTTACTTGAAACATGTAAACAAGGTATAACTATTCAGTTTCTCATCCTGAAACTAAGTGAGCTAGATTCCAGTAAATGGACAAATGTAAATGCTACTTTATGTAAAATAGCCTTTCAAGTCAATTCAACATGATGTCTATTCTCTAGTTTCAAGTACTTAAAAGTCAATTTTGGTTGGGATCTATAAAAGCAACTTGAACTGACACAGAATATGTGCATCTTTATATCTATACCTGCAGAGAGTTGAAGAGAGTTTCACATTGCGTCAAAAACTAGGTATATTTATGGCGTTGTTCAGAATAAAAAGTTATTCTGCAACCTGCAACATTTCAAAAACACGACAGGCTTTCATATATACATTGTCACCTGTTATATGGTCTTCTTGCTTGGATTTTTCAGTTGACCTTTTGGTTTACAAAGAAGGGCGGTTAGGATAATTGATGTAAATTGTATTTTAGAAATTTAAATGTGTTTACTCTTCCCTGTATGTTTATATACCAATGTTTAATTTATGTATATAAGAAAATATTCATTTGTATCATTATATGAAATACTAATTATATTCCTATAGCAATGTTAGCATCCTATCCTTCACATATAAGTTCGACGCGCGTAATAAAAGAGAAATAGAGTACCTGAAAATGGGCGCTAATGCGCCAAACGTTTGACATGTCGTACCAGAACCAATAAATCTACTTATACTATCGAAAGATCCAAAACTACGAGCTGATTTCGAAAATAACAAACTTTAGGGAAAGTTTTCTTTTAGATAAGCACATTTTTGGATCCTCTGATCGATTTTCGATAAATGTTTATATTTCGAGAATACATTGGAAAAATATTTTCAACAGAATTTATCTGCTGCATTCTATGATATTAGATTCTACTTCATTTCCAGACTTTCCCTCGTTTAGATGATTCGATTATTATTTTCGTAAATCTAAAATAAAATTGCTGGCCGGTTCTTTCTAAATAAATTAATATGCGTAGATTAAAAAAAGTGACACCAGTTGACGGTGTAGTGTTTAATCATCAACTAAAGTTAACCATGGCATAAGAAACCTGCCCTAAATCTTCATATTAACGAATTAATGGCGACGAATATGATATTAAAATTGGTATATGTATAATTGTATACTGTAGACAGGGTGTCCGGAAATTAGGAGCAAAAAACTCGGGGACTGATTCTACTCGAAAAGTTAATGTGACAAGTTCCTATAACATTTTTCCGAAAGTTCATTAATATTGGGGTTACAAGGCCCCAAAGTTTTTTTTAAATCAATTTTTTCCAATAACATTTTTTCTAAATTTTGATGATGCCCGATTGAAGAGCATCGAAAAGTCTTCAAAAAAGATCCTCTTGTTGAATAACGATAAAACTAATAGTTTTCGAGAAAAACGCGCTTCGGTTTAATCTTGAAATTGAGCTGTAGTTAAGTAGTTGGTATTCATTTAATGCAAGCACATTTTTAAGGCGTTTTTCTCGAAAACGAGTCGTTTTATCGTGATGCAGCAAGAGGATTTTTTTTGAAGATTTTTCGATGCTCTTAAATCGGGCGTCATCAAAGTTAAGAAAAAGTGCCTAACAAAAATGTTCTGGGTCTTTATCCAAAGGTCAACGTCAGTTTCGACTCTTTGACACTGGGGGATTTACCTCAAATTTGGTGCAAGAATTCAAATAAACATAAGTGATACGTGTGCCAAATTTGAAACGAATCGGTACACTAGAAAAAAAGTTACTGGAAAAAATTGATTTAAAAAAACAGTCTTTAAGGCCATGTAACTCTAATATTAATGAGCTTTCGGAAAAATGTTATAGGAACTTGTCACATTAATTTTTCAAGTAGAATCACCCCCCGAGTTTTTTGCTCCTAATTTACGGACACCCTGTATGTACCTAAAAAGTAGCTATAAATAAAGCATAAAATTAATTAACTGATTTAAATTGTCTCAAATAAAGGGTTGTGGTGGGATGAATTTCCAAGGGCGAAAGAAACCTAAGTTCGCCTCTGCCTATCTCTAGTTACAATGTCTGGTTCCTAGTCTTTGACAAACATCTATCTATTGCAATAAAAGATATTACTTACAGTTTATTGTCAATAACCCGCTCGTAACTGTATACACAGAAAAAATATTAATATCAATTTCTACTATTATATCGCAAAAAGTATAAAACTGAGACATTTTTTGCCCAATATTTACGAATAGCGGCAAGTGGTATTATTCTTATATGGACATGAGTTTTGTCTCTGTATTCCTGCTGTATAAGGACAAAATTTATCGCCTTAAAATATCTGGAAAATAGTGATGCGAAATAAAAGAGATTATATTGTGTATCATATTCGTTCGAAAATTACATTCCCATATTTATTTACGGAAGTTTAACCTGAAGTTGGTACATAAATGTGTAGATATGCTGTTATGAACAATGATTTACAGGCAACCATAAAAATTTAAAATGTGTTTTAGAAAATTCAGTGCGACGATAGATTTTTTACTCCACATTTACGATGTAGTAAATACTTTAGAGTGGATGAATAAAATTATAATTTAAATATTATCAGATTTTCTATAAAACCTATTAAAAAAAGTAAACAGATTGATGGTATAACGTATAACCTATAAATATTTAGAATAGCTTCCATACTGTAAAATAATATTTATTTTATTTCGAGTTTAATTGAATTTTTCTCGTGGTATCGCTCAAAAAACCTTTTATTTAGTTTTATAACTCAATGCGAGGAAGTTTTCCTACACATATTACATACTACTTTGCATTAGCCAGCCACAAAACGAAATATCTATTGTAAGACTCTAGAGTACAAAATAAAATTTCAATATCAATTCATAAAAATTTTATTTATTCTGATCGGCAACGTCGATCGAATGGAAGAGTAATATAATTTGTTTACGTCACGTTCAAAATTGAAGTATCTAGTGACCTACTGACGGTTCTCTACCCATTTTCAACATTCTAATAGTGATGTGAATTTCGTGTTGGGATGAGTTCGCGTGAATTTACCCAATACAATATTTATTTTTCTATTTTCCTAGGTGTGTCAGAGAAACACGCGATAATTCACACTGCGCTATATTACATTTAACTCAACTAAACAGTAGCCACTGTCGAAATTAAATATTCATCAGAACAGAACTAGATTAGTTCGGGAGCCTGCTGCCGCTTATGAATTTTAAACGGAAATTCTGCTATACGTTCACTTTGGTATAAGACCATAGAATTGCTTTTGCTCCCCCTTTTTTACTATTTGCTCTCCTAAGTTATTATTAAATTGAAATAACTGCTCTCTCAGAGTAGCACAATTTGTTTTCTTGTCAGAAATTTACAAGTTTCCACAATTTCACCCAACCAATTACTTGAGTGTTATTAGAATCCCAATGTTCTAGTAGGTAACCGGATCTTTATGCCATCTGAGAATATTTTTAGTTTTGCATTAAATCTTTATGATTATCGCGGCAAGTCCATAAAATAAATGTGTAAATCAATGTTTGAAAAATAATGCGAGAATATAAAAGTTATACCTTCACCCACAACATCCTACACTGTGTAGTTTTATTGGTATTTTACTATACCTACTTCTATTGCAAATGACTTACCAAATGGTTTATTATTTTTGTTAATGAAACTTAACATTTTTTTGCATTTCAAGTTGATGTAATCACTTTTAAAAATATACAAAGTTATATCGACAAATTTTAACACTTTTTATACAGTGTGTCCCCGGATCGACGCAACTATAGATTCAACGGAGTTTTCTCTTCCTGGAATCTCGCCCCACTTGGTTAGGAAGTGCCTTTTGACATATTTTCATTTTTCTAAAATCCATGCCTGGACAATTAGGGAAAAACTAATTTTCTTCAGGTATAAAGAGCCTTTTCTGTTAGAGATACAGTAAAATATGACACAGAAAAGTTATTCAGAATAAAAAGTTACCAAGCGGAGCAAAATAATTCTAGAAAAAGAAAAGTGTGCTCAAAATTTTTTGGTCATTATAGTTGCGTCAATTCGAGTCAATTGTATATGTCGCAGGCAAATGGTTATTTTAGGCAAATAGCATTTGCCTAGGCAACTGACTTTATGATAGAAACTGTTACCTTATATTATTTTACCCTTCTCCTTCTTGGGCAAGGGTAAATTTACTTTATTTTTAAAAACTACAATTTGCCCAACAAAATAAAGTAAATTTACCCTTGCCCAAGAAGGGGAAGGGTAAAATAATATAAAATTAACGGTTTCTGCCATAAAGCCATTTGCCTAAAATAACCTTTTGCCTGCGACATATACATAACTTTTATCAGATCAGATATTTTAAATTTTTATGAATTTTTCTTTTTTTTACTACTCAAACTTCGTTTTTTGGCTGACGTGGTATATCTATTACATTTTTTTTTGGTATGCTACAAGTTCTATTTTAATTCTTCCGGTAACAAATTGTAGCATGTGTAGAAACTTAACATTTTTTGTTGAAGGTAATGGTTAATTACATGTATTAATAATTTTGCTTCAAGCACTTCAAAACCTTCTGGGGGTGCTTTCTAATTTAATGAAAACTTTTTCGGTACAACAAATGTAGGAAAAAATTTATAATTGGCAAACACTCGAAAATTGTGTATTTATGCATTACTTGTTGATAATAATGTATTAATTTTTTTCAGAGAATCTAAATTATAGGGTTCCATTCCATTTTCAAATAAGGACGTTGAAATCTATTTTCAGTTTCATTGCAAATCGTTGAAAATGTTTCAATTAAACAGTCAAACTGAATAATTTCTTAATGCAAATTTTCAAAATTCTGCTAATAGTATGTAGTTATATGTATATAGATCGATGAAGATTGTCGTGACACACTCTGTATACCTATTAGAGAAAGTGTTTACAATTCTCTTGAGGAAAACTTGCACATGAAGTAAATTATAATGTACGATGTAATAACACTTTATCCCAGTTTTTACAAGTATCACGCAAAATTAATAAAACAAAGTGTAAAAAATTGGAAATATTGCTTACACGCTCACCTTCAACGAAACTTTCAAACTATAAGCTATAGAGACACAAATTACGTTCATACTTAGATCCTGAACATAACCATATAATTCTACAGGAAAAGCAACATCAAAATTAGATTATCTTTAATCAATAATGAGGGGGCACTTTAGCAAATCTATATTTTCTAGGAAATCGTTTCAATTTTTGCCCAAATGTAACCTCCTTTCCCTCCCACGTATTATTTTTGCTATTAGATTTCTGGCTACACTACTAATACATTAAACATTTGGGAACTATATTTTCCACTCCGAGAACTTTAAATCACCTCTATAGGAAATTCAAGGCTCACAACCTTCTCTCGGATTGAGCAAAACGAATAAATCCAAACGGGCTTTGAATACAGAGTAAACCATTTCCCATTATAATCACACACACACACTCACATGTCATGTATATAGCCCTTCGGGGGATTATAGTTCATTGAAATTTTCTTCAGATTTTTTCGGAACATTCAATTATATTTACGCATAAATTTATTTAGGAATTAAAGTATGTTAAGCGGTTTTGACAAAAAGGAGTTTGCAATAAAATATAAAACAGTCAAGTTCTTTATAAATAATTGTGATGCAAACAAGTCATATTAATATTAAACTATACCCTCCCACTTCATATTGTGTTAACAGCAGTATACTTAATTAAATAGCTAAAAGATCTAAAAAATATACAAAGTGCAATTGCCATAAAAATGATTATGTGAACTTGAACTTTAATTGTCTTATGTTCTAAATTTCATTGCTAATTAAAAATATAATCGATTTTGCATTTAAATAAATAATAACTGTTATCTTGTTTCTTATTATACTGTTAAATTTGAGATAATTTATGACTTTTAACAAAAACCTATAAACATTTTTATGGAATCAAAAGTTGTGAACCATTTTAATAGACATAATCATTAAAATGTGCCGAATGTGCGCACAATAATTTAATGTTTTATGTTATGTTGTTATGTTTTTAATTAAAAAAACTGCGTTCAGTATACAAGATGTTACAAAAATGCATTCTGGAACGTCAAAATAAGAAAAAAAGTACCTGGAAAAATCTATTCACAAATGCTTCTTTAGAAGATGTGTGATAAAAAAACTAATGTTTTTCCTGTGGATAACCACCTCAGATTTGACTATAAATACGCAGGGTGGGTATAAATTAAGCGAGCGCGTTAATGAGTCGAGATTATTAATCGCCGATTAACACTCATGTTGATTACAATATTTTTTTGTCGATCGCTCTTTATTAGAATGAAAATAATCTAATTTTGTTCCATGGCAAAATCCAAATTCTGACATAATATGCAATAAGTCAAAATACCACTAACATAATTAATTAATTTCGGCAGCTGTCAGTTCCAAATGCATGTTTCAATAATATAATATATTATTGGTTACCTAGCAAATCTCATAATCTCAACAATGTTTTTAATGTGCATGTATGCATTAAACTGAGTTATTAATACACTCCTATTATTACATTAACTAGATCTTTAATAAACGATCGACAAAAAATATTAATAATGAATTTCAATTGTTGTTTCTGTTTTTTAATAAAATTGACAGTACTAAATTAGTTTGCCAAGTTCTCGCATCATAAAATATTGAACGTTTCTCTTTTTTTTTCTCGTTGAACCTATTCACATGTTCAATGCAGTGTTGCCACTTTTATTTTCACAGAAGTGCTCATATCTTTGTAAAGAAAGGACTTACAGCACTGCGGTAAAAAAATTCGTTATTCTTAAAACGTAAAGTTCATCACATCCGAGTGCGGCAATTACTGATCACCCTGTATTTTTCACTAAAGCTCTTTGTCTCATTTACAAGTCTGAAATGTCAAACGTTGTAGCTATTAATAAATTTTATGTACGACTGCATCATTCATAGCTCTTTATAGTACTAGTGAAATAATAGTTATTTAAGATACAAGGGTAGAAAGTCATTCTTTATTGCACCAACAATTTAAAACACGAGCGAGGTATGAGCGAGTGTTTTGAAAAGCCCGTGAAAAAAAAATGTCTAACACAGAAAATATTCTATTAATACCACAGGTGATGCGTAAAACACTCCAAAGTTACTAAACTGATACATACTTCAAACTTCAACATAATGATGGACTTTCAAATATTTGTTTAATTATTTTTACCCAAGTTATATAATAAGTTATTTATAAAATAATTAGTAGTTATTCGAATAGCAGAAAATCATTAATGGCAGCTGAAAATCCGTCAATTTTCTTGTTCCCGCAACGAAAATAACCTGCTCCAAATATTTAAAATAGTTTGTAATGAGCCATGAGACTGATTCAGTTAATTCCAAATTTTATTACACCTTTTAAAATACTTGACTGAACACAATAACACGATAAAAATGAATTTAATTAGAAAATTGTTTGCAGCAGACGACAGTACTATAATTAATTATTTTCCTTTCAATTGATTTTTATTAATGTCGACAACGCCGAGAGCAGACTATTAAACCGGTTTCGAATTTATTTAAATTAACAGGTTACAGTTAAATTTTTTTGTACAACTAATTGAGATCATGATCGAGTTGCAAAAAAATTAACAGTAAGTATATTTCACATTTTTAATGTTTGGTTATGGTGTTTTAAAACTGAACGCAAGAAAATAATCTCAGCTTGAAATCGACAAATTAAATGATTTATTGAAGTTTGTGAAGGTATTTTAAGCGGAAGTAGTCAATCGATTTCCTCCGAACACTCACACTTTATATCTAACCTAAACCAAACAGCAAATTGCTTCAGAACTGACTTGATTTACGTTTACAATTTGTTAAATTATTCAATATCTATTCGTTTACCTGACTGAAAATATAAATCAACAACAACTAGCAAAATTAAATAAAGTTGGGAAAATCCAATCCACCGCAAATAAAAACTCGAAACTGAATTTTACACAACGTATAGACTCGCTAATTCAATGTACAATTTACAACCACAAGGGATTCAAAAATGTAACTTTCTCAAGATTTATCTATCTCGTAACCTATGGGGCATGTTTCTGACCCTCCTCTGTGAATTCAATACAACAACAACCGAAATAAATTATATTTTGTGTTCGGTGGGTTTCACAAACTCCAAACCAAACAGCCTCAGCACTTTATTAACTATATCAGATGTTACCATCAGTTGTTGTCTCGCCATCGATCCATCGTACACTTTTCCTGTTTTCCAACGAAAACACTGGCATTTTTAAAAGACTCACGGGAATATAATGAAACCTCCAGATTAAAAAGACCTTATCATGTAAACCCAAAGCGTAATAAAAAATTCAATTACATTGTACAAGGGTGTAGTGAATGAGACAAAGCGTGGAGTTTCGCGAAAATACTTGGGCGGGGTTCTCCTCATCACATATTCTTGACCATTGTAATTGGTAACATAAATCCTCAAATTACTTCTAAGCAAATCGAGATTACACACATTATTCTCCATTAATTATCAAAGAGGCAATTTCGCAGAATAGTTAAAGTTGGGGAAAGAAGATTCTAAAGGGGATCAGATAAAAGTTTGTTCACCTGAACCAGATTGTCTTAAGATATATTACTCGTATAAGATATCTTATAAGGAAAGACTAGTTTGTACTTAAGTGGAACTTTAAATTTAAATTTCATCATTTTGTCATTTAAGGAGTGGATATAAAAAGTGCTCAACAATATTCGTTCATGAAATATAAAAAACTTTTGCAAATTATGAAGCAACATCATCACATCTGTAACGTAAGCGTAAACATTATACTCCCCAAAATGTATTAATTTGAACTCAACATGAGAATATTTAGAATAACTAGAATGCGACTAACCTTTTAAGAACTACTATCACTGACAGCGTCTTTAATGTGATTTTAATCAATAATATACATCCTTTATTTTATACATAGTCTTATATCTTACAAAATACTACTCGTTTAGTATTTTTAAATAACAAAAATAAAACGATTGAAATTATTCAATTAAATAAACTAAACAATACATTCTATCTTATGAGATCATTTCCACTTGAGCCAAACAGTAAAACCTGAAGTTTTTGGGTAGTATTTCTAATAATCTGTCAAAATGTCGACAAAAGCTTGTTTTGTGTCTATCTATAGATTGTACGTTAGCAATGTAAAGTAGGTAAATAAAATTTTAACAGAATTTTGTCAAACGACAAGATAAATCAGGATTTTTCTTCGCATTGTCGGTTTTACCATATTTTACTATAATTATTATTTTGCTATTAACTGCATAAAATTTTCAAACGTTTATCTTTTATTTGCTCAGGCGCTTCTACCTCCCCTACATTCCAAGTGAACTTATGCACTTTGTGATTAAAACATGCCACTTTTGGCACAGTGACTAATTAAACCATTTTCAATACTTCTAAAATCATTCAAAATATTTAGATGTGCTTTTCATAAAATACACTTATTCAGGGCGTTTACCGCTGAAAATTGTGTTAGTATTTATTTCCTCATTAAACATAATTTTTTAACATTTTACAATGGACGTTAATCAAAGTCAGAAAGTTTCAACGGAGGAGTAACAATAACACCCCCTTGGCATTCGGTTTTTGTATTTTTATAAATGTTAAGAAGGGTTTAATTAGTGACAGTGTGAAGTAGGATGTTTTACTACACTACTAAAAATGAAGAAAGTATGATTTCGACTCTACACTTGTTGACTTATAAGAAACTACATTTTTTGAAAAAAAATATATAAATTAATACCCCCTTACAAAAAAGTTCGTACTAAAGGACAGTGTTAATAAGACGCTTCGTTACTGGTCTATCTTTTTTGTTTTACCATGCGACAATAGAGTCGTCCGGAAATTTTTGAGATACCTTTTTTATTCTTAATTGCAAAGATTAAGCTACAAAAATAATAATAGCACCGAAAAAAGTGTTTTTTTATTGTTCAATTTTAAATTATTCCATATTAAAAGTCGTAAAAATTAGTTCCCATTTAAAACACGGCGTGATCGGTGGAAGGGTTTGTGACGTCATTAGCCATGTTCTGTTCAGCTGTCAATGTCGTTTGTATACAAATTTTAGCATTGTCTGACATTTCGACACTGGCTTATGACATCACACAACATAGCGCGCTTTTCGGGGTGTTTGAAAAGGACCTTTTTTTCAATTTGAAATTTTGGGGTCGGGATAAACTTTTGGAGTTTAAAAAAAATTCTACAATGTTTTTTTACCTCTACATTACATCAAGCAGGTTTTCAAGCGTTTTCATTTTTGACCGGATCACTCTATTATTTTGAAACTACCACTAATTTTATTCCAAAAACAATTCCGAAATATTTTAAACACCTAATGCAATTATTTCATTGTGGTTCTGACCATTGATTTTCTGACTATACCTCTGCAATAATGGATTTTCTCCAAATTAGTTTCAGGAGTTTATATTAAATTTTGATGATCTTGGTATATTGTTATGCAATGACGTCCTTAATAGGCATTTCATATAATATGATTATTTTTCACAGACAAATCATAACTAAAACATAGAAAGCTATCAGCCCAAGGCAAGGATAGATCTTGAACCAATGAACATTTTCCCGTTAATAATAATTATTCTCCACTAAGAGATTAGTAATATAATAGGTACAGTTATCAAGTAGCGTCTCTACTTCTGTCTGTTCCAGTTCATCTAATAAATATTACAATATAATCAAATGTCTGTCGTAATGCGAGAACGACCTTGTCATTTTAAAATGCATTCTATATGCTTTCAACCAAATCAATCACCTACAAAACAAATTATTTTACAATAAAGAGTAAAAATTTAGTTTTGAAAAATATACTCTTGTTGTATGATGGCTTAGGCCTTAGATTATGATCTCATTACAGCATCAGACCTTCTTCTCTCTTTATTTCATTATCTACAAATTTAAATTTAAAGAAAATTTGAAGATACTCCAACATACATACAGCATTCCTTTAGCATGTTAGATGTACAAATATAACAATTAATTTTGAGAAAAATTAATGTATGGCAACACGCATTGAGGTTAAAATAAACTGCAAAAGTTTAAAAATAAACTCAGAAATGTATTGGAATCCTTGTTTTTACTGTCAGTTAAGAGGCTTTTGTTTGATGTGTTATTCAATGTTAGTCACAGTGGACCACATTTCGTCAACACTAGAAATAAAACGGCAGCCAAATTGGCAAGTACTCACGCTGCACACCTTGACATTGATATTGAGCCATTGAGCTTACAGTTCACAATTTACACCGAAACATGTAATTACAAGCGTAATATTCAGCTATTTCCATGTTATAGTTTGCAATTTGTAATCTTCATCGTGTATGTCTCCGGACATCCAAACACATGTTTATACTCAAGTTATAAGTAATAAGTCAACGTGGCATTCTTGGCAAACTGCCGCAATATAGAAACCACTTTTACTGCCTCTTCAATTGCTTTATAAAAGACAGAGGCAACATAACCCAAAGGGTCACGTGGCATTGTTTTGCTGAGCACGTGCTCGTGGTGGTGAACACTCCCCGCATGCTAAATACTGGGATAGACGTTAATTAATATGTTTTGATGGGTATCACTCCCACACCAGGTTAAAGAACTCGGCGCTAGGTAGAGTAGGTAGTGAACGCAAACCTTCCTCACGGAAGATACTCGTCGAATATAATACCGGCGACCTTGGCCTTGCTTGTATTCTAAAACACATATGAAAAAATGCTCTAGCTAGTCGCGATAAAATCAATTCGTTTCGTGCACTGGCAACTCAACAAAATGTGGATCTTTACTACAGCTTCCTTATTGGCATCGAATACACTATAGTAAAACGTAAAAATATAATCTTGTATCTAAACAAAAATACCATTTAGCATGTTGAGAGAAGCAGATGTAATGTTATTAAGTAAAAAATTCTAAATAAAATAAACCATCAGAGACATTTGCTCTATTTTCATTTCTGCGCTTTAGTTATTTTTATGAGGTTTGAGTAAGGTGGATGCAATAAATTTTCTGAAACTTTTCTATTATTGAGTCATCAACAATAAAACTAAACAAAAATACCTTAACTTCAACTTCAGGTATTTGGATCTCAGTTTTATTTTGTTTTTACATTTTCTGAAAGCCATTAAGTTTAAATTAGGCCACGTGAAACAATGCTCTATTACTAAAAATCTAATAATAACGGAGGTAGCATCACCACAAGAAAAATTTAGCGCACTTTTAACAACACTGATGGAATGTGAATCTTCCTGTGGAACCAAATTTAAAAGTGATTAAATGTTATCAGGTGCTAGTCTCATAATTTATCATTGGAATCACTTCTTATTGTCCGACATGCTTTGTAATTTTTTGGCAACCATGAAAAAGAATCATTGTGAGCTGCGCATATATTTCGTCGTGCTTGTTTATCATCAACACATCACCTAAAGAAAATTCCAATGTGAATAGAACATTTCCTGTCACCACTTTTGTCGAAAACGCAAAGCCGAAATTAATTTATTTGAAGAGGAATCGAAGTTATGACGCAGGCATCTGTTCCGGCCTAAATAAACCAGATTTTAATGGTCTCTTAAAGAGGCAGGCGGTATCACGTCCTTACATAATTATTGTGGCATTTATCGCGATCCCTAAATAAACTTTCGATCAATGCGGACTACTATACAGCGTGATTTACAGATTTGTGCCTTCCAAAGCCCTGAACTTTACGTCCGCAAGTGATTTTCACGAAATAAGCATAAAGTGCAGAAGAAATTAATTGCAGATTACAGTGTAATCTATAAAATTCAATGTTACAAATCTAATAAGAGTAGGTATTATTTATTAACCATAAAAAGCTGTCATGGTCTCTGGTGGAATAGTCGTTTTTTTTTTCAAACAGTAAAACTTTTAATTTATTTGTAGGTAATAAAATAACACATGAAATATGTAGGTACGAATAATAATTATAAAACAATAAATCACTTTGTTTTCTACACATTGAAGCAATAATTAATTAAATAAGAAAGTTCAATTAGTGAGCAATTTTATGACATATGCAGTGAGGTTTATGTGTAAATAACTTTAAACCTAGCGAGTAGCTATTCTGTAATATTTAAAAGTTAATCCTATTTATTATTTGGATTGGAATTATTTGGAAAAATAGTATATTATTTTATGAGGAGCTTAACTGATGCTTTATGTGCAGAGGCTGGTGTTTGACTGACGAACGAAGTGAGTCAGACAAAAGCAGCCGAAGCATACATGAGAAAATAAAACAGAGAAAGCATTCCATGATCTATATTACAAAAATATCAAGTGGAAATTAAACTTCGTTTCACGAATTCTTAATGTTTGTGAAAGCGTATTTTTCAAATAATTTTTCTATGATAACAAAATCGATTTTTCTCCATTTTTTTACATTCAAACCAGTTTAATGCCACAAAAATATCAAGCAAAAACGGAATGCGATAAGCTCAAAAATTGTTTCAAAGACTCAACTATCGAAAGATCTATTATGTAAGCATGATGAAGCTAGCAGCATGACTGGCGAAACGTCAATCGAGCTACTGATTTCAGCACAACAGAACCCAGAAAATATTTATGAATAACTTCAGTCGTGAAAACTTACACAGTTTTATAATTATACATATTTAAAAAAGTTTTTATATAGATATTCAACTTATGTCATCGGGAATAATATCTAGTCAAAATATCTTCGGGGGATTCAACTGCATATTTACTATCAGAAATTAAATAAATCGAAAAAATCATTATACGAGTCTGTGCCTAATAAAACAATTTTAATAAAAAAAAGTATGGGCAATGAAAATCAAAATTATGAACATTTAACGCCATATGAAATTTTGAAATGGAGAATGCCCTTTTATAAAAATCGCGATAAGCAAGCCTATAAAACTACTTAAGTGTATTTGTACCAAAAAATTGTTTTTTCAGCTGGTTTAGACACAGTCATTTGATACTTACATAAAACTTTGTATTCTCTGGAGCACCGTACTATATTTTCCTAAAATAAGTTTTACATTTACATAAATCTTGTCCTTTGTTTTGTTTGCTTTCCTTCAGGCATTGTACATTACATTCCCGAAAAGATAGCGCAGAGCACACAACCAGAGTGTGCATATTCTCATTTACTAAAAATGTATTTAAAAAAAGATTATCATAAATCAACGTTCATCTGTTTCAATAACCCCTTGCATGAAGAAATTGAATAATGACCCTAATGGCACAAGATTAATTATCTAATTTTTAATATTATAACACCTTAAATATTTTTATTCCGACTAAAAGCTAAACAAATTATGAGAGAAACTTTATTAGCATCAATTTATTATATCAATTTATCCGTTGAAAATTCGCCTGAAAAAACATAATGTGATAAAATACCGATAATTAATGACGTCTTCTGTCAGTACCAGAAATTTTAATTTGCATTAAATTATAAATGATGTTAAAACAAGCAAAAATTGAATTTATGATTAGCTGAAACAAACATTTACATAAGAAATTGTTTTAACCAACATATTAACCAAAACACAACAGGAAAACAATATAGCAATTAGTTACTCGGAAATTGTTATAGAATAATTATTATTATAATCATTAGTTTCTACACCTTAGAATATAGCATACTATAAATAAACGAGTAGTTATAGAAATATTATTAGGAAACAATTAATTTATCAATTAGTATTCCGGAATAAAAAGTACTTGAGGGCATTTACCTTAGGTGAATTTAATGTTTTTAATTACAGACCTAGAGAATTTCATACAAAACGGTGCAAATTGTTCACTTAGAGAGAAGAGAATTTAAATTCATATTTTTATTGTATTAGAACCAACGCTTTTCATACAAACCGTATAAAATGTTTACTTAATATAAGAGATAATTTCAATTCAAGAAAATTTTATCACGATTTTAGTATTTACATACAAAAAAGTTCTTTGGTAAATTAAGCATCGCCTATTTTAAAACTATTGAAAAACAGACTGACAAATAGGATGTGGTTTGATTTAGAAAAATCACCATCAAGACGCTATAAAACTGATTATAGCTTTATTTATTTAATGTACAGATTGTTCGAAATAAATGGACACATAGGCAAAATCTGTAAGTTCATTTATTTTTAGAGTTCCTATTTATTTTAACTTTTGAGTTTTAAATGATTATTATTTATTAATAAAAGGATGTTTTTGTTTATTTATCACATTTAAGTTATATATTTCTCAAATGTTTTTAAATATTCTTTAAAACTCATCCTACATTCCTAATTTTTTCAAACAAAGGAATATACTCGCTCACTCACCTTCATTAATGTCTGTATTCTTAATAGGCACACTCTTTTTACTTTATAGGTTTTGCTATGTGTCCTTTTATTTCGACCAATCGATAATTTCTAAAAATGATTCAAATTCTAATTAGAAAATTCGTTTTATCGCCATTATACTTTTACCGTCTAAAATTTCCCGTTCTGTCGTTATTTTTTAATACTTTAATACACATTTTGGGTTCAAAATAAATTTTTATTATACTCCGAACAAAACCTACAGAACACGGGAATTCTATTACTCTCGTTTATTATTAGCCGTTTTATACAGTTTAAAGGATAATTTTATTTTCTCATAAAGAATTTAATTTATATTTGCATCCATACCTAGCTTTACAAATCTCGTAAAATTCTCCTAGGTACACAAAAGAAACGCATTCTGTCTATTATTCTAAATTAATTAACATTTAGCTGTACCATAAAACAAATAGCAATAAATTTTAAAACAATTACATAATAAAATGCAACATACCTTGGCAAAGTCTATCTTCAAAGTACAACATCCCGAATATATATCTGCTCCATTTAATGTATCCTTTGCTCTAACTGCTGATTCTACACTGTCAAATGTATGGAACGTTAAGGAAAATGCCATAACCATTTCGAATCATTAAATTGAATTAAAAGTGAATTGCCTTTATTTCAATTCTCAGTTGGATAGGGAAAACAAAGGTTTAGTTTTAGTTTGCATAGGGAAATTGTTAACTTTATGTTGTATGTATCATTATGGGTTATTTATTTTTGTGGATAATATAATAAGGGCCGCTAGGCAATTTATATTTAATATTAAACCGTTACTAAGATTCCACATTGGGATTTCCAGGGAAACTACAATCTCAATTATTTAAGCCCAGCCAACTACCAACGGAGTAATTAAGGTAAATTATATTTTGGAATACTTGACAACTTCTTGTATGCTGTTTATTTTTAGGTACTTGGACGTCACTAAGAAATAAAATATTACATATAAGATTAAGACGAGTTGGTTATACTAGATTTAAATTTCAATTAAGTACGTTAGATACAATGTCAATTATTGTCAGTTTTATCTAACAATTTTAAATTTACTTGGACTTATGTTCCTTAAAGTCAGAACCAAGTTGGTTTTCTATTAAATTCTAATAAAAAATTTAAATAAATAGATCCATTTGATTAACTGTCTAAACTAGTTTGTCATGATTCCTTCATTTCACTTTTATTGCAATCTTTTTTAGTAAAATTTTTAACAGATAACTAATAGGTACTAATTTTATGACCACTTCAGCATAATGGTCTCATAACTCTGTCTTAACAATCGCTACTTCAAGTAATTAAATAGTACATTTTGAAGAAGACTAGACAATCCATTACTAGTTTATGTTTAGAAACATTCGGAAAATGCAGCTAGTTATAAAATTTTATTATTAGTTTAGTTAGGTATAAGCTGAAGTGGGTAAAAGACAGGTACCTATATTTAGATATGCGGAAGTTTATACACTTTTTATGACTGTCTAATGGTGTAATTTTTTGACAATTTGAATTTATAGTAAAAGTAAAGTATACTTATTAAAATGCAAAATAAGAATCAGGGGAACAAAAATAAATAAATTCTACAGCACATATGTATGCTCCTTATCAACTCTCATATTATACAGGATGTTCTTTAAATTCTCGGCAAACGAAAATTGGTGATTTTATGATTCAAAATAGACCCATTTTGTTTATTTTATCTATACACCAAAATTCTTATTTACTGTCGTTTGTCGCGATTTTAAATAAATTTATAGCTTAAATTTGAAACAACAAAAACACAATTAAAATAATTTAAATTGTATATTTAATTCAAAATTTTTAATGTAATATGAGTGCTATTTAACACACAGTATTCAAAGTTAGGAACTTACTAACCCACCAAATATTTATAAATTAGGAATGTGGCTGCTTTGAGATAATAAGAAAATAGAAATAATTTGGTAAATTTCTAGCGACTAAGAAAATATATTTCTGAAAAGTGGGTCTATAAATGAACTATGATACTCTGTATTTTCTAGAAGTTGAGCTCCAGAAAATTCAACAAAAAAAAAACATTATGTATTTAACTTTTTTAATTTCTTCTCTTTCGGTACTACTTCTTTCTACTTTCATGTGTGACGATTTCAGTTATATTTAAAAATATGTATTACAAAAACCTGCATTTTATGAAATGGGAAATAGGAAATAAATGGAAAATTGTTTTCATAAACCGAAAGAAATCAAGAAACTAAATCTGAAAGAGAAAAATCGGGCTCTGTTTCATATTTAAATTTTTAATTACGACATTCACAGAAAAATAACTATTTGTGCATATTTGGTATCCATAGTTGAGAATGTTGATATTACTGCTTTATCAATAATTAATTAATCCTAAATTATAGGCAAAATCGTTAAAGCTACTTAAAGTTTGAACAAGTTTGAACAGGTCCTAATTAAAAAAATTGCTAAACAGTGCCGCCAACCATAGAATATAAGTTAGTGGGAATGGGGAGATGAAAACTATAGTGAGAAGTATACTAACGTATACAGGGTGTCCGAAAATTAGGAGCAAAAAACTCGGGGAGTGATTCTACTCGAAAAGGTAATGTGACAAGTTCTTATAACATTTTTCGGAAAGCTCATTAATATTGGGGTTACATCCCCAAAGTTTTTTTTAAATCAATTTTTTTCTAAATTTTGATGAAGCCCGATTGAAGAGCATCGAAAAATCTTCAAAAAATGTCCTCTTGTTGAATATCGATAAACGAGCTTCTGTTTAATGTTGGCTTTGTTAATCTTGAAAATAAGCTGTAGTTAGTTGGTATTCATTTAAGGTGTTTTTCTCGAAAACGACTCGTTTTATCGTGATGCAGCAAGAGGATCTTTTTTGAAGATTTTTCGATGCTCTTCAATCGGGCGTCATCAAAATTTAGAAAAAGTGCCCAACAAAAAAGTTCTGGGTCTTTATCCAAAGGTCAACGCCAGTTTCGACTCTTTGACACTGGGGGTTTACCTCAATTTTGGTGCAAGAATACAAATAAACATTAGTGATAAGTATGCCAAATTTGAAACAAATCGATACACTAGAAAAAAAGTTACTGGAAAAAATTGATTTAAAAAAACAAACTTTAAGGCCCTGTAACCCCAAGATTAATGAGCTTTCTGAAAAATGTTATAGCAACTTGTCACATTAATTTTTCAACTAGAATCGCCCCCCTAGTTTTTTGCTCCTAATTTCCGGACACCCTGTATGTATCTAACATTCAGAATTTAATAAAAATATGTCAATTAGTTCCAAAAACTTAAAATAAATTAAAATTTCAATCCCCTCTACCATGAATACTAAGCATTTTTAACTAGAAGTTTATATGGCAAATCCAAATTATTGTGTTCTTTCTATTCTCTAAGTTACCAGATTAAAATCTGGAACATCCTGTAGTTCAGTTTACTATAGACTATAGGTATAGATAGTATCTCATTACTGACAGAACTATAAATTAGACAATTGATCAATGTTACAATAAAATTATATTTTTAACAACAATAAAACATTCTCTACTTGAGTATTTAGTTTGTTAATTCTGTAAGGTCCATATTTCAATCTACAGTTACCAGTCATTAATAGTTTATTTTTATACGAACAATTATTATAAAAAGCATTAAGTATGGATATAGAAACTGGTAGAGTGAGCATTATATCATTGAAAATAAATATTGTATTTCTTGAAAATAATATACTTATGGTACAAGTGAGTAAATAAAATAGACCTAATGGAATCATTTTCTCGAGTTACTAATATATCTGTACTTACTTGTACAATAGAATATTTTATCCCTTTATTGTAAATTGTAATATATATATATATATATATATATATACAGGGTGTCTCACGCTTGTGGCCTATTAGAAGTATTAGGAGAACCAAATGAGATAGAGAGCTGAAATTTTGCATGCAGGCCTAGCTTCATATAATCTATCAACTGAAAATATTTGCAAGATGGCGGCACATCCGGTTATACCGGAAGTTGATACCAACTTCGTTATTTTAAATGGGATACCCTGTATTTATATTTTTTTTCTAATTCCCCAAGAAATTCTGAGTCTTTTGACATAAAAATTCCTATACCTAAATTTTACCGTTTTCGAGAAAAAAAATATTATCTAAACTTTTTACAAAAAATCAAGTCACATTTAAATTGTAATATCTTCGTTAAAAGTGAAGATAAAAAACTGAAATTTTCACAGTAGCGTTATGGGACTTTGTGGCTTCTGTCCATGTCAAATTATTTCAAAATTATTATGTACAGGGCGATATTTAATTCATAACATTTCGTTCTCATAAAATGTCAAAAAACTTATTTTTCTTAAATGGGACACTATGTATTATTCTACATCATTCGATAGAACGTGAAAATCTCTATCTATTCATATTAGGTGTTTCTATACCTAACTTTAACTGTTTTCCAGTTATTCGCTATTTTATAAATTAGTTACAAACCTATCATTAAGAAATTATTTATACCTAAACTATTAAAAAAATATCGAAGTTGATATGATTCTTAAGATATGAAAAAGTAGCATGCATGGCCCCCCCATGTTATGTTGACAACCAATCTGTCTACTGTTCTCTAATCGTGGCTTACTATTCGATTTCTTAATGATAAATATGTAACTAATTTATAAAATCGCAAATAACTTAAAAACAGTTAAAGTTAAGTATAGAAACAGCTGATATGAATAGATAGAGATTTTCACGTTCTATCGAATGATGTAGAATAATACATAGTGTCCCATTTAAGAAAAATGAGCTTTTTGACATTTTATGAGAACGAAATGTTATGAATTAAACATCGCCCTGTACATAATAATTTTGAAATAATTTGCCATGGACAGAAGCCACAAAGTCCCATAACGCTACTGTGAAAATTTCAGTTTTTTATCTTTACTTTTAACGAAGATATTACAATTTAAATGTGACTTGATTTTTTGTAAAAAGTTTAGATAATATTTTTTTTCTCGAAAACGGTAAAATTTAGGTATAGGAATTTTTATGTCAAAAGACTCAGAATTTCTTGGGGAATTAGAAAAAAAATATAAATACAGGGTATCCCATTTAAAATAACGAAGTTGGTATCAACTTCCGGTATAACCGGATGTGCCGCCGCCATCTTGCAAATATTTTCAGTTGATAGATTATATGAAGCTAGGCTTGCATGCAAAATGTCAGCTCTCTATCTCATTTGGTTCTCCTAATACTTCTAATAGGCCACAAGCGTGAGACACCCTGTATATATATTATGTCAAATTATCATAGTCATTTGATCATAAATATATAAATATATAGAAGATGATGGATAAAAAATAATACTCCAAGTCAGCCCTATGCAATCATCTGATTGATAGTTTCCGTGGAAATTTAACACAAACAATTAACGGTTTAATTAACTATTTAATCCGATGTTTATTTCGCTATATGAGCAAGTTCTATTCTGTAATGGACTTTGGTCAACAAAGGTTAATTACGTGGAAGTATTCTGGATGACGTGGAAACAAACGAAAAAGTAAGTTCGTTAATTGTTAGTTAGCTGGTGGTAAAAATTAAATTACTATGCATGTAAAAGGATATTCAACCATGGCTTGGACCCCATTTTTCTTAAAAATCACAATTCTAAGAACCTGCCCACTGGACTGGCATATTGTATGTAGAACATCCTGAAACAAAAAACTTAAATAAAACAAAACAATTTATTAGAGCCTACAGCTAAGAAAAAACAATTCATATCCATTACAATTTAGATGTTAGAATGCGTAATCAGTGAACTTGCATTGAACAAATGACGAATAATGAACAAAACAATACATTTACTTGCAAAACTAGAGCCAATTTCCTAATCTTAATCAGATTTGTATATAAGTGAAAGTACACGGAATTAATAATACCAAAGTTTAATCTAATAAGTCAATGTGCAAATTTCAATATAAAAACTGCAAGGTAAAATGAAATAAGTATATAGATAACGAAACCAGTTTTCAAATTAAGACTTATTTAATATCAAATAAATAAGACATTTGTTTGAAAGAATGTGTCGTTGGCATGGACTTTTATAACACAATATATTTAATTTGAATACCGATTCAAAGCAACTATCTTATAAAACCTACAAAATATACATTTTAGATAAAAGTGGCTGTTGTAATTAATTAACAAAGACTTAAAATTATAAATCACGTGCAGTTATGTAGAAATTATTATTAGATAAGTCTAATTATAGCAAGAACGGTGATGAATTATTTACAATTTTTTTACTGACGCATAGCAAGTCTCATTAGTTATCCTCCAATTGACATTCTGGCGTTTGTATTTAGAACAGCTTGGTAAAATATCGACAAAATTATCAAATCGACGTCGAGTATTCACATCGCTGACGATGTTTTAAATTCCAAACGAATTATACTTGGTTCAATTGAGATTTGAGAAAGTTTAAAAAAACTGATTGACACAGAGTGTCTTAATGATTTAGTAGATTTACTCATTATGGGTCTATTACCCCAAATTATCAAAAAATATATTAACAAAAGTTGTGCACAAATTAAATTTATTTTGAGTGCCAGGCCAAACCGAAATTTTAATAAAATCAGTATTTTTGGATTCTACATTTAATTTTCCATACCTAGTTATTTTCTTCGCACTTTTTACTTTCTTATACGAAGTATAAGGAAGTATTGTAATCGTGATTTTTTTCGACTCCGAGATTTTGATGGATTTACACGTTTTGAGGGTCCCTGAATCCATTTTGACCATTTTCGCCATGATGTCTGTGTGTGTGTGTCTGTCTGTCTGTATCCACGATAACTCAAAAACGAGTTATCGGATTTGATTCAAATATCATACTTAAGAGTTTGAACAAAATTGTGGGTGCCACATTAGATCTTTTTCGTCTAGCGCCAACACAAGTGGTACTTACCTGAAGACATTTTTAGGTTTTTTAGGAATATCTTGAAAAATAAACAATTTACGACATTTTTTTATTCTTAGACATTGATTTAGAATTAAATTTTGAACAAATTTTGTTTGAACTTTTTTTTGAAATTCCGTCAAAAAATTTGTAATTATTTATTCCCATAGTAGCGCCATCTATCTCTCATTTACAAAAGTACATGTTTAAATTACAGAAATCTATACCGTTGAGGAAATCGATTGTAGCAGTATTATTTGAAAAGATCGACGGCTACGGCAGCATTGTGGTGGCGAAACTACCACCGTTTGTTACGCGGTCGTTGATTTGTGTTTTTTGTGTCATATTGTAATATGTACAGTTAATTTCACAGAAATTAGGTTATTTTTTATCATGAGTCGTTCAGTAAGTTTTGGCATTTTGATTTTTGGCGACGGATGCAAATAAGTACTTAATTTGTCAATTTGACAGTAAACGTCAATCAAACAAAGGCATTGTAACACAGGGAATCAGGGAAATATTAGGTGTAGTCGTTTTCTGTGAAATTAACTGTACCTATAATTATTATTGTAAAAATCGACGGCAATGGCAGCATCGTGGTGGCGTGTTTTTTGTGTAATATTGATATATTGTAATACAATTAAATATTATTGAAAAAACGGAGCAAGACAGAAAACTATCGTGGGGCGAAGCCCGCGGGGGACAGCTAGTAATAAATAAATGTGATTTTATATTAATAACGTGTTAAATGTCGACAGCATGTGATTATTGGCTACCCCTTCAGTATTTTCCAAAGATTAAAACTGTATCATGGCAATGTATAAGAAAGTCATGTGTTGGGCACATCAGATATTTTAAATTGCAGTTATACTTAGAAGTCTCCAAAAACATTAATCTGTCTTAACCCATCTTTTGGAAAAAAATAGTTATTGGCCTGTCCTGGAAAAACTTATTACATTTGATTTAATAAAAAAAGATTAAATCACAAAATGTAATCCAAATTTAATTTTGCATTGTTTTTTCACAGAAGAAATGTGTTTTTTATACAGGGTAGGATGTTGGAATTAGTGTCCTTGAAGTGTTTTTTTGATTGAACATTAACGGCTTTAAGACAATTGAAACAAAATAATATTGCATATGCTTATGCATATTTATAGATCTTACTCCAGGTTTAACCATGAATAAACCTCTCTAAAGCTACTTTCAATTTTATCATGTCAGAAGTGCTATCGAAAAACTTAAAAAAGAATTTGCATAAATAAAGTAGAATAATATTACAACTATTTGGACCGTTTAATGATGGCTATATGAATCTACTAATTCATATCCTAAATCCTAAATATAAGTTTTATGCATTTTCAGGTCAATAAGAATCCGAAAGTTCTTTTTTCGAAATCTGATGCAATAATAAATTATTAACAAGTTAATTGTTAAAACTCTAAAAGGCTGAGAAATCCTACAAATATTTTTAATTGCCAAAAAGTTCGCTTTTTGAATACATCATGTTACGTTATATCTTTATTATAGGACTCTAAATTTATGCAGCTCCAAATGTTACCGAAAATTCCGAAGATCTGAAGTTCATCAAATATACTGAACCGAATATAGTTGTATATTAGTTTCTTGTTTTATTCTAAACCGGATAAACTTTGATCAGAAAAATTTAAGATATTAACCCTTTCAGCCCTGAATTTTAGATATTGAAAATAAAAAAATTTTTGGGCTAAATTATTGATAAGTACCCCTAAAAGAACACGCCCGTTTAAGTATGCAGTTTTTTTTTACTATAAATAACCGTCAATACAAATATAAAAATACGAACTTTGTTGAATCTTAGACACTAATTGTCGTTGATATACCAAGTAGATGCGATATCTAGTTCTAGTGGTCGGCATTGACGCTAGGTCATTTGTGGTACCTAAAGTACTATAAAGATCGCGGTGGCAAATGCCACCCACAGGGCCGAAAGGGTTAATTAACTCTTAATGAAATTTCTCTCAATTCTTTTTTGAATTATATTGTACCTACTATAGAGACAGGCAGACACACATTAGCTAAGTTTTTCAAATATTTTCTAATACCTTATATTTTTTCTAATTTTGCCCACTTACTGAGTCCTTTATAAACCCTGAGAAAATTAAAGGAAAACATCTTCCACAAACTCACAAAAGCTATAGGCATTTCTGATAAGTGTGCTTCGGAAACATAAAAAACTAATTAAAATTACTAAGTATCTGCAAGTAGTTGCAACTTGCAACGTTTGCATATAAAATACTAAACTAACATGGTGTTGCAATATAGCACTTGAAAACTTTAATAATTTCCTCCCTTAAACGCTACAAGATGAAACTAGCAAGTTATTTATAGTTAAATTTCCAAATGGTCGCATCTTATATGTGCATCAATCAGACAATGTATAAATTTATAGTATTTAGAAAAACTTTCAAAGGTTTATAGTATGCAGTCGTAAAATGATTCATAAATAAATTTCTGATTTCAATACTAAAGCAATAAAAATAACTATATTCCAGACATTGATCAAAATCTGCTTTTACAGAGAAAACGTTGGCATTTCAATTTTTTTTAATATTGTTCATGTTCAATTTCTCGTAAAACTTATAACAATACCGAGAACAATACTAACTTAATGAATTTAAGGTATACGAACAACCGTACCCAATAAAATTGCTGCAACATTTCGCCGAAATGATATTTGTATTATTTTACTACCACAAAACATTCAAGTTTATCGAGTACAGGTACACAAATAGTGTAAAAGTATGCTATACATACATATATTTTTACCATTAGTACCATTACCATACATACAGTTTTATTGTAACTAACACTAGTTAGATTTTTCTGTGCAGGTGCCTCGATATAGGTACATCACAACTATTTTTGTTCTGTGAATATAATTTTATGCAAACGTTTGTTCTACTAATTAAAATTGAATATAGGAGGAACATGCACCCGCATGCCATGGTGTATTTTATTATCACAGATACCCTGACGATTTTACAATTAATTTATCTCGTTATTTATTACTCTGCAACATATTGAATGTTAAGAAGTCAGAAGTGCTATCGAAAAACTTAAAAGAATTTGCATAGATAAAGTAGAATAATATTACAACTATTTCATGATGGCTATATGAATCTACTAATTCATATCCTAAATCCTAAATATAAGTTTTATGCATTTTCAGGTCAATAAGAATCCGAAAGTTCTTTTTTCGAAATCTGATGCAATAATACATTATTAACAAATTAATTGTTAATACTCTAAAAGGCTGAGAAATCCTACAAATATTTTTAATTGCCAAAAAGTTCGCTTTTTGAATACATCCATCATGTTACGTTATATCTCTATTATAGGACTCTAAATTTATATACTTATTCTTAAACAATACATTTTTAAATAAGAATAATCACAATAATAATATATAATCACACTGCATACAACTCGTTCAGTACATTTATTACTTAATCATTTGTTTAAATTAGAAGCATTACGTAGTGAAAAGAAAGGTAAATTAAAAATAAATATTGAACTGTAGGTACGTATTTCCTACATTTACAATTCGATTTGAATTGTAAATAAACAACTGAATTTATACATACTAGTGAATAAGAAATATTATTGAGGAATTGTAATGAAATGTACCTTCTGATAATTTGGTATATTTTTTATCTTTACACACAAATTTATTAGTTTTTCAAGATCAAATATGCCTTATAATATATAAAATAATATAAAATTCTTCCATAAGAAATTGTAGCTGTTCAAAAATTTATCTAACTATGCACATAATTAAGTATGTACTTACCTACTAGGTACTCTGAATGGATTGCAATTTTGTATGATTTTATGACTTATTAATGTGCATTTTCGATTTGTATGCAAAGGGCACAAAATCTGCTACCGTACTACAAAATTTGTTTAATACAATTTTTTTACGGATGTTTGTTGATAATTTCGACAACGAAAGTTCATTAATCAATAATCAAATTGAAATTAATAAGGTATTTGCAACTGAAACCAAAAAAATCAAGAATTTAAGGTAGGTATAAGTTAAAAATTTGACCTAGACAAGAATAGATCAATTTTCGAAATAGTAGTTTATGCAACAAGGTAGGAATTGAAATATTCTGAGGAGTGTGAAAATTGCGCCAGAGCGAAGCGAGGGCGCAAGAATACGAGGCAGAATCAATTCCTACCGTGTAGCATACTCTATTTTTTCTCATACCTGTACGAAAATGGCCACTTCTTGTGCGTGAAACGCGCGAACAAATTAAAACAGCATAACACTGACATTTTGCTTGACAGTGTGCGGTGAGCAAATCACCTTGACAACCATAAACAAACACAAATAACTCCCGCTTATCAGTCACGGAATGGCTACCCAAGTGAGAAATGTTACCCCCACTCCTTATTTTCCGCGACTACCCTAAAAAGGCGACTTTGTACCCGCATTTCACGCAAGTAAAGTGGCCATTTTCGTGTAGGTATGGGAAAAAATTTGTAAGTAGGTTTGGCTCTAACAATTTATATTTATGTCAGAAAGTTACCCTTAAAGTATGAGCGTATGACCCTAATATTTATGAAATAAGCAAATTGCATAACTTTGCACTTGAAATGGAACAAAAAATCAAAACTTATAGGTATTAATAAATTAATAGACTCCTAATTCTAATCTTTTAAGAGAATTTGAAACTTTTCCATTCATCAAACTTAATAACCATTTCAGTACCTAAACCGATTCCAGCACACTTACTTATGTGTTATTGGTTTAGTTTCTAATACATCCAAGTGTTTATTGCAAATAAATATTTACTTTTCGTCAAGCTTCATTAGGTTATTCTATAAATTAAATTAGATGACAGTCATCAATCAACAAATTAAAATTCATTGCAAAACGAACAGAAAACCTACTAATTCTAAAAAAATATTTAATTTTGTCCATGTCCATTCGTAAATATTATTCATTTTGTAATATGTACTCTCAAAATATGTAACAACAAAAATTTAATGATCACCAAAATAAAATTAATTATCCACGAAAACCACTTGTGGCTTGACATAAACTAATAATAAAATGTAATGATCTCATTCAAACGGCACAAATTATTTTTAAGGGTAGCAAATTACAAAGTATAAAAAATAAAAGATATAAAAATAGTTAGGTATTTATACAACATGTATCTATAGCGACATTTTTTTGCACGATGAGAAAGTTTAAAAACAGAGCCGAAGCCGAGTTTTTTAATTCTCACAAATGCAAAAAAAGATTTAGATACAAGTTGACAAGTTGTACACATATTTTTTTCGATTACCACTCCTGAAAACCATCAACATCATTTCAAAATTGTGAACTCAGTTCCTATAGAAGGCCGTTATGTGACAGTGACATAGATACGTCAAAAGTGTTACTTTTTTGCACACTATGCAAAATAGTATATTTTACAACAAGACATGAAGATACCGTTTTTTTTTCGTAAGGTGAGAATTGTACACGAGCTGTGTAGCAGCGAATGAGGCAATCTCACGAACGAAAAAAAAACTTATTTCATGTCGAGTAGTAAATACTATTTTTTCTACGATACTGTAATTTATAAATTGGATTAGAAACTACAAATTTTTTTATTTAAGGTGACAGTTTTCAAGTGAAACGTCATAATATGCAAAAAAGTAATGCTTTTGACGGATGGGAACTGTCACAAAACGGCCTTCTTTAGGAAGTGGTAATCGAAAATAATTATTTATACAATATCTATGTATCTAAAGCGACATTTTTTGCACGGTGAGAAAGTTTTCTCACAAGTGCAAAAAAAAGCTGTAGATACAAGTTGTATACATAATTTTTTCGATTACCACTCCCGAAGAGATTAAAAACCATCATCATTTCAAATTTGTGAACTCACTTCCTATAGAAGGCCGTTATGAGACAGTGACATTCGTCAAAAGTGTTACTTTTTTGAACTATGCAAAAATATTTATTTCTGCACAGTATGCAAAAAAGTAATGCTTTTGACGGATGGAAACTGTCACAAAACGGCTTTCTTTATGGGCCGGCCACACGCACAAACTTTACCACGCGCTTACTTGCGCAAACCGGTTTGTATCGGGTACCGTGTGCGTGTGGCCGGCAAAACGGTAGCTCGCACAAACCGAAAAGCGCGGCTTGCGCAAACTTCGACTTGCCAAAGATTTTGTTTGTGCAAACTCGGTTTGCGCGGTAAAGCTTGAGCGTGTGGACATCATACAAGCCGTGTCCTCAGTCAAAAATCTCAAAATAAAATTTAATCTTTCATGAGACGACAGAGACAGAAAAGTGTACCGTATTTATTGCGCAAACTATACCGTACAACGTACAAGTAAGTTACTGTCGTGTAGCCAGCGCTTTATGGGCCGGCCACACGCACAAACTTTACCACGCGCTTACTTGCGCAAACCGGTTTGTATCGGGTACCGCGTGCGTGTGGCCGGCAAAACTGTAGCTCGCACAAACCGAAAAGCGCGGCTTGCGCAAACTTCGACTTGCCAAAGATTTGGTTTGTGCAAACTCGGTTTGCGCGGTAAAGCTTGAGCGTGTGGACATCATACAAGCCGTGTCTTCAAACTTTCAACATGTGGCAATTGTTTGTTTATTTGTCAACAATCAACATGTCAGACGTACGAAATTATTCCAAATAATTTATTAGTGAATTTATCGTACTGCCATGCATAATCTGACGGTTTGCACAAACTTACCTGCATCGTGTGGCCACAGAATAGTGTACCGTATTTATTGCGCAAACTATACCGTACAAGTAAGTTGCTGTCGTGTGGCCGGCGCTTTAGGAAGTGGTAATCGAAAAATAAAAGTATTTTCAAATTAACTGACAAAAATCCATATCATTTTAATGAATAATATGTCAAAATCGCTCAAACATGTGTTTCTAGTTCTTAAACGGAAACCCAGGGATAACTTAACGATTAATCAAACTGATAGAAATACCTTAGTTTGTAAATTCCTGACACTTTGTCACACATAAATAAAATAATTTATCAAGTCAAAGGACCAAATTAAATTCAATTATAGACAAATATCGTCGTTGCTTTTGCTCCAATGAAATTGTAATCAATTTATTTATGTTTATGTTATGTAAGATTAATAAACGACGTTATACAGGTTATACAGGCGTTACTAATTCGGTTCTCACTACAGGGATCTAAAGAAACGGTAAAAGATACAGCTCAGTTTTTTCAGTATTCCAGCAGACCATTCAAGATAATTTCAATTTTCTTGGAATCATTGAGCATTCAATTTTGCAACCGAATTTAACCAAATGTATCGCTTACCGTTTCTGAAGTCCCTAGAGTGAGAACCAAATTTGTAACAGGCGGTACATAATTTCTTAATTTTTCCCGCAAAATTTATTTTTAGATAGTAAATCAATCTGATGAAAAAATATAACATGGAGTTTTTTACTTTCTTAATACGACAAAAAAAGATATGGTAGGTACTTACACTGGGACCAGTGTTAGGGCACCGATCCCATTGTGTGCGCATCCTTTTTCCCCACCTTCGCCACTATGTAGAACATGCGTATTTCGCCTCAAAACACCGATACAATCTGGAGAAAAATGTGTTTTAACTTAAATCTTCGCAGTTACTATATACAAATTGCATGTTTTTTCTTCGTCCGATTGTACTAGTGGTAAAACAGTTTCCTGCTTCTGTCATTTTCTGTGCATAGCATCGGCGACTTAACAGTGGGCCCACTGTAGTTATTTTGCTTTTTTCGACTTTTTGATGGATTCAGACGTTTTGAGGGCCTCTGTATCCATATTTTGATAGAAAGAACTTGAGTGATTTCTCTCATATTGAATCTCTCATAAATATCTCTAGTTGTAAAGATTTTCTGAATTTCTGAAATTTTCATATCTATTGTTTTTCTCAAAGTTGACAGCATTTATTTTGAAAACGAAGCAGTTTAAAAGAATTTTTCGCCATAAAATTATTTGAGGAATCACCAATTTAGAATATTCTCATGTATGCCAAAATGACCACCATTATTTTTTATTATTCCGTCGATTTTTCAAAGTTATGATTAAGTACATACATAAATCTGCTTACCTAGAGAAAGTAGATTTTTTCTAAGCTTAATATTTAAGCATAATATTATTTTACAATGCATTATGCAATATTTAAACCATGTTATTTAAATATATTCATGTCTTATATGAATGTAAAAAACGTATCGCGACTTTTCTTAACTGGAGATTAAACGACACAAGTTACAATAATTAATTTGTTTCATGTTCATATACATTTTCAACATCAGGAAAATAAACAATTTACAACCACAATATTTATCAAACTAAACAGTGCATTGGGCTTTATTATTCTGATCCTAACTTCTCTAACTGTTATTCTTATTCCCTCGTTCCAGTTCTATAACAGTGTTTTCTTAGGACATATTTTATTCCTTCATAAAAAAAATGTCGAACTAGTTGAACTCCATCCGACCCACAAAATTGATCATATGGCTTTCCAATTACATATTAGTTATTCTTTGTTGCTACTGAATACATAAAAGAATTCCTATCTACCCGTATAATATAATGTAATGGTATTGTAATAATATACAATACAATGCGTATTGTCAGTAAGAGTTGTAACGTTTAAGTATTAACTGTTTTATGTTTCGATACCCATTAATTGATCATTCGTAGATATAAACTTTGAAAAGTTTTAAGGCCACTTAAATACTTCAGTCAAATTATGTAATAAAAAATATGTACATATGCACGTTATATAAAACATAGTTTATGTAACGTATCATTAAGATGAACTTGATACATTAATCAACTTATCAAACAATCACGAAATAAAACGGTATCTTGTTCTAAAGTTAACAACCAATTATTTCAAACTTTTCTGTGGACTCTGCACAAGTATTAATAAAAATTGGTGTACGACAAACATTACTTTCTCTTATTAATTAAAACCCAATATGTAAATGAACAGAACACTGAACTTATTGACTATAAAAAGTTATCATAAAAGCGCACAATTAGAAATCAAATGTAGATTAAATCCAATGACGTATCGAACTAAAATAGACAACACGTAGACATATCTAAAGAAAATTAATATATTTTAATAGGTTGTTTTGAGTTATATGCCAACAACAGTATGTAGGCTATTTGTTAAGTGACAAAATAGTATAGTTGAAAAAATAATTATATTTTTGTTTATACATGAGGGGCCATAACTCTTCTGGAAATAAAAAAAAATGACACAACAAACGACATGTTCAAAGGAACAGAATTTTTTTTTGTAGGTATCTGAAAATTTTACCCTCCCAAAATTACACATTAGTGTGATTTAATAATTCTTCTAAAAACCCGAATATAAATCTTACTAATCAAAATCAAAGACGCGTTTACGCAAAGCCTTGAAGATCTGTAGATGTAAAATACTTAAATTTTACACAATTTTTCCCAATCTGTTTTATTTATCATGTTTTCCCTCGCGGAGGAAATGTTAAGACCTGGTATACGTGATTGGAAAAATAAAACGAGAAAAACTCCTGATGCAGTGACGGTCTCAGTAATTAAATTTGACATTTGTAGAGCAGGTGTTTGAAGTGTACCTACACACTAGCAAAGAGTAAGCGTGACGAAACATGACACACACTTCTAAACATATCACACGATGCAGTGCTAACATAAAGAACATCCACTTTACATATATAAACTTTCCATAGAAGATTCAAAGAATAAAAGGCATTAGCGCGTCGTAAATTGACATAATCCGGGATAGAGGGCTGTGTGCCAGCCTACTTTATAAACAGTAAATTACTTGTTCGTCAACTTTCGAACAGATGTTACACTTGTTGGGTCGTTGTATTAAGGATATAAAGGATTTTGAGCCGGCAGTTGTACCACTATTTAAACTTTTTGGATCTTGGAAACTGCACTTGTAACTTGTAGCTTGTATGCCCAGTGCAAAAACTACTCGTCTTAGAGAAGATTGTCGTTTTATATGAAGAAAATAATTTAAGACTTTAAAATTTCAGTATAATGCATATTAAAATTGTACGAGGTAGGGTTACGAGTACAACATCAAGCCGCATGATTACTAGAAATAAGGTTATTTAACAATTAACTTCAAAGTTGACAGTATTTTGATAGACGATTGAAGTGTCATCTGTTAATAAATGTCAGAGATTTTTTGTAGCCTAGACCCTGATGTTTTTTACGACCTAGTCGAAAAAAGTGATACTTTCCTGCGCACTTAAGGTAGATGCACCAGAATTGGATTTTCGGAGATTATAGGATACAAAAATATTTTGATTTTCATTTGGCAATAAATCGCGAAATAAAATAAATGTGAAAAAAAGTAATTGAAGAATGGATATACTTCATTTATTTTCAAATCTATTTTAATACCAATACTTTAGAAAAATTGATGATCTTATACAAATTATCATAAGTTTTGCTGATGTTTTCTTTTCCCCATATATTTAACATTTTAACATTGATTCTCATTACAAAACTAGTAACATCAATGTTAACTAAACATTTTTTCTGTTCTTGTTTATCAGAGATCTCTTACAATTGCGTATAAATCAACTTTTAATATGTTGAAAAACATGCGATGATATAAAATTTCACGTTAGAATTGTTTTGCGTGACTTCGTTATGAAATGTATCCATATTTTTGTCAACAAATTCTTATAACGAATTATGTAAACATGATCTAAGGACTGAACACATTTTTACCTACCCTAACACAAAATATCTATCTATTTCTATAATAGCAAGTACCGTTTATATATGATTATAATTTAATGAAATTATTAAATACATTTAATAAAAATACAATTACGAATGAGATCCGTGATAATTACTTTTCAATTTTTATGTACAAATTTCATAAAATTGACACACATAAATAATAAATGAATGATTTCCATTTAAGTTCGGTGAAGACATAAATGCTTACAAATTACCAGCCAAAAAAGTCCATCTTTGCAATACATCATCTTTCCAAACCAAAACAGAAATTGCTAAAGCTAATAGACACTCATAAAACCTTTACATCATTTGTCTTAAATCGACCGTTTTATCTACATTCTTTTTCATGCGCCTCCAACACAACTGATGATACAAAACCCTGACATTAAATCATAAAAATCTCTATAGAAGATAAAATTTTGATGCATTTATCCCTAGAGACGTACCTAAACGACCCTCTATAAATTAGCTTTTGCAAAAAAAGACCTTGTAAAAATTCATTATATGACTACGGGCGTAGGCCCAGATAATTAAAAAACAAATTGCTATTATAAATTTTATAAATTATTATCAACAGACAATGACAACATGTATGTGGCTTATCTTTTATCAAATCAATGGTAACATCAATTTCCATTACTTACTAGTAGAGTAAATTAATTTTATCTCAAAGCTATTGATACTTATGTGAAGTAGCAAAACTGATTTTTATGGTATACCTATACACAGTTAAGCCTAATTAAACTATACTCATTTATACTGGTTATACATCGGTTTTACGTTCTGATATTTTGATCGATTTACTCGTTTTAAACCCTAATTACATTTTGACTATTTTCGAAGTGATATAGGTATGCCTATGTTGTATCCACCACTAACTCAAAATCGACTTGGAATTTAACCAAATTTGTAGGTAACAAAGTAACAACCTTTAATTTGGTAGATGTGGTAGTTGAAGACGTTCTTAGCTTTTTTATTAAAATGAAATTTTGATAATTAATTTCTTTATTAAACTAAACAAACAGCAATCTATCCGAATTATTAACCTCGTTACAATATTCCAGAATTTATACAGGGTGATCAGTAATTGCCGCACTCGGAGCATACTGTGATAAACTTTACGTTTTAAGAATGACGAATTTTTTTACTGCAGTGCTGTAAGTCCTTTCTTTACAAAGATATGACCACTTTTCTGAAAATATAAGAGGCAACACAGCATTGAACATGTGAATAGGTTCGACGAGAAAAAAAAAAGAGAAACGTTCAATATTTTATGATGCGAGAACTTGTCAACCTAATTTAGTACTGTCAATTTTATTAAAAAACAGAAACAACAATCGAAATTCATTATTTATATTTTCATGGCAATAGAAGGTATTTTAGTTTATCCCAAGGGGAGCTTGAGAGGTTGCCAAACTTCAAATTTCTCTCAAATTTAGGTATTTTATTAAATTTTAACATTTTCAATTTCTTTGTATTAGAAGTTTTGTGAAAAAAATTGAACAAATCATATTGTATTTTATCCAGAGATTATAGTAGCATGAATTATTCACTCATTTTTGTCTTGGTTATGAAAATAATTAGCTTGTAACTTGGATGAGGGAAACTCTATAACTCGCAAACTAACCATCAGATTTAATTTTTCTTTGTAGATTATCCTTAGTTTTAATGTGCTCTATAACGCCCTGTATTCGGAGTGCGGCAATTACTGATCACCCTGTATATAAGAAAGCTTATAGTGAATGGTCACGACATATATTTTTATAGTAGACGATAATCCGTTTTGCGAGAAATTTACAAAAATTCGATTTGATTGGCCATTTAGCGACCGCCGCACTATTTTCTAATAATAAACGAGGTACAATATTGAAACAAAAATATCTTTTGAAATTAATATTATTACATCAACGCACCAAACTTTATAAATTAATAATTCCTAAAGCTATTTCCATGCTTATAATTTATTAATGTTCCAATTTTGACCTTAAAATTAAATTTGTTTCATGATCCCATTAAATAATTAACAATTTTCAATCTAAAATCATAAATGGATTTCATTAATGAATTAAATTTCTCACATTAACATTCAGAGCATGGCGAACTTTTTTTTGTGAAAATTAAAAAATTGAATACTCACCACCGTTATAGGATACATAGGGTTGATAATCGTAAACAGCAAAACATGATTTGGTTTTGACTCGTCTTGTCTGGTTTTCCGTCGAGGTTCGTCGGTTGTTGATGTGTAATTTCCAGCATGCCCCTGCAAAAAATTTCAAACATTAACTTAACAAACTACCCACTTACTTTTTATATCGGTTCGATTTACCAAATATTTTTATCAGATATTTACTTTTATCACTGCGGGATCTTTTATATTTATAATAAATGATACATGAACGGACGAGTATCTACATTAAAACACCAAAGACCTCCATTTATTACCTGCAAATTTGCACGAATATGTCTTAATCTTACGTCTTAATGTGTGCTAGTAGACCTAGTAATTATCTAATTTTGCAACTTGTCTATACTGAACTCTTGAAATGTCAGAAATCCAAACATAAAACGAACCTCAATGTATTTAATAGGATTTGGTGAGTGGTTTTGAATCTTCAGTAAAAGTAGTTGACACTAATAAAATTGATCCTTTACTAAAGAATAAAATTTCCACCGGGGCCTTTCCTTCTACAGCATCAGACATTTATTCTGATGATTATGCTACATTTCTTGAAGAGGGTAGTTCAGACGTGGAATCGCCCAATAAAACGGTCTGCTATTTTTTGGAAAATATAATGACATCTATTTGGTCAGCCAAAAACCAAAACGAGTTTTTTTATTCGATTATCTTGTACTATAAAGTACATTAAATAAATTGCGTGTCATATATAAATTCATATTTCAGTAGTTATGCTAAAAGAACTTTATTAATATTTAATGGTAGAACAGCTATGATAAAAGAACAGTAAAAGCATTGTAGTGTAAGTTGATAGGAGGTAACACACCTATGACATTATGTACATTTATAAATCAAAATAAGAAAATATTTCTGTTATTATTAATAAAGATTTTATTATTATAAATAAGTGGACGGTGTTTTTTGGTTCATATCACAGGTAGACGCATAGACAATAATAAATTAAGTTGGCCACTTTTCCAGGTGCGAAATGATCGAGTCTCATTTTTATTATAGCCAGTATTTCAATTAATTAACTCGGATCCATGGTTTAAATTCATATAGGTACGATTATTTAAATAATTACTTTCTTGGATTTTAAACGTGGGTTAGACCTGAAATACTGGCAATTAGTAAAAGTTTGTATAAAGTCATTTTTACGAAATATCAATTCCTTCGTTTATGTAAACATATTGATTGACAGCCATGTTGTAAAATTCTTGGAAGTATCTCCTCGGGTCCTAATGCATAAAATAAAATCTCATTCCATATGCCACAGAATACTATGTACCAAGCTACTCGTATGTACCTTAAATCTACAAATATGCCATTCAATTACAATGATTACAACAACATAACCAGCCAGTATAAAAACCATTTTTTGTAGGTACATAAAGTAGGTATAGGTATACAAGAATTTAAATCAGATTGACTATCCAATAGGTAGGTCAAAATAAAAATATCTGATGTGCCCAACACATGACTTTCTATACGGATAGTACCACAAATACTTTTCCTAAAGAAATTAAGTTAAATTTCTTGTAAAAATCGTGTTTCAATTTTGTGCGTTTCCAGCAATATTTAAATAAATTTCGGAAGTCTCTCTCGCACTTATTGTAATACGCATAAATCTGTCCTTGTCCTACTCATTATAACCGAATTGTACGACAAAAATAGGTGTTTTATTTTTTTGAAATTTTTTTGACAGAATTTCAAATAAAAGTTCAAACTAAATTTGTTCAAAATTCAATTCTAAATCAATGTTAAAGAATAAAAAAATCTCATAAATTGTTTATTTTTGAAGATATTCCTAAAAAACCTAAAAATGTCTTCAGATAAGTGTCACTTGTTTTGGTGCTAGATGAAAAACATTGAATGTGGCTCCCACAATTTTGTTCAAACTCTTAAATATGAAATTTGAATCAAATCCGATAAGTCGTTTTTGAGTTATGGTGGATACAGTCAGACAGACAGACATCATGACGAAAATGGTCAAAATGGATTCAGAGGCCCTCAAAACGTGTAAATCCATCAAAATCTCGAAGTCGAAAAAAATCACGATTACAATACTTCCTTATATGTACTTCGTATAAGAAAGTAAAAATGCACCTATTTGGCAGACTATGACGAAATAGTATATTATCGGGGGATTGGCTGCCTGGGAAATCTGTTGTTCCTCTCGAAAGAAATTATTGGAATTTTTTGGAATTGCGGTGGAATTCACAAGGCATGGGGGATTTAATTGGTGCTTTCGAGAAATTTAATGGGAAATTTGTTTATGCCGTAAAAGTTCATTACGTTAAATTTGGGGCATGTACGGGGAAATGAAAGGAATTTACAGGTATTTTTGAAAATGTGAGGTATTTATATGTCATTTTGAGAAAAGAAGGAATGTTTTGTCCCCCAAATTTATCTCTCGTATATTACGCACTACGTAATCATCATCTTAGTGGTGAAGAGTGCAGTTTGGTAAACCCGAAGCCTGGTTCTCTTCCATTCGAAACTGCTTACGGAACGTGATGCTACACCAACTTGGAAAACTATCGAAAACGTTAATAAAGTAATGAGAGTTTGCCTTCAACCTTCACTTAGCATAGTGTTAACGTCCTACGGCAAATATTAAATATTAATGATCGAAATTTGCCCTATTGTTATTGCAAGAAGTAAACAAACGTAAACAGACATAAATCAAAAATTAAATTGCAGTATTTTTTTCTAAAAATTTACAATGTACCTACCTATAAAAGAGTTATACCTATAAAATTGAGACAATTTCGTGGTTCTACGAATACTTGTATTTTTAGTTCTAGCTGACTTTCGTTTCGGAGTGTGCTTTCCTTCAGTTCTTGTGAACACACTAATTATCCTTATCTTTTAATCGCATTGTAGTTTTGAAAACCATCAACGTAATGCTTTGGTTCTTCATACATTTATAAAACAAATACAATGTAGAATATGTAAAAATAAAAAAAAATAAAAATAGTTAGTCTAAAACTTTTTGCAAAAATACTTTAATTATGTACATACATTTCTCGATAAATTTCTAATTGGCTGTAAAAATGTTAAAGGAAATACCTGTCGAAATACTAACATAACGAAACTAGTTTAATCCTGCAGGCAATGCAAAGGCCAAGTATCAAGTACAAGAAAATGATAGATTATTACAATTATTATACTGTTTTTACTTCGTAAATAGAAAGTCTTACAATTAGCAGGTAACAAAACAAGTAAGTAAATATTATAGACTATAGAGAAGCATAATGAGACATTTTCGTTAAATTTATCATCAGTGGTTAATTAGGTACTCAGTTATAATTTTATAGTTACGAGTAAATATAGACCGACCTCAGCACAATACACTTATCATAGCTTTGAGATGATTCATAAGTATTTATCCTGACAACTGCATACTTACGAGGACAAAAAAATGTCCAACTAGTCTCATAAAATTATACGATTGGTTCCCAGGAGTAACCACTCAATTTGAACCACTAGAAAAAGTAGGCAAGTTCCCAAATTTTTATTGGCTTAATTCTCATCCATCACCCACTCTTTATTTATCCACCAACAATATTTACGACAGTTAATTTTTTTATCGTATCTATTTGTTTTCGGATTTCTTCCAAATTCAATTTTATGCTTAAACTGAGATTACTTGTAGAAAATGGAACTATACCGACGGACATACACTATTCGTTAAATAAAACTTTGGCAGAGTTTTATCAAACGACGTGGGCTAGGATTTTTTCTTCTTCGCAAATAAATAAATTAACAGAAATTAAGGTACTTTCAAATACTTTGCTATTTACAAACTTCCAATTCATATCGTCGTTTAACAAAACACCGCCAAAGTTTGATTTACTTTATATTGCTTACGGAGAAAATGTAATAGTTCTGAATAATATTGTTAAAATATACAGGGTGTTACGAAATTCGCGCACACGGACAACGGCGTTGTGTTATGCATCAAAAACCGAACCAAATGTCTCTTTACGACTTTTTGATCACACCTATACTTTTCGTATTATCGTTGTTGGTCCAAAATTTCTTAAGTCCATATCTTTAAATGTTTAATCAAGTGGTAAAAAATAATATATGAGTACATAACAGAAGAAAATTCAAACTGTAATATTTATGACGATTACGATTACAACATTAGTTCAAAATAGACGCCGTCTGCTACTAAACACACTTCAGCACGTCGTACCTACCGGATATTGTATGATTCGAAAATGAAAATTATTAACAATTATTTCAACTGTCTTTTGTTTTCCGGCATGTCATGGATTAATTTAAGTCGCTTGATTAAACAATTAACATCTAACTACCCCTTGTCGGGAGTCAACTGTGGAATTTCCAGTTTTGAAATTGCTATGAAGACCATTTTCGGATTTTTGAAATCGCGGTAGTTTAGGAAGTATCGGTCTGATCGAAAAATCATAAAGAGATATTCTGATCAGTTTTTGAAGGAAAACACGATTCCACAGTCCGTGTGTGCGAATTTAGTAACACCCTTAAAAGACTATCAAATTCATTTAGTATTATTAGAAGAAATTTAGTATAATAATCTATTTTATTTCAAATCCTATTAGAAGACTCATGAATATTAAATTTTATTAGCTCCAAATTTTCTTTGACTAAAATATCTGATGAAGCCCTTCACATTACTTTCTTGTACCTACTATCGATAATTGAAATTCATAATATGAACTTATTGCAACAATCAATCTAAACTACAACTACTTTAGTATAATATTCAATAACGTAGGTCATTTTTTCAGTTTTTACAGTCTGATTCAACTTTAAATGAAATATGAAAGCGAAGATTCTAAACTTACAACCCAGTTGATAGTTGTAGTTAAAACCGGTAAGAAAACTGGTAGGGTGGTTTGGTAGTACGAATGCAGGTCCAATCTCTAATAGTTTCAAGTACAAATAGTAACTGGGATGTACTCGTAACTTATTGAAACTTTCATTTTCAGTGTTTCATTTAAATTGAATTAGGACATCAATTACGACAGATCTCTAGAAGACGGGAAAACGATACAGTCTTGTGATAACCAGTCGCAATAGATGTGTACCTAAGTACCTATCCTATACCTACCAAACGGATTTTGCAAAAAATATATTTTGAAATTTCATTCTTAAACGACACTTCAACACCAACTAGAGGTGAAATTTAAATGAACACCCGATATAATTTTCATGTAACCATCATAAAACAGTAATTATGTCGTCTTAAATGACGTTTTGTTTGGAGGTGAGGTTGTAACGGTTTAAGTTTTGTGTTTATTAATGAAAAGCAAAACACCCCATAGCCGCCCTGACTGAAAGATTTATTGGACACCTCTCGGGACACCCGTTACAATAGTTGTTATATTCAATTTGCTATTTTGGAGTTTGATACCTATTGAATTTTTTAAACTACTTAGAAATGATGTTTTATGTAATACATACAGGATAGACACGAAATTAAATTTCTTGTAAAAATCGTGTTTAAATTTTGAGCATTTCCAGCAATTTTCAAATAATTTTCGGAAGTCTCTATCGCACTTATTGCAATACGCATAAATCTGTCCTTGTCCCACTTATTATAACCGAATTTTACGACAAAAATTACTGCTTTATTTTTTTTGAAATTTTTTTGACGAAATTACAAAAATTTCAAATCCGATAAGTCGTTTTTGAGTTATCGTGGATACAGACAGACAGACATCATGGCGAAAATGATCAACATGGATTCAGGGGCCCTCAAAACGTGTAAATCCATCAAAATCACAATGTCGAAAAAAAATCACGATTAGTATAAAAAAGTAAAAAGACAATGCAGATTGTATTCAAGAATCATACCTAAAAATATGTCGTGTCTTTCCTGGGACACTTACAAATTTAGAACCTTAGTAACATATCTAAAGTTAAATGTAAAATCCAAAATATAATACATATATAGGATGTTTCATTTAAAAAAAAACAAGCTGGGTCTGTCAATCTTAAAAGAAATGCCTGTATGTCTCAAAATAATTTAAAAAAATTGTGATGTGTACTTTGATTTAGTGTTGTTTGCATGTCCCAATAAATTATCGAACAACCATAAACTATTGTATCAAAGTGGATATGTACTTAGCATGAAATAAAATCAAAATTAGGTATGTATAATATACAGAGCCGCGAAAATTTAATGCTCAATAATAATTCAAAGATAAGTTTGAATCTTCTTATATATAAAATATGTCATGAAAAGTGAATGAATTGATATTGAAAATTTATGTAAATTTAGTGCATATAGTGTTTTCATTAAAAAAATCACGAAGAAAACCATAAATTTGAAATTTTGATATTTTCACTCTAGAGAGAATATGACTATTTTCGCAGTAGACAAAATATTGAAGTTTCATGTA
This sequence comes from Pediacus dermestoides, assembly GCA_963942485.1. Lineage (NCBI taxonomy): Eukaryota > Metazoa > Arthropoda > Insecta > Coleoptera > Cucujidae > Pediacus > Pediacus dermestoides. The sequence continues at coordinate 29,566,397 of OZ012625.1, read as the reverse complement.
GAGTATGTCATGGAAAAATGGCTATTTTCATATATAAGAGTAGAAAAAAGATTTTTTCTTGTAAACTTCAACACCTTGTATCTTTCTTAGGAATCGAGATAGATGTATACAATAATATACTTTTTTCCGAATCAGGACGACTAGGAGAATGTACCATTAAAGTTTGCTCGATTAAAACTGATACACCCTGCATCCTATTCTTCGCTATAAGTTGGAAGCGCGTAATAAAAGAGAGCATTTGGAAATGGGAGCTAATGCTAATGCGCATGCGTGTTTGATTATCATTCAAATAAGAACGAGCGCATGCGCATGTATAGTGTGCCCGTAAATCTGTAATTTTGATTAATTAAGTATTATACTTCAAAATAATATGATATTTTGATATTAAAGAAGACATGGCTGAAAATGTAAGGATGACAACAAATACTTTCTTTTTTGATCACATTATATGTAGATATGAAGATATGTAGATAAGTTTAAAAAATTGGATTTTTACTAGGTTTACGATAATTTTCGAATATTTTCTGATAAATCCAGAAAGTAGGTAGGTACGAGTATATTAAACTCATAAATTATGAGTCATAATGAACTCTGATTAACTTGAATTTTCCAGACTATTTATTATTATTTATATTTTAGGATACCTACTCCTATTGTTTATTTGCTAATATAAGTATACTCCTATTAACTTTCAGCCAATGAGAACAATAATTAGTGCTATTCTTTTAGTAAATATTTATTTGAATCGGGCATCGCATATATCTATTAAAAATCGTTTGGCGCACTAAGGAACCTATTATTATGTTATTCATTTTCCCGGCGGCAGCTTTAAACTAGTTTTTTTAAGAAGTACTATGTAGATTAACTTTAAAGAAAACGTTTACGAATTTAGGTAGGTATGTACTTAAAAAATATGAACCTGGATGAACTGCTGCATCTGGTTAGTCTTGTTTAGGTCATCGCCCGGGCAAAGTGGATTTGACCACATCGGTATCATCGGACAACAAAAATATAATTATGCATGTCACGTGTGTTACAAAACAACAACAAATAATGCTCATCAAAACAAATACAACTTGGGCATTATTTATGTTTATCGAAAGCGTAAAGTTACACACCACACATAGATTGTGGATTAGTTTGTAGAATCTTAATCTACATGTTGGAAAAAACGTGACTTCAATGTAGCTCTGATTATATTATTTATTTAAAAAATTACTATGTAAGTATCTTGGGTTAGTTTACCCACCTTGATTTAAACTTATTAAAATAAAACTGTCCTTAATCCAATAAATCACGCAATAAATATTTGAATAAATGAAACTACCGAAAGCCTGAACTAATCAGTAATTAAAATGACAATAATTATAATTCAAAAATAAGCGAACGAAAACCGAACTGTTTGGATAAACTAAGGCGCTCTCGTAGCTGCTGTCCAAATTCAGGCCTAACCTCATTCTGCCAATTATTACATAAAAAATATCGAAAAGATGCGAGTTTATTTCTGTACTTACTCTGTTGTTAGCCGAATCCGTATCTGTACGTTGTCTTTTACTATGAGGTCCATCTCCATTGAACGCCATTTTGAAACAAACACTTCGAAAACCAACTTGCCGCTATCACGGCACGCGCAGAACTGTCAGTTTTTCAGAGAAAGCAGCGAATGCGCGAAGATTTTCGATTGTGGGGATTCCTCGCCATCTAGTGGGAAATACGAATAGTTGCTAAAGATCTCGGTAAAGTTCAAAAAATTTTGATTTTAGCGTTAGTAATGGAAATCGAAATATGTACTTATTTAAAAAAAAAGTTCACTTATTGTACTTAAATGTACAGGGTCTTTCACGTAAAAGTAACACCCCCCTTATTTTCTTACCTATTGTGATATTTTTATTTTTCAAAATCTGTAGTTTCTTCTGAAATTTTCAAATATGCCATCAAATAGTATATTATATACTAAGGGTTTGAGGTGCATCATTTAATCCCTGAGGGTGAATTAACTTTCATGAGCGAGCAAAGTGAGCGAGGGAAGAAATAATTTACCCGAAGGATTATATGATACCTCAGTCCCGTGGTATATACGCTATTTTTTGCACTTCCGAAGCATTTGCATGTGAAATCATTCTCAATTTATGCTTGTCAAAGTGACAAACGTGTCGGCAACAACAATAAAATACTGTCCAAAATGACAAAAAATACTCGTGTAACCTAGCAATGTAAATTTAATCCCTTGGGATTAAATAGATACAATAAAAAAAAATGAAAATATCCTAAAAGGTAAAAAAAAAGAAATGTTAATTTTCTCAAATATTACAAATTTGACGTTTAATATCTCCGCCACTTTTGGTCCAAATGGCAAAGTGTTCCATCATAAGAAAAAATTCCATTTTTTACACAGCCTGTATATTTTTCTAGTTAAAAAAGTTTTGATGGCATATTTGAAAATTTCAGAAAAAACTACACTAGGTATGATTTTGAAAAATTAAAATATCTCAATAGATAAGAAAATAAGGGGGGAGTTACTTTTACGTGAAAGACCCTGTACATGTATTATCATACATAAGTTTTTTGCATTCAATTCTTCAAGCTAAGTACTTAGGTACTAGTCCTTCAGCTAGGGGGCAAAAGGTAGGAAGTAAAAACGGGATGAGACGACGCAGTGTTTTCTGAAGGTTTTTTTGGTCGCTGAATCCGAATCCGTGCGTCGTTTTTCAATAAAGTGGTTCAAACAAAAGTTATTAACAATTTATTGTTTAAAACGCAATAACTCGAAACGTATAGATTTTACCGAGCATTTTACCAAAAAAAGTTTCATACAAAAGTTGTTCAAAATAAAAGAACTCTCCGAAAAGTTCATATGGTATTTTGTCATAAAGTCGCACGGACAAAAGTTATTAACAATTTATTGTTTAAATGTTTACATTAACTCGAAAACGAAAAGTATACATTTTACCAAAAAAAATTTCAAACGAAAGTTGTTCAAAATAAAAAGACTCTCCGAAAAGGTCATATGGTATTTTATCATAAAGTTGCTCGGACAAAAGTTATTAACAATTTATTGTTTAAAATGCAATAACTCGAAAAGTGTACATTTTACCAAAAAAAGTTTCAAACAAAAGTTGTGCAAGATAAAAAGACTCTCCTAAAATGTATGCTTTTTGGTTTGTTCCGTTTTAAACAATAAATTGTTAATAACATTTGTTCGAGCGACTTTATGACAAAATACCATATGACCTTTTCGGAGAGTCTTTTTATTTTGCACAACTTTTGTTTGAAACTTTTTTTGGTAAAATGTATACTTTTCGAGTTATTGCGTTTTAAACATTTAAACAATAAATTGTTAATAACTTTTGTCCGTGCGACTTTATGACAAAATACCATATGAACTTTTCGGAGAGTTTTTTTTATTTTGAACAACTTTTATTTGAAACTTTTTTTGGTAAAATGCTCGGTAAAATGTATACTTTTCGAGTTATTGCGTTTTAAACAATAAATTGTTAATAACTTTTGTTTGCACCACTTTACTGAAAAACGACGCACGGATTCGGATTCAGCGACCAAAAAACCTTCAGAAAACACTGCGTCGTCTCATCCCGCTTTTACTTCCTACCTTTTGACCCCTAGCTGAAGGACTGTACCTAGTTATTTCAATTTGAGATTTTAGAAACTAGGCAATTTTCTTTTGTGGAATAAAAAATAGAATGAAATGTATTATAAATTTAAAGTAAAAAAACGATATCTACAGGTAAGTATTTACCACTTTTTGTATTGATACTTAAAGACATGAAATAAAATTAATTCTGAAATTTTGTTATAATTTAGTACAAATCTTATTGATTTGGAAGGAAAACATGTTTGCTTTCTTAGGCCGGCCGCACACAGAAAGAGCAAAACTGTTTTAGTCAGAAACGTTTTTGTTTTTGACGAAAACGCTTTTGTTTCTATAAGAAACATTTTGTTTGCAAGAGAGTCAAAATGTATCTTATAAAAACCGTTTCAGTTTTGTTATATTCTCATTTAAATGTTTCAACATAAAACGAAAATTTAGCGCTCGATCAACCTAAAGGTGGGAACAGACTGAGCAAACATTGTTGAACAGCAGTTAAACAACAGTTGAATAACAGTTGGTCAGCTGTTGGCGAACAAAACGTACTAGCAGTTGACAAACTGTTCTGCAACATCGACCTGTCTTGTTGCTTAGGTGTTCGCTCAGTAGGTGCCAAATACCAAATTGCTGCAGTAGGTATATGCGTACACACTGGGGATACTGTTGGCGCACTGTTGGGCCACATTTCCTTTGAAGTACCGCCTCGGGAGCGAACATCGCGTAACAGATCTTCAACAGCGGCCCAACTGTTGACAAACACGTATACATTGAGCGAACCCCTGTGTTGCCCAACTGTTGTTCAACAATGTTTGCTCAGTCTGTTCCCGGCTTAACTGTGACTAAATGAGCCTAAACGTGACTTAAGACACACGACTGATCAGTGTGTGTCGGTCCAATACTTTAACACTGAAACATCTACATGGAACTCGTTTAGTCAAAAACGTTTTGCTCTTTCTGTGTGCGGCCGGCCTTTTATACGAAGTAATAAGAAAGTACAGGGTGTCTCAATTTCGATGGGAATGGGGGGTTCACCCGTTTCTAGGGGAGATAGAAACAAATGGTTTTCTCGAATTTTAAAATAAGTCGATCGGTAAAAACCACATCTTGATATCTCTAACCGTTATAAAGATATCTTTAAAAATAAAAAGTGACATTTGGCCGATTTATAAAAAGTGGCAGAACTTTTTTGTTTATTGAAATATTTTAATTCTGTAAAATATTTGTTATACTTAGTTGTTTTTCAGGTAGAGTAATATGCAGTTGAAAATTTTTTTCTAGGTTCAATATATTTCGAGTTATTGCACCTAACTTTCTTATTTTAAATACAAACTATAGTTGGGTATGACATTAAAAAATTGCTTATTTTTCTAGATTTTCAAAAATATATATCTTGGTATTCTTATTTTTATATCTCACTGAATTATACGTTTTTATATTTTTAAATTCGTAAATTTATGTTTTGAATATTATTAGTAGGTGTTGTTAAAGAAAATATATCAATGAACCAACGTCGAATGGTAACAACACAGCCACGTTAATATTAATCAACATAAACTTAAGATTTTACATTTTTTTATAGAAATCATTTTAGTAAATTATAAACATGTTAAACAAATAATTGTTTAATTTAAATATTCAAATTGCTGCCGATACTGCTGTATTGCAGCATGAATCACGTTAAAAATCTGATTTGGTTTTATATTTCTAATTATCTGCAATCTGCCTCACTCTATGCTCAATTTCTTCCTTTATGTTCGATTTGTTAAAAATATATATATATATATATATATATATTGTCCTTGTTAAAAGTTTATGTGTTCAACAGAACGGACAACAACTTGAACATTTAATTCAACAAATTCGTACTATAATGTGTTTCAATTGTTTATTTATTAGTTCTCTTTCAGTTATATATTTTGTGTTTCTGTTTATTTATTGTTGATTTTTACTTTCTTATATAATAAGAAAGTATAGTAATCGTGATTTTTTTCGACTTCGAGATTTTGATGGATTTACACGTTTTGAGGGCCCCTGAATCCATTTTGACCATTTTCGCCATGATGTCTGTCTGTCTGTCTGTGTGTGTGTGTGTCTGTCTGTATCCACGATAACTCAAAAACGAGTTACCGGATTTGATTCAAATTTCATATTTAACAGTTTGAACAAAATTGTGGGTGCCACATTAAATCTTTTTCGTCTAGCGCCAACACAAGTGACAGTTACCTGATGACATTTTTAGGTTTTTTAGGAATATCTTGAAAAATAAACAATTTACGACATTTTTTTATTCTTAGACATTGATTTGGAATTAAATTTTGAACATATTTTGTTTGAACTTTTATTTGAAATTCCTTCAAATTTTTTTAATTATTTTGATATAGTAGCACCAACTATCACTCAGTTACAAAAGTACTTTATATAAATTACAGAAATCTATACCGATGAGGAAATCGATTGTAGCAATATTATTATTTGAAAAGATCGATGGCTACGGCAGCATTGTGGTGGCGAAACTACCACCGGTTGTTACGCGGTCGTTGATTTGTGTTTTTTGTGTCATATTGTAATATGTACAGTTAATAGCTAAGTAGCAAAGTATTCCGTGTACTCTTCTTATCCAGAACAAATACCACTTCTAGCACAAACCGCCGTGGCGCAGTGGGTAGAGAATTTGCCTAGTAATCCACACGGTGCAGGCTCGATTCCATAGATTTCCCTTCTTTTTTTTAATTTTAATTAAATGCTTTATTTATTCGAGGCGATTATAAGTCACGGACCAGGTTAGGTTGTTTTGTATAGTTTTTTTTTCCTTTAAATAATAGCATAAATCGGTACCATAAGATGATGCCGGAATAACCCTTGCCCTTACACGTGACTTTGAATTTGATGGAATACTTTGCTGCGATTAGCCTCTCGTGACATTTCATGTAAACTATTGCAAGGGTGGTTAAAGTTACAACAAATTTAATTGTATACCCAGGATTAGGATTTGACGAAAAATTGAAATTAACAACAAAATTAGATGTGGAGGCAACAGTTTTTTCGGATCTATTTTAAAATTACATTACCAAAATTATTGAAAACTAAATCAATTTTAAAATATCTGATGTGCCCAACACATGACTTTCTTATACTTTGCCATTATACAGTTTTAATATTTGGAAAATACTGAAGGGGTAGCCAATAATCATATGCAGTCGACATTCAAATTTTAAATTAATATTTTTCAATAAAAATCGATGAAAATAATGTAGTTTTTGATATCATTTGACGCGCAATAAGTTTCTCATTCCACTGATAAAAAAATATATTCTCTAGGCTGAATTGGCGGGCAAGAATTCACCACAATAATGTTAAAGGTTTGAAAACGGGCACCCGGTATATTGATATATTGTAATACAATTAAATATTATTGAAAAAACGGCGCAAAATAGAAAACTATCGTGGGGCGAAGCCCGCGGGGGACAGTTAGTAATAAATAAATAAATAAATGTGATTTTATATTAATAAAATATTGAATGTCGACTGCATTCAGTATTTTCCAAATATTAAAACTATATAATGACAATGTATAAGAAAGTCATGTGTTGGGCACATCAGATATTTTACCTGTTAAATTTGATATATTTTGATTATTTTTAATAAATGGATTTTACTATTTGACGCTGGTTCATTGATATAACATTTTCTTTGACAACGCCTACTAATAATATTCAAATCATTTAATTTACGAATTTAAAAATATAAAAACTCATGACTATCAAACAAGACATGGATTCAATTTAAGATACAATGTTCATGGACTGAGCCTTTACGAAACAAATGTTTACTATGTTGGGGCAAAAATGTATAATAACTTCCTTTGGAAATTAAATGTTGTGAAAAGAAACATTTTAATGTTGAGGTGAAAAAATTTTTAATTGAAAAAGTGTACTATAGTGTGAATGACTTTCTTAAATAGGTTTTAAATTGTGTTTTGTAGTTTTAATATTTTACGATAATTATAATGTGTATATGTATTGTTTATCGATTGTTCTTAATGTGTTGTATGTAGAAATTTCAATTTATTTTGATTGTAACTGTGACTTATCCTATATTACGTAATGATCTTTTGGGTGAATAAAATACTATTAATTCAATTAGATATAAAAGTAAGTATACCAAGATATATATTTTTGAAAATATAAAAAAATAAGTAATTTTTTAATGGCATAGCCAACTATATAGTTTGCATTTAAAATAAGAAAGTTAAGTGCAATAACTCGAAATGTATTGAACCTTGAACAAAAATAGTGCACATTATTCTACGTGAAAAACTACTACAACAAACACTTTACAGATTTAAAATATTTTAATAAACAAAAAAGTTATGACACTTATGGCACTTACCTGAAGACATTTTTAGGTTTTTTAGGAATATCTTGAAAAATAAACAATTTATGAGATTTTCTTATTCCTTAACATTGATTTAGAATTGAATTTTGAACAAATTTGAATTTCAAAAAAAATAAAACACTTTTGTTGTCGTTAAATTCGGTTATAATGAGTGAGACAAGGACAGATTTATGCGTATTGCAATAAGTGCGAGAGAGACTTCCGAAAATTATTTGAAAATTGCTGGAAACGCTCAAAATTTAAACACGATCTACAAGATATTTAGCTTAATTTCTTCCGGAAAAGTAATTGTGGTACTATCGTATAAGAAAGTCATGTGTTGAACACATCAGATATTTTTAAATTTAAAACGATGTTCAAAAAATCAAACGATTATTTGTATTTCAAGAAATAAGAAGCGAGAAACTATTATTTATTCATTTATTATCTTTTTTAACACGATTCCTAAAATAACTATTTTACGGACTCATTTCAGTCCGTCAAAAGGCTCTTTTTAGGACTATTTCTATTTTACGGACTATTTTTATTTTACAGACTCATTTCAGTATGATTACTATGATTACATGGTAATTAAAGTCCACTCTTTTTGAGAAATATTTGCTCTAATTAGAGCACATATTAAATTAAATTAAATTAAATTTTGAAATAACTGCGTACAAAAGTTGAAAATTTTTGTATATTTTCAGATATTTAAGGAAATTTTTCGAGACTTCCAAAATAAGAGTTACTCAGATATTTTTGGATGATTTTTTGCTTTTCTGGAAATGTATGAAAACTTGTCTCACTAAACTTATTACCTATGTGAGTTTTGTTGGAGTTATTGTTATTTTCCATGGATTTCGTCAGATTCTTTAAAATTCGTTCTGCGTACATTTTTTGAATGTGATATTAGTTTGAATGCATTTTTAACGTAGTTTTGTAATGTTCCAAAAATTACAGATTTTTCAGTAATCCGCGATACAAGATAATTTTGACGTATCCACCACATCAATTATTTTTAAACCTTATGTAAATCTTCAAAAAATTCAACGAAAATTTTGTCTATTTTCGAGAAGTTAAAGAATAGTTATTTGTATTGCTAGCCTTGAAACAAGAGTTTTGCGAGTGCGAGTAGGGTTTGCGGGCAGAGGCCGTAGGCCGAGGCCTGCAACTACGAGTACTCGCAAAACTGTTTCTGGGCGTGTAATACACACTGTTTTTTGTGCCGAAGTTTATTTAAATACATAAAATTTACAAAATATTTGTATAAATATTTGGTATTAGGGATTTTTTTTTATTGGTAACACGCGATACTTAAAATTGACACTGACAGTAGTAGCCGAATAACAGAAATAATAATTCTATGGAAAATACAAATTTTCTTTATGATTTCAATGATGCCAATCGATAAACTAAAAATTCATAGTTTTTGCCGGTCTAGCCCGGCAAAACATGAGTTTCCAGCGATTTATACGAATGCAAAATGACTAATGCCAACCTGAGGCACAAAAAAGATCTCTGCGTGCTTCTAGTTTTTCCCAAGACTTGGAAATTTGGTGCAAAATCTGAAAAAATTGGATCATTTTCCAAAATCCTTCAAACAGAATTTGAGTAGGTATTCAAAATTTTCGATTATCGAAGTTTGACGTTTTTGTATCGCGAAATTAAACGGATTGTGATTGAAATTTGAGGATTTAATAGTATATTTCATTACCAGTTTGGAAATACGGATTTTTTCGTGCGCGCGTGACAAATTCTCGTGGGAGGCGAAGCCGAACACGGGAAGTCATGCAAGCACGAAAAATCCATTTCTGGACGTGTAATGAACGATATTTTTTATTATACTTATCTAAAAACAACCCAAAAATAGGATTAGAAGTAATTTTAGAACATTTTATTTTCAAAGTAATTATAATACATCGTAAAAATAGTAGGCAAACACGATTAACATTTCCATAGCAACGACTTGTTTATTATCGGCGATGCTTTAGTTTCTGTCATATTTAGTGCACGGAAAAAAGAATAGGAGATCGGGAAAAGTTTTCCGTGCGCTGTTCTGAAAACGTCACCTTTACGTCATTGCAAAAACAGATGAAAACAAGGTGTTTTCAGATAAGTATAATAAAAAAGCTTTTATTATCAATTTCATGTTCTTGTAGTACGAAATTTGAGTGACACATTGAATTTTTTATTCTGATTTTGAAAATTTTTGTAAATTTCCATAAACAATTTCGATCGTCTTTCATTTTACAACTGTTTTTGTGAATGTTTGAAAATTTGGATAAAACGTGTAAATAAACGACGAAATACGGCCTTAAAAGGGTAAAGATAACATAATAACGAATCCTCGACCCACAGATTCTCAAATCGTGCAGTCGAGCGACTACAGAGGATGATAGGGGTTGGTTGAAGATTGCGCACTGTGGCGCGTTGTAAAACAAAAAGTATTTGTTTAACAAAAAAAAGTTAAGACATAAAATGTAGATGATTTGCTGCTCTACAATGTATGTTAAGAAAATATTTTAATCCCGTTGACAGGAAATGAGAAATTGCAAAAATGAAATTTTCATCATGAAAAAATAGGTTTATGAAATTGTTTAAGACACCGTTTTGTAGGTATGATTTTTCTCTACAAAACCCTTTTTTTATTTTTTCTGGGGTACAAAAATTATGGGAGTTATAGACGAAAAACCAATTTACCCTTTCATTCAAGATGGCGCCGAAGTTAAGGGGGTGAGAAGGGTGTAAATTCAGGGTTAAACTTCCCTGATGGTACCCTACACCCATGTAAAATTTCAGCTTGCTCCCTTTCTTTTCCCAGAAAATAAACTATTTGCCTGGATTATTATACTCGTAGTTAGTTGTTTCTTATTTAAATCAGTTCTAAGATAAAACGTTAAAAATCCAAATTTTAAGTAGGTAGTCATAATTTAAAAACAAAAAACCGAATTTGAATGAATCTTCATAGGCGGCAGAAATAAAAAAAATTATTAAATACCTAATTTTTAAAATGCCTTGAAATGTTTCCATATTAGAGATGTAGGTAGGTACGTAATAAATAAGAATTTTAATATACGGATAAATAATTTATTTTAAATTACTACATTCAATAAAATGTGGTCTTTAGATATAACATAAAATTAAAGAGCTAGAAGATATCGAGTTTCAGGCAGTTTTCCACCAAAATTCAAAACACCAGCCTGAGGAGTATAAACTCTCCGCATGACCTCTTTGATTTCATTCACAGTAATCGGTTTTTGGTCATTAAAAGTTTGCGTTGATCCACTAGCTACCAAATTCTGTTCGGTACCAAATTTACTGTCCATTCGTACTAATAAAGCATAATCTGTTATTTCCGCAACAGTTTCGTAAGCGTAATACGCTAAAACTTCTAGTGCTTCATTTGTAAAATTAAAATTTTCGTACGCGCCTATCCAAATACAAAATCTTTTCAAATCTTCTGGTCCTTTGTTAAAAGACGTACGCCGTGCCTTGCAATATTCTATGTAATCTTGTTTGTCTAAAACCTGGGATCGTTGATCTGCACGTAGTTGACGCTCGTATTTAACTTTGTCCACTTTGGTCAGATCAGTAAACTCTCCAGTTTCGTCGATGTATTCGATAAAGTCCATTAACTTGCTTTGAGGTGGTTTCTGGTCAACATCATATCCTCCCATGTTGGATTGTAGTTTTTTAACTAAATTATTTGTTTGTTTGTTATGAAGGTACCTGACAAAGCGACGCATTTTGTGTTTGTTGTGGCGCATTAAAAACACAAGTTCCTCGCCTTTAAGGGTTTCTCCGTCACTGTATTTTACAGCTTGTTGGATTATTTGCAAAATTTGCTTTAGAACAATGGTCTTTACAAGGATCACAGTGTCATTGTTGGGTTCGAGGCTGTCGCCGAAACCAATCATCATTAATTTAATTTCTTTAAGATACAAGTTATCAGGTGAATCCATTTTTAGTTAACAAAATATTCAAAGTGTTAGTTTGGTTCCAGACAACTAACTATAACCTACAAAAACCGAATGTCAAACTACTGAAAAATATTCTACTTCAATGTTACCACCCGTGAAGATGTAAAATTTTGACAATATTGATTTTCCTACATATGGCAACACTGGCGATTCAAAATTTATTTGTTTATTTATTTATTTGATAATTTATTGAAATAGTTTAAGTGAAACAAAAAAAATCTGTTTAACGCATTAAAGCATAATTGGATTATTGTCATATTTAATTTTATAATTTGGCACTTTTTAAAACCTGATTTAAAAAAAAATTGTACCAACCTCTTTTATAAAATGCCAAATTTCCCAAGTAAAATCACCCATATTTTATTTTTTGTTTACAGCCGCAGCTTGACGTTTTGTAACCGGTGTGGTTTAATGCACGTTGTTTGAGTTTGCTGTAAATTTAAAAGAAATAGCTAGTAATATAAACTTTCAATATGGTTATTATCAACTCTTTCAAACATCCTGAATCTCCAATTAAATACCAACAATCCAATATTCGGGCTATATTAGATAAAAAGGATATTGGAGTAGGAACTGTGTACATTAGTGAGAGGTAAGTAAATATAAAATTTTATACAAAATTTAAAGTAAAGAATCGGTAATTTTAGAACACTATGCTGGAACGAAAAAGATAATGTAGGGTTTTCCATAAATTATCCAGATATTTCTTTGCACGCTATATCAAGAGATCCTAATTTATATGATAAGGACTGTTTATACGTTATAGTAGACAAATACTTCTACTTAGCTGGAAATAATCCTCCCAGACCCAATGACGACGATAGCGACTGTGAGTCTGAACCTCAAATATCAGAATTAATTCTAGTTCCAGAGGATCCACAAACTCTTTCACTTCTTTATGAAGCGGTGAAAACATGTCAGGTATTAAGGATTTTCATATGTGTAAGTAGACCTTAAACTTGATAGAAATAAAATTTTAGGAATTAAATGGAGATGCGGAGGATACAGACGAAGATGAGGATGAAAATATATACATGGACGCAGAGGACACGGAAGAAGGGCACTATAACATAGACGAATCGGGAGGAGGAGATGCAGATGTTGATGATTTATCCGATAGAATTGCAGCGAGTAACATGGATGTAATAATAAACCTTAGAAATGGTAGTAATGCAACAAATGGAAACGCCGTTGATGATGAGTTTGAAGATGCAGACTAACCATTCTCTAATTTTAAGTTGCGTTATGAAATATTTTTGTAAGTTTCCTAAAAACAAACTTATGAATTTTAATTAATTAACTCTTTTATTACATTAATAACAAAATACAATGTATTAATATATTTCATAATTAAAGAAAACTTCTTTTAAATCAATAATCATCGAAGTATTCAATTCTTTTCTGTTTTCACCTTATCCGTTCCATCTGTTTAGCAGCAAAAAACCAGAGATCTATCTCTTAATTAATTAACAATAACACTTAACGTACTCTCTTCGGTCCAAAAATTACATCTGCATCCGGAGCACCTTTCGGATGTTGATACTTTTTCCTTTCTCTGTTTAGGTTTTGGGTCACAGGTCTATTTTGTTGTTGCATCATCTCCTGGTAGTCTTCCTCTTCAAAACGCTCAGTTATATTTAAAGTCAAACGTTTAACACGCTCCTTTTCCTCTTTTTGTGCCTGCTCTTGGTCACGTAGGTTTTGAGCCAGTTCTGAATTGACATCAGCTTCAAAGTTCTTATACTGTTGCTTGTTGCCCTTGCGTACCATTAGAACAAATCCAATTTTATCTGGTTCAGCTTCAGTAGCCTCCTGTAGTTGGTCGTAAGTTTTTTTATTAGACTTAACAACAACCGGCACAGAAATGTCCACGTTTCCCGCCTTTATAGGCTCCTTCATTCTCTCTTGGATGTTTTCCGAAACCATTTTATCTAAAGCATTCAAAAAGTCCTCGTCTTCCGGACAGTCCATTTTCTTTGGTCCTTTCGGAATAGCCAAAGACTCAGATACTTGATCCTGTTCTGCTTCACTAGCCTCATGTTCGCCTTCCTCATCGGAACCGTGAGTATGATCTACAGTTTCGTCTTCCGTTGCTGTATCATCGGTTATGGGTGCAGTTATGCCTTCTGAGATCTCGTCATCTGGATCTTCATTATCAGTTTCTGCTATAGTATCTAGGCCATCTTCCGCGTCCTTGTCATTGTCTGCACCTAAATTTTCTAATAAAACAAAGGAGCTTGTAACTTAATATAATATAAAATAAAATAACTATCTCACCTATACCCAAATTGGTTCTAATATTATTCACTTCAGCCTGAGCCTCGTCTGTACTCTGGCAAAGTTTTAATTTTGGTCTAAGGGTCGTAAGCGTGTCTTTGAATATGTGCTCCAAAATTGGAGGAAAAGCTTCTTTCCAAACTTCCTTTTTGGACCAATAATATGTTTGCAAAAATACTAAGTAGTAATCCAGTTTTCTTTTACTGCTACCACTGCTGAAGTAGGTTCCTTAAATTGATTGTTGATTAGAAATAAACAAAAAAATATTTAGTAAACTAGTTACCACAAGTTTCAAGTAGGACGCACACCAAACGTATTCTAAATAGATGATTAGGTGGATCTAAAGGGGATGGTAGGTTTGGATCTATTGAAACTCCAAAAGTAATCAATGAATATAAAACCTAAAATAAATAAAATATATTAATAATATTAACGGTCCGAAAAAGAAAAAGTGTTACCTTAAATACGTCGGAACTTTCAACCATTCTATAATTGTATAATTCACCCAAGTACTTTACTTGAGCCACACGTCTTTGGTTAAATTTTGGTAAATTAACTTCCATGCCCAAACGAATGTCCTCTAGTACTCCGTCTACAACTCTAGTTCCTACTTCTTCTTGATATGCCACAAGACCTGCTAGTAAATTTGCCAAGCACCTGAAAATTTCCGAATTTACATATTTATTTGTATAATGGTAGTTTTTTGCATTTGGTTCAATTTGTAACAATTTATTTTATCAATTATACAGGGTGGCTGAAATTCCGTTTCCAGCATGGGGATCTCGCTTATTATAATAGATAGACAATAGGTTTAAATCTGGCAAAGTTGCTAAATTTAATGCTCAGTAATAATCCTAAGACAAATTTAAATTATCTTGAACGGTCTTCTGAAAAAGTAAAAAAAACTGAAAATTACAATTTTTGAAAATCGCCCATAACTTTTTTATTTCTGAACATTTTTCAAATCTGTAAAAACATTCTCAAAGCAACATTTTATGCTCTATCGATCACTGATCGTCGTTTCTTTAAACATCGATTCGTTTTTGTTTTTTGAACGCCTACTTCAGTTTTTCTTATGGGCGCACTTTCTACTTTTCACATCATCGGATAGTACATTTTTTTCCAAATTCATCGATGTGCTACACATGGTATTCAGATTTAATTTTAATTGTAAAAATTTATCCAATACAGCAATCATCTCAAATCGAGCAGCCCAAACTCGCTTAGTTTATTGTTACCATGGTAATTTATAAACAATTTCAAAATTTAAGAAATTTGAGGTCTGGCACAAGTGACAAATTGCAATAATTATTATTAATCATAATCTGTGAACTAAAATTATGTTTTCGAATAATGAAAAGACTGATATTATGCGTGTATCTTTTATTCATAACATAAAAACTCTCTCCTAAAAACACAGTGTTACGCCGAAACTTATTCTGAATGAAGACAACAATCTTCGAGATTATTTTCTACACTGGACAACAATTTAATGGAATTTGGAGCCTTTAAGAAATCTAAACAAATATGAAAGCCGAATAACATATGACAATAAGCAATATGCTATATCAAATTAAATTTAAAGTAGATGTTCAAATAAATGCCCGTCTTCTCTAATACACAACCGTAAACGCTTCCGTACTCCACTGTCTAAACTTCGCGCTATCGTTCTACGTGGAATATTACGCATCACTCCCAAAACGGCATTCCTCAGTTTTTCGACATTGTTATAAGTGTTTTTAAAAATTTTATTTTTGGCGTATCCCCAAAGAAAAAATCTAAGGGGTTCAGGTCAGGTGATCTGGCTGGCCAATGGACGTGCCCATGGGTTCCGATCCATTGTTCAGGGAAAAGTTCATTAAGGCGTTCTCTAATAATCTGCGCATTATGCGCTGGAGCCCCATCCTGATGCCACCATATTTGCCGTAGTTGATTCAGTGGGACATTCTCCAAATATTCCATCAAATCTTGGTTTATTAAGTCAATGTAACGTTGAGCGGTTAGAGTCCCTTCGAAAATATGAGGACCAATAACCCTTTCCCCCCATAAACCTACCCAGACATTGATACCAAATCGGTGCTGTGGTCTTGCTTCTCTATAGGTGCGGGGATTTTCTCATTATGACGATTGAACATGCCCAAGTTGGTGAATGAACATTCATCCGTCCAAATAATATTTTTCAGAAAATCCTCGTTACGTTGGTATTTATCAAGAAGTCACTCGCGAAACTGGAGTCTATGAACTTCGTCTCCGGGTCTCAATGTCTGTGTCACATGGATTTTAAATGGTTTAAATCCTTCCTCCTTTAGAACTGTTTGAATCTGATATCGAGGTAATTCTAAATTATGACTCAGTTCTCTTGTCGAGATACCAGGATTCTCGTTCACCTAAATGGTTGAAATTGCATAATTCTATCAAAGCCAGTGTTTAGATATTTACCGCGGCTAAAATATTTTCTTTGTTTTCTTTACTCTTGACATCTATGCTTGTGACAAACCTCAAATTTTAAAATTTGAAATTGTTTATAAATTACCATGGTAACAACACAAACTAAACGAGTTTAGGCTGCTTGATTTGAGATGATTGCTATATTGGACACATTTTTTAAATTTTCACAATTAAAATTAAATCTGAATACCATGTGTAGTACATCGATGAATTTGGAAAAAATATACTATCCAATGATGTGTAAAGTAGAAAGTACGTCCATAAGAAAAACCTAAGTTGGCGTTTAAAAAACAAAAACGAATCGATGTTTAAAGAAACGACGATCACTGATCGATAGAGCATAAAAAGTTGCTTTGAGAATGTTTTTACAGATTTAAAAAATGTTCAGAAATAAAAAAGTTATGGGCGATTTTAAAAAATTGTAATTTTCACTTTTTTTCACTTTTTCAGAAGACCGTTCAAAATAATTCAAATTTGTCTTAGGATTATTACTGAGCACTAAATTTAGCAACTTTGCCAAATTTAAACCTATGGTCTATCTATTATAATAAGCGAGATCCCCATGCTGGAAACGGAATTTCAGCCACCCTGTATATACATTCGAATTTTCCACATTTATTTTCAATCTTTTATTCTCGTAGATTGTAATTGTAAGTGAATTGCACTGGACTTGCAAATTATTATTATTGTTTCATTATTTTTTTGTGATCTAGTAAATTCTAAAAATACAGGGTGAGTTAGTTGGGGCGAAATTTGCATAAGAAATCTAATGTGTAAAAAGAATTATTTGACCCTTTGACCGAATAAGACTTAATGATGTGATATCCACCGGTCATCAATTTAATAAGATATCTACGACAACGTAATAAGTAGAATAAAAGTAGAAAATGACTACACAGAGGCAATTCCTGTAACTAAAGGAAATTCGCTCAGTCCAGTGTTACTTGATTATGGACGAAATCATAAATGATACTAAAAGTAAGCAAGGGTACAGAATGGGACAACCGAAGATAAATATAATTTGGTACGATGATGACGCTGCTGTGATAACTGATAGTGAAGATAACCTTCAACGTCTATTTCACCATTAATGTCAGTTGCAATTTTTGTAAAATGAGGGATTCGGAAGAAATTTTATGGAAATTGAAAATAGTGCTATTGCAGTTCCAGCATCCCTGCTGCCGCAGAAATCGAAGGCACCCTATGAATGAGCTTATAATACTTTTAAACAATGGTATGTTTCCAAAAAAGTTAAGAAGTTAACGAAAGTATGTTTCTGGCATATTTCAATGAAAGAGCTTCTACATACATATATTAAAGTCTACAAGCAGTTTATGGAGTGAATATTCGATGCTGAAATTAACAATGTGCGTACATGACAACATCGTCGTGGCAAAATTAAGTAGCTAATATCATTCCTTAAGAAAAAGAGTAATAGTTACATTTCAAAGAAGGCCAACACTTTTACAAAAGAAGAGGTGGAAAAGTTTCTGAATGATGCTCCCGACAATACATTTTATATGATGAAAGTGGCATTCATATTGAGAGTTGCAGGAGTTGCCGGGCAGGCGAGCTGTACAATTTGAATTTTGAAGTTAAACCTAATGTAGCAATTTTGTCAAAATTTTATAATCAAAAAACAAAATCCCCCGAAGTTTTGTAGTCAGTGGTAGTAAAGTGGTAGTGATGTCGGCATTAATTGGTTCAAGATTCTTAAATATTATATGAAATTACAGCCCACTGATACTAAAGAACGTAGATTCTTTACCAGAGGCATGTTAGCAATGAACGGCCAGGCATAAAAAATACCGGCCAGCAATAATTTCAGTCTTTGATCAGCACCTGGTAAGGCACAATAGTGAATTTAAATGAGAAATTTTTGCTGGCCGGTATCTTTTATGGCTGGCCGTTTATTGCTAACATGACTCAGGTAGATTCTTTATGCTTACAGCAATGGTAACTGCGTACAACAAGTAGTAGGCAAGCATACTTTATCCGGTATAGGTACCATTCCAAGTTACTAAAGTCTGGCATTTGGAAGATGAGGACAATTATACGGGTTACAGTTTTAGAAGAAACTCGACTACTTTGTTAGCTAATATCGGATCAGACGTTCTTACTTTGGAAAGACAAGGAGGATGGAAATTCTCCACAGTTGCAAAGGGATATGTGGGAGAATCTTTAAATACCAAAGTAAAAACGTCCAATAAGAGTTTATATGGAATTGTTGAAATCTCAGTTAAAGACAGAAAATATTAATACAGCAAACTCGACAGTAAACATCAATAAAATTGATACTGTAATTACTGCAAATAATGGATTTTCTATTTCTAACAATATTGAAAATACTGAAATTAAATAGTATGTTTAATTAACGTTTCAGACTATTCTTTAATTTAATTTTTTAATACCGTTTTTAATTCATTTATACGCAATAATGACCTGCTGCGGAAAGTAGTTTTTCCTCGCTTGGATGCGGTTTGTTTGTATTAATTTGATCTGAATATTCTACTTTCCATTACTATCACCTTTCTGACAATGTAATGTCAATTTACCAAATTGGTAGCGAGAAAAATATATGTCAATGATCTCTCACAAACAAACCAATGTACCATTAATATCTACAAAGACATTTATTCTTAAAATGAAGACGTTTAACGACAGTGGAAATCCGACTACTAAAAACTAGGATATACTTATATAGGGTGTGTCACGACGAGTTGACAGTAGACATAATTCTATTACTAAACACAAATTGATTCTAAAAATTGGTACACACCCATTATACAATGTGCTCTATTTAATGAAAATATTGCCACCTTTCTGGTACTTCCGGTTATACCGGAAGTAGACACAAACTTTGTTATTTTAAATGGAACACCCCGTATATTTTTGAATTTTTAGATTCTACACTTCATTTTAGACATAAAAGTATTAAGGTTGTATGATTCTAACATTAACGGTATTATAATTATTTACACTTTTTCATTTTTTTTATAAAAACATACATGTAAATAAAAATTCAATACTTGGCAATGACACGTTTTTTCTAAAATTGTTTTCTTGTGTTTGAGGTAGGAATATACAAAAAATACGCTGATGTAGTTTTGGAAAACTTGCTTTATACAGGTTGTTGGTGGTTGTCCGTTCACTTTTAAAAACTTTAATTAATGATAACTTAATTTTTTTAAATGGAACACCCTATATATTTCTAGATTTTCGAATTCTACACTTAATTCGAAACATAAAAGTATTAAACTTGTAAGGTCTTAAAATTAACGGTATTATAATTAATTACGTTTTTTAAAAATTAACGGTCAATCACAAGCACCCTGTATAAAATAAGTTTTTTAAAACCATATTACCATGTTTCTTGTACATTTCTGCGTCCACTAAAATTTGGATTGTTTTTTGAAAGAACGTGTCATTAGTAAAATATGAAAATGTTTGACTCTAGTTTTTGTATGAAAAAATTGGAAGGAACATAATTACTTAATTAAAATAAATAAATAAAAATAAAAAATATTAAATTAAATATAATAAAAACAAATTTTAGTGGACGTAGAAATGTACAAGAAACATGGTAATAGGGTTTGAAAAACGTATTTTATATCTACAGGGTGCTTATGGTTGATCGTTAATTTTTAAAAACCTTGAAAATTGGAAAAAAAGTAATTAATTAAGTATATAACCGTTAATTTTAAGACTTTACAACCTTAATACTTTTATGTCTAGAATTAAGTGTAGAATTCGAAAATGTGGAAATATATAGGGTGTTCCATTAAAAAAATAAAGTTATCATTGATTAAAGTTTTTAAAAATGAACGGACAACCACCAACACCCTGTATAAAGCAAGTTTTCCAAAACTATATCAGCTTATTGCTTGTATATTCCTACTTCAAACGTAAGAAAAAAACTTTGGAAAAATGTGTCATTGTCAAGAGTCGAATTTTTATTTACATGTTTTTGTAAAAAAAAATTAAAAAGTGTAAATAATTATAATACCGTTAATGTTAGGACCATACAACCTTATTATGTTTAAAATAAAGTGTAGAATATAAAAATTCAAAAATATACTGAGTGTTCCATTTAAAATAACAAAGTTTGGGTCTACTTCCGGTATAACCGGAAGTACCAGAAAGGTGGCAATATTTTCGTTAAATAGAGCACATTGGATAAAGGGCGTGTACCAATTTTTAGAACCAAATTGTGTTTAGTAATAGAGTTATGTCTACTGTCAACTCGTCGTGACACACCCTGTATAGCTTTACTGATGTAAATTATTATTATTGCTATAAGAAATTATAGATATTCTTACCTTATATTAAAATATTTCAAATTATGAGCACCAGTCAAACATTTAATAGCATATGTCGCCACCTCCTCGTTGTTCCAATCCAACTTCCTGATCAGTCTTATAATTTTATCTGTATTATTCTTCTGCAAATCCTGATAAATCAGTTTCCTTATAAACTGATGCATAACCGGTCTCTCCTTCATAGTTATAGGAACAACCTCCGGTGGATTAACATAATAATACGCATTTTCAATCTGAGTAACATATCGTGAATCCAACGCCATCACCGCCTTTTTCCTCATCATTTGTTCCAAGTACACTTTGGTACGTGGATGCGAATCCACACTGCAATACAGATAGCGCCCACAAACCTCCAACAAATTACAAGCCATTTCGATGTGATGATGCGAAAAATCGTGCAGGAGAACTTTGAGGCAATACAGAGCCTCGATTTTTGAGTATAGTTTAAACTTAACTAGTTCTCCAATGAATCTTACTACTTTTATCTTGGATTCTATGTTAATTTGGTCCTTTTTGCGTACGTGATACTTGAAATCCTGTCGTAACATTTGGCATAATTCGTTGCCCACTTCCGGAACTGCGGGATGGAGTATCGCAACGAAACGTGCGTAAAACGGTAGTAAATCTAGTCTGGTTCTGTTAACACCAAACAGTGCACGAAGCAGTTTCTTCCTATTGTGTTTATTGTTTAAGGTAACCAAAAAATCTATTGCTGCATTGTCAATCATTTCTCTGTTGACGCAGTTGGGTAAGCTGTTAAGGAACGCTTCCAAAACTATTTTACTACCAGCTGTTGTTGTGGCCGTATCCTCTACTTCTTCCTCAACGATAGCTGGTTGTTCTTCTGATTTGCCTATGTAATAAAAACAAGTTAATAATTTGAAATAATTAAATAGGAACATCATACTGTCTTCCTCAAGATCTTCCACTGGCAATTCAGAGTCAAGTACTTCTTCTGTTACAGTTTCGGCGGGTGGAGGCGTTTGGGATTTGTTGATGAAAGCGGTTGGAAGGAAAGCTTGTAGTTCGGGAAGATCACAATAAAATCGATGGGTTTCGATGTCACACCACATATTCTCGATATTTGCTGATGATTCTTCCATGTCCGTTCCTGAACCAGTTACTATCATGTTCTGTAAATAAATTAAAGTATTTTTAGGGGGTTTACAAGACATTAAATTTGTTGACCAAATTAAAACCGTTTCTTAATCTTACCTCTTCTTGTTTGGGAAAAGTTTGTGCTTTAAGAATAGGCATATCCTCATCAAGTACTTCAGCAAAACTTTGGGTAGACGTAAACAACTTATCATAAGCGTTTTGCAAAGCCTCAAGTTTTTCTTTGCGTTCTTGACTTAGTTCGCCCTTCGTTTGTAAAATCCTCATGTTCTGCTTCTCAAAATTTTGCATATCTTGATGGTCCTTTACTAGGTGTTTAGATATGGATGTGTAGTAGTCTTTTAGTAAAGTTTTCACATTTTGTTGTTTTTCTGGGGGAAGAAAGGCGCTTTTAGGTATAGTTATGCCGTGTTTTTCAGCCAGTTCCCGCATTTTCCTTGGGACTAAACCAGCATAGTCATCACCACAGTGTTTACAGAAACTCAGAACAATGGCAATGTTAAAGTGATCTTCCTTGTCCATGTTAATAAGCGTTGTAAGGACCGAACCTAACAGATTAAAAGCATTTTTGTTGATAAATATACCAACTTGCAGTAGTTCGGCGTAAAATCTCAAGTCAACGCGCAGTTTACTAGGATTGGGAATTTTGTCGCCAATTTTTAGTGCTAAGGTTTTTTGCCAGTTTTCAAATAAATGCAGGGAAAATTCTGCATAAGTTTGATGCAAAATACTACACAGTTTCACAGCTGCTGGTACATCGGACATTTTCAGCTTAGAATCAACTATAGCCGCTGCTATTTCCGAAATGTATTTGGAAAGGTTCAAACCAAGCATGTCCTTTAAATATGTATCCACTTGCGCCGAGGCAAAATTCTTTATTTTCTTAACAAAAGCCGTGTTCTTTTTTAAACTGGAATCCAGTTTCGAAAAATGCGAGTCGCTTGGACGGCTATTTTGCGCATTCTGATTTGTAATTCTCAACTCTTGTCTTTGCAACATTTTCTCTTGGACTTCTTTCACAAATGAGGTTATGGTGTTTTTTTCTTCCTCATTTTGGATTTCTTGGCTGTGGTTGATTTCCTCATTTTCTTCAGTTAAAGTCACCTCAGTTATCGTCATAATTGTTCCGTTTTTTGTACAAAGCTTTAAGTACCTATTCCGAATTATTTATGAATAAGTGGAAATCATAATGTAAAATAAAAAAGTCTAAAAAAGAAATAGTTAAATTTTATATGTAACTTGCATGCGGTGGAATAAAACATACTTAAATAAATTTCGTCAGCTGCAGTTTTAAAATAAAGACCAAGATTCGTTTTTCCAGTAGAAAGGAGATAAAAACTCGCTGCTCAAATTGTTGACAAATTGACATGTGACATTACTTTTCACTACTGTCAAA
This sequence comes from Pediacus dermestoides, assembly GCA_963942485.1. Lineage (NCBI taxonomy): Eukaryota > Metazoa > Arthropoda > Insecta > Coleoptera > Cucujidae > Pediacus > Pediacus dermestoides. The sequence goes on along the minus strand of OZ012625.1, from coordinate 29,542,883 downwards.
TTTTCACGGTCAACTACGGAATCTAGCGTCTAATGACCATTTTACCCTTGAATGTTTTGTGCTAATATAAATTATGTAATGGTTTTAAATAACTTTGAATGTAATTTGAACATACTTTAAAATTGACGTAGGTGTTGATTTAATTAAGAACATTCTTATAAGCAATTTTTACGTAATTGTTTTCCTGGTTGCCTATAAGTATTTTATCTGCCACAGTTAAATAACGAATACTCCTAGAAAAATTTTCGGCAAGGATTTAAATATTTAAATGTTTGGAAATTAATAATTTAATTCTATTTCATAATATTTTTGAACTACCTATTTATTTAAATATTTTTATTTAAAAAAAGTATAGGCAACCAATAATACATAAAATAATTTTAATAAGATTTTAATAATTTATAATAATCCTTGTCAAAGAATGTTCAGAAAATCACAGAGAAGTACAAATAAATTTAAGCCACCAATTTCTCTCATAAGTCAAATTTCTGTTTTAAATATGTACATATTTTGTAGCGTTTTCGATTGGTAAAATGAGTGCGCACTGAGTGCAATTTCTGAAAGCGTGATTGGCGAAAAATATTTGACAGATTGAATTTGACCAATAGCATTGCACGAAACTGCACTCAGTGCGCACTCATTTTACCAATCGAAAACGCTATTAGATGTTGAATGCTTCTTCTTCCGCTTATCTCCATATCACCGACTTAACCTTTATTATTTAGTCAATCTATTATCTATGTTTATTAGTACATTTTCTATGCCTTTGTTCAACAAACTTTGTAACTACAATATTATTTATAAAAAAGAAAAATAAATTATTTTTCTACTACATATAATAGTTTTTAAAACTAACCATCATTTCCTCGATTTTGTTTAAATAAATATGGTTAGTATATTTCCACTATTGTTTACATGATTATAATCTATTTTTTCAGAGTGATGAGTTAGATTTAGAAGAACTTGAATCAAAACTATACGCTCAAGTACATCATGGAACTGCTGAAGAAACTTCAGAAAATAATTACAAAGTATCGGCAACATTGACTGCAACTCCGCCTCGTTATATTAGTTCCTACTCTATAAGTACCATACCTACCAAAATCAAACAACGGCTACTTCGAAACGAACAGCCCCTTTCGAGAAGACGATTTTATTCCACCAAATTCTACGAGTGATTACTGGTTTGATAATAGCAGTAACAATGCACAATATAATCTGCTAGTGCCACCACCCGATGTGTATTTCAATTATACGGTTATAAATCCAATTGCAGCAAAACAAACACAAAATTCCTCAGTGAAACGGTCCAAAACAAAAACTAAGTTATTCGGGAAAAACCGCAGAGCTAAAAGAAAAGAAAAGAAAAGAAAAACATGCGTAAAAAGGAGATTCAATCTACGCCAGAAGTAAGCCACAATTCATTGGTGACTTCCTCTATTATACGGACCGTGTTTTTGTCTTCGATAGTGGTGATGTTTGACATCGTATCTACAGAAAATTCCGAAGCACAACCCAGCAAAGATGTTAGTAGAAGCGCAGAGGTAGAACAGGATGATGATGACAACGAGGTAATATTTATTGAACCACTACCTATAGAAGTGATAAACTTAGATCCCGATGATGCAAATGATGAATCTCCAGTGGAACAGAATGATGATGAGGAGGTAATACTTATTGAACCACCACCGATAGAAGTGATAAACTTAGATCCAGATGATGCAACTGATGAATCTGCAGTAGTGCAGGATGATGATGACGAAGTAATATTTATTGAACCACCACCGATAGAAGTGATAAACTTAGATCCAGATGATGCAAATGACGAATCTCCAGTAGATAAAAATAGTTCAAAGAACAGAGCTGTAGTTGCTAAAAAAAGGGCGAGGAAAAATTCTGAAAAAGTATCATCTGATAGTAGTTCAGAAAGCGATTATGATGAGCAGACAAAAGCAATACAAAATAAACATATAAAAATTGGAACAGCCAAAAGCCTTCCTGAATTGTCACCGATACATTCAAATGAGGTTTCAAATAATAATAATGCGTCTTTAATCAATAGGCCTGCCAAAGAACGGAAAACCCAATCAGCTCAAAAACGTAAACAAAATGATATAGACACACAACCAATTTTAAAAAATATTCAAAATGAAATTCTACTGGAAATAAAAAAGCTTTTATCAAAGAAGAAAAAGAAAGATAAGTCTGATCAATCTATATTGGTGAGACAAACCGCTGAGTCCGAAATTAACATAGTAGAAGTAGATACGACAGTTGTAACTGAACCACAGCCCGCCTGCGACGAAACTTTTGAAAGTAAGACAAAGAAGCGTTTGGCATGAAAATTAAAAACATTCTTAACTACCTACTCTTTATTTGTCTTTATAGTGCCTCCCAAATTTGTGACAGTCATTTTTGGATTATGATAAATTTGATGTACTTATTTAGATAATAATACGATAATGAACAATGAAAACTGCATTTTATCAGTAGTTGAGTTGTTCTGTACATATTTTTACAATATTTAATATCAGCAGGTTACAAATCTGCACATACAAATACAGGACGTGTCACGACGTTGTGTGTCCGGTTATACCGGAAGTAGACACAAACTTTGTTATTTTAAATGGAATACCCTGTATATTTTTTTAATTTTTAGATTTTACACTTTATTTTAGGCATAAAAGTATTAAGGTTGTATGGTTCTAATATTAACGGTATTATAATTATTTACATTTAAAATAAAGTTATCATTGAGTATGGTTTTTAAAAATGAATGGAGAACCACCAACACCCTATATAAAGCAAGTGTTCCAAAACTAAATAATTATAATACCGTTAATGTTAGGACCATACAACCTTAATACTTGTATGCCTAAAATGAAGTGTAGAATCTAAAATTCAAAAATATATAGGGTGTTCCATTTAAAATAACAGAGTTTGTGTCTACTTCTGGGATAACCGGAAATACTAGAAAGGTGGCAATATTTTCATTAGATAGACCACATTTTGTAATGAACGTATACCAATTTTAATTTTAAAGTTCCCTGACGAAACTAGATAATACAAAACTAGCATTAATTTTGATTAAAATGGGATGGTATTTTTGTACCAGTTAAAACACTTATTAAGGGGTACCAGTTTATGCTCGGTAGGTTTATTAATACATTTTGCAGACCAAAAATACTAAATGCTCGATAAAAAATTATAAACGCTCCCTAAGGTTCGCTATAAAATAATTTTAGCATGATGTGTATTAAAACGTATATAAAATGCTGTGGTTATTATAGGGTAATTAAGGATGAAAATAAGAGAAAAACTTCCTAATATCCAGATTCAAATTAAAAAAGTACAGGGTGGTCCAGTTACGGTGTCCTCGTTATTATCTCAGAAACTATTGGGCACAGGAAAAAAAGTTTTATATAGAAGTTGTACAGTCTATAGCATTCTACATTTTTGAAATAATATTACTTATACAGGGTGAGTCATTTTCATGTGGCGATATAAAGTTTTTTTAAATGGAACACCCTGTATTTTACCCAAAATTATGATTTCTCGTCCAATTTACGATAAAAAACATATAAGGTTTAGTATGCCTATTATTGATAGTTTCCAATATATTCGAGAAAATATTTTGAAAAATAATATTGTATTATGTGAGTGTAGCTTCGACCAGGTGTTAGATCAAGCTATTTTATTTGTTTCTATTTCAAAAATACTCAACTAAAACATATTCTTTATTTAGTTTGTTTATAATAAAAAACTAATGCCCGGTTGCACCAAGCTCTGTTAAATGCTCAATTAACTAATTGCGCGTTTAAAATTTAGCAGCGGCAGCTTATTGGGTCTTTTAAATTTGTTGCCAAGCAACGCAGCAAATAACATTATACCCCCAATGTACTGCAAAAATTAGCCAGATTTAGAGAGAGAGCGGCAGCAAACGAGACCGGCGATATGGTAGGGCACACACTAGGTATGTGGCTAGGTACTTAACGTTTCTAATAAAATTAGGGTAGGAATAAAGTGTTCTACATTTAAAGCACATGTTTCGATTATTAATCGCTCTTATTAACACTCTTGTTTATTAAACTACTATTATCCAACATCGATTCATAATAAACTTATTACTATGATGATTTGAAACATAGAATGCGCATCATTACTTATTAGTGAGAGAATAATTTGGAACTCACTTTATTATTAATATATTTATTATTGAAAACAATGTAACACAACTTACTATAGCAACCACCACTAAAAACTGACATATTTTCAAAAAACCTAATGTTTGGTTGCACCAAGCTCTGCTAAACTAACAGCGTGATAAATAACGTGTGATTCTTTAAATTTCCATTCTAGGTAAGCCTTGGAATTTAAACGTACGCGCAGAATTGAATTATGTGTTGCTGTCAGTGTCAAACAACAACCAGAAAACCTAACCTTTTTTGATATTTAAAGAACTGAGGTGTAATCAAAGACATTAATTTTTTTTCCATCGCCAACTCAGAATGGAAATTTAAAGAATCACACGATATTTGGCAGCGGCATGTTATTGGCTAAATGATTGTTATTTTTTGCGTTGCTTAACAACAAATTTAAAAGACCCAATAAGCTGCCGCTGCTAAATTTTAAACGTGCAATTAGTTAATGAAGCATTTAGCAGAGCTTGGTGCAACCGGGCATATAACTTACAATTTAGAATTAACGGCGATGTTGGATAAAATATGATATTAAATTCGTGTGTTAGCCACGGGCGTCGTGCCTAAACTTTTTTTTTTCGTGACTAATATATCACATTCCACACTTATACAAAGTGTTTCAGGATTAACTGGACAAACTTAAAATCTGAATTCAGGGATGAAATCAGCAACCCCTATTTAATTTTTTTATTGAAACTCTTTAACGGACCCGAATTTTGTCATATATAAAATTGTTCTGGAAAGCTAGATTCATTTAGAAAGTATTTTGTCTCTTTGATTTTTTTTGATACTTATTAAATAAAAAAATAAAATAGTCCCGATCCACATGGTTATTTTGGAAATTGAGGTTTTCAATAAAACAACGTTCTCTGTCCGTCCTGACGTCACAAGACACCCTAATGACCGTTGCCATTGCGCATATCTTCTATCTCTCAAAATTGAAAACCTTAATTATTGCATTATTTAATAAAATGGAAAATGGCCAGCAGGCCGCTGCCAAAATAACCTTGTGGATCGAAACTATTTTATTTATAAACTGTCAGTTTAGTTCTGTGAAAAAAATGAGAGAGACAATGACAAATTACTTTCTAAATGAATAGAGCTTTCCAGAGCAATTTTTTATATGACAAAATTCGGGTCTGTTAAAGAGTTTCAATAAAAAAATTAAAGAGGGGTTGCTGATTTCACCCCTTTTATCGATAAGGGATGATTAAAAAAATATTCTCTAGAAGCGTTTCCATTAGTAGAAAATCCCTACCAAAGGTAAAATTTTTTTTCTTTATCCAAATTTGAGAAAAAATTAAAAACCTAATTTTAGCCTCCATCTTTGGAGGGGCGTAACTCTTTAGCGCAACATTTCCGGATTTTTTTTCTTATTTCGAGGTCCTGAATTCAGATTTTAAGTTTGTCCAGTTAATCCTGAAACACCCTGTATAATAAATAAGTATCATTATCGAATTCTTATTTATGAATCATGTATTTAAATAAATTACCAGGAAAAGTATTTCTGCAATGCGAATAAAATAAAGAGCATTTAATTTGTACCCTTAATTAAGTAAGTATACTTATGCATTTTCCTGTAATATTTTGTTTATACAAGTGAATATTAGCAGGTATACATATGTAATTTAGCGATATATCTACGCTACGACACTTTCGATGTAATTGCTTAGTTTGCAAAGACCGAATCAGTTTGCAAATGATCCTTGACCCTTTAGAAATGTTTTCACTGTTAAGCAAGCCCAATAAAAACAATTTTATTTAGTTTTTAAACTAATGAAAAAAATAATCTCGTTCAGGTTCAGCCAGATCAAGCTCCAGCTCCGGTTCCAAACGTTCCCGATCGAGTTCAGTTGAATCTAGATCCTGCAAAAGAAAAGATATTGATATTGTCAACGATAATGATGATATTATAGCACAATTGTTATCTGACATGAGAAATGCTGCAGAGGTATGTTCAAAGTTTAAGATTTAGTTTCAGCAATATTTTCATTGCGGTTTAATATTTTTCAGGAGGACAAGAGATTAAATCAAATGTCGAAACCAGCTACAAAAAAAATTGGAATGTTGGGCAAAGTAATGTCTCAACTAAAGAAACATGACCTACAATTAGCTTTCATTGAACACAATGTTCTTAGTATTCTTACTGATTGGCTTGCTCCACTGCCCGATAGGTCTTTGCCTTCTTTGCCTTCTTTACCAGTCAGAGATGCTTTACTTAAACTGCTCTCAGATGTATGTTTCACATTTTTAGCCATTAATTTTTGTTATATTGTTTTCAATCTTTAGTTTCCAAGAGTGGATCATTCAACGTTGAAGCACTCAGGTATAGGAAAGGCTGTGATGTACTTGTATAAGCATCCAAAGGAAACTAAGGAAAATCGTGAGCGTGCTGGAAAATTAATAAGCAAGTGGGCACGATCAATTTTCACTTTAAAGCCTTAAGTAGCGAAGAACGTCTACAACGTGATGAAGTGATGAACAAACAGCAGCTAAAAGAAAAGATAGCTTAACAAGACACAGATGACTAAGTAATAATGTTCTTTCATCTTTCGAGTTCCAAGAAATAGTTAAATCGTTTTGAGAAGCCCTACAAAAATTTCCTAGACGGTAAAAGATTAAAACAAACCAGAAGGGCGGTGGAAATTTTAATTGAGGGAAGAAACATGGCTTTATAGTGTATAAAACATGAGTCGTAAGGTTGAGAAATATATATTTGTTTTAACTTTTATGTAATTGATTGGTTTTTTATTGTTTTTAATATTAAATCCTTGTACCGGGTGTCCAAACAAGAAAGGACGCCGGCTGTATCTCAGAAACTATTTATCGTACAGCCTTCGGAAAAAAATATTTATACATTATACATAGTAAAAGCACAGCATATATATTTATACAGGGTGGGTGAAATTCCGTTTCCAGCATGGGGATCTCGCTTATTATAATAGATAGACCATAGGTTTAAATTTGCCAAAGTTGCTAAATTTAGAGCTCAGTAATAATCCTAAGACAAATTTGAATTATCTTGAACGGTCTTCTGAAAAAGTGAAAAAAACTGAAAATTACAATTTTTGAAAATCGCCCATAACTTTTTTATTTCTGAATATTTTTCAAATCTGTAAAAACATTCTCAAAGCAACTTTTTATGCTCTATCAATCAGTGATCGTGGTTTCTTTAAACATCGATTCGTTTTTGTTTTTTAAACGCCAACTTCCGTTTTTCTTATGGACGTTCTTTCTACTTTATACATCGTTGGATAGTATATTTTTTTCCAAATTCATCGATGTGCTACACATGGTATTTAGATTTAATTTTAATTGTTAAAATTTAAAAAATGTGTCCAATACAGCAATCATCTCAAATCAAGCAGCCTAAACTCGCTTAGTTTGTGTTGTTACCAACAATTTAAAATTTTAAAATTTGAGGTTTCTCACAAGCATAGATGTCACAAGCGACAAATTACAATAATAATTAGTTATTCCCCGTGAATTAAATTAAATTATGTTTTTGAATAATAAAAAGTGTGATATGATGCGTATTTATTATTCATCACATAGAAATTCTATCCTAACGACACAACGATACGCAGAAACATATCCTGAAAGAAGACAACCATCTTCTAGATTATTTTCTACACTGGACAACAATTTAATGAAATTTGGGGCCTTTGAAAAACCCAAAACAAAATATGGAAGCCGAATTACAGAAGAAAACAAAAAAAATATTTTAGCTGCGGTAAATATCTAAACACTGGCTTTGATAGAATTATGCAATTTCAACCATTTAGGTGAACGAGAATCCTGGTATCTCGACAAGAGAACTGAGTCATAATTTGGAATTACCTCGATATTAGATTCAAACAGTTCTAAAGGAGGAAGGATTTAAACCATTTAAAATCCATGTGACACAGACTTGAGACTCGGAGACGAAGTTCACAGACTCCAGTTTTGCGAGTGGCTTCTTGATAAATACCAACGTAACGAGGATTTTCTGAAAAATATTATTTGGACGGATGAATGTTCATTCACCAACTTGGGCATGTTTAATCGTCATAATGAACATTATTGAGCCAGAGAAAATCCCCGTACCTATAGAGAAGCAAGACTACAGCACCGATTTGGTATCAATGTCTGGGTAGGTTTATGGGGGGAAAGGGTTATCGGTCCTCATATTTTCGAAGGGACTCTAACCGGTCAACGTTACATTGACTTAATAAACCAAGATTTGATGGAATATTTGGAGAATGTCCCACTGAATCAACTACGGCAAATATGATGGCATCAGGATGGGATGGGGCTCCAGCGCATAATGCGCAGATTATTAGAGAACGCCTTAATGAACTTTTCCCTGAACAATGGATCGGAACCCATGGGCACGTCCATTGGCCAGCCAGATCACCTGACCTGAACCCCTTAGATTTTTTTCTTTGGGGATACGGGATACGCCAAAAATAAAATTTTTAAAAACACTTATAACAATGTCGAAGAACTGAGGAATGCCGTTTTGGGAGTGATGCGTAATATTCCACGTAGAACGATAGCGCGAAGTTTAGACAGTGGAGTACGGAAGCGTTTACGGTTGTGTATTAGAGAAGACGGGCATTTATTTGAACATCTACTTTAAATTTAATTTAATATAGCATATTGCTTATTGTCATATGTTATTCGGCTTTCATATTTGTTTAGATTTCTTAAAGGCTCCAAATTCCATTAAATTATTGTCCAGTGTAGAAAATAATCTCGAAGATTGTTGTCTTCATTCAGAATAAGTTTCGGCGTAACACTGTGTTTTTAGGAGAGAGTTTTTATGTTATGAATAAAAGATACAAGCATAATATCAGTCTTTTCATTATTCGAAAACATAATTTTAGTTCACAGATTATGATTAATAATAATTATTGCAATTTGTCACTTGTGCCAGACCTCAAATTTCTTAAATTTTGAAATTGTTTATAAATTACCATGGTAATAATAAACTAAGCGAGTTTGGGCTGCTCGATTTGAGGTGATTGCTGTATTGGATACATTTTTAAAATTTTTACAATTAAAATTAAATCTGAATACCATGTGTATCACATCGATGAATTTGGAAAAAAATGTACTATCCGATGATGTGAAAAGTAGAAAGTGCGCCCATAAGAAAAACTGAAGTAGGCGTTCAAAAAACAAAAACGAATCGATGTTTAAAGAAACGACGATCAGTGATCGATAGAGCATAAAATGTTGCTTTGAGAATGTTTTTACAGATTTGAAAAATGTTCAGAAATAAAAAAGTTATGGGCGATTTTCAAAAATTGTAATTTTCCGTTTTTTTTACTTTTTCAGAAGACCGTTCAAGATAATTCAAATTTGTCTTAGGATTATTACTGAGCATTAAATTTAGCAACTTTTCCAAACTTAAACCTATGATCTATCTATTATAATAAGCGAGATCCCCATGCTGGAAACGGAATTTCAGCCACCCTGTATATGCTGTGGTAAAAGTGGGCAAGAGAAACTGCTGGAAATAATTTTTAGGTTTCCAACTCGACCGCTAGAGGGCGTAACACTAACGACAAAATAAAAAACACGGTTTTTCTCAAAAATATCTCGAGTTAATATATGCCAAAAATAGTTATGTTGTAATCTATGCAAAATTAGAAAACTTTGTTGTTTGGAGTGTTTTTCTCTATCTTGTCAAATAAAGGGTGGAGGAAGAGACGAATGTTTGTTTGACAAAATTGTAATAACTTTTTTTTGGCTTAACCGTTTTCGATAAATTTGGTCTCGTTTGAAAGAGCGTTTATTAGGGCTTCGGATAAATAATTGACATCATTAACTTAATTTTTCCCTGGTCGCTAGAGGGCGTTTTGTGACAAAAAGGATTTATGGTGTACAAAATTTTTGGCAGATATTTACCCCTCGGATTCGCCTTATGTTGCTTTATGAGTTGGTATAAATGGGGTTTCAAGATTTTATGACTAAAACTCACTTGTTTTTCCCTAAAGCCGGAAATACACCCTTCAATAGGGACTTTGCATGATTTTCAAAATATTTTTTTTTGAAAAGCTGATACCAAATTATCACTATCAATATTTTGGAAAAAATTTTTTGGTCCGTACTTTCCAAGTAAATAAATAAAAATATCGTAAATTTTGAAATTTCCACACTTTGTCCGGAAACGTCCGAATCGGCTCAAAAGACTGCTGACGTCACGAATCTAGTTCACAGTGCAGCACGCCGCATTTTGACTTATTTCTAAAAATGTCAAACGCGTAATAAATATTTAGACATGCCAATGTCAACTAGATTCGTGACGTCACACAGGACTCTTCGATTTCAAAACGTTTTCGGGCGACAATAATATATTTGAATTTTGTTCAATTTATAATCGGTTTTTTATGTACAAATATTGAGTAAAAAAAATTATTTTTGCTGTAGAGTATTATTAATATAGTCGTTTTACATTTCTAACAGAAAAAAACGGGATTTTAAAAAAATGTAACATCCCTATTTGGTTGAACAATTTGGCTTCTTTCAATGTTTCTATTGGTTCAATCTGGTTGAATCAACCAAATTGAATGGTGTATTTCCGGCTTAAGCCATTCAACTAAATGTCTCTTTTCGAGAAGTTGAAATAGGAGCAGAATTTAATTGCACGTTGTGGTAAAGCCGGAAATACACCATTCAATTTGGTTGATTCAACCAGATTGAACCAATAGAAATACACTCGACTTCTTTCAATGTTTCTATTGGTTCAATCTGGTTGAATCAACCAAATTGTTCAACCAAATTGAATGGTGTATTTCCGGCTTAAGGCGCATTGTCTATTAGCAGAACTGAATGTTGTGGTAAATGAGGGATTAATTTTTCTTTGAACCATTTTTCGTAATTTGTAGAATTCATCTCATCAATTGTAGCTGCAGTTTTAAAATAAAGAACAAAGAACAAGTAAAAATTGTTGACAAATTGACATTGGACTACTGTCAAATTTTCGCGGTTAACTACGGAATGTAGCGTCTAATGACCATTTTACCCTTGAAATGTTTTGTGATTTTACAACTAATACAAATTATGTAATTAATTGATTTCGTCTTAAATAACTTTGAATGTAATTTGCACATACTTTAAAATCGTATTGATTGAACAATGAACATTCTTAAAAACTTTAATATAATTGTTTTCCTGGTTGCCTATAAGTAAATGTTTATTGTTTATAAATTTTGTATTTATCTGCCACAGCTACATCGATAATATTTAAATTTTTTGCAGCGGTTTAAATATTTAAAAATTTTGGAAATTAATAAATTATTTCTATTCCCGAATATTTTAAAACTACATATTTATTAGAATTTTTTATTAAAAAAATATAGGCAACAAATAATACACAAAATAATTTAAATTAGATTTTAATCATTTAAATTTTCATCGAAGAATGTTCAGTAAATCACAGAAAAGTACAATTAAATTTAAGCCACCAATTTCTCTCATAAGTCAGATTTCTATGTTTTAAATACTTGGATGTTCAATGCTTCTTCTTCCGCTTATCTCCACATGTCACCGACTTAACCTTTATTCAACACACTTTATAACTACAATTTTATTTTTCTACTTATTAGTTTTTAAAACTAAAACCATCATTACCTCGATTTTGTTTAAATAAATATGGTTAGTATATTTCCGCTATTGTTTACATGATTATAATCTCTTTTTTTCATAGAGTGATGAGTTAGATTTAGAAGAACTTGAATCACGACTGTACGGCCAAATACATCATGGAACTGCTGAAGAAATTCCAGAAAATAATTACTTACCATCAGCAACATTAACTGCAACTCCCCGTTACATTAGTTCCTACTCTATTAGTAACATACCAAAATCAAACAACCGTTACTTCGAAACGAACAGGCCTGTTCGAGAAGACGATTTTATACCATTAAATTCTACTAGTGATTACTGGATTGATAATACCAGTAACAGTGCACAAAATAATCTGTTAGTGCCACCACCCGATGTGTATTCCAATAATACGGTTTTAAATCCAATAGCAGCAAAACAAAGACAAGATTCCTCAGTGAAACGGTCCAAAACCAAAACTAAGTTATCCAGGGAAAAGCGCAAAGCTAAAAGAAAGGAAAAGAAAAATATGCGTAAAAAGGAGATGCAAGCTATGCAAGAAGTAAGCCACGATTCATTGGTGACTTCCTCAAATACACGGACTGTGTTTGTCTCGGATAGCGATGATGATTGCGTCGTATCTACAGAAAATTCCGAAGCACAACCTAGCAAACATGCTAGTAAAAGCGCAGAAGTAGCACAGGATGATGATGACAACGAGGTAATATTTATTGAATCACCACCGATAGAAGTGATAAACTTAGATCCAGATGATACAAATGATGAATCTCCAATAGTTAATAAAAATACTTCAAAGAACATCGTGACTGATAAAAATACAAACGAGGGAAGTCCGTCAGATTCAAATGATTTTCTGGATAATTCAGCGGCAATATCTCAACCAACTCAGTTTAATTTCAGCCTGCATGGGGCTGACTTTGATAACGGTGAATTTGTTCGTCCTGCTAATCCCGACCCTTATGAAACGGAGAGCAGTTGTAGTACTTCCGATTTGAACAAAGATCACCCATTGAATACGATCGTTTTCAATGAGGTGGACTTTCCTAGAGATGATATATTTGCAGAAAATAATTTAGAGAGTTTTGGCAATTATATCACGCCTAAAAGAGCTAAAACTGCAATTAGTACCAACGAATCAACACCTACAAGAGCAGCAGCTGCTACAAAAAGTGCTAGGAAAAATTCTGAAAAAGTATCATCTGATAGTAGTTCAGAAAGCGATTATGACGAGCAGACAAAAGCAAAACAAAATAAACATTTAAAAATTGGAACAGCCAAAAGTCTTCCTGAATTGTCACCGATGCATTCAAACGAGGTTTCAAGTAAATATAATACGTCTTTAATCAATACGCCTGCGAAAGAACCGCAGACCCAATCATCTCAAAAACGAAAACAAAATGTTATAAACACAGAAACAATTTTAGAAAGTATTCGCAATGAAATTCTACTGGAAACAAAAAAACAGTTATCAATGGATAAGAAACGCAAGAAGAAGAAAAAGAAAGATAAGTCTGATCAATCTATATTGGTGGGGCAAACCGCTGAGTCCGAAATTAGTATAGTAGAAGATACGTCAGTTGTAATTGAACCACAGCCCGCCGACGACGAAACGGTTAAAAGTAAAAAAAAGAAACGAAAAAGAATGTCTACATCTACCTCAGAAACACAAACCCAGACTGACGTGTCAGTAAACACCTCAACTTCTACCCCACAAACACAAAACCCTGTCGAGGAGAACCAGCCTGAGGAACCAAGTGAACCTGCACAAAAAATTCCAAATACAAATGCAGAACCACCAGTTGCGGTGTCCAAAAAAACCGAATTAAAATCGATTGAGAAAGCAGTTGTTCTTGTGGAGGCAGAGACTGTACCGATTATTAATTTTGACGAGCTGACTATAATTGATGAAGTGGCATCAACTTCGACAATGGAACCTATTAGCGTAGATGATTCATCTCAGTCCGATTGTGATTTTCAGACATTTGCAGATGTGGGTAATGATTTACAGTTAGCAAATTGTTCGAAAAAGTCAGCCAGGAATAATGTTGATTTTGATGTTGATGATATTCGGAAGGGCATGTCAGGTAAGGCTTTTTTTTAATATAATTAGATCATAAAGAAGCGCTTGCCATCGAAACTAAAAACTTGCTTAACTACTCGATTTGTGTCTATAGTGTCTCCCAAATTTGAGAGTCATTTTAGGCTTATGATAAATTTAATGTATTGTATTTAGATATGATAATGAACAATGAAAACTGCATTTTGTAGTTGAGTTGTTCTGAACATATTTTTTGATAACATTCTTTTTTGCTGTTAATTCAAATATATAGATACCATTACTGTCTCAATCAAATATTATAAACATTGTTCTTATAAATATTTGATAAGTTAAGTATTAAATTGTTGAGATCAACCTCAATTTTGCAGTGTCCAATTCCAACGAGTTATAGAATTAAAAACGTGAGTTTGGATTTTTACGAATAACTCAGTTTTTTTAATTAAAAAAAAGTGGTTTCATTATTTTTGTAAGGTATAAAATAAAATAAAAAATAAAACAAAGTACTAATGACTTTTTCCATATTTATATTATTTATCGAGTTACAAGTTATTCGTCAATGCCAGATTGCTTCCGTTTAATTAATAGGATGCGTAACTTCAGCATTAAAGTTAATTCGTTTCCACCACGCTACCTCAGTATTGGTTGTGTTGTGCTCTTTGTAAACAAATGGCTATAGGTATCTCGTTAAATAATAAAAATATCGAAAAAAATAATTAGTACAAATTTGTAGAAAATTTTTTCCGTACTAAAAGACTTTTTCCTAAAACTGAAAAAATGGAGTTCATTTCTGGTTGAATGTTGCAAATTGAAGTTTGCCCCCCCCCCCCACTATGCAAAAATTTACCATATTATATTTTTTTGCCACTACTATATTTCGTCTTTATATTGAGACGACCAAAAGTGTCAATACAATATTTAATATACAGGGTGTCCCAAAATTAGCCTGCCAAAATGTACCAGCTGATTCTACGTTCAAAAATAATGCAAAAAGTTTTAATAAATATAGGCTGAAAAACGCTTCTTAAGGGAGCTACAGCCCCCCGAAAGGGGGGCCCCAAAGAGGAGTTTTCTATAATATTTCTGCAACTATTTGAGGTAGATTCCTGAAATTTGGTGAGTTTGAAGCTTTTATAATTTGCCACATATTTCTCTTTTCAATTTTCAGAAATTTTGCCAAGGGCGTCACATACAGGGTGGGTGCTGGGTAAATTATGCCCCATATTTTTTGTGTGGATAATTTTTAAATTTTTTATATCAAATTATGAAACTTGGTTTATTTTTTCACAAAAATTTGCAACATTCAACCTGAAATGAACTCCATTTTTTGAGTTTTAGGAAAAAGTCTTTTAGTACGGAAAAAATTTTCTACAAATTTGTACTAATTACTTTTTTCGATATTTTTATTATTTAACGAGATAACTGTATAACTTGTAACTCGATAAATAATATAAATATGGAAAAAGTCATTAGTACTTTGTTTTATTTTTTATTTTATTTTATACCTTACAAAAACAATTATTTTAAACGTAGAATCAGCTGGTACATTTTGGCAGGCTAATTTTGGGACACCCTGTATATCAGCAGGTTACAAATCTGCACATAAACAAATAGGTATAAATACAAATACAACAAAATAAACAACAAATTATGTAAATGTGTACATAAGGTTTTTTAATTTTAAAGTTTTCAGACGAAACATGATAATACAAAACTAGTATTAAGTTTGAGCAAAACAGGATGGTATTTTTGTACAGTTAAAAGTTAAAACACTTAAGTATACTTAAGCATTTTATTGTAATATTTTGTTTATACAAGTGAATATTAGTAGGTATACACATTACACATTTAGCGATACATATAATTGCATAGTTTGCAAAAGACCGAATCAATTGGCAAATGATCCTTGACCCTCATGTTTTCACTGTGAAGCACGTCCAATGAAAACAATTTTATTTAGTTTTTAAACTAATAATAAATAATCTTGGTTTAGTTAGGCTTGGCTTTATTGTTACACTAAACATTCAGCTACTTATGTAACAAGAGCACCTTTTATTTATTAAAATCCCTGAAATGTCATTGTTTTTCTTCAGAATCTGGAAAAAAACAAATATAAAAAAGTTGGGGTAGTTTTTACTTCAATCCCTTTCTATTTGACCCACCCCTGTATAAAAGTTTCAGATTGTTATCAAGCTATCTTGTTGAACATAAAAAGATTAGCGAATGCCCAAAATTTCAGTTTCTTATCTTTACCATTTTCGGAGATATTGAATAGAAACCATCTTCAGGTGTGCACTTTTAAGGGGCTGTACCTCCCTTAGGAAGCATTTTTCAACCTATGTTTATTGGAACTTTTTGCATTCTTTTTGAACGTTGAATCAGCTGGTACAGTTTGGCAGGCTAATTTTGGGACACCCTGTAGATTCTAACAATATCTGCATGATGGTTCCTCAAATATGCCCTAATTTATTAAACTTTTTTTTCTCCGCCTCAATCAGCTGATTTAAATATTGAGTATTGACGGGATCATTGGACAGGCAAGTTATATATTAAACAAAAAGAATTTCACAAGAAGAAAAGCTTAAAACTGACGTGTCGGAAAACGCCTTCAATGGGTTGAGTATCAATTTCATTTCAAGTTTTCTACTATTTCTCTAAATTAAATATTTTTTTATTTTAAAAAACGAAAAAAAAAATTTCATTGAAATGATTTGTAGAAATAAAAAAGTTTGATTTATTTTTACTGCTATATGTTAAATATTTTTTTTATGTACGAGTTTCACTTTGATTCACCGTTTAAAATAAATAGTTAAGAACTTGTTTTTGCACAGTATTTAATTTCTTTTATCATATTGATTTTTTCTGAAAATGTTCAACAAAAATTATCTACACCGAGCATTTTTTAAAAGTCTATTATGTAAGATGAATTTTAATATTTTTACTTTCTTATAACGGGTGTCCAATAAATCTTTCAGTCAGGGTGGCTATGGAGTATTTTGCTTTTCTTAATAAACACAAAACTTAAACCGTTACAACCTCACCTCAAACATAACGACATTTAGGACGACACAATTAATGTTTTATGATGGTTACATGAAATAGTTATTTTAAGTTTTGTGTTTATTCATTAAAAGAAAAATACTCCATAGCCGCCCTGACTGAAAGACTTGTTGGACACGCGTTATAATAAGAAAGTATAGTAATCGTGATTTTTTTCGACTTCGAGATTTTGATGGATTTACACGTTTTGAGGGCCTCTGAATCCATTTTGACCATTTTCGCCATGATGTCTGTCTGTCTGTGTTAATATTTTTCAATAAAAATCGATGAAAATAATGTAGTTTTTGATATCATTTGACGCGCAATAAGTTTCTCATTCCACTGATAAAAAAATATTTTCTCTAGGCCAAATTGGCGAGCAAGAATTCAGCACAATAATGTTAAATCCTTATGTTCAGGTTTGAAAACGGGCACCTGGTATATTGATATATTCGAGGATATATTGTAATACAATTAAATATTATTGAAAAAACGGCGCAAAATAGAAAACTATCGTGGAGCGAAGCCCGCTGGGGATAGTTAGTAATAAATAAATAAAAGTGATTTTATATTAATAACGTATTGAATGTCGACTACATATGATTATTGGCTACCCCTTCAGTATTTTCCAAATATTAAAACTGTATAATGGCAATGTATAAGAAAGTCATGTGTTGGGCACATCAGATATT
This sequence comes from Pediacus dermestoides, assembly GCA_963942485.1. Classification (NCBI taxonomy): domain Eukaryota; kingdom Metazoa; phylum Arthropoda; class Insecta; order Coleoptera; family Cucujidae; genus Pediacus; species Pediacus dermestoides. The sequence continues at coordinate 29,525,283 of OZ012625.1, read as the reverse complement.
TTTTATAATTAAGAACCATTACATGAAACTAAGGTTCCTCAAATATTTTTAAACGTACAAAGATATTGTAGTAGTAGTGTAGTAGTACATACAAAGTATCATTGTCTTCTTTTCTGTATCTTATCTCTTATTTATTAATGTTCGTTAAGCAAAATTGCGAAAACTGCACCAAAAATAAAAAAGAAATGTAAATTTATGTATGAAAATAAGGGGTTCAAGAAAATTACGAAAATGTAACCAAACATAATATATTTTTTTAGTTTAATACTTAGGTATCTATAATTTTATATGCACATTGTTTATTCAAGTGTACACATGGTACTCTTAAACGATAATATTGAACGCAAAGCAAAACAGACAACAACTCACACCACAGACTCAGTTGTGCGGAATGGGGCTAAATCTTTATTTTCTGTTACTGTATCTTGAAAATATTTACCATTCACAATCTATACACCGCTTGGCTGGTTCTGAACCAGTACGTCCACCGAGTTGTCAAATGTGATCTCTTCAACGTATCATGTCTAACATGTCTAAGCAGAAAACTTACAACAACTAAAGGAATTACTAATTTGATAAATTTTTTTGAAGATAACCCCTCCCAGTGGAAAATTTTGTCATGTGATAAAGAATATTTTCATATTCCCGTTCGAGGTCCCCGATGCTTTAAATGCAGACATGTCGGTCATATGGCAATTAGATGTCCGAATAAACCAAACGCTGCCAGATGTAAATTATGCGGAGATACGGAACATTTAGAACCTCGATGTCCGAACACAAGATGTACCCAAGTAAGTATTTTTTAACCAAATAGTAGAATAAGGATTGCGTAGGTGGAACTAATTGAAAATGCTTAAGTTAATTAAAATTAGACCTGTAGAATTTTTAATATTTCGTCTTAATTCCAGTGTGGCAACAAAGGCGATTATTCAACAACATTTTGTTGGAAATGCGTACCATTCCGCAATAAAAAATGCTCCTTGTGTCATATGATGGGTCACCATGAAAATTCCTGTCCAGACGTTTGGAGGCGCTACCACTTAACCGTAAGCTTCTAATTTCTCCGTTGTACTGTAACCAAGAGTTTCGTTTTTTAGACTAAAGAAGGACCATTAGTTACTTTGCAGTATCCACAATTGAAACCTCCTGATAAACTTTGGTGTTCTGCCTGTGCATCCTGCGGACATCTAGAGCATAATTGTTATTACATTAATAGAGAATACCCTCCTACGGATCCTTGTATACACAGCTATCAGGACGTCTACAGGCGATTTTATAAACAGAACCAACCTGCACCGGTTTCGAATAGCAGAACGTATTCGATGACTCCGTCTACAAGTCGCGATTGTGTTGACAATGTTGTTATAGAAGTTCCAAATTATAGAGAACCCCAGAATTCGTGTCAGAATCAGTATATAGATTTTTCATCAGATAGAGTAATTAATCCAGTGTCATTCGCTTCCCAAACGAATGTAAATTATTTACCGCTGGTACAACAACCGATACCATCTTTATTTGATCTCAGGATGAATGAGATGCCACCACTACGACCCCCAGTAAGTCATACTCCAAACCTTCCTGTAATGCAAAAACAAAATCGAGCCATCAGCATCCCTAAAGCGTCTAAAGTGATGTTTATGAGTGCTCATGTACCTGAACTACAAGAATTTCTTCAAAGGGAAATATCGACAATAGATAGAATGATTGATAAAAATCCCAAAAAATTACGAAAACAATTATTGGTAATGTTGGTGCATCAGAAAAAACCGAACATAAGTAAGAATGTAAAACGTGAAATGGAGACTATGTATCGGAATTTAAATATGCTGATTTTTGGTTTCCATCAATTTAGAGATGGTAAAAGGCATTTGGATTATTTAAAAGGATTTCTCAATGTATCTCCGAACGTTAAAGTGACTACAGGGAAGCGTTCTTCGTTGATGGAGTCGTATAATTACGTATTTGGTAACAAACCACATTTAAATACTGATTACAATAAATTTATTAGGAATGTTATATCAAAAACTGCTGGTAATTAAAGTTTTAATTAGTATTTCTGTTTTCTCTCTTAAGGCGTATTCTGTGATTATTGATTAAAATTTATTATAAATGAGATACTTTTTCTTTTTGTCCGGTCTAGATTTCTAGATAATATTAGATGCTATCTCCTCCTCAAGGTATTTTATCATGGACTGCATTTAAACACCTTGCTAGAAAATTCCTGTTTATTCACTTTGCGTAATAAATTGAATCTTATGTTAAAACTATGATTTATCAGAACGTATAATTTTGCCTTTTTACACAAAAATAGGACTGAAATGTAATTACTGTTAAAAAAAGTATCGTAATTTAATCTACCCAATGAAGATAGTTATTTTAAAAGAAAAATTGGGGTATCTCTTTTTGCACCGAAAAATTTTATAATTTGTATAGTTTCCAACATTTTAATTTACTACTATTTTTTTGGTTTTCTCCTTTTCGTTAATGTACCTTTCCTCTAACGTTATTTTGTTTTTTTTCCGTATAAAAGACTATACATACGCATGCATTTTTATACTTATTGATTAGTATAGTAATGGGACCATAAATATTAATATTCTGTGAACATAATAGTCCAGGAAAAATAGACGAAAAAAAAGACTGAGTTGGAAAAAAATTGTTACAGGCTGAATTTTTGCATGCACCTTAGTATTATAGCCCTCTATAATGTGTAAAAGTTCCCCATCGATTTGATGGCTGCTAACTGAGTTACTCGAGGTCAAAGGTCGCGACAAACAGTTTTTTGCAAATATCTCGAGAACGGCGACCTTTATTGAAAAAAATATAGAGAGGTAATTTTTAGCTGAGGAAATTTGTTATAAAAACTTTTTCAGAAGTTTTTTTGTAGGGGCAATCGTTCACGAGATATAGCGTTTCAAAAACTAAGAACGTAGAGGACTTACTTCACTACGAAGAATAACGACTGATCTTAGGATATGAAAGTTGGATAATGAATTATTATTCAATATGTATATTTATGGCGTTTTTTATTTATTTGTGCATTTATTGCATTTATTTGAGCATTTATGATACAGGAATTAACTTTCTTCAGTTTCGGTGAGGGATTGTTCCGTCACCAAAGTTTGGACGAGGAAATGCGATGGATCGATGTCGTTATCGATCTCCTCGTTATCAATATTAAAATTTTCCATGTTCATAGATGTTTGGCCATTACATTGGCTACAAACTACAGAACAGTTCAATTCTGCTTTCCGCCGACATCCACAATTGGAATGGAGAAAGAAATTGATTCTCAGAACTGGGGATGGGTACTACAAAATAATATTTTAGAGCCAGTTACAACTCTGCTCCAAGCCGCTCCTGATGGATTACTCAATACAGTATTTTGTAAGTGCAAGAAAGGCTGTGGTTCCAATTGTGGATGTCGGAAAGCAGGATTGAACTGTTCTGTAGTTTGTAGCCAATGTAATAGCCAAACATCTATGAACATGGAAAATTTTAATATTGATAACGAGGAGATCGATAACGACATCGATCCATCGTCTTTGCTCGTCCAAACTTTGGTGACGGAACAATCGCTCTCCGAAACTGAAGAAAGTTAATTACTGTATCATAAATGCCCAAATAAATGCAATAAATGCACAAATAAATAACAAACGCCATAAACATGCATGTTGAATAATAATTCATTATCCAACTTTCATATCCTAAGATCAGTCGTTATTCTTCGTAGTGAAGTAAGTCCTCTACGTTCTTAGTTTTTGAAAGGCTATATCTCGTGAACGATTGCCTCTATAAAAAAACTTCTGAATAAGTTTTTATAGCAAATTGCCTCAGCTAAAAATTACCTCTATATATTTTTTTCAATAAAGGTCGCCGTTCTCGAGATGTTTGCAAAAAACTGTTTGTCGCGATCTTTGACCTCGAGTAACTCAGTTAGCAGCCATCAAATCGATGGGGAACTTTCACACATTATAGAGGGCTATAATACTAAGGTGCATGCAAAAATTCAGTCTGTAACAATTTTTTTCCAGGTTAAAGTCTATTTTTCCTGGACTATAATCCTGAAAGATCTATTTTTATTTTTTCTCTAAAATGTAAGTCCGAAACATATTATCTGTTTGTTATCTTTGATCATATAATTAATTTATTATGTACTTAAAATTACAGTTCAAAAAAAGATGCTGTAGAATTCTTGTTTCCTTTTGTTAAAATAAGTACTAATTTCAAATTTCCCTCTTATATTCGAATAGTTAGTGGATATAATAGCAGATGTCAGTGAAAAACGATTGTTGAGTTTGTTGTATTGTTGGTAGCATAATTTTAAAAAAGTTTGGACGCTAGGTACTGGTACTGCAATTCAATGTTGGAAGAAGAAGAAGCAATCATTTTGATGTTTATGTAAAATTAATTTTCTTTTTTCCTAATCTAATTACTAATTAGTATCCAAAGAATTCATATAAGACGTGAAAATTCTGTTGAATAATCTAATGGTATCAATCTTAGATATTTTTATATCACAGATAATTTAGTGGTTACTAATAACAATTTCGCCACTAGCCAAAAAACGTCAACTCTTGGAAGTTGATCGATTTAAATGTCGTGTGGCCCCTTATTATTTAAGACTGAGGAGAAAAACTGTGCGCCTATATCAGTAAGTTAACTGCCTTTTTCTAATCATTTTTCTTACTAAATTTGTCTGATAAATAGTTACCTGCCTTGTGGAGTGGAATATACTAACCTCGTTTTGAACTGTTAAACTCAAAAAGTCAAAAACCATTCTGTGGCAACGTTTATATTATGGAGGGCCAAAACCATGTGGTGTTGTCTAAAGGTGAAATAGAAGCTGCAGACACAACTACGGAATACCATAATATTAAAGTGGAGGTAGAAGATATGGTAACCGAGAATGGCGTGTCAGAAAGTACAGTATGTTTCTCTGTCCCTATGGACAAGGCTCCACAAACACAAAGTGGTGTATTTTCTGGAAGTGATCCTGCTTTGTTCCATACCAAGACCGAGGTAGTGGAAGAATTTAGTACTTTGTTTAACAGCTCCTCCAACGATTGCACTTCTCTAGAAGTTATGCAGTCTTCTGTAAAGTTGGAAGCTGTTGAAAATAGGGAAATGGATCATGTAGAAAAAGGAACTGTAGAGAATACAACCAATGATAGTAGTAATTTGGAGGTAAGTACAATAATGTTATTTTCACTTCTGCGTTTCCAATTATGTAGATATCAAATGTAAATTTTAATTTTAAATTTGGTAGAGAACTTTTTAATTGGTAGATATATTTCTACATTAATGAAACAAATCTTGTGCCACCAAAAACTGAAAATTATCATTCATGTGTGAGAATTTATTTATGCAAGATGTTCCAAGTTTAAGTAGTGTTTAATAGACCTTATTTTAAGACTAAAAGTTCATAAAATTATAGTTCGAAGATCACTTCGTGTCGTGAAGTCACCAGTTCATTTTGCGGTATATTTATTGAACTGTTTAAGATAGATATTCATATAGATGTTTTTTTACTAGAATCTACAATATTTCTGACTTTCTAGTGTAAGCCAGGGACAACATAAACATTAAAAAAATTAAAGTTAATATTTTATGTAAGTAAACGGTTGGATGAACGCAAATAAAACAGGAATAACTTATTTTTATCTTATCTTTCATAATTTCGCCAAAAAAATTTAGTCGCTCTCCCATAAGTATACGCTACAGAACAATATTTTTGTTTTAGCTTACTTCAAGACTTTTTTTACCAAATTTCCTTTATTAATACATTGAAAATATGATTTGCCAAAAATTTCAAGGCTTGTATCTGAAAAATGCAAAAGTCTACCATCTATATTTAATATTTATAGGTAGGAACTTTAAATGGTGTCTACTAATAACTGTTAGAGGTTGACTACTTAAACGGGGGACACTCGGTATATCCAAATCAAAAGTTCATAATTGTATTGTCTAGTGGTAGTTTCCACTTAACAGTACTATTGAATTAAAACTGTTCTTAATTATTCCATTGTCCTATTTAATATATGTATATAACAGGAAAAGCCAATTTGTTACTTAAAATTATCAATGCTTGAAAGACGTAGAGTCACTATATACCTAAGCCTAAGAGAGAGTACCACAATTGAGTTGTTACTAACTGAGTATAAAAAATAAATATGAAGACGTTTAGGCAATTAACAGTATTTATTGTCAACATTTATGGAGCCTAGTTTAGATTTTTATTATGAAGAAATCTGTCAAACTAGAAATAATGTTTTTACATTCTTATACGAAGTATAAGGAAGTATAGTAATCGTGATTTTTTTCGACTTCGAGATTTTGATGGATTTACACGTTTTGAGGGCCCCTGAATCCATTTTGACCATTTTCGCCATGATGTCTGTCTGTCTGTGTGTGTGTCTGTGTGTCTGTCTGTATCCACCATAACTCAAAAACGAGTTATCGGATTTGATTCAAATTTCATATTTAAGAGTTTGAACAAATTTGTGGGTGCCACATTCAATGTTTTTCATCTAGCACCAAAACAAGGACAGTTACCTGATGACATTTTTAGGTTTTTTAGGAATATCTTGAAAAATAAACAATTTACGACAATTTTTTATTCTTAGACATTGATTTAGAATTAAATTTTGAACAAATTTTGTTGGAACTTTTTTTTGAAATTCCGTCAAATTTTTTTAATTATTTTTCATATAGTAGCGCCATCTATCACTCAGTTACAAAAGTACTTTATATAAATTACAGAAATCTATACCGTTGAGGAAATCGATTGTAGCAATATTATTATTTGAAAAGATCGACGGCTACGGCAGCATTGTGGTGGCGAAACTACCACCGGTTGTTACGCGGTCGTTGATTTGTGTTTTTTGTGTCATATTGTAATATGTACAGTTAATAGGAGTAGCTAATAGCAGCAAAGTATTCCATGTACTCTTCTTATCCAGAACAAATACCACTTCTAGCACAAGCCGCCGTGGCGCAGTGGGTAGAGAATCTGCCTAGTAATCCGCACGGTGCTGGTTCGATTCCGTAGATTTCCCTTTTTTTTTTTTTTTAATTAAATGCTTTATTTATTCGGAGCGATTATAAGTCACGGACCAGGTTAGGTTGTTTTGTATAGGTTTTTTTTTTCCTTTAAATAATAGCATAAATCGTTACCATAAGATAATGCCGGAATAACCCTTGCCCTTGCACGTGACCTTGAATTTGATGGAATACTTTGCTGCGATCAGCCTCTAGTTACTTTTGGACAAGCCAACTCCATGTCATTTTCCACCATCTTGAAAATAAGGGTGAGTTGTTTGATTTTTTGGGGATATCTCGGAACTCGTCACTTCGAGCGAAATTTTGTAGAGAATGCAATTCTACACATTTTGTGTTTACAACATTTTATCATATCATCTTTTGTTTAAATAATATAGCAGCGCAAGGGGGAAAAAGGGATTAAGTCGAAATTTTTCATATTTTTATCATGGTTTTATGAATGAAACGATTAATTTTTGAATAATTAATAAATTATTATTCAATTTGCAATATAAATAACCGGAACTAATGAAATTTCATTTAACACTACCTCACAACTGAATGCGAATCTTTTGCGAACCTTACCACTATTTCCGATCCAAACAATTGCAGAAACAGTGAAAAAACAACCGAGATACAAAGTGGGCGCTTAATTGTTTATAAATTATTATTAACAAAAATTTTTCCGCAGTAAAAAGTGGCACTGGAACGATCCATGTAGCAAGGAGAATTTCTCTTGGTTCAATTTTCGTTTTCGCAGTAACAATAACAATCTCATTGTTATTACATTTTTTTGATTAAATATTGCAAATTGCATAATTATTATTAATTATTCAAAGAGTAATCCTTTCATTCATAAAACTATGATAAAAATGCGAAAAAATTCGAATTGCCCTCTTCTTTCACTTTGCCCTGCTATATTATTTAAACAATAAGAGATATGAAAAAATGTTATAAACAAAAAATGTGTGGAATTTGATTCTCTACAAAATTGCTCTCGACTACCTTTTCCAAAACAGTAACAGTAACAAGTTCCAAGGTATCCCCAAAAAGTCAAACTCAACCTTATTTTCAAGGGTGGAAAATGAGCAGGGGTGGCTTGTCCAAAAGTGGTCTATTACACTCAGGGTCGACACTCTTCTATTGCAAAAGGTTCGAAAGCTCCGAAAATTTTATCACAGTTTGGCTTTTATTTGGTCTAATGTTGCTCCACTATCTCAAAATGAATCGTGGCATAACTTATTCATATAGGAAACTTAATTTTATTAATTCACGTTCCGAATTAGGTACTAAATTATTGTGTGCTCGAATAATTATAAAACATCGAGTGCAAAATATTTGCTTATGATCGAGACATAAAATTCAAATGTAGTCATAAGACATTTCTCTTACATAACTATGAAATCACAAATCAATTAATTCAACTTAATAAATTATGTTAAAGTTCTTTTTAAAAATCGTAACTTGTAGAATTTTGTTAGTCGGCTTGGATTTCTTCTCGCAAGGGTTGAAGTGGTTCAAGAGTATTGTTTATGGAACTTTGGCCAGGGTTAAAATATATGATATGGTTCTGTTCTTCCAAGGCATATTATATAAATAGTGGTGATTAGGGTTGTACTTCAGATATTAACATTAGATCTGCAACGATGATTGTGACTATACAGGGTGGACCATTAGTACAAATTTGCTCGATAGCTCCTTTACCATAATGGGTATATACAAGGTGTTCAAAAAAAGGTAAACGTTTTTAAGGGTATGTAGTATTGGCCGAAACAAGTCGAAATGTCTTAATAAACATACGTCCGCAAATCTACTGTTACAGAAATATAAGTGGTTTCATGTTTTTACTATTTTAGTTAAATGTTTTTTATTTTTAATACATTTTGTGATACAATAATTAAATTAAATACAGGGTGTCCCGGAAAAAGTGGGAAATCTCTTGGGTTCAGATAGGGCATGAAAAAATAAGATAAGTTCCTATAAAAAAATTTTTAATGACTTAATAAAACATGAATTCGTTTATTATTCTTTTTCTCGAAAACGGTCCACTTTATCGACAATAAACAAGAGTAGCTTTTCTTTAGTCTAAGGTTCAACCTACCTGATTTTGTTGTTTTAAGTCTTTTTCACACAGGATGGTAAAAGTTTAAGCATTAAGTTGTAAAGCTTAGTCTGCCCCTGGTAAACTAAACAAGCTATATATGTGTCAAGGACATTATCTCAAGAGGTCCTTAGTAGTGTCCATCATATTACCCTTTATAAAATTCTATTAAGTACTCGTACTTTAAAAGTTATTAAAAAAAAACGATTTCCAGCGACGCTCTTCAGAGCTACATATCTTCGTAGGCAAATTTTTTATAGGAACTTGTCATCTTATTTTTTCATGCCCTATCTGAATCCGAGAGATTTCCCACTTTTTCTGGAACACCCTGTATAATTAAATTAAAACAGATGTTCAAAGTGTCCTCCCTCCATTTCGGTGTAAGTAGTGCATCGTCGCTGTAAGGAAGTTCGATTTCTTTCTAAAACTCCTGCCGTTTGTCGAATTGTTTACACTCCTAGATCAATCCGCCGTCTTAACTCGTCCAGGTTATTTACAAGCATGCTATACACTACACTTTTTAAATAACCCCAAAGAAAAAAGTCGAATAGAGTTAAATCAGGTGACCTGGCAGACCATTTAACAATATCTCCTCCTCTTCTTAACTAAAGTAGTAGAAACATGAAATCGGTAATATTTCCATAACCGTAGATTTGCGGACCTATATTTATTAAAACTTTTCGACTTGTTTCGGTCCATACTAAATACCCTAAAAAACTTTTACTCTTTTTTTTTTAACTCCCTATATATTACACCTAAAAGTAGTTTCCAATCTCTTTCCAATTCTATCCATTAATTCAAGTATATTTTCAGGAACGCACTATCTGTGATAACGAAGAAACAGGAGAGGAGTTATTCAACCTCTTACTTGAAGAGGGCTTTCAATGTATTGATGAGGGTACTGAGTTAACAGAAAATACCTCCAATAACATGCAGGAACAATTTCCCACGTTTAGCAAAGTTTCTAATGACTTGCTTAATCGCCAAACTACGCAAGAAATAGACGATACCACTAATGAAACAAGCTCCAGGGCAAATAACCCAGAAAATAATGAGAAAAGTTCTACCTCTGATCTAGTGACAGGAACGCGTATTTTAATTGAAGAAACATCGACCTCTGTACATTTATCTGTACAATCGGGAAATAGCTCACCTGATCAATCTGATCTAATTAGTGATGAGTTTGTTATTCTGGACTCTATTAATTATGAGAGTGATGAAGACAAAGAGGAAATTACAGTGGTGCAGACTGAGAGTGTTAAAAGACAAAGTGAGAGTACAATAATTGAACCACAAACGGAATCTATAAAACAAAAATTTGAATCAAATAAAAAATATCGGCGTGAATATATCGAAAAACTTTTACAAAAAAGTGAAAAACAAAGAATTGCTGATGCTTTAAATCGTCGTTCTACTACTAAAGTGAAACTAATAGACAAGCCAGTCGCATCGAAATCAAGACCTGGGAGAAATGAACACAGAAAAAGTAGAAATCGGCTAACGCAATCAATAGGAAATGAACCCCCGACATCAAATCAGAAAGTTCCTGTTACCACGCCAGTTTTATCTGAATTAGGCAAAAATATTCATGCACAACCACTGGAAGGACAACTGTCAACTACTATAAATGAACACAGAAGAAGAAATAGCTTGTTACAATCAGTTTTGGAGCAAAACCCAAACACTATTGGAAATGTTCCACCGATATTAAATCAGAATGTATCTACTGCTGCTATGCCAGTTTTACCGGAGTCTGAAAAAAATGTGAAGCCACCATATATTCAAACGTCGATACTACAACTGCCTGATGCACACGCACCACCAAGGCAACTGTCAGCAAAGGCGATTGCTAGAAATAAACGCAGAGAAAGAAACCGCTTGTTGCAACGATCAATTTCTAATGTTTATTCAGAACAATGCGAGAAAACAGTTGGAAAAGTTCCACCGATATCACATCAGGGAATGTTTGATACATGTAATGTTACTATGCCTCTTTTGTCTCAAACTTCGATAGTACAACCATGTAATAGGCATGAACCTCCAAGACAACTTGCTAATGAAAATTCACAATGCCAGAAAACAATTGGAAACGTTGATGTGATTTCAAATAGCCCCATTGGAAATGTTTCTAATATGTTACCCGAATTATCTAACTTAGAAGAACTCAATCAAACTTCAATAATGCAAACATCAATTGCTGATGATCGATCCGAAATCACGGATAATACACAAGTTGGCCAAGTTGAAAACAGTCTTAATATAAAAGAAGAATTTATAGAAATGGATTCTTTAGATTTAATTAAACAAGAAAATGATAATGATCTGGAAAATGAAACTAGCATAATCAATGAAGAAATTAATGTTGAAGGACATGAAAATGAAGAAGAAAATAATGTACAACAGGAATATATTAAGAAGAAAAGGTGGCGTCCTAGTCGAGAACACAAGAGAAGAAAAAGCCGAAAAAGGCCATCAAAACAAATGCGAGCTAAATTAAAAGAAAGGGAACTACTCAAAGTTGCACTGACACCAAATAACTATGGACAACCTACTCAAACTTCCATAGTAGAATCATCAATTGCTAATGATGAATCGAAACAATTCCTGCAAACAGTGCAAACTGAAAATATTCCACTGATATCGAATAACACTTTATTACAAAGCGTGGAAATCGCTGGAAATGATTTGAACCAACCCCAACAAGATGAAAATATACAGACAGTGGTTAGCTCTGTGGGAAATGAAGCTTTTGATAACAGTAATTTACTGCATGAGACTCTTTCACGTCAAATACTACAAACCTCAGCTCAGCACCAAGGAGAAATTATTAGTTTGCTTTCAAAACTTACTGCAAGGACTATTCTCATGAATCGACAATTAGAAAGAAATATTTTATTACAATCAATTGGTTTTGATAATTCAAGACAACAAAATCAACCGGACGAAGATCAGGAAGCTAATAGTGAAGGCTCTATGTGTAATGCGCTAGAAGTTCTGCAGAGTGAAAATACGGAAAATGGAAACATCCACAAAGAAAATACTCCGATAGTTCAAGCCATAATCCCACAAGAAAACATAAATGCATTGGAAAATTGTCAGAAACATTCCGATGAAGTTCAAACTAACCAAATTGGAAACAGTCCCTTAATTAAGAATATTAAAGAGGAATGTATAGAAATGGAAGATGGTCCCTTAGAGGAACCAAGTATTCCTGATATGGTTGTAGTTAAACAAGAAAGTCATAATGGAAATGAAGAAAATAGTAATGTAGAAAAGGTGAAAAAAAAGAGAAACCGTCCCCGTCCTGGTCGTGGGCGACAACAAAGAAGATACCAAAGGAGGCGAGAACTAATGAAACTAAAAAAACAATTAAAAAAAATTGATTTGCATGGCGTAAATTTACAATTAATAAATAAAATTTTTGGTATCCCTAAACCCGAGAGTAAAATGAATGTACAAACGAAAAATATTAAAGAACAAATGGAGACTAATCTAGAATCTTTTCATGAAAATATAACTGAACCCGAAGCTTTCTCTGATCAAACTCAGCATCTGGAAACTACAAGTCAATCTTCTGGAGATTCGACTTCTATATCTACTATGGATGCCATTCCAGGTTATAGTAAAGACTATGATGGGAACAGCCAGCTCAATGAAACACCTGCAAGTCAAGAAAATGAAGATTCTAACAACGAAATGGATATTAAATTGCGAATTTGTGAAAATGACGAACTAGAGGAAAATGGATGTAACTCTGAAATGCTGCTGTCTTGTAGTATAGATAAATCGAATCCAGGTGACACGCAGATTTTAGTTAATAATCCTGTGGGTGACGCCACATTAAAAGTTAATACAGGAAACGAGCAAGTTTTAGAAACTCTGTTGACAAATCCGATAATTCCCCTAGAATCTCAAAAATCTGAAAGTGGAACGCCTGAAAATACAAATATTATACATCAAGACACTGAACAAGGAGAGAGTTTTAGTTCTAAGAACCAGAACCACTGCAAGTTCGTAATTACAAATGTTGAAAGTGTACAGGAAGAAACTAACGAAGTAGTCACTAGTGAAGCTGTAATTCAAAATATCAAACAAGAAAAAGTGGAAATTGAGGCAAACAAAGAACAAAAATCTAATAAGGAAATCATCGCTACCAACTCCGACCAGCCTAGCGGCTTTACTATCACAAATGTGGAGACCGTTCAGCAGGATCAAAATGAAACCAATACAAGCATTCCTAAATTCGTAATATCAAATGTGGAAACTGTTACTGAGCCTAGTCATAACATTAAAGAGACTTGCAGTAGAAAAGCTCAAGGGAAAACAGTTCAAACCAAACCTAAAACCTCTAAAAAAATTGGAATAAAACGCAAACGTGATTGTGATGAAAGTACCCTGCTGCAGAGACTGGAAGAGGGGAGGAAGATGGAAAAAGAATTAGTAAAAGAAATAAACAAGGGAATAATGTTTCACAAGCGTATCGATCGCTTAAGTCGAGACCACAACATACCTCACCATCAAGCACGTGCCATTCTTAATTCTCAAGAAGTAAAAATGTATCAAAAACTGTTGATTACAAATGAAAAAGGTTTTAAAGTAAACAATAAAAAACCAAACAGCAATTTGCCACAAATTAAGACTGAGAATAATCAACAAAGTGCTAATAAAAATACAAAAATTAAAAAAAATCATCTAGAACACATTAGGAACAACACCCCTCACCACCAAGCACATGCGATTCTCAATTCTAAAGAAGTGATAAAGAATAATAAACAGTTCATTCAAAATAGTTGCAATGAAGAAGGTTCTAAAGCAAACAATAAAAAACCAGGCAGCAATTTCCCGCAAATTAAGACTAAGAATAATCAACAAAGTGCTAACAAAACTACAAAAATTCAAAACAACCATCTAGAACACATAAGGAACAACACCCCTCACTATCAAGCACGTGCCATTCATAATTCTAAACAAGCACTAAAGAATCAAAAACAGTTCATTAAAAATAGTTTTAATAAGTCTGATACATGCAATGCAGACGGTTCTACAGTAAGTAAGAAAAAACCAAACAGCAATTGGCCACAAATTAAGACTAAACATAATCAGCAAAATACTAATAAAACTAGAGAGATTCAAATAAATCCTTACGAGGATATTAGGGAGAACACGGACAATTTTCCGCGAGCAAAATCGTTCCAAAAGAAAAAACAAACTTTGCTCACTAGTGAGAGTAACATAATCCAACTGACTTCGAACACGAAAGTAAGGAAACCTAATAAAATGAGAAAAGATAGATTAAGTAATTCAGCACTAGATCACGTTTCAATGTTGGCAGAAACTTCGAACCCGGAAAGGCGAACTTCAAGGTGGGGGGAAACCTCCAGGCAATTACCTGCGATACAACGAAACCAATCAAATTTTAATATGTTGAACCCAACAACGCCTCATCAAGGGTGGGGAAACTCCAGCCAAATTACCCCGACTGGACCAATTCAACAGTTTCCTACAGTAAATCCGACGACACCTTTTCCCATGTGGACAGAAACCCCTATGAGTATTCACTCAACGGAAGTAAAGCAACAGAGTTTTCATACATTTAACTTGGCTCCAGTACCTCAACCAAGGGTCCCTAATCAACAAAATTTTAATACTTTTAACTTTCCTCCAGCACATCAACCCCTACAACAAAATATTAATACATTTAACATGGTTCCACCATATCAACAACCCCCCAGGCATTTAGTCCCAACGGAAGCAAACCAACAAAATTTTCATGCATTCAACATGGCCCCACCACCTCAAATATCTAATAGCATAATGACTCCGCCTTCTGCCATAAATATACAACCAAGTATACCCAGTGCATGGTACACAGCTTCAGCAGCATTATCAGGGCAGGCACCAGTTGTCACAAATATTTTTCAAGCTTCCAATACGTACAGTAGTGTAAATTATGCAACAAATGTGCAATATCCACAAAACCAAAACACGCCACAAGTTTACGTACCTCCGAACGTATTTCCAGGTGGGTTTTTGAACAATAATCTAAATCAGAATCCTATACATTTGCAACCCAATACTGGAATCTTACAAACTGGTCCTGCAAACTCCAATACACAAAAAGCTAGTAACGTAAGCGAACCCTCTACATCTGGAGAAATCTACAGTGACTTCGACATCATCCCCGAAGTACCAAAGAGTGCTCCAAAGAACACTTCAAATATTCCGAAGGACGACAGCGATAATTTTTGCGCAAGGGACATCGTTTATACGAAGGATATTTTCCTGAACCATAGTGTAAGGCAGCTGAAAACATTTCTTCGGGAAGAGTTTGACAAAATGGACAAGTTAAAGCACAAAAAGCCCAACGCTTTGTATAAGCAATATTGTAAACTATCTGATATAGCTTTCAAAAATCGTGGCATTGTTGATAATGACGTGAGACTCCAGTTACTAAACATTTTCCATATATTAAATATGTATATTTTTGGAGTACATAAAAGGCTCGCCGGTGCTGGTCATTATCTAGATCTTCAACGATTTTTACGGTGTGATACAGTCAGTTTGCCTAAAGTTATACGGGAAAATTTGCTTAAGTCATATATGTATTTATTCGGAAGTGAACAGCACTGCAATATTGACTATAAGAAACAACTTAAAGGAATAGAAGCTGATTACACTCGACCATTTATTAAATATAAGAAGTAATATCCAAATTAGTGTGTTATTGTTGTGTATAATATAATAAGCTGGCTTTAGGGTAAATTCATTAATTATTATTTATCTGTATATTTATAATTTTTCTGTATGAAACATGCTGTATAAAAAACGATATGATTAATGTTATTAAAGATTATATTAATTATACCTGCTGTTTTTTTTTACTTTCACATCGATTTAATTCCAAATAAATGTTAATCTATTTGTGTAACTAAAATCTTAATATTATAATTGTTCAAAAATTATATACACATGTACACTGTGTCCCAAATTGCTTGTAATTGCAGGGTATCTCTGTAATGTGTAAAGATAGAACTTTGCGGTTTTCGCGAACCTGTGCCACTTTTTCGTTAAACTTTTAATGCCGCAAACAGAACTAAGCTAACTTGTTTTGTTTCTGAGATACAGGGTGAAAACAAAAATTTTTACTTTCTGGGGTGCTGTCATATCTCACACACTGTGTAAGCTAGAAAAAAAGTAAAAACTGTTCTAGATAGATATTTTTGTGTAGAATCCAGTGGCGTACTCGAAAAATTATATATAAATAATAATATAAAAAAAATTAGAACGTAAAATATTTTGTTAAGTTTGATTGTTTATTTATATGACCGTTAAAAAAATGTATTTCGCTTTTTGTTTCTTTTTTACTAAGATAAAATAAAAATAATATTAATGTTAAGAGTTTTTAATTTAATATAGTGTTTCATGTTGCTTGTAAACATTTCTTTATCCCCGATTTTCAAGACTAACTAAATTTTTTTGACTTATAATTGGGTTTTTTGCTGTTTTAGGGCATTTATTAAATTTGAAAATGTCTACTGTTTACATCATTTTAATGAGAAAAAATAGACAAATTTAATGAGACTAAAAAATACAGTTTGGGTCATATCTCTTAAACGGTGCAAAACAATTTTTTTTCAAGTACGCCACTGGATTCTACGTAAAAATATCTATCTAGAACAGTTTTTACTTTTTTTCTAGCTTACATGGTGTGTGAGATATGGCAGCACCCCGGAAAGTGAAAATTTTCGTTCTCACCCTGTATCTCAGAAACAAAGCAAGTTAGCTTAGCTCTGTTTGCGGCATTCAAAGTTAAACGAAAAAGTGGTTCGCGAAAACCGCAAAGTTCTATCTTTACAACTTACCTTACAGAGATACCCTGCAATTACAAGCAAATTGGGAAACAGTGTACAGTGTGTTAAGGAAAATAAAATATTTTAAATAATTTGCTATAAATCAATAATAAAGAAAGTTAGCCTTCTGAAATTTTGCATAGATGTTTTTTATTGTATTCTGTATTAATAGTGGTCGCAATTATTTTATTTGAAACAGAGGCGTGCTTACGGGTTTCCTTAAAAATACATGATATAATAAAACTTATCCACTGCTTTTTTTTTAAATACCAACATCCAGAGAGGATTTCCCATTCAGTTTAGAAGCTTTTTTGTATCTTACAAATTTTTGATAGCTTAACTCAAAATAAAAAAGCTACTTATTGCGACTCACTCTGATAATAGTACAGTAAAATTATTCGAAAATCATACGTTAAAGGTCGGAATCGTCCGGAACAGGATCAAATTTTATGGGTTTTTAGGGGATCTGAAGTTAAGTAAATTCCCAAGTTTGCGACCTCCAACTCCTTGCGGATTTTCTGCCATCTTGATTTTTAGGGTTGATTTGGTTTTTTGTATTTTTCGGGCTTATATTTGATATTAGCAAAAAAAGTGTCGATACCTTTTTTGTAAAGAATAAAAATCCTCACAAAATGATGTAATATACAAATTCTCATCAGTAAACAAATTATGGTAGTTTAAAAATCCAACAAGTGGGATTTAAAAGTTTTTTATTTCGGTAATCGTCCATATTAAATAAAAAGAGTTCAAACAAAAGTTGTAAAGCGTAAAACTCCCTATAGTTTTTGTTTAAACAATTTTCTTCCTGTGTCAATACTTTTTGCGTTACAGTGAGTGAAAGGTTCACGGGAACTGAAACGAGGCGTTCGCGCTTGCCGCATCGCTCTAAAAGCTAACGCCTTTTTAGGCGTTTATTTTCAAATATTGGTTTCTAAATACATTTTTAATTTCTTATCTACAATATTTATCGAATATATTGTATACAGGGTGTTCGTGCGAAGTGGCTCACTATTGCTAACTTTGTTATTATTGGAGCTACAAAGTCTGTTAAATTAGCAAACTATTAGCATTTTTTCCACTGATTACAATGGTGAAAACAGGAAAACAATTGACCATCTGGGTTTTCGTTTTTCGAGATACATATTCACAAAAATAACATTTTTTAAATGAAACACCCTGCATATTTTTGCAAAAATCGATGATAAATCAAATTCTGTACAAAGAATGTCCTCATCTTTTCTTGATAATAATTTAAAATAAGCGAGTTATTTTGAAAAAAAGTTTGCAATTCTATAAAATCATCAAGTAGCCACAAAACGGAATAATTGTAATTTATTAAAACCAAACAATCATAATTTTAAATTTAAGCCAGTTGAAAAAACTTTTACGGAAATATTGAAATTTTTCAAAATTATATTTCATGACTATTATTAAAACTTTGTAAACTTAAAAAAAAAATAACTCTCTTATTTTAAATAATTATCAAAAAAATATAAGGACATTTTTTGTACAGAATTTAATTTATCATGGATTTTACAAAAATATACAGGGTGTTCCATTTAAAAAAATGTTATTTTTGTGAATATCTCGAATATCAGATAGTCAAAAAGTGCTACTAGTTTTGTAATTTAACCAACTTTGTATCTCCAATAAGTAATAACGAAGTTAGCAATAGTGAGCCACTTCGCGCTAACACCCTGTATACAATATATTCGATAAATATTGTACATAACAAATTAAAAATTTATTTAGGGACAAATATTTGAAAATAAACGCCTAAAACGGCGTTAGGTTTTAGAGCGATGCGGCAAGCGCGAACGCCGTTTCAGTTCCCGTGAACCTTCCACTTACTGTAGCTCAAAAAGTATTGACACAGGAAGAAAATTGCTTAAACAAAAACTATAGGGAGTTTTATGCTTTACAACTTTTGATTGAACTCTTTTTATCTCATATGGACTATTACCGAAATAAGAAAATCAAAAACTTTTAAATCCCACTTGTTGGATTTTTAAACTACCATAGCTAATTTGTTTACTGATGGAATTTTTATACGATTATATTACATCATTTTGTGGGGATTTTTATTTTCTACAAAAAAGGTATCGACACTTTTTTTGTTAATATCAAATATAAGCCCGAAAAATACAAAAAACCAAGTCAACCCTAAAAATCAAGATGGCGGAAAATCCGCAAGGAGTTGGAGGTCGCAAACTTGGGGAATTACTTAACTTCAGGCCCCCTAACAACCCCTAAAATTTGATCCTGTTCCGGGCGATTCCGATCTCAAAAGATAATTTTACTGTACTATAAGTGATAATGATCTAAGGTTTTTGATCGACAATTAACAGACAGCTGGATTCTGGATTAAGTTGTGAAGGGTGTATGGGCCCAGACAAGTGGACTAAGTGGTAGCATGAAAAAAAAAACAGACAGCTTTCGCATACCCAAAACATCGTCTAAAATGTGGTGGACGAGACTATAGAGATGTATACTTACAACCTCAGCAATTTGTCGGAACTTTAGTCGATGATCGTTTAATACGGCATTGTGGATTTTCGCGACGACTTCGTCAGTCACAACCAATTTTGGCCGTCCCATGCGATTGATATAGGTACCTACAGCCACGATTAAATTCCGCCACTCACTTTTTACTGAAATGAAGGAGCAGAATCCTTCAATGTAGAATCTAACTCATTTTTAATACCTATCCATCGGAGTACCTAAAGCCCTTCAAAACGAAGTAGTTGATCACAGCACGAAATTCAATTTTATCCATTTTACACTAGTGACAAGAATTGAAGAATCGTTTGCTTTACTTGATTACCATAAAAAAGCTACCTAAACGCACGCGTCTGAAACTTTGCAGAGCGCTATCTGAAGGTTTTTTTCCAACAATATAATAGCACTATGGTCATACTAGCGACATATCTTTCAAGTCAAAAATTTTCAGAACGACTCTCGTATATCTGCAATTTTTTTTTTAAAACTCTTACACCTTTAACTTTAAGAAGGCAGGACCTTAGTAACTTTGTATCTAAAATTATATGTATAATACAAAAATGTAGTAATAATATATAGGGAGTTGAGTGTTTCATTTAAAATAACAAAGTTAGTGTCTAGTTCCGGTGTAACTGGAAGTACGTACTAGAAAGCACCAATATTTTCGTTTAAACATGTATGTATCATGAACATATTGCAATTTTCAGATTTAAATTATATTCAGTAACAGAGTTATGTCTGCTTCAACTCGTCATGAATCACCCAGTATACAGGGTGTTCGCGCGAAGTGGCTCACTATTGCTAACTTCGTTATTATTGGAGCTACAGAGTCGGTTAAATTAGCAAACTAGTAGCATTTTTTCCGCTGATTACAATGGTGAAAACAGAAAAACAATTGACCATCTGGTTTTCGAGATATTCATAAAAATAACATTTTTTTAAATGGAACACCCTGTATATTTTTGCAAAAATCGATGATAAATTAAATTCTGAACAAATAATGTTCTTATGCTTTTTTGACAATAATTTTAAATAAGCGAGTTATTTTGGGAAAAAGTTTTAATATCAAGTAGCCATGAAAATTATAATTTTGTAAATTTTCAATATTTCCGTAATTCTTTCAAGTATTTTTCAACTTGCTCAAATTCAAAATTATGATTGTTTGGTTTTAATAAATTACTTTTCCGTTTTATGGCTACTTGATTTTAAAGAATTGCAAACTTTTTTTCAAAATAACTCGCTTATTTTCAATTATTATCAAAAAAAGATGAGGACATTTTTTGTATAGAATTTAATTTACCATCTGATTTCTTTCAAAAATATATAGGGTGTTCCATTTAAAAAAATGTAATTTTTTTGAATATCTTGAAAACCAGATAGTCAATTGTTTTTTTGTTTTCACCATTGTAATCGGCGGAAAAAATGCTACTAGTTTGCTAATTTAACCGACTTTGTAGCTTCAATAATAACGAAGTTAGCAATAGCGAGCCACTTCGCGCGAACACCCTGTATATATTAATGTTATTTTTCCACAAATATGACATTTTTTTCAAAAGAACCACGAATTCTGTTGTGATTAAAACACGGCCTAAAAACTTAAATAATAACCGTTTATTTATCATAAAAGTATATAATATCAAAAAAATATACAAATCATTCCATGGCCATTTCCGAATCTTCCGATTCGTCACTGTCCTCCCCACTAGATTCCCCACTTTCACTGTCAGATCCCAACCACTCGACACCAGAAACATCGTCAGCTATAATTGTTTTCCATTCGTCAAGTTTTTTCAAATCTAACGAATAGAAATCACTTAAAGCGATTTCTTTATCTCCATCCTCATACATCCCTCCATACAAAAATAGCACACCATGTTTTATTGCTAAACCGCAATTCATTCTTGGGGAAGGTTGAAAGAGTTTTTCCCCTTGTATATTTGAGATACTCGTGCTACTGGTACTGGAGCTGGTAGCCACTGGACCAATGGTTACTTTGAAAATTCCATCGTCAGATATTGTTGTAGTTTTTACTGCTTCCTCAACTTCTTGAACATCCATTTCTTTGGAATTATCTTCATCTAAACACAAGAAATTGTAACCGAAATACAAGATGACTAATTGATTTAGTTACCTGAGTTTTCTTCAGCGTTGTTCTTCTTACGGCGTGTTTTGTTCTCCTTATCTTTTTTCCCAGATAAACTCACATTTCTCCATGTTAACTTATCCAAGTCAAGAGTGTGGAAATCATTGAAAAAGTTACCAGCGATGTTTTCCTCGTCCTCTTCCACATCGAAAACGCCACCGTAACAATACGCTGATAAATTATTGGGTGCTGCTGTCATTGGCATACTACATCTTGGGGAAAAGTGTACTCCTCCGATTTTTGTCTGAATCCACTTCCATTTAGTACCAGTGGTATCGTTTTCTACAAATAAATAACCACATTAATTAAATACACTGAGATAAATAAATATTTTTGTAAGTATTAGCAAACTTATTTTCAGGTTGCCCCATATAACTCACTTTCAGGTGTTAAAATAAACGCATCGGTTAAAACATGGCCCTTATCTACATCCTTCTTAACCTTCTCTTTACTGTATCCTCCGTAAACCAAAACCCGTCCATCATTTAATGCTACCATACAGCATCCAGATCGTGGCGCTGGAGGTGTTCCACTGGGCTCCAATTTAATCCACGTGTACGTTTCAGTATTAAAACAATAACAATCGTTAAAATACTTATAATCGCGCAGATTATCATGGAACCCCCCAAATACAAACAACTGCTTCTTGTTGTAGACCATCCTGTGTCCACTTCGTGCACTCGGACCATTTGGAGCCGTTATTTTTTCCCATTGTTTCTTTCCTAAATGGTACAACCACAAATCCCGGTAGTGGTAAAACTGTGATTGTGTGGGACTGGCAAATTCACCGCCGAAGATCCACAATTGACCTTTATTTGCGGATGTTACAACCATTTGATGACCACATCTCGGTGGGGGCCCACCAGGGGCTTTTACAATTGTCCACGTGTTATTTTGAATATTGTAGAAAAATAAATCATTGTACAAGAATGTCTAAAAATAGTTTCGTAAAAAATTAAGCGTTAGTGTCTATAAGTTAATTTTACCTTTTGTCCATTGAAAAACTCGCCACCGTACAGGATTAATTGTTCTTTGTCTGGATGCGCTACAAAGGTGAAATTAAGTCGTCGAGATGGTGGTTCCACTACAGCTTCAGAGACTTGTAAGCGCTTTTTTTCTTCCTTTTCTATTTGGGCTACAATCGACTCTACATCATCCTGAAAACCAATGCAAACCATTTGTATGTTTATGTACCTGAGTTAGAAATTTTTTACTAACCTCTCCCAATGCTTGCAGTTGCTTATGTAGTTTGTTGCTCAACTTCTTTTCTGTTTTGATGAGTGTCTTCTCTGCACCTTTGCCCTTCTTTTTATCCTTATTTTTTTTACCCATGTTAAATTGTGGAATTATAAAAATATACCCGGGGTATTTAATCTAAACTGTAGAACATGTGAGCTTAACTTCTTGTTATTATTTAACCTGCCTAACACGCGAAACTAGAGTAGATATTTTTTGGAGCCACAATCACAATTTGTATAAGTATATCGTAGTCGCAAGCGATTCGTACGCAAATGAAATATTTTTAATGAACCAAATAATGTTATACAATTTTTAGGTTAGTTGACAAAATATCTACTAATTTCTAAGTAGTTCAAATAAGTAGTTGGGTGAAGTTGGCAATGAAGATTAACTCAGACAGGTTCACACAACTAAATATAATACGGATGTTCTTTAAAGAAATTCTGTTTTTTCGTTTAATTTTTATTATAAAATCTCACTTCTGGTAATGTCATACAACTCATACAAGCATTTGGTAAATACAAATTTACTTATTTATGAGATAATCTCTAGCAAGGTTATTCCGTTGTGTGAATGGGATTCTGCGTTGTGTACTGCTCAAGGACGTATGAAATAGAGGACAGAAAGATCCCCGGGGTGGGGGTTGAATTCGTGGGTCAAAAAGTGTTGCACTTTCAAATGGACTCAAGCGTACTTGATAGTTTCTACGCATGCGCCAGGAGTCAATAAGGCGCGTTATTGGTCAAGTGTTTGTTTTGGTTTGTCACTGTCATAGCAACAGGCAACGGATATTTGCCTACACCCATCCGGGAGCTTTCTCTCCTCTATTTTTATACCTTCTTGGTACTGCTTTATTACCTACTAGTAGTTCTAATGTAAGATTTACTAATTTACATAACCTCACATAGGTTCTAAGCCAAAACAACTTTTAAAGTGGTAAAAATGTCTGATAAATTCTATTCTAATTCCTATAACACCATGTTTAACAACAGTTGTTGTTCAAAATTAAACCAAATGAACGAACAACAAGCATATTATCAATATTCCAATATGCAAACCAACAACTCATTTCCATATTTAAACAACATTGAAATGTACAATAATACAACTCAAGGAAATTATCAACAAAAACCACCCAATAACTGTTTACAACAAGGAGGTTTCACTGATTCTATGGAGTATGTAAGCTGGGAAAACCAAAATCGAGTCTTACCGGACGTGGAAAAAATAAAACAACCAGAGAAAGTTGATTTAATTGAGCTTTCATCTAAGGATCTCAGTCCTGCGAGTTATTGCAGTAATATTGACATGCTCCTGCCTGATTGTTATAAATCTTGCAACAAAGATGTAAACTATTTTAATAACCAGTGGTATTACAATGGGAATTATAATCAGAAAAACTATGATTTACCATCATGTGCCCAAGTCGCAAATAAAAGTACAAATGAAGTCGATCTAAACGTGAATAAGTACTGTAGCATACAAAAAACTCAAGACCTCGATAGTATTATGAGGAGTTGCTCTTTTGCTAATGAGTATATTTTAGATAATAATGATCCAATGAAAACTGGTAACAAATTGCCTGATAACTCCAGTATGTCCGGTTATTTTGACGTCAAATTTCCTCCAGTAGAAACACCATACTTCACGTCGGAAAATTTAGGAAATTCTTTAACATTTGAACCACTTGGTACAATAGACCAGCAAACTGAAGGCTCCAATGATGAAAGCGATATAATAGTCGAGGAATCTGACGAAGAAGTAACAGATTACAGCGACAAACCCGACAAGAAAATGGATTACAACACGAACAAATGTTTTATTTGTAATATGGTATACACTCCGGTTGGGAGACAATTTTATTTTCTTACAGAAGAAAGCCCTTTGAGTATGTCTAGTCAAAAACCAGTGTTCCATAAAATTGTGGAATTAGTTGGAAATATCGGAAACCACCAGAATTATTTGTGCAATGAATGTTTGGGTTTGATAAATACAATAGACCATTTACAGTTTAAATTACAAAATTTCAAATCTGAGTTAATGACGAAATTTAAAAAGACATGCTTGGAAAATGGCATTGTCTGCGATGTAATGAATCCCAACTACAATAAAGATAAAACAAAATACAAGTGCAAAAATAAACTGACAAGATACAAATGCAAAAAATGTAAAAAAATACTTAGTTTTAAAAAGTACTGTGAGTACCACTTGAAAAGACACAAAGTCACTGGTTGCCTTTGTGAATTATGCGGGAAAATTTACCCTACACGAGGCAAATTTAAACACCATTTCCGTAAGACTCACTGCAAGAAAAAGCAGATAAAAATAAACGCATTCCAATGCAAAAACTGCAACAAACACTTCCGCACCAAATCAAATTTAACAGAGCACGAAAATTTCTGCCTAGGTATTTTACCCTTCAAATGCAAACACCAACACTGCGACAAAAAATTCGTTTCAGCAACAAAACTGAAAAACCACATCAAGCTAAAACACGATAAAAAATTCATCGCTATTTGTTCTATTTGTAACATAGGTTTTGTTAAGGCATCCGACTATAAATCCCACATGATATCCCATAGTACTGACAAGAAGTTCTCCTGTACAAAATGTGATAAAAGCTACAAAACCCTTAGCAATCTCAACTTCCACATGAAGAGCCACAACGATAAATTACCGTTTATCTGCACTATTTGCGACAAGGGTTTTATGAGGAAGGAGTATTTGGAGGCGCATGTGAATAATCATAAGGGTACTAAGAATTATGCTTGTACTCTCTGTGACAAAAAGTGTGTTTCTCAGAAGAATTTAGACTCTCATATGAAGTTTCATGATGGCTCTGTTAAAAAACACACCTGTAATGTGTGTGGGAAGACGATGACTACGGGTTTTAATGGACATTTACGAATGCATAATAATTTAAGAGAGTTTGAGTGTTCGCAATGTAATTTGAAGTTTAATATAAAGGAGACTTTGTCGAAGCATATTAAAAAGAAACACCCTGTTAAAACTGTTGAGACTGAATAAAATTTGAATTTTATAACATCACTGTTTTGTTGGACCTTTAAAACCATAAAACAAATTTTTCTTTAACTTTTACGAATAAAATAATTAGCACTAGCTATTTTGTTGAGTATTGCATCTTTTTAATCGATACAATGGCCACAGTTAAATTTATTTAAATTAAATCATTAAATAAAAATTTAAATATTATATGATAATTTCAGCAAGAAAATTTACGAATTTAATATGGAATAATCACTATGCTAAAACTTTAATTTAATAAAAAGATAATTTTCAACAAAAAGTTTATTCTCGAAGAACCGTCTCAAAAAAATCCAAAACTTATTTTTCGGAAGTGGAAGTATCTACCATCCACGAAGTAAGGATACAAAAAGTTAATCGAATAATAATAAAACTTTTATTAAAAAACAAACGAAAAATATTCATTACAAAATTTAGAGTGAAACAATTTAGTTCCAGGCAAAAATTATCCAAAATTAAACAAATTGTTATATCTATTTACAAGATTTATTTTTGCACACAGCCGAAAAACATATTTTTGTTCGATTAAATGCAGATCATGGAATTAACATTCATTTATTCGATTCAATCAGCAGTCAAACTGTTTTATACTTTATTTTGTTGCTGTTGTTGATTGACGTTAGCAATATTTGGCTGTGGTGGATTTTGAACAGCTGGTTGTGGCACATTAGGCTGGTTCTGCACGGGAGGCTGTTGATTTTGCTGTTGCTGAGGAATTTGTTGCTGCTGCTGCGGAATTTGGTGCTGCTTCTGAGGAATTTGCTGCTGTTGCTGTGGAATTTGTTGTTGATGCTGAGGAATTTGGTGCTGTTGCTGTGGAATTTGCTGTTGATGCTGAGGAATTTGCTGTTGTTGAATTGGTTGCTGCTGCTGTTGATAATGCACTTGGTTAGGTTGTTGTGGAGGAGGTTGATAGCCCTGTGCTTGTTGCTGCTGTTGATGATAGTTTTGTTGCTGTTGTTGTTGATAGTTGACTTGAGCTGGATGAGGAACCTGAGGCTGATGTCCTTGGGGATAGTTTGGTGGATGATTTCCATACGCATTCGAATTTATATCGTTTGGATGATGGCCCTAAAAAATTAATTTACGTAAAAAATGAAAATTGTGTTGAATATTTTTTCTAGCTTTATAAATAAAATAAATTTACAGTAGAGAGACGCCATTATTCTATGTAAATAAATTCTTCGTTTTGATAACTTACACCCATCGCTTGTGGAGGACTCTGTGGGACTTGTCCCGGATGGAACTGCTGCTGCTGCTGTGGCATTCCAGCATTAGGATGATGCTGTTGATACCCAGCAGGATGTCCCGCATAATATCCCGGTGGTGGTGGTACATTATAATGCGCATTAGGTGGATACTGAGGATATCCGTGCGGATTCTGATTCGCCATCTGCATCTGCCTAACATACTCTTGTAACTCCTCGTCTGTATACGGTTTTTGTTCATCCAATCCCTGCCAACCGTGGTCTTGTTTAAAGTCGTTTCGTTTAGTTTGCGCTAAAAATTCCTCGTAGTCGATAAACCCGTCGCGGTTTGTGTCGACCTCCTTGAAAACACTTTCACGCATTCTTTCCATTTCTTCGTAACGTTCTCTCATGTCATCTTCTGGTGCACCTTGTTGGTACATTTTGTCCAGTTCTTTAATAAAAAGAGATTTAACTTCATCCTGGTCCCATAAGCCGTTTCCATCGACGTCGTGGAGAAGGAAGAAGGTTTTTGGATCAAAATCTTGTTGCATTTGGTCTTGTTCTTGCCAGACCTCTTCCAGTTGGGCTTTGTGTCCTGGTTCGTGGAGTTTTTCGTGTTTCTTGTGCTTTTCTTCCATATTCTCAGAGAAGAAAAATAGTTTAGATAATTTATAACATTAGAAGTGTAATCACCATTTTTGAGAATATTTGCATTAAAAATTTCAGTTGGACATAAGATTCTAGGTAGGCACACGCAAATACTTACTCTTCCTCTTCGTCAGCTTTAATAGAAGATTTGTCTAATTTTGTATGGTTTTTATATTATACATAATACATATTAATGGTTTTATAAATATTGATGTTACATCCGTGGCAAAATATAATTTAAATATGAGCGATTAAGCTAGAATTGTACGAGTTTATAAGGTGTTCGCGCTAACTTTGTTATTATTGGAGCTACAAAGTCGGTTAAATTAGCAAACTAGTAGCATTTTTTCCGCTGATTACAATGGTGAAATCAAAAACAATTGACCATCTGGTTTTCGAAATATTCACAAAAATAACATTTTTTAAATGAAAACACCTAGTATATTTTTGTAAAAATCGATGATAAATAAAATTAAAAATTCTGTACAAAAAATGTCCTTATCTTTGTTGATAATTTAATTTTTCAAAGTTTTAATATCAAGTAGCCATAAAAATATAATTTTGCCAATTTTCAATATTTTCGTAATTTTTTCAAGTTCTTTTCAACTTGCTTAAATTCAAAATTATGATTGTTTGGTTTTAATAAATTAGTATTCCGTTTTATGGTTACTTGATTTTAAAGAATTCAAACTTTTTGTTAAAATAACTCGCTTATTTTAATTTATTGTCAAAAAAAGACAAGGAAATTTTTTGTATAGAATTTAATTTATCATCGATTTTTGCAAAAATATACAGGGTGTTCCATTTAAATTTTTTTATTTTTGTGAATATCTCGAAAACCAGATGGTCAATTGTTTTTCTGTTTTACCATTGTAATCAGTGGAAAAAATGCTACTAGTTTGCTAATTTAACCGACTTTGTAGCTCCAATAATATAAAAGTCAGGAATAGTGAGAAACTTTGAGCGAACGCCCTTTATAACAGAATAGCATAAAATATGGAAAAAAACTTTAAGAAACCTATCACAATAACACAATTGTTTCTATGGTAATTAGTTATTATGTAATTGTTGGTTAATATGTACCGGGTGTCCAAATAAGGAAGGACGCCGGCTGTATCTCAGAAACTATTTATCGTACAGCCTTCGAAAAAAAATATTTATAGTTAAAGTGGGCAAGAGAAATTGCTGGAAATAATTTTTAAGTTTCTAACTCTGCATTGAAAAGGGATATCGAGTTGCGGTTTTCACTAGTTTCTTCATTGTTTTATGCTCTTTCTGCTTGATTACTAATAATAGAACCATTCCATTTAACATTTTTGAAAAAAATTACCAAAATCTTCGATTTTGTCACAAAGCACCCTCTAGCGACCAGGGAAAATATTAAATTAATGATGTCAATATTTATCCGAAGCCCTAAAGTGGCTATTTCATGCTGACGCTTGACGCTCTATTCCAGCGTCAATGAGCGTTAGATGCAAAGACTGAATCAGATCAGTCGGCAACAGCAAGCGTGAAAACTGTCAAACTTGCCAATAAAATCCCCAAAAAGTTACTAAAATTTCCTTTTCTGCGCAAACTCATTACCACAGATCATGAAGAATTAGATCGAGGACACCAAAATATATTAAAAATGCCACGTTGTAAGCGCCATCTACGGCACAGTGCAGAAGTGCCTCCAAGTGGCGCGTCAACCGAAAAAGCTGAAAATTGTTCAGCTTTTTCGCTTGAAGCTAAAAGTCACGTGGAACGACCACGTGACGAGATTTGACACTGGAAAGGAGCGTCAAGCGTCACCATGAAATAGCACCATAATAGACGCTCTTTTCAAACGAGACCAAATTTATCGAAAACGGTTAAGCTAAAAAAAAGTTATTACAATTTTTTCAAACAAACATTCGCCTCTTCCCCCACCCTTTATTTGACAAGATAGGGAAAAATACTCAAAACAAAAAAGTTTTCTAATTTTGCATAGATTACAACATAACTATTTTTGGCATATACATATTAACTCGAGATATTTTTGAGAAAAACCGTGTTTTTTATTTTGTCGTTAGTGTCACGCCCTCTAGCGGTCGAGCTAGAAGCTTGAAAATTATTTCCAGCAATTTCTCTTGCGCACTTTTACTATAAATATTTTTTTCTGAAGGATTGATGAATATGAAGGTTAACATACAATACAGGGTGTCCCAGGATAGACACGAAATATTTTTAGGTATGATTCTTGAATACATTCTGCATTGTCCTGTATAATTTTTTTATCTCCAACCGGAGTTTTTTTTTAATTTTCCATGGGTATAAAAGTCATTGCAGGTGGCAACTTACGGAAACTTTTTAAGAAATGTAATAATTACTCCGAGTAGACATCGTTAATGTTCAAAATAGAATTTAACTTTTCGATTCAAAATAAAGCAATCTTTCATCATGTAAGTACCTAACAAATTTTTAACTACTTTCAATACTAGTTTTCAAAATAAATTGAATGGAACGTGAACATTTTATTTATTTTTTCAAATTCCAAATTTAAACACTACTAACATTCTAAGGGTTAACACTATCAAAAAAATTACAAAATACTTTCGATCGCAAATCATCTCAGCTATAAATTTCATGTATAACGTTTTTTCGATAATCAAATAGCTTACTTAGCAGACTGGCTTCCTTTTATTCAACAGTGTTTTACTTTTTCAATCTACTAATTTCAACATTCAAGAGATGATTACTTGAACTGGATTGTGGATAAGAAAATTATACAGACAATGCAGAATTTATTCAAGAATGACACCTAAAAGTATTTCGTGTCTAACCTGTATTTCTATTCGCAAAAAGTATACGATTTTATAACAAATCTCTGATTTTATTTGTTTTTACTAGGATTAATGATTGTTGGCAACAATAAATTTTCCAGGTATTTAAAGCTAAATAGCAGAAGCAAAATTTGCAGTTCAAAGTCAAATTAAAAAAATGCGATTAAAAGCCCAATAATAATACAATAATTTCAATCCATCAAAACACTACTACCTTGTATTCTTTCTCTAGCTTTTCCCGTTCATCCCCATTGGTATGATTCAACTTAGTTTGCTTCTCCATCTCCTTCTGCATCTCATAATATTTAAACTCCTCTCGCCTCTTCTTATCAGCTTCCGCCAAATCCTCAGTAGTTTTCTTAATGAGTTTCTTCAAATCTTCAATCTCAAACGTATGGGGATTAGCATGGTCCAAATGATGGTGCATAGGATCCTCAATATTATTATTTTCAATTAAATCCCTCTTTTTCTCGGTTAGTTCCTTGAGTCTTTCCAGTTCCACTCGTTTGATTTCGTCTAAACGCGTTCGTACATGATGCGAAACAAACTCCAAATGCTCGGCTATTTTGCCAGTTTTAATATCCTTTTCGTCAGCAGTTTCAAGTTTCTTACGGAATTCTGGATCGGATTCCAAGGCGTTGACTACCTCTTTTAGGTAGCGATGGTATTCCATGTAGTCTTCTAAACCGTTTACATTTTCTTCTTCGGATTTTTCCTTTTGGTTTACGGGGGGTGCGTAGCACACATGAAAGACCACTACCAAGAGTAGGAGAATGTTTAAATGTAGCATTTTACTGAAAGGAAGGTGTTCTGAATTAGATCAAGGATAAACTAAAAAATTATTAAGTACAATGTTTTTAACACAATGAACTATATTATATTGAGGTTGCAAATAAAATGGATAATAATTTAATAGAGTAATTACTTAGAAGTTTTAAATATATAATTTTTGCTTACCTAAACAAACATAACCATAAACTGTTTAAATTAAAACTTCCTCACGTATGTTTCTTATGGTTTTGTATTTGACGTCACTTTGAGTTGGAAACTACGAGTAATTTGGAAGTAACAAAGTAATATTATTACTACTATTAAAATTCAGATTAACTTGCTGTCAAGAACTGTCACTTTCAGACGAAGATGAATTAATTAATTTTTCATGGAACCAATAGAATGACAAAATAGAATCGTCGTCGTGGAGAAAACCTGATGAATATGGAAAGAAATCTGTAAATTGTAATATTTGATGATATGTGTAGATGTCACTAATATAAGAATTATTTTATATTTTGTTCAAAATTCTTTAGATAAATAAATTTCTCATGATTAAACCAATTTTTATTCTTATAAGTTGCTATTTAAATTTAGTTATGAAAAACATCCATAATAGCTCTTTGTGTCATAAGAAATTTACAATATTCATTGTGGCGGTAGCGCCATCCTTTGGCGTTATGTCTAGTTAACAAGTAGTGTGATGTTGAGGATATTCTTTATACATTTCTAATGTCTATGTTTTTTTATCAGCTAGTCAAAAATCCCCCAGTTTAAAGTACACGTCTGAAAATTTCTCAAATATACACGTCACTTGCTTGTCTTGTAAATATGTTTGCAGTTTATTTATTACACAGTAATATATCACTATTGTGGTGCAATAGTCAATAAAACCAATATTTATTTTTTATTTAATTTCAATTTCAATTCATTTAATTCCACAAGATAATAAAGAAATGAAACTATCAAGTATTTATAAAAAAGTTTTATATTAAAGATTTACACAAAACATTAAAATTAATATGCATAGTTACACTATATCACATAGCAAAATCAACTAAAACTAATCTGATTACTTCTTTCCTATTTTATTATTAGCGTGTCTCCTTGGTGCCCATCGAAGTGCACTAGTATCCACACAGAGTCTAGGTCTTTTGTACTGACTGGATTTAATGTGCTCGTCGACTAACTTTGGAGTTACACATATGACATGTTGTCCTTTCCAATATTTCACCATATTCATGCTCTGTAGCGTCGAGATGATGTCCGTTTGAGTAATACTCGTCATTTGACTATAGAAATAAACAAAATTAAAAAATGAATGGTTTATATATGTGATTGCTTTTAAACCTACCTTAGATCTTTAATGGATAATGTTCCTCTGAAATCTCGTAAAATTTCCAAAAGAACCCAACTCCAATAACTTCGATAGCTTAGTTTTCCCAAATCACTAAGAGGTTGTTCCGGGCTTCCGACTGTACCTTCGAGTCTCGATAATTCGTAGCTAAAGGCAATCAGAAGTTTGCCGTAACCCTGCCTTTGATATGGCGGCAGTGTCAATATGCAGGCTACGTTATTGCCGTCTGGAGATTCTTTTTCCTGTGAAAAAAAATAAAATAAGGGATTGATTTTAAACACAAGAAAATATTCATCAGAGTAAAATAAAAATAAAATAAAAGACTCGCTATTTAGATATGCTTTTTGTAACAGGATACAACTACAAGGTCGTTTTCAGCACAGTCAAATAATGAATAATTTTGGCGTAACCATAAGAAGAAAATTTGTTTATTTACAATACCTTTGAGAAGTATCCAACTATATGTGCGCCTTGTTTGTCCACTTCACATAGGATATAGAACAGGAATGGTTCTACATCAAAATAAAGAGTTTTGTGGTCCAAAAATAGTTTTGCAAGGAGGCATAGATTTTGACAATAAACCTGAAAAATAAAAACATACGGATACTACTTTTTTAAACCATTTATTTTGTAAAGAGTTCTAAAATTACAAGTAAGTTTAGAATAACACACCATGCAGATTTATAACTTTATCAGACAATAATTTCTGGTTGAATTTATGGACAAATAAATAGGTTATTTATTTTCGAACTTCGAACCATTGGTTAATTATGTTACTTTAGGTGTTTGGATTATGTGGGAAATATATTATTTGCAAAATGGTTGTCTAAAAACAAATATCTCGGCATACGATATTTAATTTACCAGAAATAGAGTCTTTTTAATTAGATCAAGATACAAAATTGTAATATTTAAGAAAATTTTGGTATGAATTAGTTAGATTGTCGTCAAACGTAAATTCATGTATGAAATAGAAATAGTTATTTGTGCATCAAGGCCGTAAAGGTGATCTTTCTTGGTCGAATCTGTTGTTTGCGTCCGAGGCGTTAGCCGAGGCTGCAATTCAGATGAAACCAAAAAAGCACTTTTGGCCGGGGTGTTTTTTAGGCGATCATCACGAAAGAATACAAAAATTTGGTTACAAATTACAAAATTAATTTTTTTTTGGACATTTTGCTGAGAAACATAGTTACCTTAGACAACTAAAAACCAAAGCATTTTCTGTCAAATTTAATATTAAGCGTCACTTTTTATTTCAATTTCTGACAGTTCTGTTTCAAAAAAGTAACATCTGACAGATGAGTACAAAAAAGTAAAACTTTATGGCGGCAAAAGGCGCCATAAAATCAACGTTTTTGTAATGATCGCCTAAAAAAGGAATTTTTTAGTTGTGGAAAAACATCATAAAATTTTCGAATAAATTTGAATCTTAAGTACTTATAGTTCCCGTCGGATGCAAGTAGCTGTATCTTCCTAGACATACAGAAACTATTAGCACAGTTTAAAAAATCAAAAATATTTTTTCTCATATGGTATACCCAGTATATACAGTATACAGTATTTTCTAAGTAACTTCAGGGCGCAATTCCTTGGGATGTTTTAAGAAAAAATGTTTCTATAAACATGTATCCGAAAATGCTTAGGTTCCGAGATACAGGGTGTTGAAAATGTAATTTTTATTTTTATTATTTCAAATAATTTTTGTACGATCAATGCTAGGTTCTTAAAATTTTGCAATTAATTTAGGTTAGTAAAGAGCTACATTTTTAGTGTAAAGTCAATTTTTATCTGCCGCCAGTGGCGTAGTTAGGCGTGAGTCAGTCGACGTTTTCTTTATAAAAAGTAGAACGCCAATGGTTTTTTGGAAATTTTTTATTATTTTTAAACTCTTCTAACAATGTACAACAAAAAAGATCTCTTGAAAATTTTGCAAATGGCCGGTTACTACCAACAACAATCAATAAAATAATCAATTCCGACACTAAATCAAAGCAGATGTTGAAAATGGCCACTTTCTGATAAAACGCACGATTCCAATCGTTTTATCACTGAGTGTCTCACACGTTCAAAAATTCCTGAAGTATTTCGTATGACATTGCAATAAAAAAGAAAAAATTTAATTTTCAACACCCTGTATTTCGAAATCTAAGCGTTTCCGGACACATGTTTATAGAAAGTTTTCTTCTTAAAACATCCTAAGAAATTGCGCCCTGGAGTTACGGACCGTAACAATTCTCCCAACGATGATAAATAGGTATCGTTATTAAAGCAAAACTAGTAATTACAAACTGAAACTCTAATTTAAAATGGTCAGCAATACAACAAAAACCATTATACTATTTTAATTTATTCTAACATGGTCAATTATATTAATTAATTATATCAAATTTGTGGATTTCATTTTTTTATCAGAAGACAACCTCATAAAAAAATATGAAATGATTAATATACAGGGTGTCCGGAAATTAGGAGCAAAAAACTCGGGGGGTGATTCTACTTGAAAAATTAATGTGACAAGTTCCTATAACATTTTTCCGAAAGCTCATTAATATTAGAGTTACATGGCCTTAAAGACTGTTTTTTTAAATCAATTTTTTCCAGTAACTTTTTTTCTAGTGTACCGATTCGTTTCAAATTTGGCACTCTTATCACTAATGTTTATTTGTATTCTTACACCAAATTTGAGGTAAATCCCCAGTGTCAAAGAGTCGAAACTGACGTTGACCTTCGGATAAAGACCCAGAACTTTTTTGTTAGGCACTTTTTCTAAAATTTGATGACGCCCAATTGAAGAGCATCGAAAAATCTTCAAAAAAGATCCTCTTGCTGCATCACGATAAAACGAGTCGTTTTCGAGAAAAACGCCTTAAAAAAAGTTGCTTGCATTAAATGAATACCAACTACTTAACTACAGCTCATTTTCAAGATTAAACAGAAGCGCGTTTTTCTCGAAAACTACTCGTTTTATCGTTACTCAACAAGAGGATCTTTTTTGAAGTTTTTTCGATGCTCTTCAATCGGAAATCATCAAAATTTAGAAAAAAAGTTATTGGAAAAAATTGAGTCCAAAAAAATTTTTTGGGGCCTTGTAACTCCTAATTTTCGGACACCCTGTATAAACAATGAATGATAATTATGATATAACGACAAAATAAATTATTAATTGAAATTTTAGCCCTAAAATATACAGGGTTGGGCAAATGCGGCGAAACACCTGATTTCTGGCTGAATTTTTTTATTATCATTATTACTTTTAAAAGAAATATTTGTAGTGGTTTTTATTCTATTAAGTGACGTACCTACTTTGTTTTCCAACCGTTACCTTATTTTTCGAGATATGAAATTAACTGCAGTTTTTTTAATGGAATTTTAAATAATGCAATAATAAAATACAGAGTATTAAATAATAATTAATTAAATAAAAAATAGGATAACTGTTGGATAACAAAGTACGTCACTGAATAAAATAAAAAAAACTACAAATATATCTTTTAAGGGTAATAATAATAATAAAAAAGTTTAGTCAGAAATCAGGAACCCTGCATATATTCACTGTTATAATAAAAAAAATATTACGCAATTTTGGGTAACTTGTAACGTACCTTAACAATTTTTTTATTTAAAAAAAATTGGAATTTGAAACTAAAACCACTTCAAAGTGTGACAAAATTCCATGTATAAAATGCTATTAAACATTAACTTGAGAATTTCAGAAAACCCCTTTGTTTACCTTGTGATCTTTTCCATCAACTTCGTAAACTGATAAGGTTCCTTTTCTATAAATTTCCTTCCCAACAGGCTGCCTCCACGTACATTCACTCTAGAAAATGTCAGTTATAATTTTGCAGTGTATTTTTTTAAAGTGTCCTACCATATGATATCTGTAGCTTTTTTCCAGTCTCATGTATTTCAAGCAATATTCGCATATCCACAATTTACTCTGTCGTCCATATTCCTCAGGATAAGGGCTGAAGTACCAAGTATCGATTTCAAATCGTCCAATTTGTATTTTGTCTATGTATTTAACTTTGGTTATTTGTTCGTGTTCTTTTTCCAGAGCAGCCGTTGTAGGGTCCATTTCAGCATATCTACAATTTTCAAGTGTTATCTACGAAGTATGAAAAAACCTCGTCGAAACCTTACGTCTTTTGAATGTGGTTAATTTCGTCGTGCCTTCTCTTTTGATTTCTCGTGATTTTCCTGTCTGAACTATCTGAGAGTAAATCGGTAATAACAGGCCGGTCTTTCCATGTTTTGAAATCCCCAGGTACTTTCTGTCCACTTTCAGTCAAGTTAAATCTTGAAGACATAATTCGGCCTCTAGGAACCTACGAAAGAGTAAACTTTGGAAATGTACACAAAAATCAAACAAACTGACAATTGCTTAGTGCTTACCCATTCGTCCAATCGCCGATTATATCCTTCATAGTGAACATAGTACTCAAATTGTCTCTCATTACCGTTGAATCTGGACTGAATAATCTCAGCAGGATCTGAATGATAACCATAGCAACATAAACAAAATAGTTGAGGTTATGACAGTTAACTTACGCCAAGAATCGTCGGATCTTCTAACCAAATAATGCTCGCCGATGTCCAGCGGTTGTTCCTCGGCACTTTCACTGTCCTCATCTTGTGTAGTAGGTTTGTTTTCGCTTTCTGATTTTTTGCGCATTACTTCTGTGTTGGTTTCATTGAGTTTCTCATTAGAATCGGTTTTTTTCTCACGCAGCTTATCCGCGCTTTTCTCAGTCTCCGCCATTTTGGAATATATTGCGTTTGAACGCGCCAATGCTGCCAGAATAAGAATGGCCAAACGAAATATCCCTGGTGAGGTAAAGTCATCCGAGCTACTGCTCCCATGCCTACCGCGTTGTATGTCTACTGGGCGAATTTGAATTTTGAGTTTCAATTCTAATTTTTAAGCGTTGAATTCACCGGTAAAGATAATAACTAGTGATATTTAAACTAATATTTTTAGGATGTAACGTAAATAAAAAAGAAAAAGTGGTGGATCGAAAACTATTTTATTTAAATCTATTAAATTCTACACATTTTTATTTCACAAAAGATTCGTCCTTTTCCTTTATTTTATTGACAAATTTCAAAGCCAATCTTGTATCATAATTTGTGCTTTTATTTTAACCAGTATTTTGTACATTTAAAAACATCTATTACATCTATACCCCAGCATAGACACGAAATATTTTTAGATATGATTCTTGAATACATTCTGCATTCTGTATAATTTTTTTATCTCCAACATGGGTTTTTAAAAATTTTTTTCCCATGTCATTGTAGGTGGCAACTTACGGAATATTTTTAACAAATTTAATAATTACTCCGAGTAGACATCGTTTATGTTCAAAATGGAATTTTTTAACTTTTCGATTAAAAATGAAGCAATATTTCATCATGTATCAAATTTTTAACTATTTTCACTACTAGTTTTCAAAATAAATTAAATAAAACGTGAACATGATGATTTATTTTTTCAAATTTCAAATTTGAACACTATAATTCTTTAATGGTTATATAGCACAATCAAAAAAATTACAAGATACTTTCGATCGCAAATCATCTCAGCTACAAATTTCGTGTATAACTTTTTTTCGATAATCAAATAAACTACTGGCCAATTGAAACGTACCAAGCGAATTTTTAGGTTGAAATTAAAGTCAAATATTTTGAAAAGGAGAAAATATATCAACATCAGGTTTTCAGGATTTAAGAGATAATTTTATTGCGAAAGCAATAGTGTGACCCGATTTTTTTACTTTGAAGTACGTTACTATCTACAGGGTATGAAGGAAAGTCGTCTTTTTTTTCTCAAATTTTATATCTACCGGAATTCCACAAAAAAATTTTTATATTTTTTTGATGTCGATTTTTTTAGTCCCTGGTCCCTAGTCCCTTATTTTATAAGATACCGAATTTTTTATTAAATTTAATATTGTTGAACAGGTTTTTGCAATAATAATTATGCTGCCATTTTGAAAGCAAATGTCATCATGTGATATGTCGATAAACAGGTAATTTTAAGTAGAATCTAATTCTTACGGAAAAAAATATACAGGGTTGTTTTAAAAAAATTTGAAAGTTAGTAGGTGGCCCTTCCGGTGAAACCGGAAGTGTCATCAGATTGTTTTAAACCTCAAAATGATTATTCCTTTCAACAATCAAACCATGCCAAATTTCAAATTAATACAGTTAAATGTAACAAAATGGTGGGGGTTGTAACACGATTTCGTAGCCACCCGGTATACACAAATATGAGCAAATTTTTGAAAAAGTGAAAAACCCATTTCGAGGATGTAAGTCACTTAACCCAATGGTAAACATAAACTAACTAAATTCCATTCTATTCCATTAAGAAAATAGCCTCAAAAAATGAATTAAAAAATTTACCAATTAGCGAACGTGTACCGATTTTTGATAAGCCACTGGTTACCAATAAATTAATGAAAGTACAAAAAGTGTACTTTTTATAAGAAAGCCATTCATAAGGTATTATAATCAACTACAAAGATTGGTTCTTACAAAACACAATACGGCCGAACGACAAAAAACAAAGAAAAAATCAAATTTTCAGCAAAAATTCGGTATCTTATAAAATAACAGGGATATCAAAATTTTGAGTAACAGGTTGTTTTCCCATTAAGTAAGGAATAAAAAAATCTACATCCAAAAAATATAAAAAAAAATTTGTGGAATCACGGTAGTTATAAAAAAAAGAAGACTTTCTTTCATACCCTGTAGATAGTAATGTACTTCAAAGTAAAAAAATCGGTTGACACTATCGTTTTCTCAATTAAATTATCTCTGAAATCCTGAAAACCGCATGTTGATATCTTTTCTATTTTTCAAAATACTTGACTTTAAATTCAACCTAAAAATTTGCTTGGTACGTTTCAATTGGCCAGCAGTTTAGTTTAGCAGACTGGTTTCTTTTTATTCAACAGTGCTTTACTTTTTCAATCTACAAATTTCAACATTCAAGAGATGATTGCTCGAAAACTAACCCTTGTTTATGGATAAAAAAGTACCTATATAGAGCGATGCAGAATTTATTC
Organism: Pediacus dermestoides; assembly: GCA_963942485.1. Taxonomy (NCBI): domain Eukaryota; kingdom Metazoa; phylum Arthropoda; class Insecta; order Coleoptera; family Cucujidae; genus Pediacus; species Pediacus dermestoides. Next base: position 29,485,522 of record OZ012625.1, on the reverse strand, counting down.
AATAATCACACCTAAAATATTTCGTGTCTATCCTGGGACACCCTGTATATCACCTATTAAATCTAATCATCATTATATTAATTATTAACATTAGTGATACGATTCCTAGCTCGAGGGTACAGTGAAATGTGCGATATTTTCAGATTTTCTTTGTCTTTATCCTTCATGGTGATAACAGGTTTAAATGTGGTTCCTCCAATTGTGAGTGGCATTTTTTCAGTATGAGTTATCATATTCATATTTGAAATTTTCTGGGTAATTTGTTGTTGTTTTATTTTCAGATTTGACTCTTGTAGTTTTCGTTTTCTTCTGTAGTAAAGAACTTCTCCGGCGAGGGTAATCATAGCCAAGGCTAGTCCAAATAATGTGGCAATGAAAACGCCCCCTGAAAGTGATAAATAAAATAAAAATTTAGGAAAAATTATTTTACAATCAGTAACTTTGAATCTGACTGACAGGTGTAGTTTTCTGCACATGCACAATAAAAAACATCAAGAATTTCCAAATAACAAACTCTGTCATATACCTACTTAAAAACCCTGGTATTCTATAACTCGGTTATTTAGAAATAGAAAAATTCTCCAAAGACAAAAGTTGTAAAAAATTAACTGCTTCATAATTTAAAAGTATTGTTATTTATATAGGGTTTTTAAGTACAGGGTGTCCCATTTTCGGCACTTTTAGGGGGTATTGGCGTTATTATCAAAGATAGAGTGTTGCGGTTTTCACCTTCCTGTCCTACTTTTTTACGAAACGAAAGATTCCGGGGTCAAATTTGTCATGGCTCTCTTAGTTTTTAATCTACAGAGTGATTCTGAAAATATTTGTTTTTAAGACACCACTCGTATTTCCGTTATGCGTCTACTTATCAAAAAGTTGAAAACTGATCTTAATAGAGTTTTTTTACATAGAATTCAGTGGCGTAGGCAGTTTTTGTATAAAATGTTTAGTTTTTGAGATATTGCCCAAACTTATGTTTTTTTAAATGGTACACCCTATATATTATTTTCTATATTGATTAAGCAAATTAATTTGAGCTTTCCAAAAATATATAATACTTAATATTTATTTTGAAAAACAAGCTCAAAATTCGATATTTTTTAATAATTTACTTTATTTATAACAGTAGGCCATGACTAGTTTATTAGAAACAAATGCAAAATTTGACAGATTTGTCAGATTTCCATTATTGATGAAATATTTTTGTTACGTAGGTCTTTTTATTTTACTTTTAATTTTTTATTACAATGGCCGTTTATGATAATTATGAGAAGTATTATATTGTTGGTATGTTTTATACAATGCATTAAAATTATCTTTTGAAGTATTTAGCTTTAGAATAATTACGCATTGTGAAAATTTTGCATTTGTTTCTAAAAAATTAGCCATGGCCTACTGTTATAAATAAAGAAAATTATTAAAAATATCGAATTTTGAGCTTATTTTTAAAAAAAATATTAAGTGTTATATATTTTTGGAAAGCCCAAATTTTACTTAATCAATATGAAAGATAATATATAGGATGTCCCATTTAAAAAAACATATGTTTGGGCAATATCTCTAAAACTAAACCTTTTACACAAAAACTGCTTACGCCACTGAATTCTACGTAAAAAACTCTATCAAGAACAGTTTTCAACTTTTTGATAAGTAGACGCTTAACGGAAATACGAGTGGTGTCTTAAAAACAAATATTTTCAGAATCACTCTGTAGATTAAAAACTAAGAGAGCCATGACAAATTTGACCCCGGAATCTTTCGTTTCGTAAAAAAGTAGGACAGGAAGGTGAAAACCGCAACACTCTATCTTAGATAATAACGCCAATACCCCTTAAAAGTGTCGAAAATGGGACACCCTGTACAGCTGTATACAGGGATATTCACCGAAACCGTTGGTTAGACGTTTTAAAAGATGTAATTAATATTTTTTTCTAAAAATTGGTTTATAGTCTAAATAGTATGAGATCTCTTTATTTAAAATATTTTCAAGTTTCTACGACTTCCGGTTGTACCGGAAGTAGACCCTAACTTCGTTTTTTTAAATGGAACACCCTGTATATTATTACATTTTTAAATTCTACATTCAATTATAATAACATTTTGTTAAAACAATTTTTCTCCAAAACATTTCGTTTAATAATTACAGGATGATTTTTTTAAAAATGTCCAAAAATGGGCTAACTTTCAAATTTTATTTTCTAGCCTTCTAATATTCAAATGGAAATGCGGTTTGGACAAAATGTTAACAAAAGTGTACTACTTGCAATTTCTTCATTGCAACATCTCAATGTGCTACAGGGGGTTTATAATTTAGGTGCCATTCAGAAAAAAATCAAAACGGCAAAACTCATTTTTTTCAAATGGAACACCCTGTATCTCGATACAAATTTGGTTTATTCATTCAATTTAAAGGTAATTTTGTTAAATAAACTTTACACCCAACTCTTGCCGTTTTTGTGAAATATCAATTTTTATGGTACTTACACTTAATATAATGATTAACAAGAGAAGTTTTTTTTAATTAATTTTTTATTAATGATTAATGTAACGATATTGTTTAAGATGCTTTACTGACAACATCGATTGCTTGATCCAATAATCGAATTGTTTGGCATAATTTTCAATATTACCAAAAAAACGAAATTTCACGAAAACAGCAAGAGTTGTGTATAAAGTTTATTTAACAAAATTACCTTTAATTTGAATGAATAATCGAAATTTGTATCGATATACAGGGTTCCATTTGAAAAAAATGAGTTATTCCTTTTTGATTTTTTTCTAAATGGCACCTAAATTATTAACCCCCTGTAGAACATTGAGCTGTTGCAATGAAGAAATTGCAAGTAGTACACTTTTGTTAACATTTTGCCAAAACCGCATTTCAATTTGAATATTAGAAGGCTAGAAAATAAAGTTTTAAAGTTAGCCCATTTTTGGACATTTTTTAAAATATCATCCTGTAATTATTAAACGAAATGCTTTAGAGAAAAATTGTTTTAACAAAATGTTATTATAACTGAATGTAGAATTTAAAAATGTAATAATATACAGGGTGTTCCATTTAAAAAAAAGTAGTTAGGGTCTACTTCCGGTATAACCGGAAGTCGTAGAAACTTGAAAATATTTTAAATAAAGAGATCATATGCTATTTAGGGCACAACCCAATTTTCAGAAAAAATATTAACTACATCTTTTAAAACGTCTAACCAACGGTTAATATGTGGTGAATATCCCTGTATAGCAATTTACTCTGTAAAATTAAATGGAACACCGTATGTATTATTGCATTTTCGGATTCTACATTTGTGGTGAAGATATGTGGTTCCATATTTTTAAAATTTCGATATATTCGCACATTTTCCAAAAAATGGCTAAATTGGAGATCTTAAAAAAGCGATTATTTCCGCTCTACCTTATAGTTTTTCAAATTTAATTTTTGGGTGTGTAAAATCTAATGACTAAGGAATGTTGTAATGTAAAAACAATAGTTATCTAATACAGGGTGTTCGCAATGGACCGTCAATTTTCCCAAAGTTCAAACAGCAATTTATTGTTTTAAATGGGACCCCTATAATAATCTATATTCTAGAGAATTAAAAGTTTTCATTAAGCATTCCCGATAAGTACCTAACCGTAATACTTTAGTAGATAACGTGTGATTCTTTAAATTTTCATTCTAGGTAAGCCTTGGAATTTAAACGTATGCGCCGAATTGATTCATCTATTGCTGTCAGTTTCAAACGACAACCAGAAAACCTAACCTTTTTTTAGATTTAAAGAAATGAGGTGTACTTAATCAAAGACATTTTTTTTCCACCGCCAACTTAGAATGGAAATTTAATGAATCACACGTTATTTCTAAAGCAGCTAACCAAGTTATATGAGCATGCTACGATTTTGACGGACCCTGTATATTAAAATTTATTAGTTTAATTAAATTGGCAAAACGATTAGTACACGAACATTAAACCAAATAAAAGGCAATCTCTCGACCCTGAGTGTAATAGACCACTTTTGGACAAGCCACCCCGTTTCATTTTCCTCCATCTTGAAAATAAGGATGAGCTTGACTTTTTGGGGATATTTCGAAACTCCTTACTTTTTTCGAAAAAAAAACCGAGAACAATTTTATACATAATTAAATCCCCACAAAAAGACATCAGATATGTTAAATTGGCCAACCCCCTCCCCCGTCCCTTCCGTGTTATTCTGCGTTGGGACAAAAAAAAAGATATCCCCAATAATCGTTGAAGATGATTATTGAACACCCTGAAAGTAGAGTGTTGAACATAAACAAATTAATACTTACCCATAATCCAAAAAGAGCGCCCCCCTGGATTATTATACTTATATTTTTCTACTTACCTAGATATATTTTTCAATAAATCAATGAATAATTGTAATAAAGACGGAATGCTAGTAATTCTACGTATTTACCTAAACTTTCTAACGTTATTCCTTCATTATCATCTGTGCTAGGACAACGTCCCTTAGCTGAAGGATTCCAATATTTAGCATGTAACTCTTCAAAGTATCGATCCTTTTGCAAGAGCAATATCCTAAAATAATTAAAATATCTTACAACCCCTTCCAACTAACCAACATATACTAAAATACATTTTACTTATTTCATCCTGCAAATGGCTGCCTTGCTGCACAGCCACAGCATAAGGTTTTTCAGCAAAAACTTCCCCCACTTCAGTAAAATTACAATTCCTACTAATTTCGTATTTAATTTCACTGGAATCATGAATAAACGCAAAATCTGCATCTAAATGTTCATCGACCATACGGTAGCCTTCAGTAGCATTGGCTACAGGATTTGAATCGTTTATGGCTAAGAGAATGTGACCATATTGTTCTCTTATAGGATAGTCCCAGACCCTGTACTGGGTGTCATCTGTGGATGCGTTTAGGGTCAGTTCTTTCCACATTCTAAAATAAAATTAATAAAGGCGAAACCTAATTTTCAAGAAGCTAAAGATTGGATGTGAACGTCAAGGTAAACTAGACTAGATTTGTTCTGGTAATTGTAGAGTAATAAAGTGAAAGATTTTCAATTAAAAATTTATGACCTCTATCAGAATCATGAACTTTAGAAATTTTAAAAAATCATCTGTAGGTTAGGTATGTTGATTAATTTTACAGTTCTAGTCTAGTTATTACTGTATTACAGGAAACAAGTTATTATATGGAGTACAACATTATTTAGTCACCTGTAAAGAGTATCCTCGGCGTTCTTCATGTTAATAAAATACTTGTGGGTGTCTGAGCTCTTTACTACAGTATAATTTATCCTGGACTGTCTAGCTAATTGTTCAAGAGATTGAACCGGTGCCTATGATAATAAATAATAAAAATTTCAATTTAAAATACGCCTATCACTATCAACTTACTTGCATTCTTTCCACAGTTAAGAACGCAGCTAAATTAGCTGTAAATGTAGCTAACATCAACACAACAAATAGCCAATAAGCTGCTACTAAAGTTCGGCCGGATAACGCTTTTGGTGCCTCGCCTCCTCCTTGAGGAGTGAATGACGTAAGAGCAAACCAAAAGCTTTCTTTCAATGTGAACTCTCTGCAATAGTTGTAAGTTATAGTACAGAAATGAAGTGCTTGTACCTGGATTATTTACCGACAGGGATACGGATAAGCTTTCTTGTTGTTCCTTGCACTGTATGGCGAGTATTTGTCTAGAAACCAAACCATGAATCCTGTTATGATCAGGGCTCCTACAATGCTTAGCCATACTTCCAGTTTTAATACTGTCATAAATTTGAAGAGGGAGGTTTTTCTTTCTGGTTTACGCATAACTAAAAAGAGAGTTCATTTTCAACTTATTATTCATGAAATAATAGAATAGCATTAAAGAATTAAAAATGTGATTGAAAAAATAATATGTTTTCCATTTTATTTTAGATTTCTTCTGTTAATAATTATGAAAGTTAGGTACTTATGGTTTATATTGATATGTTTTTACCGATTGATATTCCAGTTTGTTCAAAATATGGTGCTACAAAATCAACAACTTCTTCTCTATCAGCTGTCATAATAATAGCTGATACTGCCAAATCGGTTTCCTAAAAGGTACAAGTTATCGAACAATTTCCCATGAAATTTTTTAAAATGTATCAAACCCCTGTCGCAAGATCACCCACAATTCCATTCCATATTCCATTAACTTTTTTACCAAATGTTCCATTTTTCGGTTCTACAAACTCGAAGTCAAATTTCATTAATTCAGACAGTTTTTGGGCAAAATCTGCACAATATCCTGTCCAATAAGTTTCACCTGTTGTGGAATTTATTTCTTTGTATGACCAGGGAAGCGCCTTCAAATTTATAAAAATATTTATTTTAAATTTGAATATATGTAGTTAATATCTATAAACTCTAAAGTTGATTTTAAACCTCTGCGTGTTATCTTTTATAATGGAAAACAAAAGGCGTCCTAGGATATTTACACTAAAATTTAATCCACAAAAGGAAGAAGATAGTACTTTCATGTGAAGAATTTTTTGAGGTTCTGATTTTTGCTTTAGTACCAAAGTCAACTAAAAGTGGTATTTTTGATTTTCTGAAGAATTCATGTTGATGCATATCTTATTTCCTTTATGCTCTTTAAAAATATCAATTTTATGTTTTAAAAGTTTTGGGTTTTAAATTATAGACTGCTACCCTAAATTTGGAAAATTAATATTTTTTATTGACTTGAAAATTTGACATGACAATAAATAATAATTCCCCATTTTGGGGTCCTTATTTTTTTATATAAACTATCAAAATTGAGAAAATCTTTTGTACAAGTTACACAAACTTAGAAGGAACTCATTCCCAAAGAGGCACTTTATTGTACAAATTTTAGAAAATGCCAGTATGTTCTTAAAGTTTTTAATAAAATAGTAGTTTATGCAAGAAGTATATAATCTATGACTTTATTGACGAGTCTGGTTTATGGCAGAGCGAGCTTGCGAGCGAGGCTAATAAATAGGACGAGTCAATAAAGTCAGATTATATACGAGTTCCATACAAAGCTTTATGTTCAACTGCGAAAATTAACTTTTAATTATTTAGAAAAATTATAAATGACAGTAATAAATTCATTCTGACAGTATTTATTGTGACATTGACAGCTGATATATTGATATTTTACAATAATAGTAAAATAAAGTGTCATTATACACTAGTGTATAAAGAGCCACTTTACGCACGCAAAAGTACGTCATAAACAGTACTTTATAATGCAGTTGTACATAAACAAATTTTCAGTCCATATTTTGAAGTAATTAATTTTCTGAATTAAATTACATACATTACATATTCAAATTTCGCATAAAATTTTATAAGTATACCGAATTGTAATTATTTTAGTTGAAATGGAAAAGAGTTTGACAATTTTAGTTTGAAATACCTACTAGGCATTTCTTAAAATTTGATCATAGTTTTAAAAATACAAAATGTAAAGTTGGACAAATTTCTGAGGTGAGTAGGTATACGTATAGTGGACAATAAAATTCGAAATTTTTGTTGGACTTACATTCTTTTTGAATTTCTACTAGAATTAACTTATTTCTTTCTACTCCAGTAAACGCGAAGGAAATACGACCATTTTTTAAAATTTTATCATAGTTTTAAGGACACAAAATCTAAAATTGGACCATTTTCCAACTAGAGTCTTTTCTAGTAGACAGTAAAATCAGGATTTATCATTATTTTTGAATTTTCTAGTAGAATTAACTTATTTCTTTGGAAAGAACCAAACGAAAAGGAAATTAGTTAAATTTTTTAAATTTTATAATCAGTTTTTTTGTGAGTGTATGGCAGACAATAAAATGGATAATTTTGGACGGATTTTTAAATAATCTAGGTGAACCAACTTATTTTTTTTATAACAAAGCATACCAAATGGAAATTTGTCGACTTTTCTAAGTTTTATGAATAATAATTAGGGCTTAATTCTCTAATTAAATAGCTACATATATTACACGACAAATAGTATTGTAAGTATAGTAAGAGTATCAAATATGCGATATTAGTTGTACAAACTAGAAGATATTTTATGTTGTACAAGTTATAATAACTCAGAGGAACTCATTTAAAAAGTGGAACAATTTTGTACAATTTAGTCACTTCGTAAAAAAATAATGTTTAAAGATTCTCTCTTCAAGAACTTAGAATTAGTATCACTTTAGTCACCTCAAGAATTTATAGTTACAATTTAATTCGGAATAAGGACAAGACTAATATTGAATTTTCGGATTCGAGGAAACTTTAACGATTGTCTGGGTCAGTTTAAAATTGGGCACGGCGTTATCTCACTTTAGAAGTATAGTAGGAACAGACAATAATATTAATTCCGTTTCAAATTCTTTCCCACAGTATTTATTACTGCAAGTAAGAATTATTTTGACTGTGTGTCAGGGTGTGACAGGATGTGACAGGGTGTCCGGAAATTAGGAGCAAAAAACTCGAGGGGTTATTTTACCTGAAAAATTAATGTGACAAGTTCCTATAACATTTTTCCGAAAGCTCATTAATCTTGGGGTTACAGAGCCTTAAAGTTTGTTTTTTTAAATCAATTTTTTCTAGTGTATCGATTCGTTTAAAATTTGGCACACTTATCACTAATGTTTATTTGTATTCTTGCACCAAAATTGAGATAAATGTTAAAGGGTCGAAACTAACGTTAACCTTTGGATACAGCACCAGAACTTTTTTGTTAGGCACTTTTTCAAAATTTTGATGACGCCCGATTGAAGAACATTGAAAAATCTTCAAAAAAGATCCTCTGGCTGCATCACGATAAAACGAGTCGTTTTCGAGAAAAACGCCTTAAATGAATACCAACTAACTACAGCTGATTTTCAAGATTAACAAAGCAAGCATTAAACAGAAGCGCGTTTTTCGCGAAAACTACACGTTTTATCGATATTCAACAAGAGGATCTTTTTTGAAGATTTTTCGATGTTCTTCATTCGGGCATCATCGAAATTTAGAAAAAAGTTATTGGAAAAAATTGATTTAAAAAAAACTCTGGGGCCTTGTAACCCCAATATTAATGAGCTTTCGGAAAAATGTTATAGGAACTTGTCACATTAACTTTTCGAGTATAATCACTCCACGAGTTTTTTGCTCCTAATTTCCGGACACCCTGTAGATATTTCTAGCAAATTTGTAATGTTTTACTTTATCTCCGTTTTAAATGGTCAATTACACTTACATGGGATATACCAATTCGATAAAATGGCTTTATAGGCCGAATGCTTTGACCTTCCAGAACCTCAACAGAATTTTTGCGATACTTCGCAATTACGTCAGTGGTATCATTAACACCGACTTCAATACTGCCAATTATTTTGACTCGAAGGGATCCATTGTCATCATAAATGCTACTATGAGTTTCAACAGCGTTTTCCAATAATTCTTTAAATCGTTTGGTACTTTCCTCGTTGTATTTCGTGTCATTACATAGTAAATTATGTGTTAATTCTAAATTTTGATCAACGATTTTTTGCAATATATCAAATAAAACATTGACGACCGATTTTGCAAACTCTTTTTGTAAAATGAAGTCTTCAGGACAGGAACAAGTTGAATCCCTCTTCAATAGTTGGCAACAGAGTTCTTCGTCTATGTACAGTAAATTAATTGGTTGTCCGCGTAGAAGGTTTTTGTTGAATTGTTTGTGTTTAAAATCAAGAAAAACTAAATTCCAACGTTCTGGTAAAGTAACCAGATTTTCGTCTAAAGCCTGGAAATATATTCTTAATTTTTTAAGTACCTAATAATTTTATAAATATGGAAAGTTACTATTTTGAATATTTGGTTCATGTTGTTTGTAGTAGCAACTATCGCAAAATTATTGGGTGATGGTCTGATGCTTCTCAGTCGTGCAGCAGACACTTTATCCAAGTTTTCCGACAGAACCATACGTAATCTGGTAGTGTCTATCCAGAAGTACAAAGCTTGATCTACATCTGTAAAAATATTAAATGAATTTGTTGCTCCTAATAAATCAAAGTGTTTTTGCTTACTTTCAGGATCATCAAAAATTAAAGAAACATCAGTTGAGTTTCTGTAATCTAGATATTTGTCAAGTAGAATTAGTAGAGGACTTATGGATAGATCTGCACGAATGTAGGGTATGCCCATACTAGACGATATTTTTTCTGCTAGATCATTTCCAGACCACGTTATGTCTAATATTGCCGTGCCTCCTTTCGCAAAACTGCCACAAACTGAAATAAGTAATATCGTAAATAATTGAGAATTCTAAGTGGACAAATTTAAGGTAACTTTGAAATAGGTAACAATTAACTAAATTTGTTTTGATTGAAATTTTGGCGGAAGGTCTTGTAGTACTTGTAGATATAACAAGCGGAAAAGGGAAAATAAGTTTTTTTCTACTCATATATATATATGAAAATAGTTTCTGCCGTGGAAATAGCATTTTTCCATGACATACTCTACTTGAAACTTCTAAATTTCCACTTTTCATGAAATATTTTATATATAAAGCTTAAAATAGTTAAAATAAAAACTAAAATATAATTTTGACGTTTCACTTAAAAAAACTGTCACCTTAAATAATTAAAAAAAAAAATTTCCCATACCTACACGAAAATGGCCACTTTATTTGCATGAAATGCAGGTACAAAGTCGCCTTTTTAGGGTAGTCGTGGAAAATAAGGAGTGGGGGTAACATTGCCCCCTTGGATAGCCATTCCTTTACTGATATGCAGGAGTTATTTGTGTTTGTTGATGGTTGTCAAGGTGATTTGCTCACCGCACATTGTCAAGCAAAATGTCAATGTTATGCTGTTTTAATTTGTTCGCGCGTTTCACGCAAAAGAAATGGCCATTTTTGTACAGGTATGAGAAAAAATAGAGTATGCTACATGGTAGGAATTGATTCTGCCTCGTGTTATTGCGCCCTCGCTTCGCTCTGGCGCAATTTTCACACTCGTCAATATTACTATTGTAGTTTATAATACAATTTATAAATTACAGTATCGTAGAAAAAATAGTATTTACAACTCGACGTGAAATACATTTTTTTGTTGTTCGTGAGATTGCCTCACTCGCTGCTACACAGCTCGTGTACAATTCTCACCTCACGAAAAAAAAACGGTATCATCATGTCTTGTTGTAAAATATACTATTTGCATTCTCATTCTCTATTATATAGAAAAATTGAATTCGAACAATATTTGATGATTTCAGGAATAAAGGGTAACTGCTTGTACAAATCTTTCATGATTCTGATGGTTTTTAATATACATATTTACTTATACTAGAACTTTACCTTCATATTTGCGATCGAAATATTCCATGTTACTTATTGGTTCTAACAATTTGATATTTTCTGCTTAAATTAAAAGATAAAATAATTTTGTGAACAACAAAGATTTTTTTCTACTCTTATACATATATGAAAATAGCCATTTTTCCATGACATACACTACATGAAACTTTAATATTTTGTCTACTGCGAAAATAGTCATATTCTCTCTAGAGTGAAAATATCAAAATTGCAAATTTATGGTTTTCTTCGTGATTTTTTTAATGAAAACACTATATAAAAAAACTAAAATATAATTTTGACGTTTCACTTGAAAACTGTCACCTTAAATAATTTAAAAAAAATTTTGTGCCTCAGGTTGGCATTGGTCATTTTGCATTCGTATAAATCGGCTGGAAACTCATGTTTTGCCGGGCTAGACCGGCAAAAACTAGGAATTTTTAGTTTATCGATTGGCATCATTGAAATCATAAAGAAAATTTGTATTTTCCATAGAAACGGATTATTATTTCTGTCGTTCGGCTACTACTGTCAGTGTCAATTTTAAGTATCGCGTGTTACCAATATAAAAAAAATCCCTAATACCAAATATTTAAACAAATATTTTGTAAATTTTATTTATTTAAATAAACTTCGGCACAAAAAATAGTGTGTATTACACGCCTTGAAACTGTTTTGCGAGTACTCGTAGTTGCGGGCCTCGGCCTACGGCCTCTGCTCGCAAACCCTACTCGCACTCGCAAAACTCTAGTTTCAAGGCTAGTTATACAAATTACTATTGTAGTTTTTAATCCAATTTATAAATTACAGAATCGTAGAAAAAATAGTATTTACTACTCGACATGAAATACGTTTTTTTTTCGTTCGTGAGATTGCCTCACTCGCTGCTACACAGCTCGTGTACCTACAATTCTCACCTCACGAAAAAAAAACGGTATTTTCATGTCTTGTTGTAAAATATACTATTGTTTTGAACAAAATTTTATCAAAAGAACTTTTAAAAGCATAATTTTAATAATTTATAAGTATTATCTAGGGGCCGGGGACCATGAAACTTCGGCTCCTTGTCATAATAGTAGGCTAGCTGATGGCTGTACTTATGTTATATTTGCTATATGTATAATAATTACGTATTTATGGAGGGTAAATTCAGATAACATAGTCAAGTATACATATATTGCAAGGTCATTCAGTGACCTTCAAAAAGTCTATAGGAGGGTGGCATCGGAGTTGCGCACAATTTTTGTAAAAATGTCCCAGTTCCGCACTCAAATTACAACCTAACAGCTTCCGACCTTATTAAAATTTTTACCTGGCTGTACGCAACACGGTCACCACGTATACTTATACCATATGGGAATTATTTATTTTGGATTAAAAAACTGTTGGCTGGTAGCCTACAAGTGAGCTAACTAGATCCGCAAATCAATGTATATAGTTTACCACAAAATGGCGTCTTAGAACTCCAAAATTTAAAAACCTTAATATTTCGAAAAATATTAAATCTTTCAGAAAAATTCGGTACTTACGATTATTTTGATTTTCACTAAATGTAACACCTGGCAAGAAAATTGAAAGAAATATGTCAAAAAATTAAAAATAGTTATTTATACAACATGTATCTAAAGCGACATTTTTTTGCACGCTGAGAAAGTTTAAAAACTGAGACGAAGGCGAGTTTTTTAATTCTCACAAGTGCAAAAAAAGCTTCAGATACTAGTTGTATACCTACAAATATTGAGTTAAAAAAATATTTTTGCTGTAGAGTATTAATAATATAGTGGTTTTACATTTCTAACAGAAAAAAACGGAATTTTAAAAACATGCAACATCCCTATTATGTAACGGGTGTCCAATAAGTCTTTCAGTCAGGGCAGCTATGAAATGTTTTGCTTTTCAGTAATAAACACAAAACTTAAACCGTTACAACCTCACCTCAAACAAAACGTCATTAAGACGACACAATTACCTAGATGTTTTATGATGGTTACATAAAAATTATATTTTAAGTTTTGTGTTTATTAATGAAATGAAAAATATTCCATAGCCGCCCTGACTGAAAGACTTATTGGACACCCGTTACAATAAACGAAATGTTATCCAGATCGAAATATAATAACACCGGTAAGGTTATATTTCAAGGTCAGTCAACATTTCAAATAGAATAATCGTCAAAAAGTCGGCATCATATGGGAAAAATTCTTATTTAAAAAAAACTGTTTACGCCAATAGATTGTGCATGCTTGAAAACCTAAGGTGTTTTAGTTTACCAGAAAAGTTCAGAAAGCACCAAAAAACGTGAACAATCAAATCAAATTTACTTCCAAATTCGAAAAATATTTCTCTGTACTTACATACAACAAAAATAAATAAATTTGTTTGAAATATATTTTTTTTTTACCACTTCCTAAAGAAGGCCGTTCCCATTCGTCAAAAGCATTACTTTTTTGCATACTGTGCAGAAATAAATATTTTTGCATAGTGTGCAAAAAAGTAACACTTTTGACGTATGTCACTGTCACATAACGGCCTTCTACATATAGGAAGGGAGTTCACAATTTTGAAATGATGTTAATGGTTTTTAATCTCTTTAGGAGTGGTAATCGAAAAAATTATGTAGGTACATAAAAAAACGATTCCAAATTGAGCGTAATTCAAATATATTATTGCCGCCTGAAAACGCTTTGAGATCGGCCAGCAGTCTCGTGTGATGTCACTAATCTAGTTGATATTGCCATGTCTAACTATTTTTTACGCGTTTGACATTTTTCCAAATAAGTCATTTTGCGTACTGTCACCACTGTGGAACTAGATTCGTGACGCCAGCAGCCTTTTGGGCCGATTCGGACGTTTCCGGACAAAGTGTGGAAATTTCAAAATTTACGATATTTTTATTTATTTACTCGCAAAGTACACACCAAAAATTTTTTTCAAAAATATTGATAGTGATAATTTGGTATCAGCTTTAAAAAAAAATATTTTGAAAATCATGCAAAGTCCCTATTATAGTTACAATACAAATATATTAATTTAATTTTATAGGTAATTATTTTTATTTTTCACATATTGTGCAGATTTCTTGCCGGTCACTATATGTATGTCCATTCCAAGTATCGACTGGAAATCTCGTATTATTTCAGCTTATGAGCTAATGTCCCATTTTTCAAATATGGCTTTTATATACATACTTCAAACTTTCGTTGTGAATGATATACATACCTAATCTCCTAACACAAATTTTGTAATCAGATTTGACTAAATAGAGAACTCAAATTCTTGTTAATCATTTGGTAATACTAAACTACCTACTCTGAATTCAAGAAAATGTGTTTCTTTAAGTAGTTTTTCATGTTGCGTTAACTTTAAGGTTATGCAATCGTAGAATTATGAAATTATTTTTTTACTTACGTTTTTCTAGGTCGTCGTTTTCTTCATTCAAACTTACTACGTCAAACTCAGGAGATAATTTATTTTCTGTCGATTTTGCAAAATCTTCAAACCATTCCACCATATGATCTTGTCCATCTTGTTTTAGTAAAACTAAAAAAAGAATCAGCTTTTGAATCGATGGTTATCTGCTAGTTAACTGTCTTGGTTACCATTGCTTTAACAATGGTATCTAGGAAAACGCGCGGTTAAGGATAGCCACCGATTACAAAAAAATGGCACTAGGGCCAGAAATTAACAGTAGTTAAGATTAACTACCTACTGATTGAAAAACTGGAATTCAGATTATTAAATTTGTGTGACGTCAAAAAAATTTCTTTTTGCGTTATTTGAGTAATAAAAGATAAAAATTTTGTAAATATTAGATACATTGCGAGTCTCTCCCTTGACGGTATCTATCTAGGCACCATCATTGTTTCCATACTTCTGGTCGGCCGTGTAATTATATCTAATATTTTACGAACATTTACTGAAGTTTTATTTGAAACTCTCACTAAGTTGAAAATTAAATATTTGATGCACGTAATCAAAATTTCAGATAGTCTTAGATTTTCAGTAAAATTCTTTTTAGATACCAAATAGGAAAAACTACATACCGGGACATTTTTTAATTCTGAACATAATACCTATGTTCAATTTTAAAAAGCACAGATCAATGGATTGCGAGTATTTGCTACGCGACCAATTATACCACACATCTGTTTTAATTTTATTTAATTAAATAGTTAATAATCGGGATGTGACTGAAAAAACTTCACACACATTTCTTATTATTCATGGTATAAATACATTATGTGTTTTTTTTCTTCAGTTAATTACATGTTTTTGATTTATTTTATCACAACTTGACAATTATTATTTTTTAATTGTCAAGTAACTATTTTGACGTATCATTGGTTACTTGATTACTTACCTACATTTTTTAAACTGAACATAGGAATACTATGTTTAAAGTTAAAAAAATGTCCCGGTATAAATATTTATTAATTTATTGAATATATAACTGAATTATGTGATTTTTTTTATATTATCAATTATAAGTTAAGTACATATTTATTTTTTTATTAAACACTACTAAATAATGAAATTGATCGTAAATCTTATCTAAACACTACTTATATGGACAGTAGTAATTTATATTCTTATTAAGCGCAAATTTAAAAAAAATCGATAATAAACTTATTATTATTCAAACTAAAATGCATTTGATAAACTTTATCATTACACAAAATTTACAATGCACTGTACATATAATTACCTAATGCACGTTGTAGTTGCAAGCTCAAATTTATTTAAAATGTGCTTAAACAGCAGGAAATGTTCATTGAAACCACAAGGTAAATTTGTAAATGTGGACTAAGTATTAATTTATGTACTTTTGGTAAGGATTGGGCAATTAAATTATTAAAAAACATTATTCCTTCTAGAGTATCTCAACTATGACGAATCAATGAATATAAGAAAAATACTTATTGCAAACTAATTTCAATTTTAACTAAGTATAAATTTCGTTCGGATTGCAAGAAGTTTACCGATGAAGAAGAAAATTTATGTGCACTAGTTTTATGCAAGGTAAGAAGTAAATCAATTATTAAAAAAATAAAAAACATTTTCGCACGTAACTAATTAATTTTTATCGTATTAAATTTCACTACATCGCTTGTCTGCACCTTAGATTGAAACTATTCGCTCGCTGTATTAGAATGAAAGTACATTGATTGGTTCGTTGGTTTGTAAACTTTTTCATTTGGTTTAAGAGTGCATGCACTTAGTATCTATTACTAAATACAACAAACAAAATGTTCTATCTATACGTTGTTACATACGCAAGTGCACAATTCGCATTATTTGATTAGGAAAATTGAAAAGTTTTTAAAAATGGTATTGAATATGTTATCAGTTAAGTTATATGGATAAGAACAAACATAAGTGGTGTGTGTTGAATATGGATTCAGAATTATAGGGTAAGTAGTATGTGAAATTAGGAGAAATCTTTACACTTTTTAAATATATTTATGAGAAATAGCAATTTAATAAAAAGGAACCTGTATTTATTGAAGAAAATAATTTTATTCAAATGCGTCTAATAATAATAATTATTAAATTTTTCGGTGTATCTAGACAAAAAAGTAAAAGAACTATGTATTTTGTGACGAAAAATCAACTTTTCGAAAAAGTGTCAGCACTAAATTGATATTACCTATAGGTACAAACAAAATATAATTTGAGTTTCGATTTTGAAATAAACTAATAATAATCGTCAATATTGATGAATTGAAATATAAAAAAGACAGGTAATTAAATTTGAGAAAACCATATACATACACAATCAATTTACACATACATATTTTTACTTTCTTATGTTTTTAAATTGATTGTTATTCTTCCTTCAGTGATAGATAATTTCCTTAAATACCATTCTTATGACATTGGTAATCAAGACAATTAATTACCAGTTAAAATTGAAGAACTCACCCTTAATAGAAACTAGTATTGTATTTGTGGTTTTCAATCTAATTCAAGAGTTCTCGAACTTTTATAGTTATAAAACACTGGGGCGAAATTTAGACGAAAAAATACTTACATAATAATAAAGATAAACAATCTTAACCTGAATACATAATATATTTTCTTCCGAAACTATTTGTTAGAAATTTAATAATATAGAAACAGTTTTTACATATCTAATGTTTTTTAATTGCTGTAAATTTGCAAATAACTTTACAATCTAAACAAATTCTTAAACATAATAATATTCCAGTTGTTTTTTTTCTGTTTCTGAAATTTTAAAGTATAATTTTTTGTAGATACTTGGTGAGTTAGTTTATTATAACTATTAATAATAACTTTAGAAAAAAGTCCCTATATGAACATTGATCGTAAAACGTAGATCTCTATCTTAAATAGAATTTAAAAAATATTTTATAGAAGCTTTTCTTCTTATAAATGATTTTCTTGTATTAACTGTTAAAGTTCTGTTACAAAAAAAGGACTCACTTTGTAAACAATTATATGTATTAAAGTATTTTTGTGCGGCTCCTACAATTTTTTTTATAAATTTTAGTATGTAAGTACCTGATACTATCCAATTTGATATACCATTATAAAAACTTTTTGTTCATTATCTGAAAAGTAATTGTTTCATCAAAGTAGGTTGATCTTTCTGGAATTTCTCATAATGATATAATTTTACATTTTCAATAATATTTCTTAGAGCACATGAACAAAAAAGATAGTTTACCTGGAAAGAGTTTTTGCTTATAACTATTAACTAAATTTTTTTGTCGATTTTTCTTTTGTAACATCAATCTTAAAACACACAGTATATGTAAGTTTATAAATTTATTCATAAATTATTGCATCGTTAATCTTTACGTTAAGTTTTACGACAATTTAAATTTTGAAAAATTCGAAGTAATGGAAACAAAATGGTACTACTAGGAGATTTATGTAATTTTAAGCATTAAGTACTGTAGAAAAGATTTATTTTATCGAAGCAGAAACATCTGTAAAGAGTTTATAGAAACTCCGGCCAAATTAAAATAAGGTAGAAGGTAGACATGAATGTGTATTGGAGTGCCCGAATAAACCTCCCAAACCCAAAAGTGCCATTAACATCTCTCTCCAATTGGGAATTTAAATTTCGGAATATATTGGGCAGCATATTAATTAAAAGAAACTAACTTTTCGTTAGGTGTAAAAACATTGAGAAATATTAAAAATCAGCTTGTAAATTTTTCAGTAAACATTAAATCTAACAATTTTTAGTATTGGAACTTTTTTAACTCTCAAGATTTTAGAATGGCGCTCTCTACATATATTTAGATCCGCAAAGTTATTTAATATTTTTTCAAAACTAAGTATATCTTCAAATCCACATTTTAGGACTGCCTATTTTCTGTTTACAGCGTTTTTAAGGATACGATCAAGATTATCTACTAATTCTTCTTGAAAAAATTTTAACTTTTTTAGAAAATATAAGTTTAGCACATTTCAATCACTTATGAAAGACTGAAAATTGTTGGAACGGTATAATGTTCGGTGATACGCGACGATACAGAACAACGCAACACCATCGCGTAACGTCAGTGTTACGGCAATTTGTTACGCGACGGAGTTGCGTTACGATGTTCTGTTGCATGTGTAGACGCACTTTAAAGAACTTATAATAAAATGCCGACTTCTTCAAGGGCTTACTTTTTACAATTGAATCATCATTAAAAATGGGATCTTTTTAATTTTGCTGTAACTATCTAGATTCTATAACATTATAGTTTGGAGGCCATTGATATGACAAATAAGAAGATTTTAGATTTATTTAAAAAATATATAAAAGTTTACATTCATAACTATAGTTTTTTTATCTTTAGATTCTCGTGCACATTAATTAATTAATGATTATTTTTATTTTTTAGATCACACAATGGGCCTAATTACCATATTTGGACTAATTGGACTAATGCATCTAATCGAGGCCAAAATGCACTGCGATAAAGTTTTCAACTACTACAATAAGTACGGAAACGGATTCGACATAATCTGCGAGGACATCACCCAACATTACAAAAATCTTTTGGAAAACATAACAGTGTCCAATGAGATGACATTGACCATACAAAACTCAACGCTAAGTGTTAATGCTAATATTTTTAAAAATGTATACGGCATTAGACAGCTGCGTATAGTGAACTCTACGTTTAAATTTAATTATGCAGAACCAGTTTTCAAGAAATTGACATTGGTAGAAAGTATTAATATAGAAAATACTGATTTAAATATCAGCGGGTACACATTTATGGGTGTAACGAAATTGAATAAACTCGCATTATACAACAATAAAATATCTAATATTGAGAAGGGTGCGTTTAGGTTCTTAAAAAAATTAGATGAATTGGTTGTGAGGAAAAATAATATTCAGACGGTCTCTGATGTGCCGTTGTGTGATTTGCCATTTTTGAAAAGTTTGGATTTGAGTGAAAATCGAATAACAAATCCAAGAAATACAAGGTTTTTTTGTGAGAAAACTGAAAAAGTTTTGGACTTTAATATAAATACGAGTATTCTGAAATTGGGTATAGCTGACAGTGCATATGTAAACACGTCCAGTATTGTAAATTATTTGGAAAAACTTAACTTAGCTTACAATAACATTACGGACATTGGATATTCCCTCGATGGGTTAAAACGGCTTAAGTATCTTAATTTAGAAGGAAATAAACTAAAACATTTAACAAATATAATGTTCGGTTCTTTAATAGATGCAACAGAAATTAATTTAAGAAATAATTTATTAAATTCCATATCCAACAAAGTATTTTTGAACCAAAAAAACTTGAAGTTTATAAACTTGGAAAACAATAATTTAACACTAGTTTCTATAACAAATTTAACTGGTTTGCAAAGTCTCAATCTGGGATGCAATAAATTTGAGGCTAATGTTTTAGAACATTTAAATAATTTAGTTTTCCTAGAAACTTTACACTTATGCTCAAATAAAATCACCAAATTAAAATTAGGTAGTTTTAGCAAATTTCCTCGGCTGAAATTATTGGATTTGTCCGGAAATAGAATTCAATTACAATCAGAGACATTTAATGGCTTAAGCAGTTTAGCCTTTTTAAATATTAGTAAAAATTATTTAAGTACACTTCCGGGAAATCTGTTTAAGGACACCACAAATCTGAAAAATCTTGACATGTCTCATAACAAATTGAAACAATTAACATCCAGCAATATATTTTCTTCGTTAATAAAATTAGAACAGTTGAACCTGTCATACAATTTACTAGAAAATTTAGAATACACCTTATTTGAAACATTAAAAAATTTGCAAGTGCTTGATATAGCAGGAAATAAACTACATAACCTACAGTATGACTTAATCTTTTCCGATTTACCTTCACTTTCTGTTATTAACATTAAATATAATTTACTCTCGTGCAACTATTTACTTAAAATGATAATGTTTTTCAAGAAAAACGGCATAACTTATAAAATTCATGAAAAATTCGAGTATGACAAAGAAAATATTAATGGCATTTATTGTACTAATGACGATAATAGTCCAAATTATCAGGCAAGTAGATCTAGATCTGGTGCGAAAAGTGAAAGCAATGGATTTCCTGTAGTTGCTGTTTTAATTGTTATTATTGTAATATTTCTTGTTAGTATTCTAAGTTACAAAATTCGCATTTATTATAAACGAAGGAAATACCGTCCTGATGAATTTGAACTCATTGGAGAGTAACATTTTGATCTTATTATTACTTAGACTTTATAGTTTTAATAATAAAAATGTACCAAAGCTTTTGTTGTTATCTTTAATATTGACCTTCGTTTTACGGATTTATAAAACTGATTTCTCCGTATTTAAATCATACTGTGGAAAGCAATAAATTGTTATAATAATTTAATAATACTTACCAATTTTTATGGATTGTTGAGCAAAAGCACTAACAATAATAGACCCAAATACAAGTAAGTAAAACCCCATATTCTCCCAATTTTGAATATTTACTCGTTATCAATCTTGACGGTGTAAATATATGAAGCTCGAAGCTACTATTGAGAATTGACCCATTTGGCATTAGTAATAAAATATAAGTATTGCTCGAGCTTTATGCTGTCACGGCAAGTTTAAATAATAAATGACCTTCTTCGTATAATTTCATCCTTAATTCGATATGATTTAGAGCTAAAATTGCATCCATTGCGGTGTGGTAAGTAGTATTTACAAAGCATTGATTTGAATAGATTTTCTTGAAGTGATTTATGATATTCAAATTATAAGTTACCATAAAATAGATGGTTTTTTATTATGCTGTTCCAAATAAAATACATGTTTGGATATTAAGTTGTTTGTGCTTTTGATGATAATTGTTATAATTTCAGTGCACGGCACTCGGTTAAAGTAAATGCTTTATTAAAGGTAGGTACTATCGGATTTTTCATATATAATTATTCAATAAAATGTTTGTTGCTTATGTATTTATGGATCTGTTTTCAACTTTTTGTATTTATTTCGATAAGTGTGGCAAGCTATTCCTTAAATTAATTTTGGTCACAGAAATTTTTTTAATCTTTATGATTATTTCTTTTCAAATTTTGTTAAAGGACTAAAAATTGAAATAATGTAGAATAGTAGTAACATAATTATATTTCCATTTTCTTTTATTATACATATAAGTTATTCATGGTTAATGATGGCCTATGAAAAACCACTAGTACAGTAAAGTTGAAATTTTTTATAGTATAGGTTCACGGATGTTAAATATTACGATCTTCAAACACTACAATTTTCTTAATAAAATAAAAAAGAAATTTATTGATTGCATAAACAGTTTTCAGAAAAAGGTAGATATTGTTGACCACATCGAAAGTCGCCGATAGCCTTGTGTGTGCCGTGGTTTTCCCCAGCCCCCCCTCTATGTAGAACATGCGTGTTTTGCGTTTTAACTTAAATCTTTGCAGTTAATACATCTACACAAATTGTATGTTTTTTCCTCCGATTTTACTAGAGTAGTAAAACAGTTTCCCGCTTCTGTCATTTTCTGTGCATAGCATCGACGACTTACGATGTGGTCAAGTGTAAGTACAAATGAATAACAGTTAAGAATCACCTAGATGTTCTTCAGTTGTTCAAATTTTTGAAAAAGTATTTTTGGACACAAAAACTCTATTTTTTATAATATAAATGAAAATTGCATTTTTTAATACATAAATATATTACTACAGTATATGGCAAAAGTTATTCAAAATTGACTGTTATACAATAATAACATAAAATTATTATCATTATACAGTGTGTTTAATCACGGCTGTACGGAAACTTTCTGTGTTATTTTAAATGGAGCATTTTATGTATTATTAACTTTTAGAATTCTACATTTAATTCTTGGTGAAAAGTGTGAAGGTTTCACATTTTAAAAATAAATAGTTTTTCTACGAAAATGCGGAACGACGTTTTTTCTGACAAGATAATCGAACTTGAAATTAGTGTGGAAAATTTTTTCCGCACACATTTTTTAAACTTTCCGCACACAAACAAAAACATAAAGAAGTACTTACATTTAGTTATAATTGTAACATTTATTTAATATCTAACAACCGGAGGAGTGCACATTAGTTCATCGCTTTCGCTTTAGTTTTGAAACTCCATGTTTATATTCACGTAATTTGATCTCAAAATCAAAATTATTTCGAAGACAGGACACAATTTATAAACTGTCAAGAGCTATGAGCTTTCAGTTCTATGACAACAAACTCACTTGATGTTTTTTTTAATTAGAAAAAGATTTACAAATAATTTTATTTTTTACGAATTCCATGTTTTCGTAGAAAAAATCGTATGTAACACGCTTGCGGAAATGGCCCATGGCAATACTCGTGTGATTGCAGCACTCGCTATCGCTCGCGTTGCAAATTTCACACTCGTATTGTCATGATGCGTTTTCCGCACTTGTATTATAATATACTATTTCGATAATATTCATTTTTGTCAAAATTGGAAATGTCAAAAAATGCGTTTATTTTCTTTCTACCTTATAGTTTTTTAAAAGTAACAACGGGTTGAAAAAAACTAGAGAATGCAAGTAACGAGCATCTGGCAGATAAGTCGGAAATACACCATTCAATTTGGTTGATTCAACCAGATTGCACCAATAGAAACATTGAAAGAACTCTAGTGTATTTCTATTGGTTCCATCTGGTTGAATCAACCAAATTGTTCAACCAAATTAAATGGTGTATTTCCGGAAATGGCCACTTAATTTTAGATTTGTAAAATTGTGAACAAAAAAAATCATACAGCATGTTAGCAATTGACTGTCAATTTTCCAAAAGTTTAAACAACGAAATCTTAATTTTTTAAATTGAATCCCTGTTTATTGTTATTCCATGTTATAATATAATTAATTTCTCTAAAACAGAATTGAACCTAAAATTAAATGTACAATAGGTACTAAAACATAATAATATACAAGGTCTCCAATTTAAAATACGACAGGTGGTCTGCAGCTAGCCAAAATTCGAGCAAAAACTTAACAGTCTGTACAAACTAGTGGTTTCAAAATTACAGGCTTCTAAAGTCACACTTCGAAAATGACAATTTTTTTAATGGAACTGTTCCATTTTAAATGTTTTGAAATCATTGGCATTCATAATGAAAGGGAAGGTCCATACACCCATATGGACAAGAATATTCATTAAAGTCGCTAATCTAAAGTACACTTAGAACATATGCTACATATAATAACAAAAACCCTCTATGATATTCCCATGTATGGTAGAAATAAGTATTGTTACAGCGGAGGTTTTAGCGAAAATTGTCTTGATCTTGATCTAACGATTAAGTAGTTAGAATCAAAAATAACTAAATATTTTTATGAAATATCTGATGTATTCAGCTCATTACTTCCTTATAAAATGCAGACATATCTACAGGCTGTTTCAAATTCTTTTCTCACTACAGGGATCTCAGAAACGGTAAGACATACAGCTTTGGTTAAATTGGGGCAAAGTTGCGTAATAATGTGGCCAATAATAAGCCGTTAAGAAATCGAAAATATCTTTTGTAGTTCTGCCTTTTCGTTTTTATTTTTTTTCTGCTCCTATTTCTCAAGATATCGAAAAACTAAAAGCACTTTGTCGTGGACACTTTTAGTGCTTTATAAAATGACGTTAAGATTTTCTTCATGTGACGTTTCGTTTTTGCGCTGATGTCATCAACTAAATTTTTTTAAATACGTTCCTGATTTTTATTTTCATCGTTTTAAGTTGCATTTTTTATGTTCTAGAAAATGGCGTTTACATTTTTTCCATACGACGTTTTCTTCTTGTGCAATTATCATCAGATCATATTTTAAATACAGCCCTGGATTTTTTTTACATTTTCATCAGTATTTTTCCTCACTTCCTCATATCCACACATTTTGGCAAACTTTAATAATAATAATTTTCCTTTTATAATAAATCAAACTAACCTATTATTTATTGTTAGTAGTAATAATAAGAACAATGAAATTAATTTTTTGAAATAATGTTATAAAATAAACACTTATGAAATCGTCAATACTGATGATGGGCTGTACAATGAAAAAAAATACTGATGAAATTGTAAAAAAAAATGACCCGATGATTACACAAGAACGAAACGTCGTATGGAAAAAAATTAAACGCCATTTTATAGAACATAAAAAATGCTACTTAAAACGATGAAAAAAATACAGGGCCGTATTTAAAAAAATGGAGTTGATGACGTCAGCGGAAAAACAAAACGTCGCACGAGGAAAATTTTAACATCATTTTATAAAGCACAAAAAGTGTCCATGGCAAAGTGATTTTGGTTTTTCGATATCTTGAAAAATAAGAGCAGAAAATGATAAAAACGAAAACACAAAATTTGGTTTTTTCAAAAAATCTCCCGAACTACAATAGTAATTTGTATTACTACTAGAAACTGTTTTGCGAGTACTCGTAGTTGCGGGCCTCGGCCTACGGCCTCTGCTCGCAAACCCTACTCGCACTCGCAAAACTCTAGTTTGTAGGCGTGTAATGCACACTATTTTTTGTGCCGAAGTTTATTTAAATAAATAAAATTTACAAAATATTTATTTAAATATTTGGTATTAGGGATTTTTTTCATATTGGTAACACGCGATACTTAAAATTGACACTGACAGTAGTAGCCGAATTACAGAAATAATAATCCGTTTCTATGGAAAATACAAATTTTCTTTATGATTTCAATGATGCCAATCGATAAACTAAAAATTCCCAGTTTTGCCGGTCTAGCCCGGCAAATATGAGTTTCCAGCCGATTTATACGAATGCAAAATGACTAATGCCAACCTGAGGCACAAAAAAGATATTTTTGATTTCTTAACGGCTTATTATTGGCCACATTATTACGCAACTTTGCCCCAATTTAACCAAAGCTGTATCTGTTACCGTATCTGATATCCCTGTAGTGAGAAGCGAATTTGAAACAGCCTGTATATTCCGAACTTTGAAAAACACTGAAACTGAAATCGAAAAATTCACGATTACTATACTTCCTTAATACTTTTTATAAGAAAGTAAAAAGTTAAAGATTATAATAGTATCTATATTATGATACAAGTGTATAAGTAAGCCTTTAAAGCACGCGCGATGGGTTTGAGACCACGACGCGAAGTGGAGTGTTTTTAACGGCGCCAGTGCTTTAAAGGCCCTTATAAACGTGTTAAAACCCATTCACAACCACTTAACGTACGGCACATAACAAAAAAACATAACGTTTGACCAATAGTGGCCAATAATAATTGACAGTGACAAATGTTTAGATTTTTCTATTGGTCGAACGCTATGTTTTTTTGTTATGTCCCGTACGTTAAGTGGTTGTGAATGGGCTTTTATAATAGTTTTTAAAGATTGATAGTTTTTGTCAAGAAGACTAGAAACTGGGGAGCGAACTCAATTAGAAAGAAGGGAAGGCCGATATAATGGCGCTGGACAAATGTGCAGTACAACAATTTAAGAGCACCTGGCGAGTTCGCTCTCCTGTTTCTCCTGTTTCTAGTCTTCTTGGTTTTAATGACACAGATTTATAATAACTGGTCAGATTTTATATTAGAGTAATTTATATTTTTACCTGAAAACGTCAAGAAAGTCAAACTTTCAAGGCTATTTTGGTTCAAGAAAATTGATCATTGCAAGACTAGTACTGTAATATTTTACATGACGATCATTATAGTACTACTTCTAAAAATAGTTCTGTAATGACCGTCATGTAAAATATTACAGTACTAGTCTTGCAATGATCAATTTTCTTGAATCAAAATAGTCTTGAGAGTTTGACTTTCTTAAAGGTTTCAGGTAAAATATTATACATAATACGTCATGAAAATTATTATTCCAGAACTCAGGAAGCTTAAAAGTACTAAAAGCAAAAGCACTAAAAGTTCATTTAAAATGGAGCCATTAATCCAAAATATGTACACCCTAAGGGCAGCGTAGATCAGTGGTCTGAACTAACGGTCTAATTTTGAAGTAATAGTATAGGTATACCTAACTGAATATGTAATTGAATTCGTTGGCACTTATGTTATTAGTGATGCAATTCTTCACATTTAAATCAAAATTTAGGTACCTCTATTCTGATTCTGATGTAATATTTTAATGATATTTATACAGTTATAGTTAATTTAGCATAGTTAATTTTGTAACGTAATTGTCCTTAGATATCCAATAAATACAAACTGTAGAGAAAATATGGAGGCGCTGTGATAGTTACAAGCACGTTTCTAGGGAAGAATTTAGTTCCCTTATAGCCGAGGCCGATATCAACATAACTTGCACTTCATCAGATCAAATGATCAAAACATTTGTTCGATTCAGAAGGAAACTAGAGAATGGAGCGGAATGTTTTTTGAGGTTGGAAGCTCCCTGTGAACTTGTCTGCTAGGCTCCGATCGTCATACATTTTAACATTAACAGTTAAGCAAAATACATAATTACAAAATATGGTTCATGATTTTAAGTACGTATCGATAAAAGCCTTAGCAAAGGACGAAACTTTTGATAATTGAATCTGGAACAAAACTAGAATTGCATTTCTTCAAACAATACTTCTTTTTTTTATAGTTTAGGTAAAACATCAACTTAATTAACCTCTAACTTACACAGCATTCTAGATGAAGATAATAATTAACCTCAACGCTATTTGACAAAATTCAAACCAATTCAAACCTTCTAAATGACATGACAGATCCTTACGCAAATGAACCTAATCGACATAAATCTTTGAAACCAACTAGCAAAAAACCCTATGTTGCGGAAATCGATCCTTATTCGTTATTAGTGGAAAATTTTATTTCGCCAAAGTAAATTCTAAAATACATGTTGTTTATAGTTAATTCGAACATACATTTACAGTGAATTATTTTTTGTCCGGAATCACTCTGCGGTACCTGATATAGATTCAGCCAAGTATAAACTGGAAGTGAGAATTGAAGGCCAACTTGATTGTAGGTTTTTTACATACTCTGAATTAAGGACTTTTCCAAAACATACCATAACTGCAACTCTCATGTGTGCAGGAAATCGACGCGGTGAAATGGCCAAAATAAAACCAATAAATGAATCAAATTGGGGACCTGCAGCTGTAAGTAATGCAGAGTGGTCCGGAGTACGTCTAAGCAAAATTTTACAATTAGTAGGAGTAGAAGATGATGACAAATTCAAACACATTCAAGTAAGAAAAATGAAACAAAAATATAGGTACTTCCATATTACATAAGATTTAGTTCGAAGGAGGTGACGTAGATGTGGAAAGAAAGGAATCTTACAGAGTTTCAATTCCGCTTTGGAAGGCTCTGGATAAAAAATGCGAAGTATTGGTGGCATATGAAATGAATGGTGAAGATCTTTCTAGAGATCATGGTTATCCAGTAAGAGTTCTGGTTCCAGGAGTAGTTGGTGCCAGAAGTGTTAAGTGGCTTATTAAGATTGTAATATCGAGTAATGAATGCGATTCGTATTGGCAACAAAATTATTACAAAGCCTTTGCCCCGTCTGTTGATTGGAAAAATGTTGATTTCTCAACATCACCAGCAATACAGGAAATGCCTGTTACGTCAGCAATTTGTTTTCCAGGACATGGTGAAACAACCCAAGTTGAAGATAGACACGTGCTCGTTAAAGGTAGGAAAGATGTTGAAACATTTTATTTCTTAATTTTAAGCGAAAATACCGTCATAAAATGTATCAAATACGTTGTTAACAAAAACAAATCTGTAAAGTATTTTTAGTGTTGATTAAAATTTCAATGTAGAAACACATTTTCATAATATTATTAGTTTTTTATTTTTATTTTTGTTAATAGATATAATTGTTAATTATAAACATCTTGTATGCGAATAGTTTACTTTAAACACATCATTAGTTTCTGTGGTCTTTTCAATGGTAAGTCTAGTTATTGCTCGTTTTCTTAACAGAGAATTATGGTACCATAAGCAATAGCTAGTAGAATATTTAAAATTCATGAATTTTCCGTAAAAATAACCTGTAATGTTACTTGTTATCGGTTTTTACTTGTCTAATATTTAGTATAACATAATAAAGTTTACAATAAATTGATTTATCCAATCTGCATGACTGTTTTTCTTCATAATGAATAACGAAGAACTCGTGGCGAGAATTCCAGAATCTTTAAAAACATTTTTTGATGTGAGAGTGTATTCACATAATCGTTGGGCTATATTTAGTACTAGACTCTGTATTTTAAGTTTCTAAGAACAGTACAAGTATCAGGTCCATGAGTAATTAATTACTCTTTTCATGTAAAATCTAACGTCTCTAGTTTTTGATACCTTAAGTATCTTTTCTTGTGGTTGGTTTCAGGTTATGCATGGTCTGGTGGTGGTCAGAAAATCATCCGGGTGGATGTTACTGTGAACGGAGGTAAAACATGGGAAACAGCGAGTCTAGACAAGCAAGATAAAGCAACTTCACCTTCTCATTGGGCATGGACATTCTGGTCTTTTAGAATACCTGTTCGATGCAAAAATTGCGATTGTGAGAAAGTAATAATATTATTTTCTACGACATCAAACAGTGTTCATTTCATAGTCGAAACCTGAATCAAAATCCACTAGATTATGTACTGAATTACTTAATTTCATTTTCGCCTTATCTCCATGACAAGTTGCCATGGTGAAAAGGCGAATTGAAATATTTCGTGTCAGATTTTGGAACAGTGCTAAAATAAATACGGCTTGTCACATCACAGTGACAGATTGATGAAATGTCATCAGTTTGTTTCTGTTAAAATTTTTGTTCGTTACAATTTTTTTAGATTATTTCTGCCCATTGTCGTAGAAAACGTATAGTATGGAACTCGCACAAAATAGCAATTTTGCACTTGTATGAATTGCAGCACTCGCTAAAGCTCGTGCTCAAACTTTACACGTGCAAAATATGCTATATTTTGTGCTTGTCAAATAATATACTATTTTATATCAATATCAATACATTTTTAGATTCTATACTTAATTTTTGGCATATTAGATTCCAAGGTTTTAGGTTCTTCAAGTATCAAAAGTAGGTACAAGGGAGAGAATGGAAACATAACTTCAAAAAAATTGAGACAATACAAAAATTGCCTCCCCTTCTTTTATTGCAACGTACCGTTTCCATAGCTACCATCATAACAAGAGCATTCAACATTCGACACGATGTGACTAGCTGATACATTCAAATATCGTGGTCAATATGTCCGCCATAAGGGAATGGTTCTGATTGGCCCTGCACCACCGAACCTTCTCGATTCTCGAGATCATACCTTATCTTTTTATACCATAGCAATAGCGATCAATACTCTGTATATGTACAGTATAGTAACTCAAGTAGATATCAGTTATTTCTCAACAAAGACCTATATTTATATGGTCAGAGTAATTTGATATTTTACCTCATTGAAGACGAAGAGCAGTGACTCGTTGCAATTAGTATAACACAGTTACATTTTATGAAAAAGGAGGAGTTTTCGCAGATTGTATTGTTCAAAAACTAACGCTCTAGAGTGCTAGTGCAAACATACTATAGATAATTTCTTTTTCAATAAATTCAAAATGTTTTTTCCAAAATTCAATTGTATATCAGATACTAGTGTTTATGCGTTATAATTTGGGGAACCTTAGAACTGTTATGTAGGTAACCTCTAAAATTTCGTGTAGAATGAAAAGAAAAAAGGTAAAAATATGCAGAGTGTTCCATTTAAATAATATAAATTTGGGTTGAAATCATAAAAACGAGATATCCAATTGAGGATTTCGAAGTGGCGTCAGAGCCTATTAAATCAGCTGGTCGCTTAATATATTCCTACATAAAAGTAGAAGAAAAAACACTTAATTATTGAACAATATCCTTCTTTGTAAATGTCACAAATGTAAATCTCTTCAGCTATAACAAAACTGATGTTGTTGAAATGCACTTGTAAATGTTAATAAGTATACCTAACTCAAAATACTTTTAATATTTATATAAAATGAAAAACAAATTGACCGTTTTTTTAATGAAGTTATAATATTGTATTTTGCAAAAAATTGGAATTCTCTGCAGTGCAGAAACTTACTTACCTGTTTTTCAAACTTTGAATTATTCACAATAATTTCATTCAGGAACATCTTAAATAGTTAACATTCATTTTCTTTTATAATTTCTAGGTTGAAATTTGGGCCAAAGCAGTAGATTCGTGTTACAACACTCAACCTGAGAGTTCTGCAAATATATGGAATCTAATAGGAGTATTGAATAATGCATATCATAAAGTAATTATAAGTTTGGAAAATAATAAAGAAGATTAATTTGAATATCTGTTTTTTTAATAATCACTCTTCGTTTATTGCATTTTTTATACAGCGCTCCCTTCTAAGACTTTACAAGCCTATATTTGGATTCGGAGAAACACTTAAAAACACGTGTTGTTGATATTCAACCTAAGAAATGCACTTTTTATATTTTTTAAGCATTTGTTTCAATTAGACGAAAAAGGACGATAAGCATCAAAAATTGCATCTCATCGATTCAGGATTCAGGTGACTGCTTCTTGTCGAAAAACCGCCCTCAAATATGACTCCCTGCCAGTTTTTTTGCGATAGGCTGATCGGAAGAAGAAAATACACTGATTTAAAAAAAAGTCATTTTGATAAACCCTATGCAATTGTAGCAATTAAAACACACAGAAGGAAATATGAGAGAAATAAGTTTGATTGCATTGAGAATACTTCAGAAATGAACAATCTTGAAACTATTTAGAATCTGGTATACAAAAATCATGTATTGCAATTTTTCAGCGAACCACTTTTAATGATTTTCATAGTTTGTTTTTTTTAGCATAAGTGCGTTTAATTATTCGGGGTTACTTCCAGTTATGAGATTAAGGCATGTCTCCTTTCAAGTGTCTCCCAATAAGCCTACTGCACAGTTCTTCTCCTTGACTTATTAGGGACATACCATGGTGCATTACAAATTACTCGCAATATTTTGGATTGAAACCGCCGCAGCGTCATTATGTTGGAATCGCTTGCAGATCCCCACAGTTGTATGCGCTCTGTCCATACGGGTTTCATGATACTTTTGTATAAGAGGAGTTTGTTTTCCATCCTAAGGTGGGAGTCTTTACTCATTAACCAGTTGACTTTATCATTTATATTTATAGGATTATCTTTGAATGATTCTTCTGCTACTGCTATTTCTGAATATACGAGTAAGCGTCCTTGGAAATGAGAACACATTATTGACTAGAGTGAACGCACTTTGGCACAGTCCGATCTACAGGATCCAAGTAAAAGAATTTATAGTGACATAGAAACGAGTCATTATAAAATGCATTAAATCGGAGGACAATGAAATTTTGAGGGTGGGTAGTGGTTGCCAACGAAACACTTCACCTCGTTTTTCACTCCTACAATTCCTCAAGAGGTGGCCACCATCTTGAATTTTAAGATTGGGTTCGATTATCTCGGTAAAGCAAATTGAGAATGCCTTATGACACTTGTTTTTTAATATACTATTTTACTTCTCAAAAGAATTTTTCAAGTTCATTAATGGCATTCAAAAGACAGTTTGGTATATATTATTTGTATGATAGGGATAGAAGAAGTGGGCTGTTAACAAATTATGAAGTATAATGCACCTCTTTAGTTTGGATTTTATATAATTTAAGGATGCTGAATTCAATATTTGCATTGAAAATTTATTTGCATAGGGACTTCTTTACAAGTAAAAAATAATGAAGGCAAAAATTGAAATCCTGAAAATAAACTATGGTTTCTCAATCAATTGATTTTAAGTTTATAATTAGGTTATTTAATTAAAATTTGTTCAATTACTTATAGTCTGACTATACAGTAATCTTAATTAAAATTAATATCCAAGGTGCAGAGGATATTAGGTACCTCTTATTATTCTTCATATCGACCTTTATGTTCATCTAGCTATTTCTTTGTAGATATAATTGTTTTTAAGATCTTTGGGTATTATGTACTATGATGGTGCATCAGAAAAGAGACTATGATATCTACTTACCTATTCATCATATTGCCAAATATATAGGTGAAAACAAGACCACGAATCTAATGTTTTCATTCCTAGCAGTGAAAGTAATAAGGGACAGAAGGAGATCGAATCTTATCTGACGATAACCACTTTGTCATTCGGTTGAGATTTTTCAAGTAGGTATTAGTTGATCGGCGTCCTCTTCGGCAGAAATAGCTGTGATCTTCTAATTTTGCCACTAACAGTGGAGTCAAATCGCCTTTATTAGTAAGATTGCTTAATAATCTTGTTCAAATCCGTCAAGGTTATTTGGGATATTTGCACCTGTCACTGTACAAGACGGAAAATTTCACCTTTTGTTCTTTTAGATATCGAGTTTTAGCGAGCTTCGACAACGAAAGATTTGGAATAGCGAAAATTTGCTAAAAATCTGAAAAAATGGTTCGTTGAGAAGATTCACAGATTCACCTGAATCTGTGGGAACTTTTCGGCTGTGGAGCCCATCAAGAGTTTAAAACCGGAATGTAAAAACTCTATGTTTATTTGATGCAAAAAAATCTAATTTGACTACTGTACTGTGTCATTTGAAGGTATGTACTCACAAATTTTTTTTTATTTCTGTCTACCATAATCAATTTTCAAAACTGTTATAACTGGTTACTATATACAGATTTCAGAATGACAACTAGCCGACTGCTAAGACAAGGACAGAGACCAGAGCACGGTGTACGACCATGCGCTGCGCTCCGTCTCATGCAATCGTTGGCATTAGTTATCCTGTACAGGGTGGTCCAGTTACGATGTCCTCATTATTATCTCAGAAACTATTGGGCCCAGGAAAAAAAGTTTTATATAGAAGTTGTACAGTCTATAGTATTCTACATTTTTGAAAAAATATTACTTATACAGGGTGAGTCATTTTCATGTGGCGATATAAAGTTGCATTTTTTTAAATGGAAATCCCTATGTTTTACCCCAAATTATGATTTCTCATCCAATTTACGATAAAAAATATATAAGGCTGAATATGCCTATTATTGATAGTTTCCAAGATATTCGAGAAAATATTTTGAAAAATAATATCGTATAATGTGGGTGTAGCTTCCACCAGGTGTGCTAGAGCAAGCTATTTTATTTGTTTCAATTTCAAAAATACTCAACCAAAACATATTCTTTATTTAGTTAGTTTATAATAAAAAACAAAATATTTAAAAAAATTTAACTATTTTCCAATGTCTACCTGACAGAGCATTATTATTAGCTTCTAGGTCTACTCTATAAAATAATAGTTCTTTATCAAATACTACGACTTTTTCTTACATATGATATCAATTTAAAGTTTACTTGCTTTTTAAGACCAGAAATAAAATTTCCTAGCTAAAAAATAGAACTAACATTGCTCATATAAACAGGCAGATATCATAGTATTTCTAGATATTTTCTCGAATATCTTGGAAACTATCAATAATAGGCATATTAAACCTTATATATTTTTTATCGTAAATTGGACAAGAAATCATAATTTTGGGTAAAATACAAGGTGTTCCATTTAATAAAATGAAACTTTATATCGCCACATGAAAATGACGCACCCTGTATAAATAAATTTATTTAAAAAATGTAGCATGCTATAGACTGTACAAGTTCTATATACAACTTTTTTTCCTGTGCCTAATTGTTTCTGAGATAATAACGAGGACACCGTAACTGGACCACCCTGTACATATTTACTGTCACCCCTAACTAGTGTTAAATTTCAGTAGATAGAAAAATTCAAACTAGTAAATATTGCATTCGGTTTGGGGTTTTGAAAGCTTTTAAAGTTATTTTAATATTCTTCTAAAACAGCCCTAAAATATATTTAAAAACTTACATATTTTAATAGTTAGGTAGTAAGAAATAATAAAAATCATTTTTAATTAACCAACTTATTTATAGCCCTCGGCTATCGCCAAGGCTACAACTTTTCTACTCAGTGTCACTTTCTTTTCTTTCTTAAGAAAATAATATTCACCAAATTTCAATAAAATATTCCCTTTGGTTCAGGAGATATTAAACTTATTTTAAAAAAAATATGCAACTTCAACACCCAGTATTTCTGAAACGGTTGAGTTTTCGATATAAGTTTATTAAGAAAATTGATGTTTTTTTAAGGTTTTCTATTGATTCCCAAATTACCGAAGGTAAAATTCGGACCAGTCTGTATAATAGTAATCGTATAAACGTGTTTGTGTTGTTTTCTATATGTTTTCAACAAATTAAGAACTACCTGGTCTAGTTTGTTGCATTGAACCCTTTCATGTTAAAGCGAGAAAATTCTACTGTTATTTAATTTTAATTTTTTTTTAATTAATTATTTAAATAACATTTAGAAATGTTTATTAAGTAAAATCGTACTTACTCAAATTTAGTGCTTTTCAGCTTTGGAATTTAGATTAATAGATTATAGGTACGCTGTGATTATTCAAAAATACTAGTTTTAATTTTTTTCATTCAATTAAATAACCGAGTCTGTTAATATTACAACGATACATGAACATCCCACCCATCCAGGTGACCATCATCTCATCATCATCATCATCATCACTCTGATCAATACAATAATTTTACTGAAACGGCAACACTGATCGTACGTGGTGCTTTTCAACCTATCTATCTCATCTAACTGCGCTGTGTGACGCTTGAGCGTGTCTTTCAGATCGGTAATGCTGCATCGTATGAGTGTTTTCAACACTAAAAAATAATTTTTGTGTACAAATGTTTACCGCATAATCATAATCGCAGAATATAAAAGTAACTAATATTATTAAGATTTGATAATGCACCTTTGTTCTTAACTAGCTAACAATAAAATGATTTAATCTAACAATTACAGCGTATAGTTTGAATTTTATGTTAGCATTGTTAGGTTAATGTTGTTTATTTTATGGAAATCGTTTAAGTACCAGCTGTTATTTCAAACGGTATTACTACTAGAAAATCGGAAAAGAAATAGAAGTACGTCTGCGACGTCTATATTAAGAACACTATGAGCAAATGGTTTCTTTATTTTATTTTATTAGTTGGTGTATTTGTACTAAAAATAGTAAAATAATAATAGATAAATATAGAATTAACTACCACAATATTTGGTAAAACAATCGTTACTCATTATTTTAACTGTAAAATCTAAATTTATGTTTTATTTCTTATAGGAAATTAGAATTGTAGTCGAATCGTATTCCTTGCATACTAAGTAGGTTTTAGACTCGTCAAATATATTTTTTATATAATTAATGTGTGTGCAATATCATTCATTTTTTTGAGTTACCTGCGCATATAAAAAGAAACAGTTTCCTTTAATTAACAAAACAAAATTTGATTTCATTTACATGTATTTTTAATTGAAGTTGTTTTAACATACTTTAATTCTATTCTACTAAAATAATTGTCAGAAAGTCTTGAGACTTACCTTAAATAAATGTTAAAGCCATAAAGCGGGCAGTGACGTTAATGACCTACAGATAAAACCTACAGAAAGGAACATTTCATGTACCTAGGTTTAATTTTTCTTTTCCATAAAAACTACACATAAACTGATTTTCGCTTAGGTTATTTTGAACATTGCCCAATTTAAGAACTAAAACATATATTTCTTTTCTAACTCTACCGCTACTTACAGTCATACGATATCTATCCAAAAAATTATAATAAATATTTTCAATCTTTACTCTTAACCTAAAATACCCTTAGATTCTTAATGATACTTTAAATTTTCTTCATTGTTTTGAGTGCGATCGTCTTCGTTCTGCTGTGTGTTTAGAAGGTACGCTGACTTTTCGATATTTTGTGGATTTTGTGCTTCTGGTTTGCATTTTATCTTTTAAAACAGACTATAAAAAACGAAGTTACATTAAATTCAAGAATTAATTTAATAAATTTAAATGACAAAATATTTAATGAAATAAATAATTCTTATGTGAAAAAAAGGTGAAAGTTCCTAGTAAAATTTTCATAGTTAATAATAAACACAGGTACACATGAAGTGATTTTTTTTTCGTGTTTTCTAGTAAATTTACAATTAATATTTTTGAAAATATGTATAACTGTTTTTATTAAATGCTAATTACAATTACAAGGACGAAGTATGAAGTGGTTAATGATTAAAATTAGGTATGTTAAGGTTCATTTACAAACAACTCTTGCAAATTGCCAGCTTAAATTCTCCGAGATTTTAGCTTAGAATTGGAAGTAAGTGCGGTAGAAGTGTCCTTGAAAAATTTCGCCGCAATTCGTAATGGCACAATGTAAATGAACCTTGATTATGATACGAGTAATTAAAGTTGACATAAAATACCAAATTAATGATTAGGGATGAGATGATGTCGCATTTTTGAGTTTGCTGATGAGTCTACCTTTTGAAGATTTCCTGCTTTTTGCTTATTATATCTAGCCAATTCTCGTCTGCTACCATGTTTTCCATAAATTTTATAGTTTCCACTCTTATGGGAGCTGGTGTAGAAATCCTTGCTGGACTTTTCTTCATCTTTGTGATATTTTTCCCGAAAACCCTATAAATTAAATTACAGAAAATGGTAGACATAGACGACGTGTAGAATGTAGAAGTTTGATTCAATAATAAAATATTTATAGTGTAATGTTTAACCTTTCTGTAATTTCCTTTTTTGTGATGTGCTCCATCCTTGAATGATGCATCGTGAGCAGACTTCCGTCCCTTGGACTTATGTGCTTTATATTGGCCAACAGCATGATTTTGGTGCTTCTTGCCATGTTTCTCATTGTCTTCTTTTACGTGATTTACCACTTTCTTTTGACCTTTTCTACCTTGCTCTTTGTCATGTTGTGATATTCCTCCAGATTTGTGGTGGGTATGATGAACTAAAAAAATTTAAGACAAAGTCATATAATCACAAATTATTTGTAACGGAAATTTCAATTTATTACCAGCTTTTTTACCGGCTTCTTGAGTCTGTTTTTGTTTATTATGAACATCCTTTGAATCTGCAGAGGGCAAGCTGATTAGTGCTAACCATAGAGTAAAACACTGGAAAATCAAAAAGCAAATTAATTGTGTGACATTATTCGACTGTACTGATTATGTTTAAGTGTCACTTTATTGCCGGCGACAGGTAAAGTACTACTTTATCTGCCGCCGGCGCTTAAGTACTACTTAAGCGCCGCTGGTCATAAGTCAAATTAATTGTCAAAATTTATTAGTTAAAATTTCAATTAATAATTTTACAATTTAATGAATTGTTTGCGTTTGAAGATAAAATAGCATATTTTATTTGGAGCTTAAGTCGCTTTATGTGCTTCGGCTGCTTTTGTCTGACTCACTTCGTTCGTCAGTCAAACCCCAGCCTCTGCACATAAAGCATCACTTAAACTCCTCATAAAATAATATACTATTATAGAGTTAGAGCCGTTTGACACGAGGCTAATTTTAGTACTAAACTTCATACAAGTGATGCGCGCGCAGATTTAGTTGAAAAATTAATAATAAACAATAGGTCTAAATTCATTTTTTTCTGTACAGCATTATACACTCCTGCACCGAATTTACGCACATTTAGTCAGATTGTATACAAAAAAATAGAACATGCTCTAATTTATTGTAACAAGTTTACGAAATCTGCGCGCGCATAATTAGTATTAAATTTAGTACTAAAAACTAAAATTAGTGTCGTGTCAAATGGCTCTTAGGTATAGGTGCACTTTTCATTAATCTATACGAGTACACCTATGTATGTAAGTACCATTGTACCTATATTGAATAAAGCTATAATCTTTAATAATTCCATCTCTTTCTTATAGGTGTACCTATTGATGTGAGAAATTTTTTTTCTATTTATTATTGTTGCTTAATGTAATGAGACCGTTAGATTTATCTTTGTTTCGGTACAGTATCTTATGTCTTTTTGTGAAGTTGTATAGAGTTTAATTGTGGAATTAAATTAGTTCTTTGGAGGAAGTAATAAGAAGTTATCGTGAATACATTATGTTAAGTAGGTAATGGTGAGAGTAAATCCATTAAGTTTTTAATCTCATAACTGTTTTTTATTTTATAATACATATTTAAACAATTTTCCTTCCTTAAGAAGAAATCGAAGTAGAAACATTTTCTTTCATCAACAACTCAATGTGTTACGAGGAGTTGACAGTATAGACGTAACTCTAATACTAAATTCATAGAATTTAATGCTCATTCGAACCAGATAATATAACGTATTTCACGATCAATAGGAAGATCTAAAAATATTTCAATATGGATATTATTGGCCACTGTTGGTTGAATGTTAATTTTTATGTTATTTTTCCTAACGTATGTTTCATAAGTTTTGTCAAAAAATTAAAAATAAAATATTTTTATCTACTACCAATTCATAATAGCCTTGATTTGACATTAATTTGAGTAAGGTAAGTCAGATTATTACGCAACATGTGTTTTAAAGAAATCATTACCACACTGAAATTTCAACAAGAAAATTCTTTCTTACGAGTATTTATAACACAATTTTTACAATTTAGTATCTTTATAGGAAAGTTTATATTTGTAAATATCTAATTACAATATAATATATATTGTTTAATTCTTTAAAATTTTTTATTAACATTGAGTAATGACACTTCATACTCTTAAGTTTGATTTTTTGAAACCTGGAGAATTTTATAATAGCGTATCTACCTAGAAAAAACCCTAACTTCACGTTAGATAACTGAAAAAATTTTTAGTTTTATTTTATAATAAATTAGTTTTATATTTTAATAATAAATATAACACGGTCCACGTCCCAGATTTTTTGGTGTATAAATTGTTTAATTATTTGAAAATTTATAATTCAAATTCATTGTTGTCTAGCGCTGGCTAGTTTTTACTCAACTTAGGTTAGGTAGTCCAGTACGACAACTTGACAGTAACTACTGAGCAATGTCGCTGAAGATAAATTCAAAATTCATTTTAATTATTTAGACGGTAGAAGATAAAATCTTGTATATTACACGTGGGATATACACACATTAACATATTCGTCTGATTACAGAACTCGTCTACGACTCGTTCTGCAATTTCCAGACTCTTATGTTAATGATGTTCATATCCCACTTATAATATAAATAACTATTAAAACAGTAAACTTGTTATTTTGGACATTTGTGCCTTTTGCGGTATTTTTGAGCATTTCTGGCCAAAATTCTAAAAATAGTGCTGCCAGAAGTCCAATTCTCCCTGGCTAGTTTCCTGACAGACACACCAACTCTACTTTTAGCCGTTCTTACCACTCTTCCGCACTGCTGAGGAGTTAAAAGCCTTGGTCTTCCACTTTTTGAAAGGTTCATACATGGGATACCCTATTCGCATTCCGCTATAGTTCGATGTACGGTCCTAGCTGATATATCTTGGTTTTGAAAAATACCCACTATTTCAGGCCTTACGCATTTGCCCAACTAAATTATAAATACTTTTTGTAATTTTCAGTTTGTAAGACATTTTTCGCAAACCGAATAAAGATTTCCATGTGCCAAATTGAAGCCTAGTAAATAAACATACTTTTGTTTCCAAAGCCATCCCGGGAAGTTGCATAGGTACCCCATTAGCGTACCTTGAATTTTTTGACAAAACTTATGAAACATACGTTATGTACGTTAATTGGATATCAATGAAAGCTTAGATCTGAAAACTTACATGTTCGTAATTCAACGTAATTTTTTAATGAAAATATAGGCGGCTTTTTATAATTATAAGTAGGTAGGTAGAACTTGCAAATTTTAGTATTCTACACTTTATTCTAGATTTAAAATTATTATTATTTTAATGCACGTAACGTATACAATTAACGTATTATAAATAAAACCTAAATATTTGCTACGTCAATTTTTACTGGCCACGATCACATCTAATTAACGTAGTTGTGACCAACAACGAGAAACGTTAAATTTTGCTATTGGTCATATGTTAACTTTTTATATCAATTTACTTACGATAAGTGGCTTCAAATGAGGTTTAATTGGACGTCAATGAGCCTTTATAATTATTTTCACATTATCATTTTTTTAATTGCTGATTGTGTTGAATTTGTAAGAACATGAACATTATAAGTAGGTACCTACCTTGATAAAAAAACATAATTATGCTTTAGCAAATAATTTATTTCCATGGCAATATAAAGTAAAATAACACATAGGGTATACATTTTATAAATGCTGTCACGTGGCCAATATATACATGCGAACACAATTCATTTTTAAATTTTGATTTAATTATCGCTGTCAATATCTTCTAAAAGGTATGGTTGGGTTTGACATCACTGTACTTTAATACAGTGAGATTCACTGGTCACGTGAATGTGTTTTATAAAATGGATGACTTGTAATTAGACATCCTATAATTATGCTCAATGTATGTATAGGGAATGCTTGATAAAAACGATAATTATAGGATGTAACTCTTTGTAATGTAGAATAGAAAGGTAAGTGCTTACAGGGCTTTTTTAAATATTTTAACTTTTTTTCGAAAAAAGATTTTTCTAGAAGTCTACATAATTATAAAAATTACAAAACAATTAATTTTAAATAGGTAGGTACACAAAACTTTTATGTTTATGTTTAGATATGAGCGAGGAATTCTAAAATTGATGTTGTGTTCCACCAAAAGTAAGAAATTGTTGTGCGCAAAATAATAATAATCGAACACTCTGTATAATATTCGTACATATTTTCAAGGTATGGACATTTAGAAGTGAAGAATATTTGGTCTTGAACACTTCTTGGTATTAGATTTACTGTAATAAAGAGCCATTATTAGGTTGTCATGAGGCAGAAGTATTGCTGCTTCCTAACAGTTACAATATAATTGAAGTCAGAGGGAAAAGGAATTATCCTAGTTGTAACATTGACTAAGTAGGTAGGTATACTCGTATACCATAGTTTTCGCAATTAGTCATTTTGTAAAGTGTACGATTTCGCATATTGCCGGGCACATTTACACCTCTCACCATATCAATTTTAGGACTTAACGCCTGTTTCCCTATTTGCTTTTGTTCAGGTTAATTTTAGTAGTTGATTAAAAGCTGTAGTTATAATAATAGTTATTTATATTATAAGTGGGATATGAACATCATTAACATAAGAGTCTGGAAATTGCAGAACGAGTCGTAGACGAGTTCTGTAATCAGACGAGTATGTTAATGTGTGTATATCCCACGTGTAATATACAAGATTTTATCTTCTACCGTCTAAATAATTTAAAATGAATTTTGAATTTATCTCCAGCGACATTGCTCAGTAGTTATTGTCAAGTTGTCGTACTGGACTACCTAACCTAAGTTGAGTAAAAACTAGCCAGCGCTAGACAACAATGAATTTGAATTATAAATTTTCAAATAATTAAACAATTTATACACCAAAAAATCTGGGACGTGGACCGTGTTATATTTATTATTAAAATATAAAACTAATTTATTATAAAATAAAACTAAAAATTTTTTCAGTTATCTAACGTGAAGTTAGGGTTTTTTCTAGGTAGATACGCTATTATAAAATTCTCCAGGTTTCAAAAAATCAAACTTAAGAGTATGAAGTGTCATTACTCAATGTTAATAACAAATTTTAAAGAATTAAACAATATATATTATATTATAATTAGACATTTACAAATATCAACTTTCCTATAAAGATACTAAATTGTAAAAATTGTGTACTTGTAAGAAAGAATTTTCTTGTTGAAATTTCAGTGTGGTAATGATTTCTTTAAAACACATGTTGCGTAATAATCTTACTTACCTTACTCAAATTAATGTCAAATCAAGGCTATTATGAATTGGTAGTAGATAAATTATTGAAATAAGCATTCCCAGAACTTTAAGGCAACTTTTTCAATTGCAAACACCCTGTATATTACAAATTTCATATTTTTGTATCACAATATTCCCTAGACCTTACTTTTTAGAACTCCGAAATAATTTTTAAAAAACTACAAAGTATAACTAAAATAAACGCGTTTTTTGAAATCTCTAATTTTGTGAATTCTTTTTTAAAAGTGTAAATATCTCGAAAACCGTTCATTTTAAAAATATAAAACCTTCACACTTTTTCATCTAAAATTACGTGTATCTGAAAATCCATTAATATACAGGGTGTTCCATTTAAAATAACGAAGTAAGTAGCTGTCCAGCCGTAATTAAAAACCCTGTATAAATGAAAATTATTTTAGGTTATGGAGCAGTAAATTTCTGACAACTTTTGTCTTTAAAATTTTTTTCTATTTCCAAAGCTAACGAATTAAAAATTCGAATTAATTTAATGGACACCTTTAAATTTATAGGAGTAATTAATATAAATTTTGCATTTCTACGATATCAGGATATCAAGAATAAACAATTCACGGGAAAGATAAATTTAGATGTACCTATGTAATCATTAAACTATATGA
Source organism: Pediacus dermestoides (assembly GCA_963942485.1). Classification (NCBI taxonomy): domain Eukaryota; kingdom Metazoa; phylum Arthropoda; class Insecta; order Coleoptera; family Cucujidae; genus Pediacus; species Pediacus dermestoides. The sequence continues at coordinate 29,442,309 of OZ012625.1, read as the reverse complement.
ATCTGGTTAATATGTATAAGCAAAAATTTACCTGTCGGAAATATTTATATTATTTTAATATAAGCTACTTTTAATGAAATTATGAAGTAAATCATGTGATCCACAACTCATATTTTTATAAAAAAAAAACAGATCTGGCGCAATAAAATTTTGGTTTACTTGCGGTTAAATTATATCTACGTATTACACAAACAAGAATCTATTTCTATGTTTGATATTTTATACAATACTGCAGTGGTGTTTTGTAATTTAGATGAATTTTTCCATAAATTACAATATTAAAAAAAGTTTTATATTATCCGTATTGGAATATTTTGTAATTTGTCACAATGTAATTTAATTATAATGCATGTGCCAATTCAATTATAACTGTGTAACTACAATTTATTTTTACTTTTGTATAATTTAGTGTTGATAGAAATAAATATAAAAAATAATAAAAGATTAGAGATTATGATTAGAAAGTATTTATTATTTATTTATACTAATAACCAAGTCTTTGTATAGGTATTATTTTAGGTTTATTAAACCAATATCAATATGTAACTGATTGTAATGCATAACAAATTTTAATATTTCCAAACAAATAACAGTAAAATTATATTCATTTTACAGACAATCGAATTTTTCTAATCTAAGATACGACGTCCGACGTTCTTTATCTTTTATGATCAATCAGTTGAAATGTTTTGAGGTATATAAATAAACTAGATCATAACAAAAGCTTTAAACTCACATTTAATGGAACGTATTAATTACATGTTTTATGCTGTGTTGCTTGTTTTCCCTTTAAATATTTCATTTCTGGTTTTATATGCGGGACAACTATCATAACAAGAATTTTCCTGATGTGAAATTGCGTTATTTAAGTTATAATAAGTACCTACTTATAACGGAGTATAAAATTATACAAGTATGCCGGTAAGTTACTGTTTTAAAAACTATCTAAATATTTAAGTTTATTAAGTAATTTCACGAAAGAAACTGCAAAAACAATTTCGTGTTTATTTTATCCTGTGTACGCCAATTTAGGGTAAATAAATATGCAGCAAAATGATGTTTGGCTGCATCAATTAATGGTGAGTAACTTTGATTCTGTTCTAGAATCTAGAAACTTACCAAACAAAAAAGGAACATTAAAGTCCTCAACTGTCAACACAACACAATAATTAAAATAATAATAAATTAATTCACATGCCCAAAAAACAACTTACCAACAAAAATGTAATCTTCATGGTGTCTGGTTGGTATGTTTTATGAACGCGCTCTGGTTTCTTACTGAATAATTTCCTCTTTTTCGATGCAAGTAATAAGGTGGGGAACAGGTAGAGACCTCCGCGGCAATCAAACTAGTCTTCTCTTTGGAAACTGCTAAGGTTAATGATACTTGTCTGCATAGAGGATCTAAGAAATATTAATTCATTCAACTCGTGGATAAATATTATACTTGTATCATTCATTCAAACTGCTCACTATGGGGTATCTATTACACAAATCTTAATTATAAATTTGCACCTCACTTATTATCGGGAAAGTAGCCATTCATCTATAAAATAAACATTTTTGTAATGAAAATAAAAGTGGTTAATTGATAATAAATAGAGTTTTTTCGCTTGGTTTTCTCTTTCAACCACAATATGGTTGTGGGTCAGTTTAATGCGAAATTCGGTTTTTAATTTGTAATTAAGCATAGTTTTGTACAAAAGGATTAATAAGTGAAAAACAATGATAATTTAAAATAACGAGGTTTGTAACTGTATTAGATAGTTGGCATATTGTTTCAATTAATGCGGGCTAATCTATGGAGAAATTTTATTAAAGCCTCTACTTATATATTTTGTGAATTTAGACTATTATACAATCGATTTGGGTACCTAATCAATTTTTTCATCTAAAGTCCGGTATTTCGATAGGCGGTTAATACTAACTATGATTTATTTTGTATAGAAACAATTATTACCAATCATTTTTATGGATATAAACTGTTACAGTTATTGAAATATCGGACCTAACTAGATACGTCGATATTGTACAAAAAATAGCCAACTGATAAGACAGGGACACAGACCAGAGCACGGTGTACGACCATGCGTTGCTCTCCGTCTCACGCAATCGTTTGGCTAGTTGGCATTAGTTACTCTGTACAATACCTTACAGAAGAATATATATTTTTGAAAGGCAGTTGATACCTGAACTTGATTATAAGTAACTGAATGTTCGAAAATATGCAACTAATTAACTAATATAAGTACATATTATAATAGAGGGAAGTTTTATTATTAAAATTTTTTTTTGACTAATCTATACAGGGTATTTGGTACATCGATAGAAAGTTTTCACTAAGTGATAGTCGGGGTTGTTTGGAACGTATATGACCATATTTACCCTTATGCAGAGTCTCACCGTTTTTTAAACATCGACTTTTTTAGATATTTTTGCGAAATAGTTGAGTAGTTATTAATACATATTATTTTTTATGGAACTAAATACTTTCAACTTTCTTAAATGTTTTTTTTAGATATTCTAATATGCACTTTGACGAAACAATACGAAAACAAATGCCTAAGTAATAGTATAAATTTATTTTTCCGTATTTTTTCTATGTAAAAAACGGCGAGACTTTGCATAGGGTAAATATGGTCATATAGGTTCCAAACAACCCCGACTATCACTCAGTGAGTACTTTCTATCGATGTACCAAACACCCTGTATAGTCTGTAGTCTGACTACAGACGACTCAGAAAAAGTCACTTCTACTCCCAATAAAACATGCTTTTTTTATCTTCAAGCGTCGAAAGTTGATTAAATGTAAATGTAAAAGTAATTAGTGATTTTTATTGTCCGAAGTATAATTTTAATTATTATCGAAGGAGTTTAGTTCAAGGAAGAGATCGTTTTATTATTACCTATATATTTTGCATATCATTCTCTTTCACTTACGACTGACCAAACTATTCTAGTAGTTTACCTATAGCACTGGCAAGCAGTCAATGTTGTATCTCATGATTTTATAAACTACCTAGTCAATGAAACAGGTATCACTCATTTAAATGATCATAAATTTATAACGAAGTGAAAAATATCTGATGTGTCCAGAACATGACTTTTTTATACGATGTGGATATAGTTTTGAACTTTAGAAAGTACTGAAGCGGTTTACAATAATCATACCACATTCGATATTTTATTAATACAGGGTGATTCACGAGGAATAATGAGCCTGACCAAATTCTCGATATAACCAACATTACATTTTAATAGGTCAGGTAGATTTCAAATATTATTTGTAATAAATATGAAATCATAGCGAGCATAGCTAAAATTTGTCAGTTTTCACATTAAAATAATGAAAGACAGAAGATGGACAGAAGTAACTTAAATACCAACGCGAAAGATGTTTTAATAACGAACAGAATATAAAAATTAAGTGAATCAATTAAGGAGATGTTCATGTCTTGCAGAAATTTAAGATACACTAGACCGTTCAGTCTTTCGCGAAAAAAATATAGTCCTATAATTTTGTTCCCCAATATTCCACACCAAACATTTGTAGAACAAACTGTCTGAAAGTGTCCTTCACGAATCCAGTGCGGGTTATTCTGGGCATAATAGTGACAATTATGTTTGTTACACCTCCATTATTGCTAAAAGTTGCTTCATCACTAAAAAGCACATTTTCCAAAAAAAATGGATCTAAAATCATTTGTTCCTGAACGAATCGACATAAATTCAGTCTTTTCGGGTAATCTGCTTCTTTAAGCTCTTGGACCAAGGTGATATGGTAAGGATGGAACTTATTTACATTGGCAATTCAGCAAATATAGAAGACTGGCTAATGCCTACCCTTCTTGCCACTACGCGTTGCTTCACATCTGGTTCCTCCTCAAAAATTTGAAGGACTGCTACTTCGTGTTCCTCATCCGGGGCTATCCTTCGCTTTGATAATTTAACGGGAGGCCAATTACCTCTCAACTGACCCTCCAATCTTTTAAAAATCGTGTCTGAAGGCGCTCTTCTTTTGGGATATCGCGGTGCATAAACACGGGCAGCAACAGATGCATTTTTGAAACATTCTCCATAAACTAAAATCATGTCAGTCTTGTCATCATTGGAATACCTGTACATTTTGAACAGTTAATAATAAATTTTATCTACGACTAATAGTATATTATTTTATGAGGAGCTTAAGTGATGCTTTATGTGCAGAGACTGGTGTTTGACTGACGAACGAAGTGAGTCAGACAAAGCAGCCGAAGCACATAAAGCGACTTAAGATTCGAATAAAATATGCTATTTTTTCTTCAAACGCAAACAATTCATTAAATTGTAAAATTATTAATTGAAATTTTAATAAATAAATTTTGACAATTAATTTGACTTATGACCAGCGGCGCTTAAGTAGTACTTAAGCGCCGGCGACAGATAAAGTAGAACTTTACCTGTCGCCGGCAATAAAGTGACACTTAAACATAATTAGTACAGCAGGATAATGTCACACTTAAATGACGTTAGAAGTTTTATAAGACGCCTTATTGTGGCACAAGTTGTTTGAAGTACGACGAGCGAAGCGAGGAGTGCTTCAAAGGAACGAGTGCCACAATAATGTCTTATAAAACAAGTGTAATATACTATTTTTTCTATTTTGCATCTATTTATATTTTAAATTTAAGAATATGTGCAAAATATAAACCTAGGAATATTTGGAATGATTTGACAATGGTTGGTAACACTAACCAAACCTAACCAAACAATTTAAACAAGGTTAATTTGAAATTACTTGTCAATTTTACTTCATAATCAGCAAGAAGTTTTTTTGGCATTTTATTAAAATATGTATACAAGCAAGTATAAGTAATACACCACCTGAACTAAGAAAAAGAGCCCAATTAACTATAAATGATTTACTTTCGAAGTAATAATAATAAAATGTTCAAAATTACACTATTTTCTTTTCTACAATTTTGTGAGGTTGGCTTTGGCTTTTGACGTTGCGTTACCCACATGTCATTGGAAATTAATGGCAAGCAATGTTACCACTATGAAAAAATAAAAAGCCGGAGTTCCTAATGAAGCTATTATGAAACCCGTTTGAGTTTCATAATGACTCTGTTAGAGACGCAAAATAGAAAAATATATGTATTCTATTTGTGGTTTTTGCAATATAATGAATCTCATTATTCCATACAAATTCCATTATTCAATACTTGTAAACCAATGAAAAAATAGTATAACAATCACAATTTCTGTGAAATTGAAAATAGCCATGGAAACTATGACAAACAAAATGTCAGTGTAAATAAATACTTGTCAAAATACTGATAGTGTTGTACGTATTGTGTCATTTTATAATGGAAAATGTGAAAAGTGATATTGAAGATAGATTTTCGTCGTAGATAAAGTATAGTATACAACTCGCTGTAATGGCTATTATTCCCTCGGATGTTACAACACTCGCTCGCTTCTCTCGCTCGAGTTGTAATTTTCATCCTCAGGAATAATAGCTTTCATTATAGCGTCGTAGTATAATATACTATTGTAGCGTTTGTCAAAAGTGAAAGTGATAATAATAGGCACGATGTTAGGCATCGTGGATTCAAATTGCATTTCTTTTTTAAAGTGTTGCAAAGTAAGTTGTGAAAATGTAATCGTGGTTGCATCGAGAATTTGATCAGGCTCATTATTCCTCGTGAATCATCCTGTATTAATGCAAATTAATTTAATTATTATTTTATATCTGGTGAAATCTTCGTATTAATTCGCAAATATTCTGAAACTTCAACAATAGCTATTGAGTTGTACGGAAAAACGTCCACAAAAAAATGCAACGGTAATAATTTTATCAAAAATATTTGGGGTCTTTTCGGTAGTATTTTTTTTTTGACGAAATAATTAAAAAATAATAGAAGATATATGAAAATTTTAATCCTAAATAGAAGTTAAAAAGAATAAAAAAAATCTATTAAATTGTTTCTTGAAATTTTAATCAATTTAGATAAGTCGATTTAGAGTTATCGCAGATACAGACTGACATATACACAGACAACATAGCGAAAATAGTCAAAATGGATTCAGAGGCCCTCAAATCACGATTACTATACTTTCTATAAGAAAGTAAAATCTTTATAGGTAATCAATTCAAAAATCAAAGTGAAAATAACCCTTAATTAACCTATTTTTGGATTTCATGGCTCTCAGACTTCAGCACAACCTCTTGGTAATCGATGTGTTAAACCTTGCGATATATTCCTCTTGAAGAGATTCTATTTGTTCTCAACTTGGTAATCTTTGTCTCAAAATACTACAAAGGTGTCCGAAAGAGTTAACGTCAGACCTGCTGGCTGGCCATTCCATTACTTTAAAATTTTGTCCTTTGGAAAGATCTTGAATGATTTTTGCTTTGCATTATCTTGTTGCAAACTGAAATTAAGACTTTCCAGATTGACATATGGGATAACTATAACAAATTCGATAAGTCGTTTTTGAGTTATGGTGGATACAGACAGACACACATACAGACATCATGGCGAAAATGGTCAAAATGGATTCAGGGGCCCTTAAAACGTGTAAATCCATCAAAATCTCGGAGTCTAAAAAAATCACGATTACAATATTTCCTTATATTTCGTATAAGAAAGTAAAAACAACGCTGCACTCCATGGAGTCTAGCAGTAGCCGCAAAATGGATGAGAAGCAGTTAGCGTTCTCACTTGTAGGGATAAATGAACAAAAATGATGATATTCTCGAAGGGTAGTTATCCTCTGTCGATCTTGGTAAGGTCTCCTCCAAATAATACCGATTTACCTAAGCCTATTCAAGAATTGATGGATTAAGAGCTGACTCGCTTGAAGCAACTAAGACAAGTATCTTTGGGAGTTACCTTCTTGCAAAAGAGTGACAGCACCAGCAATATGAATCTAATTAAAATCTCTAATTGGTACGTTTGGTCCTGCTAAGAGTCATAAGCCATCGCCGTCACCGTTCATGATTAAACGTCCGTATGACACTGAATATTTTTATAAGCATGATTACTCTTATTTAATTTTTTTTTTGTCAAAATGAGACCAACACATCCGAAGGTTTTCTTGATTAATGTGGTATATGGTATATCATAAATATAAAAATTTACCAAAATATCTAACTAAAGAAATTATATATCAAGGGTCATACCTAATTAATTATGAACTAGCTTATTTCAAATACGCTAGTTTGGTTGTAATCAGATCTAGGTAGGAACCAGACAATGAAATGAATTTATTTTAAATATAAAGAGATAATGTGCAACGGTTGACTGGTTGCCCACCGTTCTCTCTCAGGGAACTTTTTATGAAACCCGGCAATTTTAAGATTTTAGACCTGAAAATCCCTTGCATGGGAAACTCTGGGTATATAAGAATTATTTTCAGTCTACATGTGCCTCATACCCTATCTCCCTATCTCTATGTGATCAATATTTAATCACTGGTCAAAACTCTACCTTTTTGCTTATAATGCCCTGGCTAAATAATAGTATATTATACTACGACGCTATAATGAAAGCTATTATTCTTGAGGATGAAGATTAGAACTCGAGCGAGCGAAGCGAGCGAGTGTTGTAACATCCGAGGGAATTATAGCCATTATAGCTAGTTGTATACTATACTTTATCTACGACGAAAATCCATCTTCAATATCATTTTCCACATTCTCCATTACAAAATGACACAACACGTACAACACTATCAGTATTTTGACAAATATTTATTTACACTGACATTTTGTTTGTCATGGTTTCCATGGCTATTTTCAATTTCACAGAAATTGTGATTGTTATAGTATTTTTTCATTGGTTTAGAAGTATGGTATAATGGAATTTGTATGGAATAATGAGATTCATTATATTGCAAAAACCACAAATGTAATACATATATACTAAGTGACATGGAAAAAAGAACACCTAGTAATAATTAGTTTATTTCAATGATATTTGGTATACATGTTTGTTTAGCTTAAGACAAAAAACGATCAGTTTTTCAGTCATATCGATGCATTACTTTTGGTGTTATAACGTTTTTTCTTTAAAAAACGCAAGAGGCGACAATGGACTTTTGTACTAGCTACAGGTACCATTTGTTTTTCGTACAGTACATTTTAAGAGTTTTTATGATCTGTCATTATGCTTAGAGCGAGAAGACGTGAAAATTTTTATGAACTTAGCGAGTTTGATAGGGGGCGAATACTGGGTCTGCGAGAAGGCGGTTTATCCTTCAGAGAAATTGCCACTAGGACGAATGGGAGTCTAAATGCCGTGGTGTATTGTTGTCGGGCATGGTTCCAGGAAGACCGAACATGAAGAGCAAGAGGTACAGGACCTCGCCGAAGACCCACAGAAAACGAAGATCGCCGCCTTAGACTTTTGGTTCTAAGGGCTCGCTTCACTTCCACAGGGGCGATTGCGGACCAATGGTTTACAGAACATGGAAGGCATATTGGGATGCGAACCGTTCATCGCCGCATAAGAAGTTTTGGACTGTTTTCCTACCGTCCTCAACTTGTGTTATTCCTCACTCCTGAGCACCGACGTAACCCACTGGAGTGGTGTAGAGAACGGATGCCTTGGAAGCAGGAATGGAATACGCTAGTCTTTAGCGACGAATCCAGATTCTGTTTGGGTACGCACGATGGTCGGGCAAGAGTGAGAAGGCGACGAGGTGAACCGCGTGATCCTCAATTTCCTGTGGATAAGCATGTGTACCGCACCGTTGGAGTTATGGTGTGGGAAGCTATTGCTTATGACACTAGGTCACCTTTGGTCTTCATCAGAGGCAATATGACCACCTAGCGCTACATTCAGGAAGTAGTGGAAACACATGTTATACCCTACCTCAGCATCCTTCCCAATCCACTTTTTCAACAGGACAAGCCCGACCACATGCAGCAAACGTTACGTTGGACTACTTTCAGCGTAATCAAATCAATTTGTTGCCCTATCCACCAAGATCTCCGGATCTTTCACCCATTGACCACATCTGGAACATTATGGGTAGAAGATTGGTAAATTTACTCCATCCCCCACAACTTCTAGGGGCACTTTATCATGAAGTACAGGTAGCCTGGAATGAGATACCTCAGGAGGAAATTAATCATCTCATTAGGAGTATGCCCAGGCGTGTTCATGAGTTCCCAGCACACCATGGAGGCCCAAACCATTATTAATTTTTCTCGGGTTCTAACTGTCCGATTCTCTTCATATTTTGATCGTTTACTTACCTTACCATAATAAACATGTATGCCAAAAATCATTGAAATAAACTAATTACTACTAGGTGTTCTTTTTTTCATGTCACTTAGTATATTATATATTAGTCGTAGATAAATATAATAAAGTAACTAATAGTAATTCAGCAGCAAATATCGCCTGTTGCTTTGATATTTTTTAACACAAGATCACAACAAAGTTACAAGATACAAGCAGACGAGAATGGTCATAAGCCTCCTGTTATCGTTAAAAAATGTATGTAAGTTCTGTAACTAGGATGTAAAAAGTCAGATAAAGTGCACATAAAATGTTATAATTTCAATTGTACGACCAGAGTTAGAGACCTAAAATGGTCAGCATTTTCTTTCAAACTGTCATTAATCATCATTAACTCCCAAAAATAGCACGGTTTTTTGAGACATAGATCCACTTTTCTAATTTTACACGTATCGTGAGATGTCATCTACAAATATACGTAGACTTTTAATAAGGTACCTATCCTACATGTATTGTCCTTTTAAATAAATTATATGATCTATTTATTTTCCTGTAAATTGACATTTTTCGGATTTTCCCTTACTAACCACGAGTGGTATATGATAAATAATATGAAATTAGAAATTTTTTAGCGAGTGTTGGATTGCCTCAGGAAAGTAATCTAGGTCTATTGCTATTCTTGTAATATTTAAGATTTAGTCTTTGCTGATACCTAATGTTAAAAATATCTAGGATAAGCTCTAACATTGTCAGTTTAGAGCCCTTTAGCCCCTGGGTGGTAGAGGTTTCGCGTTCCCCAGTCTCCAAATTTATAACTGCCTCTAATACTTTCCTCCATACACCTCAAAACTATTAACTTAATTTTCTTTGAGATTTTTTTAGTTTTTTTGTTTGTATACTTTAGTCTCTTTTCTGCCAAAAGATACAGCATTCTGAGATGAGTTAAAAGAAAATTAAAATTTTTATTTTATTATAAGCAAGTAATAGCACATTATGACTATCGATTTCTAAATGACATATTAGAATTAACCTTGAAGGTTTTAAATTATAAAAAGTAAATTTGAACAATATCTAGAAATGATAAATTGGAAGTTTTTTGAAAACAGTTTAGGAGTTTAGTTACAATAAATAGTATTGAGTTTGTTAAAAGTACGACATAATTTCAAAACTTGGAATTGGCATTTAGCGCCTAAATTTTCAAAATTTTAGCATTTTTTGACGATCGATTATAACAGAGACATTAGAGAGAACCTTAAATGCTTTTATTTTTTACTTGACAATAATTCGTTGTTAATACCTTGGATACGAGATATATAAACAAATCCATTACAAAAGCGGGCGTAATAAGTTTATTACGCCCTATTTCTGAAAATAACCCAATAGAACTGTCTCACTGAAAATTTTTTTCTCCTGTCTTCAAATTTGTGCAGATTTCTCTAAAGTGAAAAATAAAACTTTGTATGTATCGCAGGTATAACTTGATGTTTATAAATCTCGGGCAATTTACAAACTCTCGGGCCAAAGGCCCTCGACTTTGTAACTTGGTTGCCCTCGAATATAAACATCTTCGTTATTCCCTTGGTACATAAATAACTATAAACTCGGAAATTTGGAGATGTGGTGCTAATGTTACTCAAATAAGTCATAAAATATCTATCAATGGAAAGTCTTAAATATTTAAATTTTAATTTATTCAATTGGCATTTAGTTAGAACCAGTTCTAAAATTTAGTTAAAAGGTCGTTTCTATTTTTGATACATATGACATACCAAAGTCTAAATCTCATTCACCTAAAGTCCACTTTTATTTTGATGAAAGAACTGGACGTTCTAATTCTAAATGTTTAGCACATTTTGTAAGTAAGATAAGATAATGTTCTAAATGAAATATTATTATTATTGCCATGGGAGATAGTTATAATTAATCGTCGCCATTTCGATTAATATTTAAAATCTACTTCAATGATCTAATTTATTAATTATCATTAGAGTCTGGAAGAGAATTATAGAATTTCTGCTGATAGCATTAAAAAAAGTGAAAAATTCTCTTATTATCTTATTGTATTAATTATTATTGATAACAAAAAGTTTCTTGTAACCGCATAAAAATCATCGTCTACAAAATATGCCAATAATTTTATGGTTAACTTAAATAAGTAAAGGTATTTCATTTACGGTGTAATAAATAGATATTCAATTGAAGTGGTTAAAAATAAAATGACTCGTTTGTTATGGCAACAGAGCAAAAACGTATATGTAACGTTAACTTGACAAGCTTCCTTGTATTTTCTGTTGCAATTTATAGAATTATCCGGATATTTTCGTTTAAGTAGACTATTGAAATTTAAACCATTAAATCACAAATCAGCAGATTGTATTTGATATGCTATGATTTCGGGTGATGATTACATAAGATGAAAGAAAACCAATATTTGCAAAATCATTACCTATTTGAAATGCAACAATAAATATTAGGAAGCTACTTTTTAATTTGCAGTAGTAAAACCATGGACTGGGATGGTTTCAGTTCGATGCGTTAATATGATGCCGGTGGTTTTATGAACTTAGATTTTCAGGAGAGCATAGTGCGTTCGTAACATTTATATAGATATTGTAATAGTTTTTATATAATTATAGCAAAAAATAAGGAAAAAGTTTGCATTTAACGAAATATTGGAGGGTCTTTTTACTTTCTTTTACGAAGTAATAAGAAAGTATAAGTAGGTACTTAGTAATCGTGATTTTTTTCGACTTCAAGATTTTGATGGATTTACACGTTTTGAGTTCCCCTGAATCCATTTTGACCATTTTTGCCATGATGACTGTCTGTCTGTGTGTCTGTCTTTATCCACAATAACTCAAAAACGACTTTTTGGATTAGTTAAGAGTTTGAACAAAATTGTGGGTGCCACATTAAATCTTTTTTCTACGAAAATGCGGAATGACGTTTTTTCTGACAAGATAATCGCACTTGAAAGTAGGCTTTTGAAAAACTAGTACGGAAAATTAGTGTGGAAATTTTTTTCCGCACACATTTTTTTAACTTTCCGCACGCAAACAAAAACATAAAGAAGTACTTACATTTAGTTATAATTATAACATTTATTTAATATCTAACAACCGGAGGAGTGCACATTAGTTCATCGCTTTCGCTTTAGTTTTGAAACTCCATGTTTATATTCACGTAATTTGATCTCAAAATCAAAATTATTTCGATGACAGGACACAATTTATAAACTGTCAACAGCTATGAGCTTTCAGTTCTATGACAACAAACTCACTTGATGTTTTTTTTAATTAGAAAAAGATTTACAAATAATTTTATTTTTTACGAATTCCACGTTTTCGTAGAAAAAATCGTATGTAACACGCTTGCGGAAATGGCCCATGACAATACTCGTGTGATTGCAGCACTCGCTATCGCTCGCGTTGCAAATTTCTCACTCGTATTGTCATGATGCGTTTTCCGCACTTGTATTACAATATACTATTTCATCTAGCACCAACACAAATGGTACTTACCTAAAGACAGTTTTAGGTTTTTCAGGAATATCTTGAAAAATAAACAATTTACTAGATTTTTTTATTCTTTAACATTGATTGAAAAAAATAATAAATAAATAAATGTGATTTTATATTAATAACGTATTGATGAATGTCGTCTGCATGTGATTATTGATGGCTACCCCTTAAGTATTTTCCAAAGATTAAAACTGTATTATGGCAATGTATAAGAAACTCATGTGCTGGACACATCAGATATTTTTAATTTGTTAATCTTTAAACTTTAAACTGTCCGAATCCGAATAAAAATCTAAGTAAGACGAAAATAATATTCCACTTTAACATATCTAAATAAGGTTGTAGAAAATTGTCTTGGGGGTTTAAGGAAAATTAGGACTTTTTAGTTAGAAGTTTTAGAAGTTTTTTTACATCAACTTCAATCATAAATACTTAAGAAAGAACACAATTATTAATAAACTTACGGAAAGCATTCACAAAACACATGAGTTGCCTATACTAATAAATAATACTACTAACTTATATCAGACTGGAAAGTTTAAAACTACTTATTGATTTTTTAAGTAAAGCCTATAATATATTTTGCTTGAAAACATTAATAAGCATTATCTTTGCATAAGTTTGCACTTCAATAAAATATCAATCAGGATTCTTGGGATGAAAAAAAAATACATATTTTGTGATTTTGCAAATTTTATCATTAAGAAGCTTCCACATCAGATATTTAATTAAATTAATAAAATAAACTTTTAGAGAATCGACATGAAAATGTAAAGCAATACAGTTTTGTGTCTAGATGTTATTTTTTCCTAATTTGTGGGTTTGTGATATGAAACTAATTAAGAATGATCATGTTTTATGCGATTTTTTTAAACAATTTTTTGTAAATATATGAGTTGACTATGCGGACATTATTTCAATAATATTTTGAGTATTAGATCAATTAATTGCACATGTTGATCAATAAAAGTAAACGTTAATTTTAAATACAAGAGTCGTTATAAGTATGTTTCAGCAATTATGAGCAATGAGAATGAGATTATCACCTTTCGACATCATAACCTCATCGGACTCGAAATGATGACAGGCAATGAGGTTATTTCTTATATTCAACATTTTAATGTGTAACTTTAGTCATTTTAATTCTCTAAGGGTCGGTTGTATAAAAATTTAATCGCAAGATAATCCTCCAAAAAGGATAAACTGCCATAGAAACGATTGTTGATTACAATTGTCACTATAGATATTTTGGAGGATAAAAATTTATTCGCGAGATAATCCTCCAAAAAGGATAAACTGCCATAGAAACGATTGTTGATTACAATTGTCACTATAGTCCTTCAGCTAGGGGTCAAAAGGTAGGAAGTAAAAGCGGGATGAGACGACGCAGTGTTTTCTGAAGATTTTTTGGTCGCTGAATCCGAATCCGTGCGTCGTTTTTCAATAAAGTGGTGCAAACAAAAGTCATTAACAATTTATTGTTTAAAACGCAATAACTCGAAAAGTATAGATTTTACCAAGCATTTAACCAAAAAAAGTTTCAAACAAAAGTTGTTCAAAATAAAAAGACTCTCCGAAAAGGTCATATGATATTTTGTCATAAAGTCGCACGGACAAAAGTTATTAACAATTTATTGTTTAAATGTTTAAAATGCAATAACTCGAAAAGTATACATTTTATCAAAAAAAGTTTCAAACAAAAGTTGTGCAAAATAAAAAGACTCTCCGAAAAGGTGACATGGTATTTTGTCATAAAGTCGCTCGAACAAATGTTATTAACGATTTATTGTTTAAAACGAAGCAAACCAAAAATCATACATTTGAGGAGAGTCTTTTTATTTTGCACAACTTTTGTTTGAAACTTGTTTTGGTAAAATGCTCGGTAAAATCGACGGATTCGGATTCAGCGACCAAAAAACCTTCAGAAAACACTGCGTCGTCTCATCCCGCTTTTACTTCCTACCTTTTGGCCCCTAGCTGAAGGACTACTATAGATATTTTGGAGGATAAAAATTTAACACCGCGATTAAAGTTTTATACAACCGGCCCTAAAATGGTAATTAAAATTGTGCGCTTAAGTTATAGTCTACTGACATCATACCGGGTGTTCATTTAAAAAAGGCGTCAAATAGGCTTAGATCTTTGTCGCTATCTTTGTCTAACATCCGTTATTATATTCCTTTAAATATCGGCTACAGAAGGGTTTGTTTCTGATAATTTGAAGAATTTTTAGACCTTTTTTTGTTCAATTAGATCATTAATATAAAATATCGGTAAAAATGTTTAAAGTCAACATAAAAATCAAGTAGGTACTACTTATTAATTTATTTTTTTAGTCCATACACTTTTTTCTTTTATTTATAATGTGAGTGTCGACTTACTGATGCAACTATGTTTGAAATAAATCTAAACTCAATATTTACTAAAATTTTGTACCTTATGGATGCATTTATATTCCTGAATATATAAATATATAATAAACACCAGTTAATAATGCATAAGACTATTTGAAATTATAATGAAAAACACAATTTTTACGCATGAATTATTGTATCAAATCATTTTTCGCTTGAGCGCGTTGTGTTTTTAAGAAATATTGGAAGTTAAAGCGAGACAATTCGCTTTCAAGTTACGTGGATTTGTTTGTCGAAGAGGTGGGAAATCTTTATATAAATACTTTTCAACGCAATTTACATTAATTTTATTGAATTTTTGTCTACTACAAAATGCTTCAAAGAAGAAGCATTTTACTGGAGGTTAGTGACTTATATTTGTTAGAGTTTTTATCAGTGCATTTGTGTGACAAATTATTTGTGTTAATATAGTGAAAGTTTCTTTTTCTATCATCTAGTAAGTACAATTTTAATTTTGTAGGTATTCCTGCTCTTGGTAGCTTCTCAAGTGAAATGTCAAAACTACGATTATGCCGTGGAAGAAGGTGAGGATCACTCCGATTTTACCGACGATGGTGAACATTCAGCTCACCCAGATTATTCTAAATACTATTCCGTAGATAACTCTGCTCCTCTTCTGTCTACATCACAAAACCCGGAAAGCTCTGGGTTTGTTTCACCAATTGAATTTTCAAGCTTCTTTGGACCATCTCCAATAGGTAGGAAAATGAACACAATCATAATATAAACTAACACAAAAACATTTCTTCTTCCCTGTAGCATTTGGGGCATCAAGTCCTCAACAAGTTACCAAACCTAGCACTGGTTTCGTACAGCAGGAAAGCAAAATTAGCCCGCTAGATGCTTTGAAACAAGAATTCGGTCATTATTCCAATGATTTTCCAAGGGATTTCTTTGAAGAGTCTCAGAGAAAACAACAGTTGGAAAAACAGAATGAAGAGAAAGCCGAGGAAAGTTCTTCTGAGCTAAAACCAGGGCCCAATTATATTTCCCATCAAGTTCCACTCCAATATAATTCGGAAGACGAGGAAGCGTCCAATGTAGAGGAAGTGGAAGAAGTCACAGTTAAACCTACGAAAAAACCGAAACACAAGAAGTACGAATCTAAACCCAAGGATGAGTATGAAGAAGAAACTCCTGGAAAATACAGTTCCCCTGATTATTCTTCTTTCGACGGCCCAGTAAACCACAACAAATACACTGATTATAATACAGGGAAATCAAGTTCAACTGTCTCTCAATATCCTACTGCTGCTGGTCTTCCTGAGAAACAACAGTACCTTCCAAAATCTACTTTATCTCCTTATGAAAAATTCAGTTTTCAACCTCAGCAATCCAACGATAACTACGGATTTAAACCGCTACCTTTGGACACTTTAATTAGTACAGTTGCCCCGTTTAATCCTGCTTATGCCAAGGTGGCAAACACCGAGAAAACTCCAGTTTATGAAGGACAATCCAGCGAAAGTGTACCTAGTAACCTGAAAGGCTGTCGGAAAATCAAAAAGGCTGTTTCCGAAGCCGAAGCTATGAACTGTTACGTATGTGATGATCCAGGAACCAAATCGAAGTACACTCATTGTTCGTATTCTTCTGAACCCGAACCTGTTAGTCATTACTCGGGAAAATCTGAAAGATACTCGACGCCAGCTAGAGAACCAGACGGTTTCCGTTATAAAAGATATTCAGATGATGATGCGTATAATGCAGATCCCTACACTTATATTAAGGATCGATCTGAGAAATTGTACAATGAACCAGCTGAAACCGAAAAGGATGAGTACCATTACTCGCCTGATTACTACACAGAAGAAACCCATCCAGAGAAAAGTTATTCCGAGTTAGAGTCAGAGGAAATAAAGAAACATCCCGAAAATTGCAAAAAAATTGATAAGGATGGTATGACTTGCACCATATGCAAAAATCCAAAAACTGGTGGAAATTACGAACAATGTTCGTACACGTCTGCGCCTAAAGAACAGAAATATGCATATGTTACCAATAAAAAGTACGACAGCGACAGCGAACAACCTGAAGAATCTCAACCAGTAGCACAAACTAAACCAGTGTCAAAAACTGAACAGAAAAAACCATTGGAATTTGGCAAGAAGATCTCCACAAGAGACTACGAACCTATAGAAGAATACGAGGGTAGGAGGAAGAACAATAAGAGACCAGAAAGAAACGACCGAGGTTCCTCAAAAAGACGTAACGAAGAAGGAAGATCTAAACAAAAAGATGACGTAGATAGCGATGTTTATCACCGTCTTGAAGAGAGTAAACCACAACAGTTTAAATCACGTGATAAATCGCACAAAAATGAAGATGATGTCGATGACCACGGCCATTATCACCACCATCGTCCACGGAATAACAACAAAAAATCAGAGAAACTAGTTCAGGATGACCCCTATGAAATCCCTCAACATTTTGCTGAAAGTACTTCTAAAGAACATAAACGTGGCGGTTCTGGTTTAGACCCAACTCTCTACGGAAACCATGAAGATTCTTCCGAAAATGTTGAAACAACAGAAAAGTCAAAATACAAAGACATTGACGAATATCACTTCAAACTGTTTCCGGAATTCGCAAATGAAGAGTCCAGACAAGAAGAAGCACATTCCGCGTATCCAGTAGTAGAAACCAGCAGACAAAACGTAGAAGAAGTTCTAGCAGAATTTTCCAAGAAAGACCGTTCCAACTGTAAGAAAGCTGAACGCAACGGCATGACCTGTTATCTTTGCGTTGACAAAAACAACATCCAACATGAAGAGTGCATGTTTGTGTCTGATTCTCAACCAAAGTCCTCTCACGTGGCCTACCACGAAGTCCAACAAATTAAAAATCCGCCGGTACAACAAGAAGAACCAGCAGAAACTAAACCAAGTCCACAAACTGTTCCTGTCGACAATAAACGGAAGAAGTTTTACAAGAAGGTTACAACCACTGCTGCACCGTTTAATCTAGAGTCGGCTGCGTCTGAGGAAATTGACAGTATAGTTGAGTACAAAGCGAGGAAAGTTGCACCGAAACGCAAGAGAAACGACAAGAAACCCAAATCAAAAAAATCTAAAGCTACTCAGGATGTGACGAGTAGGTTGGATGACAAGGCTGATCCAACTTTGGAAACTCCGACGGAGTTTGCTGTTGGTGATGAAGAGGGAGCCTACAGCGCAGAAACTAAACCAGTTTACAGTAAAGCTTTAGGAGTAAAATTGCCGAAATATATGTTGGAAAAATCAGAGTTTGAGAAGGAATTTGATGATTTTGCAGGAACGTTTTGAAAGAAAAAGTGCAAATAATAAACTTATATGTGTGATAGTACCTATATTATTATATTATTATTGGTAGTATAAAAATAAAACTTATACTGTAATAATGTTATAGACGCCTTAGCGTTATTGTTAAATATTATATTATTGTTAAGAAAAATAAATCCGTAATAGAATATTTACGTTTCTTCTTGAGTAGTTACTAAATGTTTCCTTGAGAATTGATTTGAGATTATTTATGGTCAGGGCAATTATTGGTTTTATATATGAGTGTTTACTTTCGTAATATTTTTGCGTTTGTGGTGAATTAGAAATCGATAGTTTCCAAATAAAGTTAAAAAATAAATGAAACAACTAAAATAATTGTTTGCAAAATTTATTACGTTTTAATAAACCAAATAAAATCCTAGCACATTTTCCATCACAAGAAATTCATGTAAAATTATAAAATAAAAACCTTATGAATTAGTTCAGGACAGGACCGGCTTATATTATGATAATGTGAGAATGTTGTCTCTTATTAAATAATTGAGTTGAAGTTGAATGATTATTTCTATTTTTTAATTAGTATAATTTGAAACGTATAATAGATATTTAATTTAAATTTATAATATTATTAAGTACCTTTGCATGAAAATTCATGCAATTTGTAACAAATAAAGAAAAATATAGATAATTTTTCAATATAAATAGAAATGTTCATTTGAAAAATAAGGATATACATAGTTTCAGTACGTGTTCTTGGGTTCTTTTTAAGTTTTAAATCTAAAATTTCATTACAAAGTTATTAACATTTTAATGTTACATTTACGCTCAAAGATCATAACCAAAAGATACATTAGACGGCTTTTAAAAAAAAATGTAACTGTGTGTTTTGTTTATTATTTGTCATAAAATAAGTATGGGAACGTTTTCTAATGAAGAATATGCCGATATACATTACATATACATATACGGACTTTCTTTTTTTGTTTTTTTTTTGTAATTTCCCGTAAATGTAATATATAGGCATATTCTTCATTAGAAAACGTTCCCATACTTATTTTATGACAGATAATAAACAAAACTAACAGTTACATTTTTTTTAAAAGCCGTCTAATGCATCTTTTGGTTATGATCTTTGAGCGTAAATGTAACATTAAAATGTTAATAACTTTGTAATGATTAATTTTAGACCATATGTTTATTGGAAGTTTTCGACTTAAAAAGAACCCAGGAACACGTACTGAAGCTATGTACAACATATTGCGGGACACCCTGTATACAGGGTGATTCATTAAGAATGGGCAATCTCTGAACTGGAGATACTACACACCAAAATATGTCGAATGAGCTTAACATGTCTTATACAAATGTTGCAGGTTTACGAGATACAGGGTATTTAAAGTTGGAATTTTAATTGGAAATTTCTTAATAATTTTGTGATTTTAAGCAGTATCGTCTTGAAAATTGGCGACTTTATGTTTTTTGGCATGAAAATTACGAATTTTATGCTGAATTTAGCACTATTTATACAGGGCGTTAGTTACACCCTGTTACTTAGGTAAATTACAACATATCTTTTTTGCCTAATGAGTTATGGCTAAAATGACTAAAAAATCTAAAAGGAAGTTCAATTTTGAATAAAAAAGGTACTCTTGTTTATTTCATGTAACTCTATCAGTTTTGAGTTATTTGCATTTAAAACATTCAATGAATTTTGTTTATTGTAAAATGAATTTATTCTTTTAAATTACTACTATGCTGGGTAACAACAGTAAAGACAACAAATAACAATCAGTAACAGTAATAAAAGAAAACTTCAAAGTAAATGCTCAAAATGCCCGCCTTCCACTTCAATACGTATCTCGTAAACCTGCAACATTTGTATAAGACATGTTAAGCTCAATCGACATATTTTGGTGTGTAGTATCTACAGTTCAGAGATTACCCATTCTTAATGAATCACCCTGTAGGTATTTAACAACAGAGTTAAAAAACAAATTTTACTAAAAGTATAGCAGTTTGTTCTCTAAATTTTCTGTTTCATTTTTTAAACACCCTCTATATGTATGTAAAATCAGGAGAAATAATATAATCTTGATATATCTAAAGTGCCTTCATAAATATATATTCACATAATAAGGTTCTATATTTCAAGTATTTCAATAGAATTAATTTAATTAACTCAACTTACATACTCACAATATAATTTTAGTGTAGTTTAATTTCTTTTTATTTCAGTTATTGTATAGAGGTTGTTTTCCATATTAAATAAGATTTTATGTTGAAGCTCAAACCTAAACGAAATTAATGTAAAGAATTGGAAACAATAGTCAAATTTCTTTTCAATCATATCACATGAGTTATTTATTGAGTAAGTCTTTGACTCTTTGACCTTGCGTAGTATAAAGTACTGAAGCTAATTTAATCAATTTGATTTAATTGGAGATTTTCTATTATTACTCAATAGGATGTCCCAAAGGACGATTTTTTTTATGTTACTGGTTTCTATGGTACCGATAATAATAATAAATCAATAAATGTGATTTTATATTAATAACGTATTGAATGTCGACTGCATGTGATTATTGGCTACTTCTTCAGTATTTTCCAAAGATTAAAAAAAAAAAGTCATGTGCTGGACACATCAGATATTTAGGTATATATAAAATAATTAAAGTTCTAGATTTTTAATAGTATATTATTACACTATAAAAGAAGAAAGTGACACTTTTCCACTGAGTGTAGAAAAATTCTTTTTTTGTCGATCGTTTATTAAAGATCTAGTTAATGTAATAAAAGGAGTGTATTAATAACTCAGTTTAATGCATACATGCACATTAAAAACATTGTTGAGATTATGAGATTTGCTAGGTAACCAACAATATATTATATTATTGAAACATGCATTTGGAACTGACACCTGCCGAAATTAATTAATTATGTCAGTGGTATTTTGACTTATTGCATATTATGTCAGAATTTGGATTTTGCCATGGAACAAAATTAGATTATTTTCATTTTAATAAAGAGCGATCGACAAAAAAAAATTGTAATCAACATGAGTGTTAATCGGCGATTAATAATCTCGACTCATTAACACTCTTGTTTATTAATAGTAGTTTAATAAACAAGAGTGTTAATAAGAGCGGTTAATAATCGAAACGATTTTAACGCGTGAGCGCAGCGAGCGCGTTAATGAGTCGAGATTATTAATCGCCGATTAACACTCATGTTGATTACAATATTTTTTTGTCGATCGCTCTTTATTAGAATGAAAATAATCTAATTTTGTTCCATGGCAAAATCCAAATTCTGACATAATATGCAATAAGTCAAAATACCACTGACATAATTAATTAATTTCGGCAGGTGTCAGTTCCAAATGCATGTTTCAATAATATAATATATTGTTGGTTACCTAGCAAATCTCATAATCTCAACATTGTTTTTAATGTGCATGTATGCATTAAACTGAGTTACGATGAGTTGACAGTAGACATAACTCTATTACTAAACACAATTTGGTTCTAAAAATTGGTACACACCCATTATACAATGTGGTCTATTTAATGAAAATATTGCCACCTTTCAGGTACTTCTGGTTATACCGGAAGTAGACACAAAAATACAAACGCTGAATTTTTTATATGTTGTTGAGGGTGTTCCCCTGATGACAAAATGACGGAGATCGTACAAATTACGGTGTGGGAAAATTGCTTGAGAGGGGATGAAAGGGGGTGAACGTACATTGCGCCTAAGGGTTTGGTCTGACAAAAAAACTGCCGACAGGTAAATTGTGTGAAAAAATGCGCTCTACAATTTTGGAGGCAATTTTCCAAAGTCAATAGTTTTCGAAAAAACTAACCTCAAAATTTTAAAAACCTTATATTGGATATTTAACGCAATGTAGGGATGAATTTATTTTGTGAAGTTTTTGACTCAAAATTCGACAGCGCGTTATTTTATGCGCCCCACACATATTTAAATGTATTTACATGCTACATTAAACTGAGAAAGGAGTGGAAATCGTACGAGGAATCGCACATCAAGTTTTCAGTGCCCGAAAATGTGTGCGGGGCACGAAAAACGACGCGCTGTCGACTTTTGATTCGAAAACTTCACGAAAAAATTCATCATTCGATACCTATTGACTTTGGGAACTTATCTCCAGGAACAAAATTGTAGAGGGCATTTTCTTTACCTGCCGGCAGTTTTTTTGTCAGACCAAACCCTTAGGAGTATTTATGTTCACCCCCTTTCACCCCCTAAAGCAATTTTCCTAACCCGCAATTTGTACGATCTCCGCGGTTTTGTCATCAACGCCCTGAACAACATATAAAAGATTCAGTTTTTGTATATACTTTTTTCGTTTCAAGTCTAGAGTGACTGGACTAATAAATATTATAAAATTAAAAAAAAAAAATTCGTTTAATACGTTTAAATTATAAATCTTTGTGGCGTAAATTTTGTAGTAAAAGTACCTTCAACTAAATTTGTTTTTTATGAAGAGTAAACCAAATATCGAAAAAAGGAAAAGCTAATATCAATTTTTAAGGATCACAGTATCGAAATATGAAAACAATATTAATATTCATTTACAAATAACTTCATAAGAAGGGTAACAAAATGATGCTAACCTGCACGGTGTGTCGGGCTCTTAAGTTTTCAAAATGTGTCTTTTAAAATTTAAAAGATAATATTTTGAACAAAATCCTATTAGCAATTGTCACAATAAAATATTTAAACTAGGTATAGAACTTTCTATCATAGTTTATACAGGGTGTTCTTAAAAAGGGTAAATCTTTTTAATGGTATGTAGTATGGACCGAAACAAGCTGGAAAGTCTTAAGGTCCGCAAATCTACGGTTACGGAAATATGAGCGATTTCACGTTTCTACCACTTCAGTAAGGAAGAGGAGGAGGACCTGTTGCCTGGCCTGCTAGGTTACTTGGTTTAACTCTATTCGACTTTTTTCTTTGGGGTTATTTAAAAAGTTTAGTGTATAGCGTGCTTGTGAATAACCTGGACGAATTAGGTAATCTAGATTGATCTAGAAATATAAACAATTCGGTAAACCGCGGGAATTTTAGAAAGAACTCGAGTTTCTGTTCAGCGACGATGGACTGCTTGCACAGGAATGGAGGGAGGCCACTTTGAACATCACCTTTACCTTAATTATCTTTAATTTAATTATTTTGTCACAAAATCTATTAAAAATAAGAAAACTCAACTAAAGTATTCGAAACATGAAATCGCTAATATTTCCGTAACCGTAGATTTGAGGACCTATGTTTATTAAGACTTTTCGACTTGTTTCGCCCTATACTACATACCCTGTAAAAGTATTACCCCCTTTTTGAACACCCTGTATATCGCATCAAAATATCTGATGGTTTGAATATAGATGCTATAATTTATATGGAAAATATCAACTGGAATTTCTAAATATAAATGTATTTTATTGTTCACACAAATACTTATCTTTCAGTTTCAAACAAATCGCCTTGTGTCATATAATAAAACGATATCAAAATATTTTTTGAAAGTAATTTATTTTTCTAAATATAAACTGCCTACAACTATGAGTGAATGTGACAGGATTGGTTTAAGGGCAAGATGGGGCCTGAAATATGTGGGCCTATCACATTTTACAATACAATACTTACAATACCTTGACAGCTTTTGATAAGTTCTGCTGTCTCTTTGGTAAATTATTACACATTTTAGAAAATAAATTAAATTATTTCTTTTGTATTTTTTATATAATACTTTACGTTTTTGGTACCTTTTCTGGAATCAGCCATTCTTGGTGATCAGAAAAGGTTGTATTTGTATAAATTTCATGCATACTTAAACTTGTTTTCACTTTTTATAAAAATGTAAATAAAATTTTTAATAAAATATCTTGTTTATAAAAATAAAAGAGAAGAATTATTTTAGTGTATAAAACTAGTTTAATAAAAGGTATTATCTTTTTGTTGCATAAGTATACATAAAATTTATTTATTTCAGAGAACACAAATGAAACAAAAATAGATAAAGTTATAATAGGTAAGTACGTTTTTTCTCTGACTAGTTGACAGATAAAATAATAAACTTTTTGGGGAATTTCTTCTGTCAGGTAATTATACAGTTTGGTGCAAAATTAAAGTCATATCTAATTAAAAAAATAATAATTATACAATAAGTAATATGCAATAAATTTCTATAAAAAAATCATCTTTAATTTATTGCACATTACAACATGATATGATAAAGTGCGTGAACATAATCTTAAAAAAATCTCTTTGGTGTATCTTAATTGTTACTAAATTAATAAAATATAATAAATTGTAAATAATAATAATAAAAAACAATTCAAATGATTCATGAAATAAATAACATTATCTTCGTAGTATTCTGAGACCAATGTAGATATCTTACAATATAATTATTTGCATTTTGTTTAGGGTCTTGGAGTAGCCTAATCAAACACAAATAGGTAATTTACAAAAATTCTAACTATATTTAAGTTAATCCTAAAAAATATCTACACACTTATACACAATTTTCATTCATACCATTTATGAGTTTTCATTTTTTTTATTTAAAATTTTCGTGCTACAAAAACAGTTTCCTTTGTTAAGAAAAATATCCTCAACCCAAATTTAAATCGTGAGTAAAGATGTTTTCTGTTTTCAAGCAGGCACTACCGCTTTCGGTTGGTGAATTTGCTGAGGCCAGCGAGTTAGCTCTTGTCGCCGCTAGAGGACTGCGGCTGCTTTGTTCTGTATTATTGGCCATCGAATTGGTACCAGTGACGTGCGATACCGTATTGTTCACCGGGATGTCGTTGCTACCGTAGTAATATGCCGAATCTGAAAATGATAGAAATTGTTAAGGAGTTTGTTATATTTCTATAAATATAAAAGGATTATTTAAAAAAAACTTTTTACGATATGAGATATTGAAATAAAGTTCCTTAATAATTTGAGGCAAAGTACTAATTATTATTAGTGCCATAAATGACATGCTTTCTGTAATTATTATTTCAGGACTTTTAAGATATTTGTAGGAAAGGGAACGAAATTTCGGTTTAATTATTATCAAAAAAATTACTGTAGAGAATATACGATTTTGAATCTTACACAAAGCCAGTTTTAAAACAATCTCCAACTTGTTAAAATATTTTCAGGATGGAAATGGATTGAGGAAATCTGTATAGGCTTAGGGGGATTTTCTATACCGAGTGCCCGTTTTCAAACCCGAACATAAGGATTTAACATTATTGTGAATTCTTGCTCGCCAATTCAGCCTACAGAAAATATTTTTTTATCAGTGGAATGAGAAACTTATTGGGCGTCGAATGATATCAAAAACTACATTATTTTCATCGATTTTTATTGAAAAATATTAATTTAAAATTTTTAATCGAGTTGCCATGATATCCAAAACATAAAACTTTAAATTAATATTAATAATAATAAAAATCCATGAAAATAATGTAGATATCATTCGAAGCGCAATAAGTTTCTCATTCCACTGATGCCAAAATATTTTCTCTAGGCCGAATTGGCAACCAGGAATTCACAATAATGTTAAAAACAATGTTAAATCCCTATGTTCGCCATTGAAAACGGGCACCCGGTATAGGTACCGTTTCTCTTCCATTATTAATACTAGGAAAAAGTGTTCTAAACCAAATATGCTTAGGTACTGCATAATTATAATTACAAAACTACATTGTAGCTAAATTCGAAGGATTTTGCTTATTTGAAGAGATACAGCTTCGGTAAAATTGAGCCAATTATGTGCCTAGAAATATCCTGAAAATATCTAAGGCATCTTGATTTGTTTCTGAAATATCCGAAATTAACTAAAATTTCAGAATTTCTTGTTATGTTATTTAGAAAAAGATCAAAAAACAGAAACTTTATTAAATTTCTGCCAATAAGAACAATAATTACCGTTATCCTCTCATTAATTATTTATTTGATGTTTGTGATGGGTCAAGAGTAGAATAATTAGTTTTAAAAAAGGCATATTGTTGGAAATTTTGAGTGCTACAGAAGTACCAAAATTTTGTAAAATAGAACCGAAATCACTTTTCTAATTTATATGAAAATTACCTTCTATTTAAGATGATTTTTGTTTAGAAATGAATAAATAAATGAAATGTATATTTCTGTGTGAATTCCCAAAACGTAAACCACAACTTTTATTTATAAAATTAGTTTTTTGTGAGTTTAATTGGGCAAAATGTAAACTGTGACTGTTGTCAATACCACATTACCACAATTACATTTTTTACAAGTTTTGCGACTACAATACTCACTGTTTACTTACTGAGTAACCCGCTGGAGGCGCTGCCATACCCATAAGTACCGTATGCTGCACCGTACTGACTGTATGCCGTACTGTATGCGTAATCAGTTCCTGGTACTACAGTGGAACCCGCTGTAAGAGAAACTAAAATTTAACAACATAATATCACACTGCTCTCAGCTAAAATTAAAAATAAATGATACTGGATGAGCTTTTTTAGTCTGGGTTGGAGGGTTTTTTGTTTATTTCAGAGAATTTTGTACCTGTCGAATAACCAAAGCTGGGTAACATGGTAGAATAATGTTGTGAGGCGCCGTTTGAGGGCTGCAGGACGGTCAAAGCAGCAGGATCCGGGGAACCGGTATGTGATGCTGGCTGGCTTCCTGGTTCGGCTGGTAAGGCTAATGGTAGGCCGGGGGAAGCCCCGTCCACAGCTGCCCCCAGGCCGACTACGCCACTGTACGGTGAGCTAGTCTCGGCTACCATGCAATAACAAAAAATTAGCACACAAACGCACACAACAAATACAACATAAAAACTTCATTCAAAATACATATTAGTAAAACATGCCATGTTTTTGTCACTTAAATAAACTAAATGCAAGCAGTTCATTAGTGTGCTAAATAATGTACGACAGAAAATTTAAGATTATTAAAGTTTTTAGGTATCTAATGCTAGATGAAAATAATTATATTTAAGCAGTGTATTAGGGCATATTATATTGTTATGTTATATTTTTACTTTTTTATACGAAGAAAAAAAAATTATATACATATAGTAATCATAACTTTACTGTCACATGCGTGATTTTATTAGAACACATAATATAAAAATTATACATATGTATGTATTTAGGGTTAAAAAAAAAGAAGTGTTGGGTTAGGTAAGATAGAAGACAAGTCCTTTTGCATGATCATTTTTAGCTTTCGAGTTATGTAAACTTTTGTGCGGTAAATGTATTTATTATAATTTATATAAGTAGGTATGCTTATTTAAAGTTAGTGCCCTGTAAGAAAATTAAATTTGTCTTTAATGCCCTACAAATTTTCACACCTATGTGCAATGAAGTTTATCAAAGTCTAAGTGAATACTTATCATACCGAAGCATTTGCACAATAAACGCAAACTTCTTTAACAGTTGCAGAAAAAATATTTATTTTCTTGCCTTTTCAATAATCGATAAAATAAATGTTGACTTTAGTTACATGAGGTTTAATGGTCTGTCACATGTATCAATTAATTTCTAAATCTAAATGCTTTTTAAACTAAAGTCGACCCTAAATGTTATAATTCACTTTTATAACAAATTTTGCGTACCTATAATTTGTGGCATCGTGTTACAATCTACTTATACTTCCAACTTTGTTCTGTCTTCAGGACCCACATTAGTCGAATTTTGAGTTCCGCATTTAATTTAATTTTTTTAATTTAAAAATTAAAAGTTTATTTCAATGTTGCAGCAATTAGGTTTATTTTTCGAGACAGAAATTTACGCTCATTTAATTTTGATTTTAAGAATATTTTTTTAATATTGGCAGAGTTCATATTATTTCAAAAAGTTGTTCCTTTCCTTTGGAAAGAATTTCATTGAGATTAAATAAAAAATTTGATTTTCACATTAAAATGATCTTTTACAATAATTTTTTTAGAATGCAGTTTAGGCTTAAAATATTTGAACAAAGTTGTTCCTTTTTCAAAAACCAATGACAGGAACGACAAAATTGAGCAAAATTTACACAAAATGGTTATTTGCATACCTAGAAAGGAAAGTGCACTTTCTCTTACTGCGGCAGAATTTGTCAAATAATAAAAATACAAATGGAAATCCATTTTCTGAGTTTCATATATCAAAACCACTACAAATTTTCGAAACCAAATCATAACAAGCATTTTCTACTTTTCAATGTTACTAAGTAGACTATGAAACGAATCTACATCAAACAACTATTAAATATAATTTATATACGTCATTAGACACAGACATGCATATTGTTTTAAAGCCTTATTAAATGTAGAAACAATAAAAAATACAACTTTACGAGATTATAATTTGCGGATCCTATTTAAAAAAAATAGCGGATGTGACGCCAACTCTTAACATTGTATCATTTGCTCTTTAGTCCAATGGAATCTTGAGCATATTTATTTAACTTATTTTTCGACATTTATTACAAATATTAAAATTATGATTTGCAAATTTCATATAAAATTGTTTTGTTTACACAAAACAATAAAAAAGAATATGTTTAAGTTTAATTATAATTAATACTAAGGCGTTATAAAAAGGTCACGATTAAACTTATACCTTATACTTAGCAGAATATGTTAGCAAATAATGCGGTATAAAAAAAAAGAATAAGATAGCATGGGAACAGAGGAAGGGCAGATTGTAGATATCTAATGAGATGGTTTAATTAGAGGATTCAATGCCAAATGATGCAATAAGTGGCATACAATAGCATATAAAAACATGCGAAATTAAATGTAAGGACATGCAAAGGTAAAATAGTACAGTGGCGTAGTTATAATATAATCACCCAGTGCCCAACCACCAGAAGTTTTTTATAAATATGGTGAATTTTAGAAAACCCTCATTACCAATGCAGATAAACTCAGTGCTTTTTTGCCGAATTGAACATAATCCTCACCTGAATGGTACGGGGACATGGAAGGATCCATAATCCTTGAGGTTTCTATTTTCATTTCGTGCATGGTAATGGGTGCTAGAGGTGTTAATGAACTCGACCCTAAATTAAATATGACATTTAACATTTTGAAAACTAATGTACCCATCACCGGACCCAATATCGTGCTCATTTTTTTTCGTAAAATCTTAAGAGTGCTTTTACTCACCTAAGGAGCCAGATAGGGGAGGTGTGTAGAGATTCTGCGATGTGGCTTGGCTCATGGTATTGATGGTATCGTAAATGTCAGCTGCGGAACTAGCCGTTCCAACTCCTGCGAATCCTGCATGAGTGTCGTAGTATCCTGTTTGTCCTGTTGTGGTCCCGCTGCCGCCCAACTCCGATAACAGTTTGTGTTCGTCTTTGATACTCCACTTACTCGACCACAGCTGAAATTATTTTAATTATATATTTGAATTTTAAACAACTGCAAGTTAATTTGATTGTTCGTGGGTTTTTAATTAGCATATTTTTATAATGTGCTGATGAACATCTGGAATTTTAAGTGATTTCTCTTAAAATAGAAGTAGATTAGAACCACATAATATACCTGTTAAGTCTAATAAATAAAGTTCGCCGTAAACAACATGAAATCGTAAACATCAGTATATTGAAAGTTAATTAGAATTTAATGAGAGCAATTTACTTACATTTGAATATAACTGGTCTCCATTATATTGTGATCTCTGCCTTTTTAGGTCATCCTCCGGATGCCCGTTTATATCTCTATTTTCATCTGCAGAAAAATACAAAATAAACATGTTAGAGTGCAACATTTCAGTATCATATGCGTCCATCATGATAGTCTTAAGCATTACTTAAATTAATTCATTTCATACTTTCTATCCTGTTTAACAATTGTAAAAATTATAATTTATTCCTTACTTAACCACTTTCAGAAAATCTTTACGTTAGTACATTTCAATTTTACATTAAAAAGTTGGTTTACCAAAATAATAATATTGAAGCACATATTATTCTAAATACAACTGTTTTGTACAGGGTGTACCGTAAATATACGGTTATATTTTAATGCAAATTTCTGACATAGTTAACTTGTTTCAATTTTTTCAAGAAAATTGTACTTCACCTATGTAAGTAGGTAATATTTTCGAATTCGATTTTCGCTTAAGTTCTTAAATTTTAAACTTCACAAAATTATTTATTTCAATTTGATCGATGCATTTTTACGATAAAAACTAATTTTCTAAATCGTAAAAAAGCTTTAAGTATTTCATGATTTTTACTTTTTTTACTGATTCTATAAGAGATATTATTAATTAATTAATATTTTTAGAAAACTGAGAAAAAGTACATCCGAAATGAAATTTCGAGTGCACCAGGTAATAGACATTAATAATTCGTAAATCATAAACTCATTAGGATGATCCATAGTTCATTAGTTATGAGCAGTAAACTATGAAAATTTTATAAACGTATTGCTGCATAAAGTGATCATTAAATTGGTGAATTTTTGGTTTAAATTTGCTTGAAATGGGAAGAGTAAATATAAGTAGCTACTCAGTAATTACATTTACAAAAAACAGTGTTGATATTTAAAAAGCTAACTGCCTCAGACAAAAAAAATCTTGGCCAATTCTTAAAATATTTTAGGAATAATAAAAAAGCATAGGTAATTTACGACACTAATAATTTTTGGCAAGAAAATTTTTTTTACAGCTTATTACTGCCAATTTATTAAAAGAGTCAGAGAACGAACCTAAATAATAATGGATAGAAGAATATCACAAATCTTGCGACAATTTATCAAGACTTTGCTTGAATAAAGAAATAAAATTGAAATAATTTTTTATATCTGGCTCTTTAAGTCTTTATTATTTTGAGTTTAAAAATCCAAAACATTTACTCAGTCATTTGTCATTTGATAAAGCATCTAGTATCTAGTATTCATTTCAACATTATTTAACTTTAAGCGCAAAAATACTCCATTGCAAATTCTGTTATTTGTGTTCAGTTGGTGATGTTATTGAGCTGTATATTTTGGGGTAAACTTAGGACTGGCTTTATAGTTCCGGAAACTAAGTTCCGGTTAAGCAAAGCCACCCATCTCAAAGCTTATTGTCAAGTGAACTGTTCAAGAACAGACTGTGCGATTCCGAACAATGGACCATAGAACAGATTTAAATGTTATATTGCGGTGAAACTAGGATATAATTCAAATTCAACTTATCCCTTGAAGGCTTTTCCTTATTGCTAATTAATAGTTTCATTGGGGATTTTCCAAAATAACCGTTTGGTTTGGTTATTATTTTTCTTAATAGAATAGAATCCTGGTGAATAGATATAATGAATGACGAGGGAATGTGGAAAATGTAGCTTTGTGAATGTACTCACAAGGGATACAAAATAAACGACTTCACAACAGATTTAACTGAAGTGGACAGCGCCCTCTTCATTATCTCAACACAAGCTATTTTACTTGTGTTCACTATTTTCATTAAACTGTTGTACAAATCCATGGAAATGTTGGGGGGTTGTGTTGGGATAATTCCAGTTTGTATTGTGGTCAGAGCTAAAATGTTATTTTAGATTCAACCCACAATGTTCATTGTTTTATTAACAAGAATTTGAATAGCCTGTCATAATTGAAATTAATAGAGAATTCTCTATTGATTTCATTATGTTCAAAATCGTTTATTAACTTTACATTGAAATAGGAAAATCCAATTTATATTTCCCACTATGGTTGGCTTTTTTTGTTTATACAAATATTATTAACGCATTTCCATTTGGAACTTTGTCAAAGATAATTTAATTAAAACACAATTTCATTTCAATGTTGTGATAATTTTATTTATATAGCTACCTAAAATTGTTCTTTAACTGAAAATTTATCTAATAGTTTAAATAATTTAGACGGTTTAGAAACGCTTTCGCAAACAATTTATGTGTTTCATTCGTTAAATGGAATTGAATTCGCTTTGAAGGGACCAGAAATGGTCATCACTAGCATAACAATGCTTGACTTTACTATACTACAATACAACACTAGTCGATTTATTTCAAATGTACCCTTCGTTTTCCCCATGGACCAGTCAATATAATCGCAATAACATCGTCCTGGTGTACAATCAGCCAGACAAATACTCTCGTATTAATCCTGCCAAAATTTGGCGAATCAATCAATTTTTCCAGGAATTACTACAAGTTCTTATCAAAGAATCCTTCTAGGTTAATTTGCTTAATTTCCCTGGAGTTCTAAAGTGTATTTTGGTAGCTTGTATCGCTTCGCCTTATTGAAAATTTGTTTGGATCATAATAAAGCTTTTATGTTAGGCAAAAGAATTAGGGTGAAAATTATACGAGGGGACAAAAAAGAGCAACATCTAAATGTCACAAGTTGTAACAAAGGTGAGCGGTTGAATCGCTTATGTTTGCTTTTTATAAGACACTTAATTTATGTACACCATCAGAATAAAAAAACCCACTTGGGAAATAACTTTACATCATACAGACAACAAACAACTGATCATGCATGTGTTATTTACAGGAAATACGAATTTTTGTAAGTTAATTTGTTAAAAAAATATTCATATAAGACGATTATACTTTAATTACAACCTATTTACAAAACTATTATATCGTGTATATTATGCTGATTATTATGTTTAATGTACCGTGCAATTTTGTAATTGTTTATTGTTCTTTCAAGATAATCTGATGACATTCTTGATTTAATTTTTAATTAAGTAATTAATTTATCGCGATATAACCGTACATAGGCAGAGATTCAGATGGCGTGTAATGTCTATACTGGATGATCCTGGTGCGGTACTTTATAATCTGTTAATCAATTAATCACTGAACAATGACGTCACAGGATGAGTGATGGTTAATCACTAAGTTAGCAACCATTGTAACAACAGTACGGTCCAGTGATTTCGTATTGGAGACATGCTGTGAATTGGTGTCCTTTCTGAATTCCATCTACTTACTGACAGATCTTCATAATATAATATTTATATTGATTAATATGTTGTTATGACAAAATGAATTATTTCATTATAGTTTGGTTTTAAGTAAGTAAGGACCACTATTTCAGTATTTTCAGTGGTTGGTTAAATGCTAAATTCTAAATTGTAACTACGAAATAGAGTTAATCAACGACTGAAATACTCCAATATTTATCAGTCGATAGTTAACCTTAATTAACATTTATTTTTTTCCTAGTTACGATTATCTTAATAGTCGTATTTAAAGAAACGATCTTATGGTTAAGGTTAACCAATGATTAAAAAACTAGGTCTAGAAGGATCACTGTTTCTGGATATTAACCACTGATTCTATAAGAGGATATTTTTATAAGCGTGGATGATGATGATAATGATGAAATTAGGCAACTTACTTTATCTTTAATGATACTTGTAGCTTTTTAATTAAAATTTCATAGTATCTTATTATTGTTGGATATTAAGATTAATGTAATGTCATTGTAGCACTTATAAATTGTATAAATGAAAATGAATGTGCTCTTATTCTATATGCAGTTGTGGTAGTACTGAATTACATAAGGTAAAAATATTAATGTCATATTCTTTAATAAATGGAAATTTAGCTCAAAGCTAGTGTGTTATTATTAGCGCTGTCAGCCACCACTAATCCGATTTGGTGATGTATGATCACAGGAAAAATGTCTTGAATAGAAAATAATTTTAAAATTAGTGGCAAATTATTTTGTATCCATGGTAGGTACCTACACATTTTTTTCGAAAATAAACTTTCGAAAAGATCCATGTTGTAAATTTAATTTTTAAAACTCCTTTGAAATTAAGTTAAACTGACGTTGGATCATATCCGCTTAATTTCGTTATAATGCAAACGCCAGCTTACTATGCAAAACAACACTTGTGGAACTTCTGGAAAACGATAATTAATTTCTACGTAACGCTTTTGTGCAAACTCAAATAAATTAAGATAATGTTGTTTAAGGAAATTCACCGAGCAACGTTTTGACCGGAACCGGAGCTTAACCGGATTCCCAGCCGGACTTATCCTTTAACACACAACTTCTTGGTATTCAGACTTTCAACTTGAGAAACAACCCTGGTTCCTTTGGATTAGAATAAGCGCGGCAATTACTGCAATCCTCTGACAAGTTTCAACAATGATTTATTGAATATGGGACATTTCCCTTTTATTCCCCAAAAGGACCATCAAAATGTTCTAGAGGTGTATGGTGTATGCAAGGCAGAGCCAGTTGTGTGATGAACGCTAATTAGTGAACTAAAATTAGCATTCTACAGGCGTAAAACTAATGGTACGATTAAAAGGCGCCGCCGCTTGGTAATTTGGCGGTACAACTAAGTGTAGTATAACAGCAAGTTGCTGTCTTTTTGCGTTCGCGTATAACGGAGGCGAACGTAGAAATAGAACTTGGCCACTGATTTTTAGATTAAACCTTCAAAACACGTCAATTTAAATTCACAATAATTTATAAAAGTGGAACAGGAGAGAAGAATATGAAAGAATGCATGAATGACTCCTATTCATACATAGAAAGTTCAGTAACTTTTAGTCCCCTTGTTGTAGGCGAAAAGTCGGAATAATTAAGCTAATAAAAACTAATCAAATGTAATCCGATAGTCCGCAAATTCAACCCCATACGATCGCTGGCCTAACCATAAATAACTCCCCTAAATTGCAGTATGAAATTGTCAAAATATAAATTTATAAATCTCACGGTCTGCGCGTCGCAGACCCAGGACGAAACCATGGCTGCTCACCATGCGTGAAGACTCATAATAGTGCATGTGTTCGCGACTTGTATACCATCAGCAGGACCTACACTACAATACACAACCTTATTTTTTATTACCCTGCATTGCAAACCCCTAAAAACTATATTAGCTTTATACATTGGCATATCTACTATAAATTGCGTAATTATGGAGAAAATCAGAATTTCAAAGACATAAAACTTCTTAGAGTACCATATTTTCCATATTTTGATTTGGTGTGTGGGAAGCATATGCACAATTGTGACAGGGAAGGTGAGTGGGTGCATGGCGGCGGTTTATTTGGGTGGCTGTGGGGGTTTCGCGGTCGCGTAGCAACGCGTGTGATGTCTTCATAATCTACCACCGGCGCTGATTGGTCAGGGAGGCGGTGGAAGGCAGAACGCTCACTTGTTTCACGCTGATGCGATTTACGTTAAATGCTATCGAGCTCTACTTGTGGATTCTCTGCAGATAAAACCGATTTTTTATTGCAAACACTTTTTTGTGTTGGGAGGTTTATATCACAGATATAGAGTGGCAAGTTGGAGCATTGAGTAACAGAAAAAACAAAAAAGCGTGTGTTCGATTGGTAGTCAATGGAGGTTGGAATGAAAAAATTGGTTTTAGTTATTTTTATGTATGACTTAAGACCGGTTTTCAACTTCCAGATAACTTCAACTGGCAGATATTTTTTTATGTTCATTTTTGTAACAATTGTAATCTACGAATTTATCTGCCAAATAAAAATACATACACCTACCTACATAT
Organism: Pediacus dermestoides; assembly: GCA_963942485.1. Taxonomy (NCBI): domain Eukaryota; kingdom Metazoa; phylum Arthropoda; class Insecta; order Coleoptera; family Cucujidae; genus Pediacus; species Pediacus dermestoides. The sequence goes on along the minus strand of OZ012625.1, from coordinate 29,406,389 downwards.
TTTGACAGTTTTCTGAAAAATTAACTTTTATATTTATGTTAAGTCATGAAATTCATAAAATTATTAGATATAATCATTTTCAAATAAAAAGTGCTGTTTTAAACCAGGTGCTCAGGTTTTAGGCCTGTTAAAAATATATTGAAAACGAATGGGACTTTTTCTTATTTTTTTAATAAAACAAATTTTCAAAATCTTTTGTATAAATAAAACAAATTTTGGAATTGCTGCATCTTTTATCAAGTAAAATTTTTGCTTTAATTTTAGAAAAACCGGCATTCAAACTTAGGTCTTTATTTATAGTTAAGTGATGTTTTTAAGGGTTTATTTAATAAATTAAGACAGTCTAAGAGCTACTTTAAAGTAATTCTTCTTTGATTGATTCTTATCTATTTGCAAACTATTAAGGTTCCAATTTTGATTGATATTAACAATAACTGAAAGTGGCCCAAATGTTTAATTTGAGAATTATCATGATTGTTTTAGCTTATACATTAGTACTTATAAACCTTAAATCATCAAGTAATTTTTTTTTCTACGCAAAGAAGCACCGGTAAAAAACCTATCAGAAAACTATTGCTAGTTCAACGATAATATAAATAATGCTTAAGAAATATGAACTAAAACTTCTTTATCAATCAATCCTTACTCCTTATTTAAACCACTTACCATGGTCATCTATCCTTTTCCTCTTAATGCTGTTCCCATTGGGATCATGTTGAATACCTAGAATGCCATTTATACTATACGCTCCTGATCTAGGTTCAGGTAATTGAGTTGCTGGCGCATGCGCAATCACAGATACAGGTCCTCCAGTTGCTGATGCCGTTGCACCACTGGTTGCTACTTGATGGGCGTGTTTTGCTTTTTCAGCAGCTTTATTTCTTACAATCCTGAAAGAAAGAAAAACTTATTTAACATATATGTCATCAAGTAGGCCCGAATCTAAATTTATAAGATACAATTCAATTTCGTTTAACATGTAACTGAATTTTGTTAACTAAATTCCATAGGCGTAGACTATCACCTTTCAGAAGAGGAAACATTTTGTCGTATTTGTAAAAATTTTTGCATTTTTCGGTAAGTTTTTATTTTTGATTATCAAACTTTTAGTTTTTTAATAAACGGGTGTAAGTAAATATAAAATTCCATCTATCTAATGAATATACATAATACGATTGTAATAATATTTTCTAATTATAAATAAAGCTGCGCAAATCATTTTGTAAATCCGGAAGGGTGAACCACATACTCATTTACAAAGGGCGATTATTTTTTGTTTTGGTTTCAGCCACGCGTCACAATGACGTAACAAATTCAATAACACGTGTCTTCATTACAATCATTTTTTATAAATTTTCATAGATACTAGATTTGATTTCCTGCCAAAATACAATAATTATGTGTGTATTACGAGTATTGGAATATGTTGTTTATGTTTAAATAACAGTTTAATTTAATTTGGATTTGTTGTTACTAGAACAGTTGTTCTAAGCTTATTACACGCCTCACTAAGTGATAAGCAAATATAAACAGTAGTTCTGGGCGATAATTATATTGTAATAATTCCAAACCTATACAATGGGTGTTGATAAGCTTTTAACACTAATGATATTATTTCACAGATAATTCTTCCACACACTCATTCAATTTAACGACAACTTAATCCCACAGTAACATTTGAAGCCATATTATGCCTAATAGGCATGTGCGTCGATAGAACTCTGTAGATATTTTTGTTCAATATTTTATCATTTATTATTAAAAATTAATGTATGACGAAATATTGCAAATTATTTACGAAATTTTCATAAATAATGGATTTTCTTTTAATATTCATATCAATTAAACATTTTTTTATTTGTCAAAAAATCTGTACGGAAGTGTAGTTGTACTACAACAAATTCCTTCTTACTTATATCCTTACAACTTAAAATATACATATTAAAATAAATTTTGAAGATATAGAGTTGAAAATTAAAAAAAGGACATGGTACATAGTTTTAAAATTTCTAAGGAGTACCTATTACCTAATGATTGCATTCATTTTGGTTTTGTTTATATATTTTTATAGTTAATTAGTAAAAAAAATAATGTTGCATCGTATTTAAACGAAATCTAGGAGAGAAATTATCATTGGGAGCTCAGATGTTTATAACAACCATAATAATAACAAGAAAAATAAAAGACGAAAGTACATTCCAGGCCATCATGCAATTCATTAGAACTGAATAAATATTAGTTATTTACCATTGAAGTTCATATAGTCAATCATATATAATTTTGCTTTATAATTTGCCAACATATTGAGGCAATTAGAAATTGCAATGATATAGTCTTGTGCCAATCTACATATTGAGTTCTAGATTGGTTTTCTACTTGATTGTGATTTAAACCCACTTGTTCAAATGAACATCTAATAAATAACAGTCGTTTGAATGTGTATGTGTGTACATCAAATTGAAAAAGCTCCGTAACCGTAAGCCACAGAACAATAACAACATAACAAATTTATAGCTAAAACTAGTTTTCAATTAAAAACTTGAGAAGAAATAAATTGTTTTAGATTGCTCACCTACAAGTGTTTCCAAGTAAAAACCAAACAACTTAATTTTCTAAACAACACTTCCTTGTAAAATACTATAATGAGATTATTGAAAATGATTTGAAAAGAAATCATCAGTTCAATGATTTTGTACAATAAAACCCAGACCACCAACACAAATCCTCTTGGAAAAAATATGATGTAATTGTGACAATATTTTGAACTGTGTCTAATCCGCTGTGGCCGTTTCCAATGTTATAAATTAAATTGATGTGGACTAATACATCAAGGCATTGTTCTAATGAGTTTTGAACGAAGTGTTAGGCCGCTTAGCACGTGCCGATTCGCCCTAAGTGACAGCGTTCAGACACGTGTGCAATTGAGCCATTTCAAAGTCACCAATCCAAATGAAAATAATTTACTGTTGGATATTAATCATGAAAAAAAGAGCTTCCGCTGAACTACAACAAACTGTTTTATATTGATGCCATCTTTAGCTTCAGTTAACTTTTCGAAATTGTTAATAAGTTTTTAATTTATTCTGCAGTATTAATATAAAATATTAAATTCCTCGGTGTTTTCAGTCAAAAAACTCTAACATAGATTGAATTGATTCACACGGACCCCATCATTACAGCATCCTAAACTCCAACCAAGTTCTAAAGGCCCCCCCTGCAGCTACATTCAAGTATCACATAAACATTTTAATGAAGTATACCACTTCTGGTTATAATACCAAAGTCTATTTTAATAGACATAACATAGACTAGAGTATTGTTTGACAATGACACGTACAGCTGCTCAAGGTGATAGAGATACCATCAATGGTGTTTATACAGGAAGGAAAAGGTTGGAAAACCAGACACAGTAGCAAATATTTGCCGTATTGAAGTGTCAACTATTGTTTGGTGGGCATTGTGTATCGTTGTGTTAGATCTGTTGGAAAGAGCCGAGCCGACTTGGAAAACTGTTCCTTGGGTTTTTGAAACGTAATTTCGAAATAATTCTAGGATTAAAAATGTTTTGCTTTGAAGTGTAATAACATGCTTTAAGTGGTTTCCGGTTTATTGTAATTTGTTTAAGCTATTTGAGTTTCACTGTTCAATATTTAAATTGGCGTAAAATGTTCCGAGAAAGGCAAAAAATAGAGCGGGCATCTATCCTTCAATCCTTTGGTGATTTAACATCTTAATACTAATAATTTTATTTACATATTTATAATTTCCTCCCAAAATAGGGTCAATTTCAAGCTTTATTGTTTTTTTTTTCAAGCCTATACTAATGAATACCGATACTTGGTAATTATCCTTCTTTATATGAACTTTTCCTTTATTTTACAAATTCATTATTGGGTATAATATATGATAATTACTATTCTTTGTATAAATATTGTACATGGTCATCAAGTAGGAGATTGGAATGATGGACAAGAATGGCGGCTATAGAAATCGGAAAGCATAGAACTAAACTGCTGGCCAATTGAAACGTACCAAGCGAAGTTTTAGGTTGAATTTAAAGCCAAATATTTTGAAAAATAGAAAAGATATCATCGGTCTTCAGGATTTCAGAGATAATTTAATTGAGAAAATGATAGTGTTATCCGATTTTTTTACTTTGAAGTACATTACTATCTACAGGGTATGAAAGAAAGTCTTCTTTTTTTGTCAAATTTTATAACTACCGTGATTCCACAAAATTTTTTTTATATTTTTTTGATATAATTTTTTTTAGTCCTTACTTAATGGGAAAACAACCTGTTTACTCAAAATTTTGATATCCCTGTTATTTTATAAGATACCGAATTTGTGCTGAAAATTTTCTTTTTTCTTTGTTTTTTGTCGTTCGGCCGTATTGTGTTTTGTAAGAACCAATCTCTGTAGTTGATTATGATACCTTATGAATGGCTTTCTTATAAAAAGTACACTTTTTGTACTTTCATTAATTTATTGGTAACCAGTGGCTTATCAAAAATCGGTACACGTTCGCTAATTGGTAAATTTTTTAATTCATTTTTTGAGGCTATTTTCTTAATGGAATAGAATGGAATTTAGTTAGTTTATGTGCACCATTGGCTTAAGTGACTTATATCCTCGAAACGGGTTTTTCACTTTTTCAAAAATTTGCTCATATTCGTTTATACCGAGTGGCTACGAAATCGTTTTACAACCCCCACCATTTTGTTACAATTAACTGTATTAATTTGAAATTTGGCATGGTTTGATTGTTGAAAGGAATAATCATTTTGAGGTTTAAAACAATTTGTTGACACTTCCGGTTTCACCAGAAGGGCCACCTACTAACTTCCAAAAAATTTTAAAACAACCCTGTATATTTTTTTCCGTAAGAATTAGATTCTGCTTAAAATTACCTTTCTATCGACATATCACATGATGACATTTGCTTTCAAAATGGCAGCATAATTATTATTGCAAAAATCTGTTCAACAATATTAAATTTAATAAAAAATTCGGTATCTTATAAAATAAGAGGGATATAAAAATTTTGAGAAATTGGTTTTTTCCTCATTAACCAAGGACTAAAAAAATCGACATCAAAAAAATATAAACATTTTTTTGTAGAATTCCTGTAGGTATAAAGTTTGAGAAAAAAAAGACGACTTTCTTTCATACCCTGTAGATACTAACGTACTTCAAAGTAAAAAAAATCGGGTCACACTATTGCTTTCGCAATAAAATTATCTCTTAAATCCTGAAAACCTCATGTTGATATCTTTTCTCCTTTTCAAAATATTTGACTTTAAATTCAACCTAAAAATTCGCTTCGTACGTTTCAATTGGCCAGCAGTTTATATACACCGGATACATAGATAAATATTGTATAATTCTTAAAATTGTCATTGATCATTTGAGGTTTGCTATGTATAGTCCAGGCGAATTTTGTGTTCTGCGTCCTGTAACAAGTAAAACAATTTGAAATCAAAAGTTTTTAGACTAATTGAACCTCGCTAATTAAAAAAAATATTTTAAACAATGTAATAATATTACCCTAAATTTTTTAGTTTACACGGGAGCCATATTAAACAAGTTCATCCCTGGTAAAGTATGATGGTAGCCCAAATACTTTTGTTAATGTAGTAACTTTCTCTTTACAATTTCCTTTTTAAAACTCCTGTATTTTGCAGGATAGGAGAAAAGTCAAAAAAAAATAATAGAACCTTTATTGTAGGACACTAAGGGCCGGTCTTTTCATCTCCCCAATAACTTTATTTGCCAAATAAATTTGTTAATTTTCATTCTTGTAACAATTGTAACCTAGGAATATAACTACCAAATAAAATTATTCAGAGAAGGAAAGACCGAGCCAAAATTTTTAAAAATGTTTCTTCCAAAAATATTTTGCTATTAGGTGCCACCTTTTAACCATCTTCTCAAATTAACCGAGACACAAGGAACCGGACTGTATCGTTTTAAAAATATTAGCTTTAGTTATAGTTCTTCATTTGTAAGTCATATCATTAAAAATTCTTTTGATTCTCGACCATTTTCATTTTATATGGAATCATAATCTGTGAGTTTTCCCAGCATATTCAAATAAGAATGAGGCACCGCCACGTATCTTTCCTAAATACCTAGAAAAGAAATGTTTAGCATCTAAAGAACTTTATACAGATGTGTATAGGGGGCTCGGTGATATTCAGCATTCCTTTCAAATAGTAAAGGATGCAAAACTTATGTGTATATTACTTGGACTATTTCGATACAATCACTAGTCAACGTTTACAAAACTTTGTTATTGAATTAAAAAGAAAAAGGAAAGGAACACTATTATCATCATTATTTTGAGTTATGTGTAATATCCACCCTACTCCCCTGACCTGGCTCCTATAGTCCATTCAAATCCAAGAAACAGTGCGCGTAAACAAATGCTCTGCACGTGAACAAAGTGAACAGGGTAGCATTAAAAATATTGGTATTGGCCGTTATTATATCTAATAGTTTAGCCCTGGTCTAATACGAACTCTATGCATTGAATATTGAATATTAAATCGAACGTCGTACTTTCTAAAATACAAATAAATATTTAGGTTTCTGTTTTGAAGCTATCTAAAACACAGAAACAAATTTTTATTAACCTTAGTGTAAATTTACAAAATAAATGGGTGATCCAGGACATCCGCCGTATTTTGTTAACAAACATAAATGTAACTTTATAAAATATCAAAGGATAAACTATATTATTCGAATGATATGTAAAAATATCTTGAAACTATGGTCGTTTCATATTTTGTACGTTTACCCTTTTCCAGTTTTGAGTTTTCAATTATATTTTCTCGAGTCCTATTCAAATTAAAAAGTACCTAATATCCATGTACTTAGTTGAACAGATAAAAAAGCTTCACAATTATTACGCTTTACTTGAACATTCACCCAGTTTATACGTGATCCAGCAGGAGGGGGCGGCTTAGTAAAAATGTTAGAGAATAATCTCCTGAAACTGCTGCCTCAATAAAAGCTTTGAGTAAGATGGCCGCTCGTAAAGGAGTTATAAAAGTGCATCAGTGTTGGCCACCGCGCGCTATAGGACAAGAAGCTATAATCTGAAGCTCAATGAACAAGCTTAATGCGCCACTCGCTTTACTGCGCTGTGCTTTCAAGCACGCCCGACCGGCTTGGGGCTTTTCAGCCACCGCAACAGCTTTTGTGATAATAACATAGAACTGTTTCTTGGTTGTTTATGTTTTGCTCTTTTTGTTTCTACCACTATTTAACTGCTCAACGCAAAACCTTTGCATTGTATTCTGACCTTTTTTTATTGCATACTTTACCGAAAGGATATTTATTTTATTTCATTTGGTAATCACTGAGTTTTAGTATTACCGCTTTGGTTGATAGATAAAATAAAACAAACTGCATTGCGTGATTATTTCTATTCTATTTGTTTTATTTAGGGCAGTTTATTAGAACAATCATCGTTAAGACACACAATAAAAAAAATTCACATTTTTTTATTACATCGTCAGCTTTTACCTCGTAAAGAAAAACGTTAGATAATGAAAATAATAAAAGATTCCCTTTGTAACGGAATATTATTAATCATAACATCAATGAGCTACTTTATAAACAAACGCAGAACCCGCAACTCAAACTAATAAGTCTCATTGCAAATTAGATTACAGGATCCAGAGCTTTGTGCCTCGCTAATATAGCAGCAGAAAGCTCAGTTGTTCAGTGGAATATTCAATAGGAAAGCTTTACAATGTTCTCAGTTCACATTAACAATTCAGTTGTGCGACATGTCGGTACGGCCACTTAACTGTGGCTTCCTCTGTTGCTGTAATTGTTCCGCAAATTATATTTGTGGATAGAACTATAAGCTCTCAGTGAGGTAAATATGGTTATTTTGATGTATGCAGCCTTTGCTTTTGATGGAATGGAAACACGTTCGCAATGGGTTTTGAAGCTCTTTGTAACTTTGCAAACATTACAAATGGAACAAGATTAATATTTAACACGGAAACGGCATATTATATAAATATTCCAGCACTGTTTATTTAGATCCCTGCCGGTTTCACTAGTAAATAAACATCAGCTATCCTTCAGGAATGGTTTTCAGCGTTAATGAAATACTGGTAGAACGAGTAAATTTTGAGATATAAAGTTAAAAAAAAAGTTTCATACTGTCATACAATTTATGTTTAGATTAAGAAAAAAAACATTAATTGTCCCAATCATTTATAATATCAAGAAAAGCAGATTACAGTATACTATTTATGGACCGATTTCTAGAGATTTAGCATTATCAATAAATTGTACCGTACTTTTAAGTCGTTCCTTACCAGTCGAAGTTGCTTTTAGTATTTCCCTGCAAGTGATGATTTTTTCGGATAACAATGTTTGTTGCTATGATAAAAAAGTTGCCCCTACTTATATCTCACTTAAAACATGATTTAAATTTGAAGTTTGTACCTACTTTATATGATAGTAAAAAGTGCTACATCATCAGATATAAAATCACTTCTCCCTCTAAAAAACAATCTACATTAGTTTAGTCTAGTCATATATTTGATCCAAATATTTTCTGTTATCCAAGAAACTCAAAAAATAATTCCTTTATGCTGGTTGTCTCTCCATATTTTTCATATGTTCAAATTAAAACTTTGAAAATAGCACCAATTTTCAAGGATTAAAATTAAGTGTCACAGTTTTATAGGCACTGCTCAGATTTTAAACTAATTTCTATTTTTACAAATGTGAACGTAGATTTTATTACAAAATACTAGTTTAAAATCTGTTTTTGTATGTTTTTCAGACCTTTAAAAAGAAACTTTGAAAATAGCGCCAAATTTCGTATAGTATGACAGTTTTAGCATCATAGTTACAAAATTTATAAAAACAATCATAAGATAAATCAGAAATCATAACCTAATCTCATTTCATCAAAACAACTTCAATGCTGTTTTTCATAAACTTGGTAGAAATTTAGAAATTTTAACGGAACCTCTTTTAAGAGTGAAGATTTGACAAATCAGTACATTTCTAAAGAAGGTTTTTTGTTATAGTCCATAACTGAACATTTAAGCTAAAGATTATTTATTCAAGCATGTGATGGTGCCACCATAACTTTATTTCACTTATAGCTTATAGGCATTACATGAAAAAATATAATGGACACGATAAGAACGATCTATTGATTCTCCCAGAGGAACACCCAGCTTATGCCTTCTACAACTCTATCACATATCCCCCTCAATAGCTATCATTACTTATCCTAAAAACTAACCCCATTTTATACTAAACTGGGCGTTCATATTTTCTCAATAACACACTAAATTGGATTTTTATACGAAGTAAATTACATTTTTAACAGCATTTTAAATCTGCCTCAAAAAATATAAGTTAACTTCCAACATTTAAAAAATCCTAATTTACACTAACACATGATTATTTCAAGTGACAAATCAAGACCATGTGGACTGTGTGGGGAGGGTTAGATAAGCCCCTAGGTATTTCCACAATAATGCTGCAAATAAAATTACAATCCTCTAAAAATCCTCGCTAACATATGAAGTCGAATAGGGCCCTGGGGGACGCCAAAACAGAAGTTCAAAGCGAGAATAAGGCAATGGGATGTAAGTAATGTTGAATACTATAAGCATCTGGCAAGGGCGGTGTACACGCACTAGGCAGTCGGTGAGATAATGTACTTAAAGCTACCACACCCCCGCAAATATTAGGGGTTCACACTTCTGGTCTTATTAGTGTTGCACTTGATAAGTTTGCTCGCCAATTTGGTCTAATAGCTTGTACGATTAACGAGAATTATTACAGGAGGAAAATGGATTAATTGAGTTTTTTTTTAGAATAGATTGTAGAATGGTTTAAAAGTATATTCCAAGAATAATTATCATAATTGCTTCTTCATAAGCCTGAAAGTTTTTTGTAGATTCTTTATGATATAATTCATTTATCGTTTTTAAAATTATGTATGCTACATGAAAAGTAACGATAACTCTGTAAAAAAGCTTAATGTCAATTGGCTGATTGCCCAAAACGTCTTCATCGCGATTTCACGATTGGAACGTCTAATAAATGTTCATCATAGATGTACTTAGTTTAAAGTACATTCACTGTATGAAATATTGTTTAATTTCGGCTTCCATTTCTTAACCGTAACTAAGAGAGATGTAACTGGGGAGAAGTTATAAAATCACCACTTGATCGAAACCCCTCAAGAATACGCCACACCCCCCAAGTTACTCGAGCGAATCGTACGGCATCTACTTCGTCTCTGATTGTATACATCAAGGGGTGAATTTTCTTGGCTATTTAAAGTTTGAAAAAGTTGGATTATGTTGTGGAGATGGGAAATAATTGGGGATTAACTTTGGAGATGATGGATCTCAATCCCCTTAATTCTTGTCACGGTAAACCCATAACTAAACTGATTAATTTTAATACTAAACGAAGACAGGAAACAAAAAAAATCGTTATAGCGGTTTATAGTCGTAGTACATTATCTTCTCGGTTTGCTAAGCAGATAACATCAGACACAAAACATAATGAATTTAGATTTATTTAAGTTCGTTTTTTCTATTTGCTGGGTGGTAAACAACAGAAGAAAGCATTTTACCTTTTAAGCAATAAAAAAGTTAAGATAATGATATTTGCGAGGCAGATATGGCCACAAAAAGCAGGACGGAGATCGTTAGAAGTTGGAAAAACAGTATTTCTGAATCTCCGCCGTTCTAATTGCGATGACATAAAAACACCGCGCGCCAAGCTATTGTTTGGAGTAGTCTTCCGCTGTTTCTACTCAGCATGGCGTCATGTCCGTTTCCTGCTTCCCCTTGCCCCCCATTGCTACCCATGCGAATTTATCATTTGTTTTATTGGTCCAAGTAAGATGACATTAACCATTAGAGGAGATGTTTCGTAGAGGGACGATAAATTTCGTTGGTTTCACAAGGTTAAGTGGAATCTAATTTATATGTATCTTAGTTTTTACATCTATAACAGAACTACTTTATTACAACTTCATTTACAATAGTTTTAATGTTGGTTTTTTACCAAAACAATCTACGTTATTTTTAGAATAAAAATTTCCGAATTCAACAATGTGATAATTTTCTTTAACAATAAATTATCTAAGCAATTAGCATATGACACATCATTTTGAAACCCTTAGTGTACGATCAACATTATTGGCAGTTGACTGCTTCTTTTGAATCTCAAAAGTGACATACGGTATTTTGTAGTGCACATATTGCCCCCCAATGTTTATTGAAACGTATCTGCAGAGACCTTATTATATGTACATTACATTTATTACAATGTTTGAAAGTTGTAAAGGGTTTGTCTCGATGGTAGTTATTACGCAATTATTTGAACTAAACAAATTAAAACGTAAAGTTTGAAAATAGAAGTAAATTTTGGTAAAATTTTGGTTTTCAGTTAGGTATGTTATAGGTAAATAATTATGTCCTTCTAGACCTTTTTGAGAATTTTCTTAATTACAAGGAATTCTATTCGATTTTTTAGTTTTTTACCTTCTCCATTTTTAATAAAAACAAATTATGTTCATAGTTTTGACGAGTGTGTTAGGTACAGTCTGATCAGTAAAACAACATCTAAGCGGAATAGGAGAGGATTATAAGAAAAAGGTCTAACTTTATGGAAAGCAGAGCCGTAAGGAGGTATTTCTGCGCCCGAGGCATAAATATCAAATGTCGCCCCCCTATTGTTTTTATTGGAATTTCACTTATTTTAATATAATATAATTGTAACTGAAAAATAGCATTTAATGTGTTTGCCTAGAGTAGTAACGATGTATATTTGATTATAACTTGTATGACAGTCAACCCAATTACCTAGGACATTTTAAACTTTTTGGTGCCCCCCCAGTTTTGGCACCCGAGGCAGGTGCCTCACTCGCCTCACCCTTACTATGGCTCTGATGGAAAGCAAAACTTTAAAAGAATGTCAAATACTTATTCTCTTCGTAGATGTTCCTTTATGATTGTACAGTAAGTTGAGTTGCTTTTACTTACATTCTTCTGTACTACTGTAGGTAGTAATATTTTTTATTTGGGAAATAAATTACGTGAAAATTTACCTCAGTAATAAATAATTTTACCCAGTTTTTTCGATTTTGAAACCAGTTTTAGTACTAAATTTTGGTGATAAACTGTAATTTTTTCGTTCTTATAGTGCTACCCTTTGCTAACTTCAAAAAATATTTCTAGAGAAACTACATTTCTGTAATTCAGTGTAGTAGACTTAATTTATTAAAGCTTAGAACATTTCATTAATTTGTGTAAATATTTGTTTCAATGTGGATCTTAAAGCCACCGCACACGCAAATACATTATGATTGGCAATTTGAAACGACTTTTAACTTTGTATAGGCAACCTTAAGGTAGAGTAAAGAAAGACGTCCGGACGACGGCAGGGGATTTTGACAAGGAAAAGGGACCGGGGTTGAGAATGAACAGGAGAAAATCAATAAGAGAAGAAAGCCGGTTCCGGAACGCTCGGCTGACTCTCAGATTCGTGAAATCGAGCTCAAACCGATATCCGCTTCGCTCGGCGATGCTGCAAAATGGAGAGGAACTCCTTGTTCGGCCAACTGTCAGATTTACATAAGCCACAGACCAAAAATAAGTTTAAAAACTTTGCTGTGCGAATAGTTTTTGTTTCAATCCAATGATATTAAAACCTTGAACCAATTCTTTAACGAAAATAAAGAAAATGTTCTTTTACTGATTTTTCAATTACTCATTTTGTGGACTAATCATCACCCTCCTTAAATCTAGTTTGTAATCATTAACTTAAACTGCTGTGTAGATGTAAAACTGAATCACAGCTGTTATTTTATTAATCAGAAGCCTGTGGGGGTAGTGATATGTAGTAATGGACAACCCTCGTGGGATGACCGGTCAAATTAAATGTGTCAAATCAGCCCCCAGCACGCCTGGATACTCGATGTTATCTACACATTATAATAGGGGGTGGGCTATGATTGCGCGATTGTTTCAAATGGATTGTGTTGAGTGGCTCTTTATGTTCACTTCAATTATTCTACTGAATTGCCTGGCAATATATGATAGAAAGGCTCCTCTTTCTCTTTGATTTAAACCCTTTACCATAATATGACTTTTTGGAAAACTTACCTATTTATTGATGAAACACTAGGTACATTGTCTTGTGAACAAATGCCTTCAGCTAACAGTCTATCACGGATTTCCCAGGCGAACATTGTGGGATTTTCTCTTTTATAGTTGGCTATTGCGTCTACGACTGGCGGTGTGGCTACTTTTGGTTTCGAACCACCGATGACGCCTGCTTTAAAACTACCCGTTTCGTAATACCTGGAATTAGAAACATTCATCCTATTAAATATTAAGAAATTCAATTTTTTAAATAAAATATGCAACAAAAGAAAATTGATAACAATCTAGGAATAAGTGTTTTAAAACTGAAACTTAACCATTTTATGTCAATATAAAATAAAATTTGCTTATCCAAAACTAGATATTGAATTCATTAAACTTTTATTAAATCGAAATTTTTACATGTTGATATAATAATGTATTTATTTTCACACTGTCTCAGTCTTTCTCTCTCGTTCAGCTCTCATGAGAGGGAGAGGGAGAAAGTGACGCATAGAAAAATTATTTTATCGTGAAAATATGTGAAGGGGTCAAAAAATCAGATGTTGAACTCTGGAGTAAAGTATCTTTTTCTCCCATGGATGATTACTCTGACTTTAACCTGACCAGAAATAACTACTTTTCTCCCTAGTTACACAAATACCTAGCTATTATTTTTTAATTTTGGTAGAAGAATCCAAAATTAAGAAAACACAAAGGGGTTCAAGATACAAGTACACCTTTAGTATTAAAACTATACAGAAAAGTGTTAAGAGACAAAATTATATATTATTGATAAATAAGCCAAAATATAAAATTTGAAATTCACAAATTAAAAATTGAAAAGCACAATGCTATTCAAATGTCAAATGTCAGTTTTTTCAAACTGTCTATGTAGCTATTTTTTAGTTGTTTCAGTAAAAACATATAAAAGTAAAGTTTTTAATTTTCATGTACAGGGTGTCCCATTTTCGACACTTTTAGGGGGTATTGGCGTTATTAAAAAAGATACATTGCGGTTTTCACCTTCCTTTCCTACTTTTTTACGAAACGAAAGATTCCGAGGTCAAATTTGTCATGGCTGTCTTAGTTATTAATCTATAGAGTGACTTTGAAAATCTTAGTTTTTTAGACAACCCTCGTATTTCCGTTATGAGTCTACTTATCACTTACTTATAAACTAGCCATGGCCTACTGTTATAAATAAAGTAAATTATTAAAAATATCGAATTTTGAGCTTGTTTTTCAAAATAAATATTAAGTATTTTATATTTTTGGAAAGCCCAAATTTTGCTTAATCAATATAAAAAGTAATATATAGGGTGTCCCATTTAAAAAAACATAAGTTTGGGCAATATCTCAAAAACTAAACCTTTTACACAAAAACTACCTACGCCACTGAATTCTGCGTAAAAAACTCTATCAAGATCAGTTTTTACCTTTTTGATAAGTAGACTCACAACGGAAATACGAGGGTTGTCTAAAAAACAAAGATTTTGAGAATCACTCTGTACATTAAAAACTAAGAGAGCCATAATTTGACCCCGGAATCTTTCGTTTCGTAAAAAAGTAGGAAAGGAAGGTGAAAACCGCAACACTCTATTTTTGATAATAACGCCAATGCCCCCTAAAAGTGTCGAAAATGGGACACCCTGTACAAATTTTGAATTGACACTTATTTTCATTTATATCTATAATTTTTTAACGAAATTTTTTAGCGGTTTGGTAAGTAAATTATAACATACCCGTAGTAGGTGACCGATCGAAAACAATCAATTCATTGAATTATGATCAATTAAATATAAATGAAATGAATAATCTATTCGCTATAAATCTAATTAAAAACCGCATCATCCCCTATAATTAATAAATGATATAATTCCATTACGAGAATAATCGACGAATGGTTTTGGGTTCTGGGCATGATGTAAAATATAAATTCGTCACGCTCAGCCCACACATATAACTGAATCAAATTTCTGCAGTAATTCAGTTATTATAATGTTAGCAGGAATGATGGCATCATAAAGGGGTTTCTATTCACTCTTGGGACACCATAATATTTTGTTGCGATGCATTAGGACCTATCATGTTACTTTGACATTCAGCAGATTTCTATTAATACTCCCCCTTTTGCAATGTTTTCAAGTCATCTACAATAAACTTTACGAGACAACAGGGCAATAATAATTTGGTGTAATCAAAAATGATCAAAACCAAAATTCAGTGGCAAGTTAATTAATTTAATTAATTGGTGGACAGTGGTTTGGAAGTATTTTTAACAACACTACATTGTGTTGAGCATATTTAAAAGTGCGAGTTTATTTCTGAGCGGCATTCAAAAACCAGAAATACACCTCAATGCAGCCTATTATGTTTTATACTTGTGCGTACATATGTTAGCGATATTCACATGTGTTGGTGTGAAAGGAAAAATTTAAAAAGCCGCCTTTAGTGTGTGACATGTGTAAAATATTAATCGTGATGCTTCAAATAATTTGTCACCGTAAATATCAGTAATATTTGCAAAAATTTGTAAGTCATTATTACAAACTTCTGACTACACTGCATCTATTTTCAACGTGCGGTCTTTAATTGGTTCATGAATTAATATATGGATGTGCATTAGACTTGTGGTTATTAAAATATTTTACGATCGTTTTACATCTAAAGAAACATAGTAATATCAGCGAGAGAGTATTTGTAAATATAATTTGTTTTAATATGACTCGTGCTAAATTAGACGGAATACATCATCCGCAACAACTTTATTACGATGATGATTATTTCGAAATTATACCGTCGTCATTGACATTTAAATGATCATTATGAATAGAAATTAAAACGTACAAATATGACTTGGGCATTTAATTTAACAAAATTTGTTTAGTTCTTCCTTGCGATGACGCTCTTAAAATTGAAAATCAGATTTTAAGTTATGAAATCCCATCACAATCACACATTTACATTCTGAATAGATCTAAGTACACTTCCAGTTATCTTCCTCCTAGCAATTAATTAATCCGAAAACAAGTCTGTTTAATAAACTAGACACACCAATCGAAACTTCTACTTGTTTCATAATTAGCTACCCGCTGTTCTGGAATCAAATGAATCAAATAAACCTTGTGTCTTTTTGCCCGTTTCAAGATTCTATCTTATATAATATTCATGCTAAAGGAACCTGTTTAATTACGACGCTGTTTGTTTGAATATTATTTGAGCTGAGAGAAGTTTACTATCCAGATCAATTTCAATGACAATGGTTTCCGTACCGTAATGGCTGTACGCTACCGAGATGTATTGATACAGTTGTTATTCATGGAACTACCAATTAAACTTAGAATGAAATTCTGATTTTCAAACCGACAATTCATACCAAATCGAGCTAATTTAAATGTCAAGTTGCATTATACAATTCTAGTAAGTTGGTGGAATGTCAACAAAAAAATTTGCAAGAACTAAATTCACCATCAGTTTTTCCACGGTATAATTTGAAATACGAGATGGTTTATTGAAATGCATCCCCCACATGTGGGGCCCCTCTAATGCCAGTTTGTCATCACAATGTCAAATTCAGTAAAATGATGCAATCCGCTCACGCAGCTATATGCAGTTTTCATGTAGTTTTTTGAAGGCACGTGTCATTCTATTCAGTATCAAGCTATATCAAGAAATAATGTACTATTAGAATGATGTTACTGTAATAGGATTAAGTGCTTTTTACTATATAATTTTGATATGTGTTTGCGGTGTGTAAGTATGTTACCGATCAAAAACGAAGTGTGAATTTGTTTTAATTCGTTTAATGTCTCCACTATTCAAGACGTTCAATTTGGTGATTGGTTCTACTTATTGTTCACTATGCAGGTACGTATTTTTTTTATTCTTAAAATTGTGAGCTGAACTTTTGTATAAAGTAAATTATAATAAATATTTATATTAAAATTCGTACGTCAAGTAATTATATTTTTTGGCTATGAGGATAACATTAGTGCAATGTTCTTAATGTATAGGTGAACTACAGTCTACATATATGAAAATTTGTACTAACACCACAGTTTTCAATTTTCTGGAACCTCATACACTAAATAAATTAGTTGTTGTTTGTGAACTATAACTGAGTACAACGAGAAGGAATTTGCATGGATCATTGATGGTTAATCGCGAATTAAAATAAAATTATACAATTATTAAATAAATAAATAAATTTGATACTGATTGTGATAATAAAAGTTAAACTTTTGTTGTATTAACAGATTTAATTTTCGAGATATTGAATTGTCAAAATATGGAAATTCTAGAAATTTTGTTTATGTAGGTCAGGTTCGAACTAAAGTTTTTTACCGATTTATTTTTTAAAATTTGTTACTCTTTTTAACATGGCTAGATGAGTTTAAAATCAATTAAAATTTTGTTTATCTTATGTTTTATTTTTGAAATCTTTTTTTCAAATAGTTACATTCTTTCTTTTGAATTAAAGTATTTCACATTTTTCCTTCATACTTTCTTTTAATTTAAATATCTACTTAATAATAAAAATAATTTTAATATTTTACAGGAAAATCCCCTTTGTTTTTACTGTTTGAATATACAGGATGTGATTCCTGAGATTATTCTAAGAATAAAAGTTCATATGAACATGGATCCGAAAATCCTTACCCGTCGACTTTAAGCCCTTTAAATTTGGGACCCTGAAGAAGGTTTTTATTTATTATCTCCGAAACTGTTCAAGGTAAAATGATAAAATTCACCACATCCACTGTGTTTTTATGCTCAATAAGATAGAGTGTAAATCATTTTGAAATTTTCACCAGAATCGCATCAAACCTGGGGGGTGGGGGGTAAAAAAAAAGCATTTTCGGACCTATGTTCATATGAACTTTTTTTCTTAGAATGATCTCAGAAATCACCTCCTCAAATTTTTCGCAGTATTTTTGGAACACCCTGTATAAACAATTGTTTTTTAAGTTGGAAAGGAGCCTCTAATTTTACCATTTACTTCAGGAAGATTAGAATATTTGAAATCTAGAAATGTCGATTTGCAATTGTATAGCGTAAAATGATACAGAAAAATTGAATTATTTATGTATGGGATTCACCAATTTTCGAGCTTTTACAGTAACATATACAGGGTGATCAGTAATTGCCGCACTCGGAGAATACTGTGATATACTTTACGCTTTAAGAATGACAAATTTTTTTACCGCAGTGCTGTAAGTCCTTTCTTTACAAAGATATGACCACTTTTGTGAAAATAAAAGTGGCAACACTGCATTGAACATGTGAATAGGTTCGACGAGAAAAAAAAGAGAAACGTTCAATATTTTATGATGCGAGAACTTGTCAAAGTAATTTAGTATTGTCAATTTTATTAAGAAACAGAAACAACAATTGAAATTCATTATTAATATTTTCATGGCAATAGAAGGTATTTTAGTATATCCCAAGGGGAGCTTGAGAGGTTGCCAAACTTCAAATTTCTCTCAAATTTAGGTATTTTATTAAATTTTAACATTTTTAATTTCTTTGTATTAGAGGTTTTGTGAAAAGAATTGAACAAATCATATTGCATTTTATCCAGCGATTATAGTAGCATGAATTATTCACTCATTTTTGTCTTGGTTATTAAAATAATTAGCTTGTAACTTGGATGAGGGAAACTCTATAACTCGGAAACTAACCATCATATTTAATTTTTCTTTGCAGATTATCCTTAGTTTAAATGTGCTCTATAACGCCCTGTATTCGGAGTGCGCCAATTACTGATCACCCTGTATACAAACGGTAAAAATTAAGGATTCTATTAGTGAATCCCCAAAGATTAATTAATAATAATTTTT
This sequence comes from Pediacus dermestoides, assembly GCA_963942485.1. NCBI lineage: Eukaryota > Metazoa > Arthropoda > Insecta > Coleoptera > Cucujidae > Pediacus > Pediacus dermestoides. The sequence goes on along the minus strand of OZ012625.1, from coordinate 29,387,395 downwards.
CAAATACATACTTATACTTTTGACTATCCTAAAATTTTATTAAATCAATGAATTTCTGTTATAAGATGAAGGCAGAAACAGGCTATGGAAGTCTTGGTTGGTACAATTTTAATTTAAGAACACTAAGAGAAAATCAAGAATCTTTCACCCATTTTTTCAATTTCATGAAAAATGATGGGAAGCTAATTAATGATGACACTTTTCGCATTTTGCAACGCTGATATACCCTCCAAAAATATGGAGATATCGAAAATTTTTGTTTTACTTTATTTGTGAAACATGCTGAGAATAGAAATGAAAAACTGTCTACTTTTTAGTTTGCAACGATTTTCTGTGAAAATTCTTATTGATTCTTTTTGTCAATATATTGTAAAAAAGGTAAATGATTATCTATTTATAAATTTGTGAAAGCAAGATGGTTTAACTTCGATCTTACGGATTCGTAAACTGTAACCGTAAGAGATTCAGGGTCGATTAAACATGGGCGCCGACTGAGGTGTTGTTGATGAATTCCTTGAAGATTTTGTGGCGGCTTATGTGCAACCCGCGAAAACATACGTTTCTAAAATATCTGAATACTTGAATTTCCAAATTATAAAAAAAAAGAACACAAAATATAGAAAATAGTGTTTATTATTTGTACGTTTAAAAAAACTGCAAGCTCGCAAACATTATAACAACCAATTTCTTGCCCAATTTGGCATAAATAGGTGAGCAACTCCCTAACATTTCATTTGAGTAATTTGACAGTTAAAAATAACTCCTTTTGTAAGAAGGTGATTGTGAGTGCGAGAGGCTATTTTTAATGATATATTTTTTATATAATGATTATTTTGGTTTTCATTATTTATTTCAGGTTTTCTTTTTATAAATAATCCTAAAATACACGATATCCATAAAGTATTTCTTTGAATCATAACAAAAATTGAAAGCTATCGCTGCTATAAGAAAAATGGACCTGATGGCGATTTCTCAAAAACGAAACGTAAAATTTTTGTATAACTTGAAACTATAAGAAAGTTGTTCTAATAAAACCAAATGAACTTTTTAAGTTATTTCAGAGTAATTCAAAAACAAACAGATATATCATCAAAGATTTTAAGGTACATTACATAGTACACATCAAATTACTCAAAATCTGTCTCATTTAAGCGGCCATGTCTTACGTATTTCGAAATGGTAATGTTGAGGCTAGAATTTGAATCATCCTGATCCTGTATAATATAAGAGTGAACAATACATACATACTGAAATTGCTAACATTATAAAAATCTATTATTTAGTAGTTTACAATTAATTTACCCGTGAATCTTTGGAACATTTAATCATAAAAAAATTTTTGTTTTCTTTATAAATCTTACTAAAAAAACTGCTCGCATATAACCCAACCTACAGCGCTTGAAATTAGGTTGAATCTTTCTCAAAGTTTATCTGTAGCAGGTTTCGGAAAGCAAGTCGACTTTATCCCCACTTTACTATAGGCCCCTTCTATACTCCAAACTCAAACCATCCCCTTATATGATTTCGCATCACACAGACCGACTTTCACCCTGCCCCGTTTCCCTGTTCCGGCGGCACTCAGCAGGCGCAACTAACACGATCATGCGACCTGCTGGTAATGTTTTCCCGTTTTTTAGTGCTCGCTTCCCAAAAAGATGAACTTTATTTTATGTGACCAAAGACCACATGGGGATCATGCATTTATCATCTCTATTACCTCCAATGGCACAACAACCAACTTATGTCCACCATTGTACGAAATTTGTTTTATATGAGCGCGGTGTTGTTATTGTAGCATGGTATGGCTACTAGACAATGCAAATATAAATATATACCTTGAGAGGATTTTTGAAACACAGCCATGTGACACCCGAAGCTGCCTAGAAATATCACAGGGCCGGACTCCATTGTGTGCTAGTTCAACTATCCTCTGTCGAACTACATCCGGTAGTGGTCTACCGTTCACGAATACTCCACCCAGTTGGTTCACGCCTCCATGACCTGCAAATAAACATAAACAATTGAAATATTGCCATAAATCATAATTACACAATTTTCATTCAATACCAGTTTGCAGTTATGCAGCAATATTCGATTCACAATTATTGTTCTGATTCTGATCGTATACATGTAACTGACACAACAAAAAAACTGAAATATTATGAGAACTATAGGCCATAAATAATGATATTAATAGAATAGTTTGGCACCTTCTTTATGTTAAAATAAGTATAAGATAGTCAAAACTGAATATTTCGCTGCATTGATGACGTAATTTGAATCATGGCACCGAAAGTGTGAGAAAAGGAAAAGACAAAAATAAACTGTAGGGAAAGAAAGTACAATTTTACTCCCGCATTTGAGGGCAAAAATGGACTTTATAATAATACAGCTCAGAACATATTTTTCTATTTCTATGCCATGATTTCATTGAAAAATCTATAATTGCTGACCTGCCGTCATTTATAAATTCTTTACTAATTTTGAAGGAAATTTGTAATCTGATGTAAATACCTACATACATAACTACAGGGTGTGTCACGACGAGTTGACAGTAGACATAACTCTATTACTAAACACAATTTGATTCTAAAAATTGGTACACACCCATTATACAAGGTGCTCTATTTAATGAAAATATTGCCACCTTTCTGGTACTTCCGGTTATACAGGAAGTAGACACAAACTTTGTTATTTTAAATGGAACACCCTGTATATTTTTGAATTTTTAGATACTACACTACATTTTAAACATAAAAGTATTAAGGTTGTATGATCCTAACATTAACGGTATTATAATTATTTACACTTTTTCATTTTTTTTTATATAAACATAGATGTAAATAAAAATTCAAATCTGGACAATGACACGTTTTTTCCAACATTTTTTTCTTGTGTTTGAGGTAGGAATATACAAGAAATAAGCTGATGTAGTTTTGGAAAACTTGCTTTATACAGGGTGTTGGTGGTTGTCCGTTCATTTTTAAAAACTTTAGTCAATGATAACTTAATTTTTTTAAATGGAACACCCTATATATTTCTATATTTTCGAATTCTACACTTAATTCAAGACATAAAAGTATTAAGGTTGTAAGGTCTTAAAATTAACGGTATTATAATTAATTACGTTTTTTTAAAATTAACGGTCAATCATAAGCACCCTGTATAAAATAAGTTTTTTAAAACCATATTACCATGTTTCTTGTACATTTCTGCGTCCACTAAAATTTGGTTTGTTTTTTGAAAGAACGTGTCATTAGTAAAATATGAAAATGTTTGTCTCTAAGTTTTTGTATGAAAAAATTGGAAGAAACATAATTACTTAATTAAAATAAATCAATAAAAATAAAAAATATTAAATTAAATATAATAAAAACCAATTTTAGTGGACGTAGAAATGTACAAGAAACATGGTAATATGGTTTTGATAAACTTATTTAATATCTACAGGGTGCTTATGGTTGATCGTTAATTTTTAAAAACCTTTAAAATTGGAAAAAACGTAATTAATTATATAACCGTTAATTTTAAGACTTTACAACCTTAATACTTTTATGTCTAGAATTAAGTGTAGAATTCGAAAATGTGGAAATATATAGGGTGTTCTATTTAAAAAAATAAAGTTATCATTGATCAAAGTTTTCAAAAATGAACGGACAACCACCAACACCCTGTATAAAGCAAGTTTTTCAAAACTATATCAGCTTATTGCTTGTATATTCCTACTTCAAACGTAAGAAAAAAACTTTGCAAAAAATGTGTCATTGTCAAGATTGGAATTTTTATTTACATCTATGTTTTTGTAAAAAAAAATGAAAAAGTGTAAATAATTATAATACCGTTAATGTTAGGACCATACAACCTTAATACTTTTATGTCTAAAATGAAGTGTAGAATCTAAAAATTAAAAAATATACAGGGTGTTCCATTTAAAATAACAAAGTTTGTGTCTACTTCCGGTATAACCGGAAGTACCAGAAAGGTGGCAATTTCCGGTATAACCGGAAGAACCAGAAAGGTGGCAATATTTTCGTTAAATAGAGCACATTGTATAATGGGCGTGTACCAATTTTTAGAACCAAATTGTGTTTAGTAATAGAGTTATGTCTACTGTCAACTCGTCGTGACACACCCTGTATATGAGCAGCTAAATTGTTGTAGACGAAAAGCATAAAGAAATTTTATTCTTGGGGAATAAATTGACAAATAAACGGAACGACATTTTTTGATAATGATATAATTTCTCTTTAGAAAGTCCATCGAATTAGTTTTTTTTTTAATATAAAAATTATAAAAAAAAACATTATTTCCTTTGCGATCATTAGCTGAAAAATACTTTTAAAATCAGTGGAATTTACCTTTGGATATGTTCCATCTTCCTCAAAATGATGTCCCTAAATAAGAGATATTTTGAACGAAACCACAAAAAAGTCCATTGGGGTGAGATCAGGATTATATGGTGAGTGGGGGAGTAAAGGGATCTGTTGCTTCGTGAATACTAAAAGAGCGGGAGCGGTATCGTGATGCAAAATTAATTCATCAACGCTTTAATTAAGACCAACTCTTACAATTTTCAGCCACAAATTATGTTGTGTTCTTGTATACTTAATCTCGGATATCGAAGAAAAAAATGATAAATGAGTTAATATTTGATTCTGCATTGATCGCTTTCCCTGCACTTCTATCCACTGCTTCAGAGTCATCTTAGAAAATCCAAGATTCATCCCTGATAACCTCTGTTTCACTTAGTCGATTTTTTGCCGTCAATTTGCCGCAAGATTTACCCAAATTTTCGATTACTCATTATATGAAGTGAAATGGTCAAATGGTGGGACTAGAAAAGCAGCAGATCTTGGACATATCATGCTTAATCAGAAGTGCTTTAAACTTCAACTTATACTACAAACCAAAATTGGAAAATTAGAAGAAAATATCAAGGCTAAGCAACATAACACAATGGTTTGGTTTGAGGATTGTGGAATAACTGATTCATATTATGCCGAACCGGAAAGAGAAACATGATCAAAAAGATCCAGTAGTTGAGATGCAGCTGAAGGAGTATTCAAAACGGATACGATAGCACACAACAGAAGATATCAATTTGAAATGTCATACTATTTACAGGGTTTGACTAAAAACATGTAGGACCTATCGTACTTTGTAATATAGTAGTAGTATGTAGTAGGGTATAATTACAAATGAATCTAACATCGCAGGAGGCTATGAATTTGTCACAATAATGCGATTTTGAATAAATGTTAAGAGATTAAACATTTTCACCATTATTTGTGATTCTCAGATTATTTTACCATTTTGATATTTTTCTGTTCTACTTTCTACTCAAAAATATTTTAGTATTAGACAATTAATTACAACTGAGCTTAAAATATTCATTGCAATGGTTTTTAACACGAAGCAATTAAATTTCTCAGCAATAAGATAATTTTCCTAATAAGGATATCATGAGGATCAGTATTTAGTACCTACATAGTTTTTATTATTTTAAGGTTATATATTTTTCAGTTTTACAAATATACGAGTCATAATAGTTTAGTTTCTTTATTAGATACCTACGCTGTAATCTATAGAATCTCATAACGGGTGTGCTTGTATAGGGAAAGAATTACTTCAGAAGATACAATTAGCTTCACTAATTTTAGAAAAACAATTTCATCATTGTATTTATCAATTACGGGAAAAAAATGTATGTGACTTGATGTATAAAAGTCAATTAGAAAGCTAATTAACAATACTTTCTTAACTGAAAATCAGTCTGTCATTTCACACTCCATTAACTTTTGCTGTGGTAAGCTTAATTTGTAATTGTTAAAATTTGAATCTGATATTTTGTTTATTAAATTATCATAACCTTTGCGTCCGTTCGTGTGTATAAATTTATAGACACAATTTCAACTACGGTGGATAATTTGAATCAAAATGAAAAACCACAAAGTTTCGTAACATCTACAACCTGATTAGGAGTGTTTACCATTTACCAAAAACTAATCTTCCCACACTTCCTCACTTTTTCATAAATTATTGCGAAACCTCGCGCTTAAGCACATTTAAAATAACCCGTAACTATATTGCTATTGTATTGATAAATCACAACAATAAATAAAATTTTTGCAATAAGTAATAAATACAAAATATTTACGACTAGGAATATAAACTTAATTTGACAATTATCGTTGGTTAGACCATGCGGAGGTAGATATAAATATATAGATTTATAATGCAAACACAGTTTATTATTATTATCGTGCGCGCATTGCCTTTGCCTATTATAATAAGTTATTATAATTAGTTTTGATTTTATATTTTGTTTAAATTGGGTCAATATAAAATATTAAGGCGTTATATATGTTCATAACAATGTATGTATTGAAAAGTCTATTGTGTCGTTCCACAAAAGGTGTGTGTTGGAAATAAAGAAAAATACCGTGGAATAATTGGGTATAAAAATTAGAAACAATGCTTAGTCTAACTAAGACTACTTTTGAAGTTGAATAGACGAACTATTTAGAATAATTATAGTTTAAGGAAGAAATAAAATGTGTCAAACATTTTACAAATTTTATGGGACAATCAATTAAAGTCTTCTTTATTTGTTCTTCAGTTTACGAACTTGAAATAATGGATTCAACTCTTCGCATAATTGGCTGTAATATTTTAAAATAAAAACAGTACACATTTGGACAAGCGATAATTTTCCGAAATTATGATACTGTAGAAAATTAAAATTTTAATGAAATTGAGAGTAAATGATTAGACAGATCTTTGTAGCATTGTAGCTCCTTTTTTCCTTCTATCTAATTATAAAATTTGCTAACTAGAATACATGTTAAGATGAGAAAAAGTCGAAGATTTCATTAGAAACTACAAATGTGATTGAGAATTTCTATAATTTTACGAACAATTGTTTGATTTATGAAATTTAACTTTTAGTTTTTAGAGATACTTAACAGAAATTTGTTATTTTATGACAATTTTCAAAGTATACATTGAATAAAATGTGTAACCATTTTGGATTCAAGATTTGTCAAAAAATTACATATCTTCCGTCCTTGGTGTTTATTAAAGAAATCTTGATGGAGTGTATTGTTTTTTTAAATTTTATAAATAAATCTGATATTCTTATATCATTTTAAGAATATCAAATTTGCATTTTGATGTTGTCTAATATAGATTTTGAAAACTATTTCTCATATGAAATGTTTCATTTTTGTTATTACCTGGATGTTTGACATGCATATAATAGTGTTTATTATTAAATATTTTGTTAGAAATTCCTCTATGTATTATGGTATTTTGTATAAATATTTTATATTAAGTATAGTACAGTAAATAGGGAGAAAAAAGGTCTCAAATAGACTTTTTTTACCCTACAGCCAATTTTTGCAGAATCTTGTAGGGGGTCACTCTGTAAGTTTAAAACTGAGTTTTTGTATTCGTAAATCCTGCCGTTCCTTCACCAGCCCTTAATTAAGGGTTGAATTTTTTTGAAAAAAAAGGCTCAGTACAAAGTTGTAGAGAAAAATATCTCATACAATTTTTTTTTAAATTTTTTTTTATATTGTCGATATCTAAAAAGTTATTCAACAAATAAGTTGAAATTTTTGGGGAAAGAGTAGTAAGTGGTACCTAACTAGAGAAAAATTTTCCTAAAATTTTCAACTTATTCGTAGAATAACTTTTTAAAAATTGACAATATCAAAAAAATGTTGAGAGGAAAATTGCAGGAAATATTTTTCTCTATAACTTTGTACTAATGTCTTTTTTGGAAATCTAATAGGAAAGAAGTTATTTAATAAATAAAAAAAACAACCCTTAATTAAGGGCTTATGAAGGAATGACGGAGTCCACGAATACAAAACTCACTTTTAAATTTACAGGTTGACCCTCTACAAGATTCTGCAAGAATTGGCTGTAGGTTAAAAAAAGTCTCTTTCAACCCCCTGTTTACTGTACTAGGTATTTCGTTACGAATGGTGGAATTTTATTGGATATTTAAAAACGTAGTAGGTGCTTGGATTCAATTTCTATTCTATATAAGCGTAATATTTAAATATCCACATATTATCATAAAATGTTACTAACATAGGTGTTAGAATTATTCACTACATTTTCCATTCCCTTTTCTTAGACAAGTTTAGTTCTCTGAAATATTCAGTTTTTCTTCTGATGTAAGTTTCATGCTTACACTTCAACTGCTAAGGTTCTTTTAGCGGGTTTCATGTTAATTATCCGGTTATTAAATCGAACTAATTGATTGAGTCGTAGATAAAACACATTGACATTTGATTTATCAATTAAAGTATTTAGCAAAAAGCTATCGTTGATTTCTCAAAGCACATATCTACCTACAACCTAAACAAATATGATTGGTCAAAAATGCCGAATAATTACTAAGTAATAAAATTATTCGTGCAACAATCTGGTCTTATGAATAGAGTATTGATAATTAAGTCGCATTGGCATAAAATTATAAACTATAAAGCACATTAATTAAAATAGTTGAGTTTTATGGGGAGTACTTAGAAGTTTTTGCGTAATTTATTTTACTCTCAACGCTATTGATGGTATTTAATTAACATGTAGATGTATTAGAATAGAACATGTAGGTAGTAAATACATAAAATAACATAAAAATCCGATAGATATCAACCTCAATTTGTGCTTCCGTTAGTATGACCTGTATTCCTCTCATCCACAAAACGTGCTGCGGTGGAGTATTTGTTGTTCTCTGTTATTATTATGTCTTTTATAACAAATAGTTTTTTCTTCATTTGATTGTTGCAATACAAGATGCAGTCCATCTGTAAACCTACGCCGTTATTTTATGTGTTATATACACCTTACCACAACTATGCGACTTAGATATACCTATCTGTTAATGTATTGTATTATATTTCAATTATGAACAGCTGAAAAAATAATCGAAATTTCGAGTTTTTAGGTTAGAGTAATTTAGCAGGTATTCGTTCAGAAATTTCATCAGAATGTTTGTTGGTGATGTTATGATTATGATATAAGTAAAACAGGATTGCGAGGAAGGGGAACACAATTCCTATTTAGTTAAACGATATGTCATAGCAATCATCTATTTGCTCATTTCAACTTTGTTCGTTATTATTTTAAAATAATAGATACTATGGAAGTTACCATTCTACTCTTTGAAACTGTTAAAAATTAGAATAAGTACTTATTCTTGAAGAACGTTCGTTAAAATCTTCTACATTATTTTACTGTAAGCATGATGATATTTTCAATCATGTTAGTACCAAAAATTAGAAAAACCTCTGTATTTTTTTGGAGAAATAATATGATCGATTTGGTGAAAATTTGATCAAATTTTATATTATATACTACATAAAACAATGATTCGAAAGATTATCCATCAACTGCGTTCGAAAATTACACCGCATCACTAAAAAATTGTAACGAAAAAATTCTATAGTTTCCTTAATCTGTAACATAATCTTTAATAAAATTTGGCTTGTTGCGGATGAGCTTAATAATTCCTATAAAATAAAGCATCGGCTTTCGGCTTCCATTCTATAGTTAGGCATTTAGCTACCAATTAGTAGACGTTCAGTAAATACCGTCTTTGTTCTTGCCGCTCGCTCAATTTTGTTCAATGACTTTTCAGCACCACGCTTTGCTTAGTGATAGTGATCGTGTGCGCGCTTAAGGTTTGGCAAAGTATAACAATCATAATTGTTCGCGATGAAATTCTCCAAATAGCTCATATAAACTTTTACTCGTAATTCCCTAATGGAATTCATTTTTTCGCAGAACAAACACCGATGACATAAATTTTTTATTTTTTTCGGAAGTCACTTTATCACTCAACGGCGACCGCGTTTGTCGTTCAAAAGTCGCGTGGCGGTCACGTGCCTGTGGGGGATTCTTTAGGCACACTCACACACCCCCAAGCAACACTTAACTAATCAATAATAGCAATAATAAATATAATATAAATAAAAATGTCGTTTTGCTTGGACGTTTGGGAGAAAAAAACGGCAGTTAAAGTATATTTTAATGTCCATGGTAATATTGAGGACACAATTACTGTGGTAACTACTAGAGATGACGATGCAGAATGCTAAACTTCAATGATAAATTATTTGACCCTTGCTAAAGCCTTTCATGCCACACAGATTTGCTGCAGAGGCAAAAGATTTTACTGCCATTAACAAAACCAGTTCAGTGTAATTAATATTCGGAATCTATGAGGTACTAGGTAAAAAGTAGACTGCACACGCAGACTACTGCTAAAAATTCAGAAAATGTTAATAAAGGAAACATTTTCTTCTGTTTTGCTGATTCGATATTGAAGCATCAAAGGAAAAGAAAAAGAGACTTAAAATTAGCGGGCGGATTTTATCATCATTATCATGATAAAAAAAATACAATTTAGAGCCAAATTGTATTTACTGGTTGAAGGCTATTAAATAAGACATTTTTAAAAATCAGGTAGATAGCGAAGTTCATTAGGTATATTATTGGAAAAATAATAAAAGTTTCCAAATTTATGAGGCAGATACACTAGTTTAGGGTATTCCAAATTTTTTCTCATATGACTCTCTTCTTAGAACCTAAATATACAGGGTGTTCGCGCGAAGTGGCTCACTATTGCTAACTTTGTTTATTATTGGAGCTACAAAGTCGGTTAAATTAGCAAACTAGTAGCATTTTTTCCGCTGATTACAATGGTGAAAACAAAAAAACAATTGACCATCTGGTTTTCAAGATATTGAAAAAAATAATATTTTTTTAAATAGAACACTTTATATATTTTTGCAATAATCGATAGTTAATTAAATTCTATACAAAAAATGTCCTTATCTTTTTTTGATAATAATTTAAAATAAGCGAGTTATTTTGAAAAAAAGTTTGCAATTCTTTAAAATCAAGTAGCCATAAAACGGAATAGTAATTTATTAAAACCAAACAATCATAATTTTGAATTTAAGCAAGTTGAAAAATACTTGAAAGAATTACGGAAATATTGAAAATTTACAAAATTAGAATTTTCATGGCTACTTGATATTAAAACTTTGAAAACTTTTTTCAAAATAACTCGCTTATTTTAAATAATTGTCAAAAAGCATAAGAATATTCTTTGTTCAGAATTTAACTTATCATCGATTTTTGCAAAAATATACAGGGTGTTCCATTTAAAAAAATGTTATTTTTGTGAATATCTCGAAAACCAGATGGCCAATTCTTTTTCGGTTTTCACCATTATAATTAGCGGAAAAAATGCTACTAGTTAGCTAATTTAACCGACTTTGTAGCTCCAATAATAACGAAGTTAGCAATAGTGAGCCACTTCGCGCGAACACCCTGTATATTAAGCCTAAAATATATTTATTAATAAAAAACCTACATGAAATATTAATTTGTTAAAATCAAAATAAGAAAAAGTTTTAAATCTCATATTTGGGACCTTGCTTCATAAGAACTGACAGGTTTTGAAATATATTTGAACAAAATTTGGTAAAAACATCTCCAAACCGAATCTCTAGATAAATACTTAGATGCAAAGTCTTAAGTGGGACATATGGTATAACTCTCTACAATAAATTAACAAAAAAATATTTATATACTTGCAGATTTGATTGATGAATTACCTGGTCTTAAATAACATAAATAAAATAATAGGAGTGTTTTTATCATAATTTACATATTTAACTTTAGAGTTATCCAACTTGCTGGTGTACCTTCTGTAGTGTTAAGACACCCTCTAATTAACGCTTGGTTATGAATTGCAAATAAAATTGGATAAATTTCCCCCCTAATTTGATATCTTGTGAGTGTAGATTGACATTGGAGTGTGTTATTTCAAAACCACTCGTAATGTTTTAATCCGATTACGGTTGAATGGCGGCACGAACCGCCCTCAACACCGCTAATTTCAAACGAATATCCACGTTCATAGTGCTGCACCATTGGGAAATGTGTCTGTCGGCTATTCTAACGCTGATATACAGTAATCCCGCGCTTAATCTATATCTACCATCGGACGGACATATGGCCCATAACATTTGTCCATATAACTACTATCTGATTTTGGAAATTTATTTATTTTGTCCTGAGAGCACGCCCGGACAATGTGTTAAAAGAAAATTCGCGTGATTAAAGCGTCTATTATTAGCTTTTAAAAATATACCAGTTTTTTAAAGAATTTATAAAGAAATTGTTTGTATAGCTTGTTTGGAAAATATTATTCGGTATATTATGTAACAAAACGATTAACAAATTATTTAATAACCGCTAACAGCAATAAACACGTACCTTCTTTTTTGTAGAAAATAATTAAATATAATTTGATTACAGTTAATAAATTTACGATCTAAATAACATTTTAAAAATTGACCGCAAAATTATGTTATAATAATATTTTCATAATTTTTTCCACTGTGACACTTTATGAAACTGATAAATATCTAAGCGATTGATAAGTATCAATTATCTTTGTGAAAATAGCTTAATTGGTAATAATTTTGGTCATTTAGAACGTTTACTATACAACTTAACAGGTAAAAGGCAATTTATTCCGCAAGAATATATAGCATACAATTTTTTTGCTAATATACTCACGAATTGCCGAAGGACATCAAATTAAAAACATTTGCTACTGAATGTATTTTTTATCCTAGACATGTTCATGTTATAACAACCACAACTAGTTTAAACAATTCAATTATTTATAATATTGCTTTATAATAAAATTACGGGTTACAATGTTAACAATTAATTTTTCAATAGGCGTTTTCTGACATGCCTTACGCAATTTGCACTGGATTAAAACACGACTGTGTAAAACCGATTAAATCATTGGTGGGTTTTTTTAACAATAATTTAACATAGAAAATGCAAATGCAGGGATGCACATCAGCAACACAATTGTTTTGTTCGTTGCAGGTAAACAAAATCGTTGGCGGTTGTAGGCAATAAAAATCCGCAAATAATAATTTATGTCGAAATCAGCACTGTATTCAATTGTGAACCCGTAAATCAGGTTTATTGCTTGCGGTAATTAGTATAAACCCGTAATTGATTGTTTGAAACTTAATACTGATTTATGGCAAGTGCAGAATCAAAGTGGATACAACTAAATGTTTGTATATATTATGAACTTAAAGTGTGCGATTTAGATAAAATATTTTTAACTTTAAGCACTATAAGCTGGGATTAATTATTATAGATGTACCTACAATAATTTTAGATGACAACAAATCTTCTTAGCGTTATTTATAACTGTTTCGGAGTGAAACAAACGGAATTCTTATATTAAAAATATGCAGACCTTTTCAGAAATGTCCTCTAGGAACAAAATTTTAATATATAACAGTTTTGAAAAGACTAGTCTAGCTTTTATATAAAACTTAATTGTACAGACTTTTTTAAAATTTATGTTCAAAATAATATCTGGAATATGCTGCTTATATTCGAACGAAATTTATATATAATTATAGTTTCAGGTATCGATAATTTAATAATTTTCTAATTTTCTAAAAATTTTCTTATTACGTCAATCATAAAGAATTTTCGAAATAAAACAATTAATTTGTCCAATATACAGAGTGAGGACATTAAAATTTATGTTTTGGAAATATTGTTGTATTCGTTTTTTTTTACATCTCGTCAAATTCCGATCAAATTTACTTTTTGTTGCAGTTTTATGTTACTTATCTATATGAAAAAAGACCATGACGTTTTCCCCGTCAATGGATTCTTTTAATCAGCCTTGAAATTATGGACAAAAAGAGATTTTCTTTAATTTCTCTAAAGTAAAAAACTATTACGAGTAAAACGAACCTTTTCCTTTTAAAAAAAATGCAATATATATATTTTGATATATATATTTTTTGAATGTTCGTCTAGAAGATGCGTTTTTCTGTGAAGACTAATTTTTGACAGAAATGATAGACTTTAAAAATTCTATTATGTTGTTCTGGTGCCGAAACCTAAGACGTAGAAGATGTTAATTTTGTTAAAATATTAAATTGCTAAGAAAAATGGCTCATATAGTTATCGGCAAAACATCTTAGCTCATTCTTTTAAGCTTAGAAATAGTCGAAACCTGAGCAAGTTATAAAATTTGATATAAAAATTAACTAGAATTTTTATTGATAGAATAAGGTTCTTATCAATCGTACCAATTAATATGATTAAAAAAAAATCTCAATTAATTAATTTTTGAACCAAAATTATCTTCTAATATAAAAATAGTTATAAATGTTTTTTTTACCCTAGACAAAAACACGCCGGATTAAATATCACAATAAAATGACAGCTTGTTGAAAGTGTTTGATCGGGCATAATACACCATCAACTACTACCCTACGCTATTTAGATAATCAGATAAGCAGATAAGTATCATAACATGTGTCGAGTGTTTTAGGGCTGGAAATACTAACACCGATAATAGCAAATGTATTGGATTTAAAGGCATACGGAAGCAGGACAACACTTTACATTTGAGATTAGAGAAATTGACAGTAATTACTGATGAAATGCTTAGATAGAGGAAACATCAGTGAATAAATAATTTCAATAAATATAGAATTTGTATCGAATACCGGATTGCCTATACGAGTTATAACCTAACACCTTTATCTTGAAAGTTTTGACCAGGTGCTAAAGTGACACATTCCTAGCGATAAATCGTTTAAAATTGTGTTTTGAATGGAATCCAGTCAATTGTCCATGTATTGTACCTGGAACTTTTGTAGTTTATATAAAGTGAAGTGGCATCTTTTACCTCACCACTTAAGAAATGTTTACAACTGAGATTTGGGTTGTGAAAGAATTTATGAGACTGAATGAATAAGGGAAAAATATCTTTCTTGGCTGCTGTATAATAAAAGTCAAAGAGTGAATCAGATCTCTTTATCAATTTAGTAGACGAGGAATGTGCAGAGGCACCCAAGCACGTAATTCTTGGACCAAACATTTAATAGTCATTATTTTGGGTTTTTGATAAATGGGTCAGTTTTTAACAATACTCATTCATATATTTAATAACATAATAATTACATTTACATTACAATTACAACATTTTTGAAACATTTTCTAAATTTTGTTGAGTCTGCCACTATTCTTCTTGTATAAGAGATTTTAATCACGTAATCAGATTATGAATCTGAGATTGTGTTATATAAGACTAAAGACTATAAGACTAGAATGAATATCATAATATAATTTTTTTAATATTTGAAAAATATCAAATTTTCCAAATATGAAGACCAATTTGAGATTTACGAACTTAAAAATCGTAAGATAGGTAAATCTGATTATTCCAAGAATAAGAAAATTGTGCTTACAAGTATAATATTCCATCATGTTCTGGTTGTAACGGTAGGCCGTGGTAAGATCCATGGCCGTCCCTGTTCTTAAAGATAGTAAAGATGCTAAACTTGGTGTATCCAGTTTGGAAATCACTGATTTTGCACTCGTCGTCTATTACAATCACTTCAAAGTTCACGCAAATTAAATTGCTCCATTAGAACAGTCAAAATCTTTTTATTTCAAACCATAACAAACTGTTTTGTTCAACGTACAAATCAGTAAAATTCACTCTTTAAATCTCGATACACCTGCAAAAACTATTTACTTTGCTAAAACTTCATGCTTAGGACTTAAACAGCGAGTTAATTGGTGCGACCAGAAATAATTGTTTATCTCTCGGAACCGCGGTTGACTAGATTAGAGTTAGAGGCGTCGTTTGCCGTCGGATGAAGGCAGACGCTGTAGCCGGACGCGAACGCGTTGCCAACAGGACTACTGAGTCAGATAAGCGGGTCCTGTCAGTCTGGAGGCGGAGTCAGGATTGTCACAGCGGTTTGGAACTAACTTGGAAGTGATACAATATACTCTAGGCTAGGATAGAGGTACACCTATAAGGGTGAGGTGTTATTATACCACCAGTCTATACAGGGTGCTTAATGAACTGATAGGTAGAATAAACGGTCACCCCATTAAATTCTACTGTGTGTAACCGTTAACCGTGAAATCACTGAAAGAAGATTTTTAAGGATTATCAATCAAGCTAGTGGAGTTTATCCGAGAATTGTTTGAGATTTCAAAAATTGAACACAATTTTATCATGTAGGTACCGAAATTAACTGAAAGTAGTTTTGTTCCTGAAAACAATTGTTGTGTACACACAACAAAACTCCTCTCCTTAACATCCGCTTTACAGGAATCCTGCATCGAATACACGAACTGTAGATTTTTCCGGCGATGCTCCGGCTAACCTAATCTGAGGTCTACATTAGGGTCGGTCGGACGCATTAAGGGTGAAATGAAGGCGCTTGCGTCCATTGGCCCTCCCCTCAAAAATCATTGGTAGATTAGGAATATAGAATTGACGCCTGCGCTAGCCATAACATGTTTAATTTTAGCAAAGATTGTATTCGGGCTTCAATCTTTGTCCTCTCATTTCATTTTCAGCTGCTGAGTTGGGCGATGCGACGAGTTGTCGAGAGCGGGTACGCACGAGATACTGCTTTAGTGACGTAAATTTTTGTTTCGAGTAAACGTTGCCTGTTGCAGGATAATGACTTTTGTGTTTGTATCACGCCGAAAGGATCGATTCACTTTCGTTTAACTCTAGATGTAAAGAAAGCGGAAATATTTCAGAAGTAAATTTCTATACTATCAATTATTATTACTTACACTAAACTCAAAAACTACTTTCGTTTGTTATATTAGATGCAAAATCACTGTTATTTTTTAAAACCTGTACAAGATTTAATTCCAAAACACTCCTGATCCATGCTTATACAACATGCACATAGTCTTGGTTTAAAAGGACCCTCATCCCTACTAATATTATTTAGTCCTTTGTAAAGATCAAAGCTCGGCTCACTTTGTGTAATATATGCATACATAATCTAAAATACCGCAATGTGTACACAACTCCGCACGGATTCAGTATTCAGATTTTGTTAAATATTCAAATTCAAATCCACCACCATTATGCACACTCACACACATTTTTATACAAAAAACCTCAGAGATGTTTTCCTAAATGAAATTAAGACCGCAATCACTGAAAATTTAAGTGATGTATCCACACCATGAGCACATTCACGATTAAATCACCTATAAAACTAGCAAAGAATTAAGATATGTCCATGATTAAACAACTCCCTACCCAACCATGAATGAAGGGCTTCCATAGAGGAAAATGTTATTTCATACAAAGGATTCAAATTACCAAAATGCAATATCAATTACATTTGAGTTATGCTTACCATAAGAAACGTGTTGTAAAATTACATAATTATTCTAATATCAAAAAACTTTATGCAAAATTTATCCTTTTTGAATACCGACTGCTATTTTCTTTTTTGTTTAAATAAGTTCCTACTGCAGAAAGTCAGCTTACATAAAAGTTTTCATGGATTAGCCGATTGACATTCCAAAAGAGTATCAATGGAAACTTGTTGTAGGTGCGTGGACTTATGGCCCGAGGACGACTCCCAGATGAAATTGACACCTTTAACGAAACTGATACACAGGGTATCAAATAATGGGAATTTACAATTGAACCTCGTTTCCAATATACAAATGAGAAATAGGTACTGAATTTTAATATAGCTGCAAGTTTTTTTCCTGTTGGGAAACAATCTTGGAGTGCTATATAGTGCAAAGAATGTGAAGTATAATTATATTTTAAAATATGTAAGGGTATTGGTTGTTAAATTGTAATACCTTCAAAGGGTAGGTACCTTAAATTTTAGAGCGAATTTCTAAACATAAAGTACCTATACAAAAATAGGTAATTAATCAACTGAGACAAAATACACTGATTCCTTAGTTAAAATAGAATAAAAAGGGTACCATTTTTAGAGCTTCCAAAATACTTTTTAAATCAGTAAAAGACTAAAAGTTTAAATTTAGGTAAGGTTATACAGGGTGTCTGTAAAATGTCTTTACAAAATCCTACCACAAGTTTTTGGGTTCAATATAATTTGATTGAACCAAACATACCTTAGTTCAAAAGTTCTTCCTTAGTGAGTTACAGAGGGCATTAAAAATATCTTTCCAAATCATTTTTTAAGTATATCTACAGAACGGTTTAAAGTAGAGATTTGAAATTTGGGTTAATAAGCCATAAGTCTATAAGGAAGTTTCAATTTGTTGGTATTACAACCAAAATAATATTCTTCAGTGGCGTACTCTTAGTTTTTCGTTCTCTGGTTACAGGCTTTTTATGATTATTTTGCAAAATTTCCGTATTTATAGCTACTTTCATGCTATAATTAATTCAGATAGCACGCGCAAAATAATAAACTCTACGAATTAGGAATCCTCTCTTTCTGTTCCCATTCAACATCTGACGTGTTACATGTTTAATCGTATTTTAAAAACAAGTACGTATATAAATTAGCTGATTTGTATAGTTCTTGTCCAAGAAATAACAAAATTAATAATCATTACAACTTATACAGTACGGTGACAGGTTGGCTATGTATATGCAAATAGGGCGGTAATCAGAGTTAGAATGGTGCGACCAAATCCCAGTGGAGTTGAGAGTGATCACGGGACAAATTCACTTCAAAATGTCGACTGACAAACTCATTAATCATTGGTATTCGCTGCACTGGCTTTTCATTATACCATTTCATTATTATAAAAGTTAGCGCTTAGAGAGGAGTTTATGTAGGTACCTATAGCAATTGGTTTTCTTAATTTATTTATAATAAAATTAATACGCGTTAATAAGTTGTATTTAAAACAAAAAATTATTGATATACAAAGTTTGTAAATTATATATAGATAAAATTTGATATATATCTGAAATTTTATTTAGGTTTGAAATTTTGACATTCCAGGTTAAAACACGGGACAATATATTTTTTTTTTCGTTGAGGAACTTGGTTTAATATTGATGTATTTAAAATTTGAAAAATTTTGAAGAAAATCTGAGAAGTTGAGGATAAGATCCAAATTCCAAACCTATTATACCTACCTATACATAGTCAATATAACTTTTTTTCTGAGGTTTTTATTTCTAAAAATCTAAAGTGGTCTAAGAATTAAAAGTTACAGTCTTGAGTTTTATTATAAAGTAAGTACTTATTGAGAAATAATATTAAACATCCTAGTGCGACAGTTCCTCAAAGATCAAATTAACTTATAACACTACACCTAATTGAATAATTATATACCCTACCCTTATTGTAATATTGTGACATTATTCAACGTGAATAAATATAAATCGCATTTCCAATAAATTATTGTGACGACAAAACATCCACAATGAGAGACTAAAACCCCTCTGAAGTAATAGTATGGAATCAGCCAGGCGTATGACATACGCATTCGTTCATTTAACTAAATAATTCACTAAAGAAAAACGCATTAACTGATTACAATAATATTTGGTCCTGTTCGATGAAGAATAGTCCTAAAAATAATATTTAATCAACGTTAGTTCCACCGTATTTCAAATTTTTTTCCTTGTTAAGGACGAAAAACCTTCTAAGTTGTTTTTACTTCGTCGTAACAGTATGTTATTGTAAACGAAAGTAGGTATGTCAGAAAATGTCTTTTAGTGGCTGTATATAAAATAGGAATTCTTAATGCTAAACCAGGGAGGGGAGTTTTCAGTAGAATTGCCAAATAAATTAGTATCATTTTTCAAGCAGATTTATCGTAGTCATTTTGAGGTTTTTCTTTATAAAAAGGAAATTACTAAGAGTGCACTTGCTTAAAAATATCCGTTATATATTCACTACATTGCATGATGTTATTCTGGATTGCGAGAAAAAACAAGGCAGTTTATTATTATCACATCAAAAGCTATAATAATAATTAATTATAATAAATTTAATACAGGCACTTTGTAAAAAATATAGATTTAAATATCATGGAGTTTTTAGAGAGGGGCACATACATATTTACTTGAGCCAAGTTTAAAATTGTTTTGTTCTGCTCCAGGGAATACTGTACTCATAATTTACGAGATGCCCTTTATAAAATGTCAAAGCAATATTAAAATTGATCTTTCAGTCTAAATTTGCAGCACTAAACATCCCTTCTACATTTTACATTTTATTTAAAATGACGATTTACACTAACCTGAATTTGGTTCCTCAACTTCTTGGTTACAGTCACAATTATTAATTACATTTTGGTCACTATATTTTGTTGCACTGTCGAAAAGCGATAAAAAACTATCTGGGTCGAAGATATGACAATGTTCGATCGTCGCATTCTTTTTAGTTTTGCGACGTTTAATTTGAGGAATTATTGTCGATTCAAGTTTGTTGTTATTGCCAGGAGAAACTATTTCTGTTAGAAATAAATTGAAGTCCGTTGAATTCTTTCGCTTTCGACCCATAGTTAAAATACATTTTTTTGTATAATATTTTCAAATTTTTTAAAATAGTTATGAAGTAGGTGTAAATATTATTGTGCAATTTTATCAACGCGTTAGCACTACTGATTTTGAAATTTTGGAAACGAGTTATTAGTCCAAAACATATCTTATTTTTTTGTAAGGAATGTGGAATATGTGTAGAAGAATTTATCTAAGATGTACATTTAATGTTAACTGGAACAAACTGACTTCTGTGAAAGTTAGACGTCTACTTTTATTTCAAAATTAGTAATAAAATAATTGAAAATGTTAAATTTAATTTTTAGTTATAATAATAATATTTATAAGTAGGTTAAGCTTTGCAGTTTTATCTAAGAGTAATTTTAAAGTTCAAAATGAATTTGTGCCCTATTAAATAACGAATATTTTTTGTGACACTCGCCCTTGCTAACGAGATAATAGGACCTTATAACATATTGAGTATTTTTAAGGTTAGCTCAAAGTTAAAACTGAAATTGTTGATTAAAAGGAATAAATATAGATAAATTAATGCTGCTGAATGCATGTTGTTAATTTTGCATAGCGTTTAGAAATATCTGATGTGCCCAACACATGACTTTCTTATACTTACGGATAGTATCACAATAATTACTTTTCCTAAAGAAATTAAGTTAAATTTCTTGTAAAAATTTTGAGGGTTTCCAGCTATTTTCAAATAGTCTCTGTCGCACTTATTGCAATACGCATAAATCTGTCCTTGTCCCACTCATTATAACCGAATTTTACGACAAAAATGTGTTTTATTTTAGATTTTTGACCTATTACTCACTTAAAAAAATCTTCCGGTATGAAATTACATTTATTTATTCATTATTATTGTTTTCGGTACCATAGAAACCAGTAAAATAAAAAAAAAACTAATGGTCCGTTCCTTCTGGGATTCGAACCCGGGACCTTCGGTTTGGCAGCCATATAATGAGACACATGGTCTACCTCGACCATCGAATTCAAATATCAACGCGCGTTATGAGAAATATAAAGTGTTTTAAGAATATCTAGTTTATTTGAAATTTTTTTGATGGAATTTCAAAAAAAAGTTCAAACAAAATTTGTTCAAAATTCAATTCTAAATCAATGTTAAAGAATAAAAAAATCTCATAAATTGTTTATTTTTCAAGATATTCCTAAAAAACCTAAAAATGTCTTCAGGTAACTGTCACTTGTTTTGGTGCTAGATAAAAAACATTGAATGTGGCACCCACAATTTTGTTCAAACTCTTAAATATGAAATTTGAATAAAATCCAATAAGTCGTTTTTGATTTATGGTGGATACAGACAGACAGACAGACACACAGACACACACACACACACACACAGACACACAGACAGACATCAAGGCGAAAATGGTCAGAATGGATTCAGGGGCCTCAAAACGTGTAAATCCATCAAAATCTCGAAGTCGAAAAAAATCACGATTACTATACTTCCTTATACTGCGTATAAGAAAGTAAAAATGACATGCAGAAAGAAGAAATTATTTGCTTCGAATTATTCACAATATTTTTATGTCTTCTATTGATGGGGCGGAATTCCGCTTATGCTTTAATTTTAACGCTAAGTTCACATTCATAATTTTGTCACTGTATCACCTGCAGATGCATTTAAAGAAAGAGACAAAGTATTCAAACATGCAGTGCAGGCGTTGCCAAATCACTTTGATCTAGAACCCTAAACCCTAGGTATCGTTTTTATGTAAAAATGAAAAACACTGAATTATGTATTTCGAAAAAGGAAGCCCAATGACGACAATTAACTTTAGCGGAAATTCTAGATTCCATTTGTAATAAAAAGTATATCGTTCAGCAATGTGCAAACACTTCATTACTTTTGAGAAGAAGAATTATTGATAATCTAGGAATCATCAAAATACTGTATATCCATATACGCCCTAGGAAGAAAGAAATCAATGTACTTATAATTCCCATTGAGTGTTTAATTTATGATTTATTAAATACTGAGATATGTAAATTTTCTTAAATTTGTGTATCCTAAAAAATATGTTGAAAAAATATATTTATTTTAATGTCTTATCTCATTTGTTGGCAATGAATAAAAGGGTGGATTAAGATATATTTGCTATAGACGCCAGATGCTGCATGGTACTCAAAATAATTATTAAATGGTAAAATTTGGAACAACCCAATTACTGACAGTTTTTTTTCTCCAAAAATATATTATGATATTACTACATACATTAAAAATTATATTATAAATATAAATATAATTAACTACAGTTATTAACATTAATTTTCTTAAAATACCTTTAAGAGATTTCGTTTCTTCATTGTACCCTTTCCTAAAAAAACGAACATGTTGACAGATCCTATAAAGCAGAATTTATTACATGCAAAAAGTTCATATCCACAGATGTGGAAAATGCTAATATTTCAGTAATAACATTCTCCATAATACATTGTCACTTTGGGCGGCAGAACATCTGAAACATTTTGTATACTTCTTTCAACTTCATAAATTCTCTATTTCTAGAAATAGTTTTCAATGTCACATATCGTTATCTATGGGGCGAAGCAACAATTTTTCACACACATCCACACACCTTATTTTCGAATCAGAGTTAAAAGTAAATAAATCACAGAAAGCTCCACAGCTTGGATACGGTGTTTGCCTTCAGGAAGTTCCTTATAACGTACGTATTGGATTACTAGGCTTCTGTGCGAATTAATCAATTTTAATTTTGCCAGTGAAAAGAACGCACCTAGTGATAAATGAAGAAGGAAATGTTAATATTTTTTCAGTATGGATGCGTGTGGTCTCCACGGTGCTTGACTAGGACCTGGCTGTGCCAAGAGGCAACGGCGTGTGACCCATACTCGCTCGTGCCCACTGAACAAATTTAACACTGCTGCCTTTGATTCCGCGGATGTTTTACTGATTCATTGCGCTTTATTAGTTATCGACTTGCTTCAGCAGATGATCCTTGACAATGCTGTTTTACCTGATGCCGCCGGTTTGTACATCATTTTCAGTAATACCTATTGTTCGCATCATGGTTCATGATGAGCAGCTATGGGTTTCAAATTGTAATATTGTATACCTACTCTATTAATAAGGTTCATCAATAAGATGAATGATTGATTGATTCAAAGGTCAATACCCATTAGGTTTTTCACAGTTTAGTTGAACTCAATATTTATAGTAATTTTAATCATTTTTACTCCAGATTTCTTTTAATTTTTTTATTATTTAATTTTTATTATAATCTGTAGAACCGTAGATAGAGCTGTCTTAATGTACAGGGTGTACAACTAAGAAAGGCGGCCGGCTGTATCTCGGAAACTATTTATTGTACAATCTTCGGAAAAAAAAAATTTTAGTAAAAGTGGCTAAGAAAATACTTTTTAAGTTTCTAATCGATCGCTAGAGGGCGTAACACTAACTACAAAATAGAAAACATGGTCTTTCTCAAAAATATCTCGAGTTAACGTGTCAAAAATAGCTATATAGTAATTTATCGAAAATTTGAAAACTTTTTATTCGGAGTACTTTTTTCTATCTTGTCATATAAAGGGCAGGAAAGGGGCGAATATTTGTTTGAAAAAATCTTAATAACTTTTTTTTGGCTTAACCAGTTTCTATAAACTTAGTCTCGTTTGAAAGAGCGTTTATTAGGGCTTCGGATAAAGAATCGACATCATTAATTAAATTTTTTCCCTGGTTGCTAGAGGAAGCTTTGCGACAAAGTAGAATATTTTGGTAATTATCTAAAAAATGCAATAGTATTATTATTAGTTAAGAAGAAAGGACATAAAAAACGAAGAAACTGGTGAAAACCGCAATTCGATATCGCTTTTCAATATAGGGATGTGAATGAAACATTTTTTAACCAAATTTTTGCAAATGTTAAAGATCCGTCTATGTAGCTTTAAAGTCGTGGTCGCAAGTCGTAAAATAGGAAAATTTAACGTTAAAATTTCGATCTCATGTCAACGTAGTTCAATTACAATTTTCTACAACTTGAGACTGGCCAATACAACTATGAACGACTGAACCCTTTTATTGAGATTGATATAAACTTTTGTTGTTGTAAGATTTGAGATTTAGCATCTAAGTACTCAAGACGAAATACTAAACATCACAACTTGAGATTTAATTAAGATATCTATAAACATAAAAATGAAATAGTACAACTACAAGTATATCAGTATAAGATTGTTCTGAAATTATATCCATAATTACTGTATTTTTTTTTTGTATAATACACTTGAATTACCGTTCTAAATCCAATTTCTACTAGATTATTTCCGCGTAACTCTCTGTCAACTTACGCATTACGTTTAATTTCCAGGAGGAGAGAGGAATAATCGCAAGAGAATACCCTCTGCCTCTTCCCTCCTACATGTAGGGGTGAAGGGCTTGTGCGCTGAAGATGAGAAAATCTGCGGGAATCCAGGGAAAGAGATTGATATTGTAATCTGCTTAGTAAAAATTGCCTGCCCTGGAGTGTGTACATATTATCATACTATTATGACACGTCAGCGGATGATATATGGTGCAACTACCAACCAGTCGACCAGAAAAATAATGTGTTTAGAGTTGAGTCTTATGTTCGGAGCGAACTTCAACGTTCTACGCCATTGCTCCTGAAAATAACGTTTGTCCATCATAAATATACATTGCAAAGTAGTAACTTGCATAATAACATATATTTTATTTACTTGGCTGTTGATGTACTGGTAATAAATTTATAGTTTATTAATACGCGTGTGTGTAGTAATTTAAAATGATTTTTTTTACCATTTGCGATATAATAAAATAATTATTTCATGGAACAAACAATTTTGATTGTAAAAAGATCAAAATATTACACGCAAAATTGTATTATTAATATAGGTGATATATTATATAAATATTATTTTAGATTTTCATTCAAGATATTTCATTTATTTATACTGAAAACACAATGATTAGATAATTATATTAAACTATGAGGAAACGATATTTCTTTGTGGGAATAGCAATTGAGATACTCAACAGTCTGTATTATTCCGATATTTAATACTTCTACACATTTGTACTTTTATAGCAAAATAAGCAATTTATTTTGTGCTTTTTGTGCTTTTATATCGAAACTAAAAGGGAAAGTATAACTTGGCTCTATTCATTCTCTTCAGGATAATTTTGGGATAAACTTTTGTCCTATCTCAACTAAAATAACATACATTCCGTCTTCACAATCAAAGATTCTCATCGCAACTATACTAATTCCTCTGAAGCACGAAAGCTTTTATCAGACGGCTTAGGTTCAATGGAGAACTGGTCGAGTGTAGAATGTGAACATTAGACGACTGGCGGACTCTCGTGGCGCATCCCTGAACTTACAAAGCGTGAAATATGAATAAGATCTCCCGCATGGTCTCTTCAAAATAAATCGGTTATGTAGATTTCAGTAAAAAACCTACAATGCGAATTGCTAACAAATATCCACCCTGACGTTGGCTTTTTGATAAATAGCATTTAATTTGTCGTTAGAGTTTATACGAAGGAAAACAATTTCTGGAGAAAAATGTGTTTTAGTACATATTTGAAAGTACCTAATGCAGCATTTCATACACAATCTAGAATTAACCTTATTTTCCTTTTGTACCGTATTATTACTAACGATATAATTTTATAAATTAAAACAAGGAAATTACACACCTTGTGTGTTACTTGTGTACAATATTCAGAAGATGAATTTTAAATTAGTTATTAATAATTATTTAATAGAGGGACATAGGTGTGACATTATAACAAAACCTAAGCAAGTAATTATACACTTGTTTAATTTATTTCACACTACTGCATGATAAAACAGATATTTACGTGAAAGCTAAATTACTATTAATTAATATTTGATAATAAATTCGTATTATACTTAATAGGAATATTGTTCATTAAAAATATTCATTGGACAACACTGATGCAAATTTAACTATTTATTTTATTGCGCTTCGGTATTATGATAAAGTTCTAAACATAACAACGTAGAAAATCTTTCAGAGCAGAAAAATCCAATTATCTGCAGGCGATAATTGTTATAAAAGAATTAGGTTCCATTGTTAATGTTTTGTATAATTATCCGTAATTTTTTATCAATTATACCTATTTATCATTATTTAATCTAGGCAAAACATTTATGGTTTAGCTTTAAAAATTTCCAGTGGAGTCTAAAATTGGCAAAGAATAATTAGACTGATATAAATAAGTTAATTAAAACTTACTTTTTATATCAACCAGATCAGACTTACATCCGGCAAGGGGCGATTTATCCTTGGACTTACCTAAAACAAAATATTAAAAATTAGTACAATTTATTATCACATACAATTTTAGAACGAAACCGAAAATAATTACTATTTTTTTTCTACAAGTTAATAACTATATAATTCAAATTCAAAACCTGCCTATTATAATAGTATATTATATACCAAGGTAGAGAAGTTCAGTATTATAGACAGAGGGCCAAGATTAGATCGCGAGGCGCGTAGCGCCGAGGGATCTAAGGCCCGAAGGCTATAAGAGACTTCTCTACCGTGGTTTATACATAGTTTTTTTCACTACTAGTTTTATTAACTCTTATAATTGTTAATAAATCGTGTTATTTATAATTTAAAATACTTATTCAATTTAAAAAATGAAACAAATGTCTTTTGTTTAATAATGTGACAATACTGACAGTTGTTTATTAATTGATTTTGACACAAAGGTAAAAGTTGTAGAATTTTGACTTTTGGTAAGTTTCCATACACAAAAAAATTGCTCACATTATTAAAACACCATACATTGCTTTTAAGTTGTTCTGCTTGCAATAGCCTTATTAATAACAATTTTCTCTCTACCTTAAATATGATTTTGTCCATTGATTCAAGTTAGAATACGTGGCGGCAATTCAAATTATATGGAAACTTTTACAATTAAATTTATTTATATTAAGCGATTTTAATTCCTAAAAAACCATTAAATAGATTTTCTTGGCCCTACTAAATCATATTATAAAGTGTTTTTCTTAAAAACTGTTACTGGATTATCAAAAAATATAAATTTGTTCATTATTTACCACTAGTAAATAATGAGCCAACATTATTTACCATATTGACAAAAGGTAGAGAAATGAAACTTCACGGCATCCTACTATAGGCAATAATGACGTGTTCTATGACTAGTAGTGAAAAAAATATTTTATTTTTATTTTTACTGTTGCACGTCTTTTAATACATTTCAGAATAAATGGAAGTATGTCAATAAAATATGTTATTATTATATTACTTTTGTCGAGTATATATTTTAAAGATGCGAAGAAATTTTGAATTAGTTTTCTGCACAGCAGGACACTTCCACAATCGTGGGAAGCTGTAAACTTGAAACCGATAATGATATAATTTTTGCACCACACTGAGTTAACAACTCAACAATTTATTTTTAATTTAATTAAATGAAATTGTTGGTACAAATTGAAATTGACAACACGAGTTTAATTTGTAAAAAGCGTAGTATAAAATTATGAAATTTTTGTAAAAGTACAGAAAAAAAACTAATAATTCTACAAATATACGTTAATTACCATCAGGTATTTGCTAATATGGAATAACTTTAGAACTATTCCGTTTTTTAGTAAAGTTTGGTACATTTTATTGTTTGAGTCATGCACTATAAAAAGAAATTATTTCAAATATATAAATATAGAAAGTTAAATTGAATAAAAAATTTAAAATCTGCGGAAATGTATTTGTTGTATTACAGTTAGATTTTAACATTATTCATAAAAGCGTAAAAGTTATATAAAATGTTGTATTCTTTCAATTAAAGTTTAACTGGGTGAGCTTAATAAAAACATTGTTATAATTTAAGTTTCTCTTTTTGTGGATTATTTAAAAACCAATGTAATTTTCTCTTCACACTTTCGTTATAATTATAATTACTTAAAATACATGTATATAAATATATTACTATAGTAATTATTGCTGTATGCTGTTTGTTAATTAACCATATATGGAAATAAGGTGTAAACAAAGATAAAGAAAAACAGGAAATTTGGCGTAGTCCCCTTCTCATCACATGTAAAGTACGCCCACTACATATTTAAGTAAACAAAAGAGAGTTTTTTCTTTATTTACCAAAAACCACCATAGAGAGCAATAAAAATTAGATTAACTGCAGAACATAAAGTTATACAAAATTTATTCTTTTAGGAATTAATGGGTAATGGTCAAAAATTGTAAGATTAAAGTCACAAAAAAGCTACAATTGTGCTTGTTCGCAAACCCTTTCAAGAAAAGAGTTGATACAAATATATATTTGTCAAATTTGGGTCATTTTGAATTATCTGGGATATTAATCCACATAATAAGTCGATTCTTCTGCAAAAATAATATTTTCTGAGTTGTTGATGATTTTGTATTGTATAAGGAAAAAACCTCATTTCAACACTTTTTGTATGATTGTATGGAACCAACTGATAGTTAACCTAGCCAGGAATGTGATCCTCAGCAGAATGACCCTCATTAATTCAGTGTGCGAATAAGTTTCATCCACAGTTAGTTGCTTATATTTATTTTGTGGCATGATGCATAGCCGGGTTCTTCAAAATTTTATACCATCAGAACAACTATTTTCTTCTTTCATGTCTTGCAAGGTTTTTAAGGAACATTTATTATCACTAATACACCATTATTTATAGTCGATTATTAAAATTCAAATATTTTTATCATAAATATTTCTGAGAATGAAAAATAGCAAAAAGCAATTTCTACAGTATATTTCTTACAACGGAAATCCTGATTTTCTTTGGAAAAATTTAATATATATTTTGTAAATAGAAACCAAATTGGTTTCACAACGTGCTATTTGAAAATTTCAAAATAGGGTCATAACTAAAATTCTTAATGTTGGTTTTAAATTTCATCTACGATATCTAAATTGACGTGCTAATTTTTGACTGATCAAATTTATTTAGTTTAAAATCAATACGTAGTTATTGAGACTGAAACTGATGATTATAGTTTTGACAAGAAATATATTCAAAGCATTTTTCTCCAAAATTTTCACTCTTGAAAATTTAAACTATAGGAAAGAAAAAACTGCGTATGGCATTTTAAGATTGAAAGTTGTAGTTGCTTTCAATTTTGACATATTTTTTCTGGAAAATAGGTTTAAAAAGAAATTTTAAAATAACTAACTATATAATATGGGTGGTCCAGGTTAAACTTCACTAATTTTGGGAGGTAATAGAGCATCAAGAAAAAAGTAGACTTTTATTAAAAAACTTTGCTTAAAAACCTTTTTATAATAAAGATACAGGGTGCCAAAGTTTAAAATAAAAACTCGTTTTCTTAACATAACTTGTAAACCATTCAATCGATTTCCATTCAATTTCACACACAGAGTAATGTAGTACATTTCTCTAGATAATGATGGGGTTCATTTATAAAAAACTTCGTAGATACTGGGGGACCGTTCCACTTTTCCCCTCCAATCTTTGACGCCACTGGAAATATTGCCTGTTCAATTTAGAGAAAATAGTTAATCTTGAAAAAATTTAATTTAAACCTTCGTTTTTTAGATATTTGAGTTTGACGGTTTGGAAACACAACCTTAAATGCTGCTCTAAGCTAAATAAAATTAGTTGTCAAAATAGGCTTCGTCGATACATTTTCGAACTCTTTTAGCCACGGAATTAATCGCTGCCAAGACTTGATGGCGATTTTCCGGATTTTCTAGGCCTAAACGAAATTTCCTTTAATTCAGGACAGCATTTGATGTGTTTCCAAATCTTCAAACTCAAATATTTCAAAAAACGAAACCTTAAATTAGGATTTTTTAAGAGTAACTATTTTCTCCAAATTAAACAGACAATCCAAAAATTGGAGGGGAAAAGTGGAACGTTCCCCCATTAACTACGCTATTGGAGAAGTTTTTTATAAATGAACCCCATCATTATCTAGAAATGTACTACATTACTCTGTGTGTGAAGTTTAATGGAAATCGATCGAGTGGTTATTTTAACAAAACGCGTTTTTATTTTAAATTTCGACACCCTGTATCTTTGTTATAAAACATTTTTTAATGAAAATCTACTTTTTTCTTGATGCTCTGTCACCTCCCAAAATTAATGACGTTTAACCTGGACCACCCTGTATATGTATAGGATATTTAGAATCATCCACTATTATCCATGGTAATTTTCGAATACCTACACAATTTTTGATATTAATATAAAAAGAGCGTAGACTTGCCACATTCTCTAAAATCGATTTAATATAGGTAGGTATACCTATGTGGTACATTCATTTTTATAATAACACTACGAGATATATTTTTTTTATTTCCCACAAAAACCATCTTCATAATTTCCACTTGACTATATTCCTGTAGTTGATACACATCATGTTCAAACCTCAAACTATCGGGAATCGTGAACAAGTGGTTATTATGAGTTCGAAAGCGAGCGCGTATCGCAGCTCAATAACATTTCCTTAGTATTCGCGTATTCCAATCAAAAGGTACAATCAGAGAACAAGGTGTAAACGAATAAAGCCGGTCTGTGTTGCTGGCGATCGCGTGTCAGATTCAGGCATTGTGAGGGCGTTAAAACACAGGTCACAGGTCATACTAATCGCGAGAAAGTGAACACGTTGTTCTGCCTTCTCCTAACACATTTCGTACAAGACAAGAGTACTCTTCATCTGACACATGCCAGCCAAGGACCGAAAACTGACCCCCTGAGGCTGGGTGTAATAAATAGAGTTTTGATGAGTTTGTTCGTAGATAGAGATAATGCACAATAATATTTTAATATTACAAAAACAATCATCTAACATCTAACGTGATTGTTGTTTTTTGGGACCAATTTTTCTATGGTTAGTTAATCTTAACTGCTTGAAAGATGCCATTGTCGCTATTGTCTTATTAATGATGATGAATTTATTATAATTAGTACAATAAGTAAGTTTTAAGCTGCTTCATTTCTGACTGAAAATATGTTTAGGTATTTGACCAGCTCTCTTCAGTATTAATTCAGGTCACTAAAATTTTCCTAAACCCAGTCAATTACGATATAATTTATACTTTATTTTTTAAAGTCACCAACAGTTACTCGTTACTCGTATGAAAAAAACCCATCTGTTGCGTGTCATTTTGTCAGCAAACTACAACTAATTAAACATATTCACAGACTAACGACTTCAGTACACATATGATAATTATTAATATAAACCATTCCATTAAGTTGTTTTATTTTACGAATAAAAAACAGAAAACAACACTTGGTCTTAGTCATTAGAAATTGTAACGGCAGTTAAGTAAAAGGTAACCGAATAAGTTACTCGATTTGTTGCTTAGGCTTCGTCCTTCCCACTTCATTGGCATGAAATTAATTACAAATACAAGGAATACAAAAAATACTTTCATGTGATCTGGTGAGCATGATATTTAATTACACTTACAAATAATTACAAATACAATTATGTTATCTTTATAATTAACACCAGTATTATAGATAAACGAAAATAAAACACATCGTGTAAGTATAATTAAATTTGTATTTTTTGTTGTTGCAAAGAAATTGTTATAATATAAAATTAGCAAGATACATACTGTAGATTTATGACGATCTAATTTTAGATAAGTTTGAATCTATGAAAAGTTTGCATCAGACTTAATAACAAATTGCTTGCAATTTTAATAAATACACTGCCAGGGCAATTTGGTAGAAGATAATAATTTTAAAGGATTTAACTGATCATGTAGGTATAATATGTAAACGAGGTTAAAATTCCTGCAATCCAAATCACTTCCTCTACTGCAGGAAAATTGACAAGAACGGATTAAGGCGGCAGTAAAGCAGCTTATACTTATATCTTTTAGATGACAATAAAAGATGTTTTTCAACAAGTTCTCTGTTTATGTTGTATTCACTTACACTTCTTTTGTTCTTTAATGAATCATAAATGTTATATAAACAACCTACATTTTTTCTACCTAAACTCACAACAGAGTGAGATAACATAAATCTATTGTTAGGTATGAGAACTAAAATATAAGGTTAAGGTAAGGTTATGCATGATTTTAAGTCTGCAAAAGCAAAAGTATTTTCGCACGTTAATGGGAAAAGCTTATTGTTTTTCTTGTTCAATTCTTGTAGGTAATTATGTCTAGTGCGCGGCTGGCATTTTTGTTAATTTTTCAATAGCATCGCAGGTGCACAATAAAAGTTTTTTTGTAAATACATTTAACATGTGACGCGATTAGACTCATTATAAAATTTACAAAGTAGAATTTTTTTAACCTCATCTTCATATTCCATCGAAGATTTTTATAATTCGCTTGAAATGTTGAGTTTGATTACTTAAGTCGGATTAGTGGTAAGATAACTTAGGCTAGAATACAATCATTAGATATCAATGTATGTGTTCTATAAATAAACGAACACAAAATTGCTTCCTTAATTAATAATAAGGGGTGCGGTACGAAGTTACCCCTCCATTTCGATATTTTTAAAAATTTTCCATTTTCCATAGAGAACTACTATCGCACCCTTCGGAGAACTGTAGAACTATGCAAATATGGTCCAGAACTTCTTTAAAAATTAGGGGTGCTAACTTCACACAGGTTATATCTTGAAATGTGTATCTATTTAGAACAATGCAGTCTTAATCCTAGATTGTGTTACATTATGGTGAAACTGTATTTTTTTAGGAAAGATAGAAGAAAATGGTGTTTAATGATGTACCTACTCCTAACTTTTAAAATAAACCAGCGGCATATGTACCTACAAGTTAAAAAATGTATAAGCATTTAGCATTTCCGAGATGAGAAAGAAAAACTTTTGCATCATAATTATAATAATTATGACTTATACAATTTTGCTTCCATACATTAATTTGGATACAAAAAAGAAACGGAAGAGAAGAATTTGCACAATTATTGTCTTTATAGTATATTGTACTTCTTCTAATGGCTCTATAAATTAAAGAAAACATTAACTGTCAAATGTTAACTTCCTTCTTCTATGTATGTAATGTATATATGTATGTATATTTCATCTTTAATATTTTTAATATCATCTGAACTGAGTCATTTTGTGGTATGTATATAAAGTGTATAATTCTCGCAGAGTGCAGTGCTAATTTTGGATTCGATTCACTGTCTTGAAAACGTTAATCTTCATAAATATATACTACAATTTTAGGCTCCAGATAGGAGTCCAAAATCATTATAAATTACGACAATAGTAACTTTATAAGGTGTTAAGCAGGGTCGGCATTAGATCAGCTAGCCCCGAATGCGATTTGGTATTTACACAAAGGAAACTTTTCGTGTTTGGCCTCTGCAAATTGTCCAATTGCCGCAGATAAGTAAATCTTTTAGCTAATCTCGTTCTCCACTGACAATCATGTTATAGAAGACAGTTTTTCTTCACTTATTGTGGATCTAAGATCCAAATCTTGAAAAACTTTAACATTGAGATTAACAACTTGCGTAATACGTGTTGCGTAAATCGCGAAATTTTTAGTGCCCAATAATTTTGATATAAAGAAGTATCACAGATATCACCTATCCGTGATTGGGCTTCCCAAATTCGGCGCTTATGGCGGATTTTACTGAAGTATCAGCCATAATTTATTTTAAAGTAATGGAACAGTAGAATGGAATGGGTTTCAGTTCTCCAATTCTGTTAAATATGTTAGAATAGTGATAAGTATCCGCCTGTTGATACTTATTGAGCGATAGTTTTAAGCATTATTTTGTGATTAAACAGGTAGACTCTTGCAGTAGCAGGTTAAATTATTCAAAGTATATATTTACTAAATCCATGTACATAGTACATGTGAACTAAAAACTGTAGCTATTTGTTACTTACGAATGTTGAAAGCGATCCAAATTGGAACTTATAAAACAAATATTAAAAGTATTTCACAAAAAATTACATCTGGGATAATTTGATTATAATTGCAATACCAATCCCAATAATTCATTGTTTTTAAACCATAAGCCCAAGCATTTTTTGCTACAAAAACACAGAATACAAGACACTAAAGTGAAAGTTCCATAGAATACAGATGAAAAAAACGCAATTACTTCGAATCCATAATCTACCCACGGTTATCCTATGTGCTTCGAAAGTTTAAAATAAAATAAAACCAAGAGATTGATTAAAATAATAATAGAGTCGGTTTACTTTCCACAAATGTAAAAACTCGCTAATAATAAAACATCTCAAGGTATTCGCAGTGTCAGTCACAAGATCACACTTACAAGAGGTAGGTATACCCGCAGTGTTAAGTGGACTTCCTACATTCCGTCATGTCAGTTAGCCACTGGCAAAACACAAGAAAATAGGTAATTTTTGTCAACCAAAAGCGGTTTCCTGTCGATTACTGTACAGTTAGATCTCGAATCGTGCAACAAATGCCCCACAATAGCTAGAAAATGCCCAGTTAACACGTGCTATGTGTGGGTGTAAATTACTCGATATTTACCATCCAATAAAATGAAAAGATAATTATTACCATACAATTTATTTTGTAGGCTGTAATCAAAAGATTAGCGTTGGGTGTTTTCGTTTTGTATACCTGTTAAGATTTTTTACACATTGTTAGAGTATGATTGACTCGCTCAAAGAAAATTGCATTAAAGATGTCATGAATCAGTACCGGCAGCTTAATGGTTTGTGCTTCGTTGGTTTGGATTTCAAACAAGTATAATTTTTCAAGAAATTAAAGCATGTACAACATACATACGTAAATGTCAGCAAATCCATCTGATGTAAATCCTTCTCAAGATGGAAGTGGGTCAAATTTCCTTACAATGCTTGCTGAGGACAAAAACTTAAAAAAACGCACAACTGAAAGCATTCAAATTGAATAGCTTATAATAAAGCATAAATTGTCCAAGTCGAATTTATGTATTGGATTTGTAATCTATATAAAACCAAAGTAGTGCAGTGCACAAGAAATACCGGCAACAAACATATAAAATATGTCGACATAACTGCGATATAAATTAGCAAAAACAAACGATATTCTGATAACTCAATGCTTGGTATTTATGCAGTAACAGATCCAAATGCAAATCACAACACGAACTACGAATGGATCGTGATAACCTAGCACTGCAGGCTTGTACCATTGCCTGTTTCAGATGCATGTGATAAGTAAATTGTTTTCGATTAATTTGTTCTATTTTTATAAACAATTTTCCAGTTCTCGGTACCAGACTATCAAGTGGGTACTTTTTCTAACACCTACAAAGGAGTTTCAGTCGGTGAATGGAAGAAA
The DNA here is from genome assembly GCA_963942485.1 of Pediacus dermestoides. Lineage (NCBI taxonomy): Eukaryota > Metazoa > Arthropoda > Insecta > Coleoptera > Cucujidae > Pediacus > Pediacus dermestoides. The sequence continues at coordinate 29,351,712 of OZ012625.1, read as the reverse complement.
CTATTGTAATATTCAGTCAGTGTTTTTTATTTTGGGTAAAACGGTGGTTTAACATTTAAATAAGAGTAGACTTTGAATAAATCAATGTAGGTTTCAAAAGGTTCTATAGTACGCAATGAGATTACTATCTAAATTTTTATATTAAATATTTTAATGTCGTTTTTTAGAATTCTTATTATTGTAGTTCAAGTAAGGTTTAGATCGTTAACTTTTTTACTTTCTTATATTAATATTCCTAAGAAAGTAATCGTGATTTTATATAGTACCTGAAAACATTTTATAACAAAATTAAATTTTTTAATAATTTAAGATTATTATAGATTTCTCTATAATATAATTTTTGGATGATGGATGTTTAGCAAAGAACAAAACTAGATTAAGTTAGAATTTAAGTATGTACTTATATTCTCACTTTTCAGCATCAAATTGTCATTTCGTATTCTGTATATTCTAACCATAGCGAACATTTATAAAAGTTGTTATTTATTTAGAGTGAAGTAGTTACAAGAGAAGAATGAATTACAAAACGTAATATGTAATTAAATATGTAAACGTCTTTTAAACCAAGGTATATATCTAAAATTATTTATGAAGAGTAGAAGAAGAAAAGCTTCTCTAAATTTTTATTATACAGGGTGTCCCGGAAAAAGTGGGAAATCTCTCGGATTCAGATAGGGCATGAAAAAATAAGATGACAAGTTCCTATAAAAATTTTTCCTACAGCGTTTTTTAAATTTTGATTTTTTTTCGGAATGAGACTTTTTTTTTAATGACTTAATAAAACATGAATTTGTTTATTATTCTTTTTCTCGAAAACGGTCCACTTTATCAATAATAAACAAGAGTAGCTTTTCTTTAGTCTAAGGTTCAAGCTACCAGATTTTGTTGTTTTAAGTCTTTTTCACACAGGGTGTTAAAAGTTTAAGCATTAAGTTGTAAAGCTTAGTCTGCCCCTGGTAAACTAAACAAGCTAGATATGTGTCAAGGACATTATTTCAAGAGGTCCTTAGTAGTGTCCATCATATTAACTTTTTATAAAATTCTATTAAGTACTTTAAAAGTAATGTAAAAAAAAAACGATTTCCAGCGACGCTCTTCAGGGCTACATATCTTCGTGGGGAGGGCCTGTAGGAAAAATTTTTGTAAGAACTTGTCATCTTATTTTTTCATGCCCTATCTGAATCCAAAAGATTTCCCACTTTTCCCGGACACCCTGTATATTGAATAATGAATCTACATACATAAACATGCAAGAAATAATTCATGAATGACCAAGTATAGACAGAGCTAACAGGTATTTATGCATTGGCAAAAAATTAAGGCATTTGTATTTCCTCGTAGTTCTTGAGTATTTTTTCAGGAATTCATATATAAAATACTTTGGTAAATTTTGCTTAGAAATTGTGAATAGTCACTGTCTCAGAAAATAAAATAAATGTATAAGAATAATATAAGAACCACCTCTATCAAATTCGAAGAGACGAAGAAAATTTTATTATTTTTCACGGTAATAATCATAGAGCCGTTAATAAATTTTTCCGTCATTGAATAATTTCTTCAAAGCTCTGGTGAAACTTTTTAATTTATATAAAAGAGTTTAAATTTAGATACGGAAAAATATAAATAATTATCTCTATACAAACACTTTTAGAAAAAACTCCTTGTAAAAATGAAAAACATCGATGTGTAGAATGCAAATATTCATCTACCGTTTTGTTTTATGCCTTGAGAAGGTTATTATGTATGTGATATTTCCAATAAATCGCCCAAGTGTTGCAAAGTGTTCTTTAGCCCATTTGTTCATTTTCAATAGCGTTTTAATTGCAGTAATACAGAAAAGGTTTTCTTGAAGGAGCCTCATGCTGCTGATACATATTACAGGGATTATTCATTTGATTGTGGTGGTTGGTCCGATAAAAGGTGACATAACTTCTATTGAATCATTGAATAGGTATATACCTATTATAAGATTGTGTGATAGTGTAAAGAAACAATTTCTCGGCAAGTAAAAGTGCAATAGACTTGTAATATTTTATCTTTTCTTTGCATATATTTACATGGTCAGAAACTTAAGTTGTCTATGTTAATTTAAGCGGGCCGTAGCAACAGAATGGCAAGTAATGATAGTTTTATTCATATAATTTCTAGTAAATAAACATTCTAACCATTAGAATTTCTATACCATGCCTTATAGAGAGACGGCAACAGCACATATAATGTTTGCCACTGCTCAACGGCTTGCTTGCATTCAATTCCATTTTATTGTTATGTTTGTGACGATTGACAATGTTTAAGATAAATCGCAATTTCAGATATGTTTCAATTGGATAATCTACATTTATTGAATTTCTGTCCGCCTAACTGCAAAGTAATTGGTTTGTCATTACCTTTACAATAACATTTCTATAAACAAATAGCTCAAATGCCAAATTAATTGTTTCTGATTGTACCGGTTGGGGACAAGGATTAAATAAATCATAAATATTTCCTCAGCGTTTCAAATGTATTCTTTACATCTTTACCGCTCTATTATTTCCTGTTCACCATATAAAATTGTTTGAATTTTCTGAAATAAGAATCTAGAATATGCCTGCATTATTTTATAATTATTTAGATTATGTCTTGTGTCTATAAAAAATGTACTGCGGGGGTTCTAGAAGTTTTTCGAGGAAAAATTTAATACTTACCTTTGACAAGATTTTTTTATAACAATTTTTTTAATTTTAAGTTAAATCCTGAGATAAGCTAACTACATTCTTAAAGTGATTTTTAAGGTACTTATGTACTTTTTCCTAAAAGTACACTTTGTCTTTTCTACATCTCATTAATAAGATATTTTGATTACATAGTCCTGAAATATCTAAAGAAAACCTGAAATATCATTATCTCGTTTTAAGGTTATTTATAATTACTGAGATGAAAATGTGGTCTCTAAGGTCAGGTCAGCATTCTTGTCAACAATAATCATTGCTAAATTTTAACTCTGGACTAACCTCTCAATTAGTTAACTTGCCCTTTTGAAACTGGGCATCAATTTAAAAAACGCAACTGTCCAGTGAAAAATTCAGGCTCGTATAAAAAACTATGCGAAGTTTTTTTGATATTTCTTACAATAATCTCACAAAATGAGAAAAAAGAAATCCTGGAAACATTACTTTACTCAAGATATTTCAGAAAATAATCAGATTATACGAAATACCTTCAGTGTGCACTGTCTCTCTTTCTTATTCTTATATCAACGAGTGATGCGTATGTCTGCCGAAAATATTCACGAATATCTTAGATTTTTTTTCAGATTATTGTTGAGCACGTAATTCTGCTTCAATTTAATTGAAATTGAATCTTTTAAGATTAGTGAAATCCCTGTAGTGTTCCTCAAATATCGCAATAAGTTTTTAGATGATTTTACTACATTATTTTAAGTACATATTGTTAAAAAACAATAGCTAATAAAATTTCTCTTTTTATGTCTCATTTTCTATCATACTTGTCTGTGCTTTTAATGCTGAGTAAACAAAAGGTTAGATTATTAACTCGGAGTATCTAAACTGATTTACTAATTGTCATATTGTATTACTCGGAATCTAGTAAACGTAATTGAAAAAATATTCCATATAAATTATATTATGAAAAATTTCATTCAGCTTGATAATTTAAAAAAATTAAGTCTGCAATGGTTGTCATATCAGAATTGTATTGAAACTACTTCTCAATTTTGCTGAAATATATTTTTCCATCCTTGAATATTATATCACAAATCCAAAATGTAGAACAAACCAAAAGAGTAAAATTGTTATACATAGTTATGTAACAAATACTGAAATATTGCTATTTATGTAAATTTTAATAATTAATGTGCCTTAAGATCACAATAATTAATCTTAAACCTGAGAGCAATTTTTAATATGTATATTGTATATGAACAGGTAATACAGCGTGATCAAGAATGACTGAATCTGTTGGTATTAAAAAAATAACTAGTGGAATTGGTACTATTGACGCAAAAAACCGCATAGGCGTTGGCGCGCACATCCTACTGTCAACTTTTGACAATCTTGACAATTCCAACATAACAATTACTTCACCATAACATAACCTTAGATTTTATAAGCTGACATTTTTAATTATGACAATCAGGTTTGCAAATCATATCACAAAAAAAATTCCTAATTTCGCAACTGTTTTAATACCAACAGATTCAGTCATTGCTGATCACGCTGTATATGTAATTAATACCTATAATTGTCTTCTCTTCAAAACTTTTCAGAAAATATTTGCCAAATGAAACCTCTCTGCACACAAATCTTGAAAATACTTTATGGGTCAGTAAGTTACATCAGCAAAAACTGCACAGTTAATCAAACTTCAACAAAAACTTTCAATTTAAAATTTCGAACATTATTCACAAAACACATTTACATAGGACGAATTCTAATGAAAAATAATATCTCAACACTGAAACAAAACATCCATTCAATAAAATACGTGACAGTTAAAAAACCAAGACAAAGCACTTTGATTCAAACCAAATCGTTTTTAACCGGTTATTTCCTTATCTTGCATTTATATTGTTATAGGTGTAAAATAATATAACAATACGAAAATTACATGCTGAATTTTTATACGGAACACAAGCTAGAGGCTACTGAAATCAGGTTAGTCGATAAGAAGGTTTTCTAATAAACGGTTGCAGCGGCAATAGATTAGTAGTTCGCCTCCTTGCCGCCAGGATAGTCAAAGGCTGCAATATTTCAGATTCGAATGAAAGATAATCGTGCACAAATGAAACTGAAAATTTATCATTGTAGGATCATGCGTAGGAATATCTCTGCTTCAACACATTTTATTAATTTTTATTATAATATTTATAATTTCTAGCTGACTGTTGTACATTCGAATGATTTATGTCTATATTACGGTATTTTAATATTAATTTGCCTTTATTAAAATATGTTTTATATGCCGGTTATAATTATAATAACACGGTAAATGGTTAGTATGCATATTGGAAATAATTTTATTTAAACTATTTATACTAGGTATATTAACTATTTAATACCTTAAATTAATGTTTAAATCAGAATGCATTAAAACGAATAATTTATTGGAAGAACATCATTGAATTAAATTCTGTTTTTAATACATTAATATTATTTATACAGGAAACTTCCTGCAACTAACAATTAACTAGATATCTTCAGAATGTAGTTTACATTAAAACGAATTTATTGTATAATTGCATATTATGAACTAAATATTTTTAGATTTATGTGCCTATACATGTATAACACCTGTAATGATGATTAAATTATCGTTAAAAATGAAATTATGAAACTTGACTAAAATAAATATCATTGGATATTCGATATTTAATTACACTAGAGAGAATTAATGAGGTTTTCTATTTTTCACAAGGTATTAACTAAATGAAAAATATTGAAAAAAAATATCAATTGGTAAAAAGTAGGTAAAAATATCGGTGAAAATTTCCGAATACATTTTTTTATCGCCGCAATTTATTTTTAATTACTTACTGATATTCATGGATTTTAAGGATCTTATATAATTTTATTACTATTAAATATTGACTGTCGGCAAAAAATTAAACACGATAAAGTAAAAATGGAAATTTATGATCAGATTTACCAAAAAAATCCATTTATAATGGACCAAAACATCGATTTTTTATTTTATTAAAAGTGAGTTCATCATAACCGAGGTTTCTACAGGTGTTTTATCCATGAGTTCATGACATAAGCGTCTATATTATAAGCGAGTTCATTATAGGGGATTTCTTCATCATTTGAGCTTTAATAAAATTGTACCTTGCGAATAAAGATGATTTTTAAAAGTTTAGAAATAATAAAATTGAGAACTCCATATTTCTTCATTTATTGAAAATGAAAATATCATTGCGTATTTAAGCAAATAAATTAATCTAAAAGCATGCATGACTTTTACATTCACCATTCTAAAACATCGAATTTTAGTGCAAAACAAACTTTAACGATCTAAAAAGTATAAATAACGCATTCCTCCAACATATCCCATGTTTTATTCCAATTTTCCAAACAACATTTCACGCTATAATAATTCGTTTTTTACCAGACATTAGAAATTTCTCTGGCTGTACACTGGTACATAAACCATAACAAAAGTACCTAATTAAAAAGGAGCACAAGTAGAGTGTAACAATATGGTAGTATGGTGCATGTGGTGATGGTGACATAGAATCCGATATTGCCTTCCGAAATGGAAGCCACTAGGGGTCAAGTCAAGGTCACAAAGAGCTTTTGCTTTACATACCGACAATAAGGCGGCGTGGGACGCATTAAGCAATGGACGCTGGGAACGGCCTTGACAGCGTCTACGTGTGAACCTATGCTAATAAGTTATCATTGTCTAAGTCCACCTTATGTAAGTCCGATGGAGCGATCTTCACTCTCGATTGTGTTTGTTTCATATGATTATTATATTTTTATATGTGAATAATAAATGCATTATTTACCTGATAGTAATAATATCATATAAATTATGCATTAAGCGATCCACGAATTACTTTACACGCAATTTCTTGGATAAAGCTATTTTAGAACAGGTTTTATTTTAATGGGTCTAAAAAAGGTGATAATAATTGTTGTTATGGTCTTGAGGATTATAGGAATTTTCTTTTATTGGGAGTAAAAATGTTTTTTATGATGCAAAACGTGATGACCGCTTTCCAATTACATATTAGCAATATAATTTCTAGCTATAAAATATGGATGATGGCGACATAAAATCTTAATAAGGCTTGTTTTTGTGAAATTTATAAAAAAAAAACTCTAATAATAGCCATAGCTCTTCCTGCATTTAACTGCACTTGATGCTTCTATTGGAAATAAATCCCAAAAAATAGGAGTTAAGTTATATAAATCGGCTCTTAAAATTTTACTTTTCTAAAAATAACGCAGAAAGAATTGTCAACTTGGATGCTATGTACTTATATAATTTTAAATGTACAGTATATAATATCTTTTGCCCTCATCTTCTAAATAAATACCTCCTTTCATCAAAACTACTGTAGGAGAATAGTGAGTTGACGTGCATTGACAGCTAAATTACCTAATATTAATGTTACAAGAAGAAGCCTTCTATTGTATAATTTCCCAACCTGAAGGAAGTAAATGAAGTGTTTTTATACAAAAACATTATGAATATGTTACTTGATCTCTTAGAACTAAGAACCATGTGGCTTCATGTATAAACCGAACAGTTTATAATATGCTAGTAGCACTTATCAGCATATCGCTCACTCTTAACCTGTCTTCTTAAATATATAGACACGAATCAATCCAATTACTTGTGCCAATCGCAGATTCACGACTGTGCAATTTATTTTACACTATAACTTAATGTGACCAGAATTAAAAAATCGGAATGGAGTTTAGAAAAAAGTTTAGATGATCTTTTTGGATACATCAAAAAGTTTGTCTGAGTCTGCTGATGTCAAAAACTTCTAACCTTCCAATGACTGAATGAAATATTTGAGGTATCATTCCGGAAGATAATCAAAAACTAAATTATGAAAGGTTGCAATATTTTCAAGCAACAGTTAACCTTAACTGATAGTTTTTTTTTGAGTGCCATTGCCCAAGCAAATTAACTTTTGCTAAGGATAACCGATCGAAAAATTAGATCCAAGACAGTTTCCGAAGAAGCACGAATCAGAATCACTTCCTCCCGTGTAGGATACTCTATTTTTTCTCATACCTGCACGAACATGGCTACTTTTTTTGCGTGAAACGCGCGAACAAACTCTAAGGTCCGATATTTCAATGTCAGTTTAAACCAAATTTGGGTAAAATTCAATTAGAATGTGAATGTTATCATTTTAAATTTGTATATTCTAAACGAAGTTTACACAAACTTAGACTTAAACTTTCCCGATTTGCATGAAGACCGCGATAGTTGTTCCTATTTTTAAGAAGGGCTGTAGGTCTGATTTTTCTAACTATAGACCAATATCGCTTCTTCCTGTATTTTCGAAGGTTTTGGAAAAGTGTATGGCCACCCAGCTCTCGACTTTCTTTGAGTCGGAGAATATATTTTCCCATAGTCAATTTGGCTATAGGACAGGTGTTAACACCTCGCAAGCAATTTGGAATCTTGTTACGGAGGTGTTGGATGGTTTTGAGTGCCTTGAGTATGCCACTACTACCTTTTGTGATTTGTCCAAGGCTTTTGATTGTGTAAATCATGAATATACTGGTCAACAAACTCAAATTTTACAAGATGAACGATCAAAGTATTGCATTCTTGAAGTCCTATCTGGGTGGCAGGTCCAGGTTGTCAAATCGGGTGGGGGGCTTTCGGGGAGAAGGGGGATTTCCACGGGTGTACCTCAGGGGTCGATATTGGGTCCTCTTCTGTTCCTTATTTACATTAATGACCTACCAAGCTATGTTCCGGGAAGGTGCATACTTTTTGCAGATGACACATCTATTTGTAAACGACACGCCGACCTGAATTCAACTCTGAGTGAGGCGAAACGGCTTTGTCACAAGTTTTTCAATAAATTGCCGAATCACATAAGAGGACTTTCGATACCGAGGTTTAGGGCTGAAGTAAAGGAATTTCTTGTATCTCGAGCTTTTTACAGTTACGATGAGTTCTTGAACTGTTCATGGTAGTGTTTCTTTTTACTATTTGTTTTGTGATCGTATTGTATTTTTAGATGTATTTTATTGAGTATTTTATACCTAATCTTATTGTATTTTATTGCGTAACTATTTTATAATTATAGTATTCATGACGAATGTAAATAATTTTTTAATTGTAATAGCATGAATAAAGAATTTGAATAACATTGAAATGCCGGACCTAGCAGAGCATGATATTGACATTTTTGCTTGACACTTAACACTTTGCGGTGAAAAATCACACTGACAACACAAATAACTCCCGCATATCAGGAAGAAATAACTACCTTAAGTTACGCCCACTCCTTATTTTCCGCGACTACCCTAAAAAGGCGACTTTGTTCCCGCATTTCACGCAAATAAAATAGCCATTTTCGTGCAGGTATGAGAAAAATACAATAACATATGAAAGCAACAGATAAGAAAATTATTTGTTAATTTTAAACTATTTCAAAATTTAAATCAAATCCGGAATGGAGAATTTGTGGTAATTTTTAGAATCTAAGGTTTTTCATACAAAACTTGTAAAAAATTATTTCTAAACAAACATTTATTATTTAACTTGTGTTTCAATGCAAATCCAAACAACTTTTACAGTTTTAATCAGCTAAGCTCAGTTGATTTCAAATTCAATTTATTCCAATCTGACTAAACGGGACCATTACCGATCGTTAATTTTTAAATTAAGACCGTCACTTTACACACCAGTTGTTTATTATCATTTTGTTCAAACCACGTGTAAAAATGAGTTCATATGTAAATCCATTTGTAGTAAACACTAGTCTGGCCGAAAAGCTTGGATCCAAGAAAATAATTATCCAATTTTCGTTTCCTGCTTACATTATGAATAAATCCTACAACAAGAAGAGTTTCCGTCGTTCGAAATGTTGTTTGAATAAACAGTCAACCACAATTAAATGTCTGATGCTCTCATACCTCATCAGATATGCCTTAATTATAATAACATCTACTGTCTACATAAAATAATAAAATGCCTGAACGCCATTCAGCCTGGGAATTCTTCCAGCAAAGCCCTCTCTTATCTCTCAGAAATACACATTACTTTTTTTATTTGTTTCAACTTCCACCGCCACCCATGATTTAAGGTGGCGTTTTTGTTTAGTAAGTCAGTGTAATACGGATTGTCCCACGAGGTATAACAATAGGCTGTTCTTCCCATCATTACACTTGATCTGCATGTTACATCCGCTCACAGTACTCTCGATTTTCAATGTCACTAAACTATGTGCTCTCTGCTATGTAGACAAATTAATGTCTAACTGACAACCGCAAACAAGAATTGAATAACTATTGTGAAATTTACTATTATTTCCAAAGCTCGGACGCTAAACGCACAATGGCCAATAGGCCTCTGTTGCTTGAAATTCTTACAATCTTGCGGTAATACTTGTCCAGAAGACTAGGGGCACAATTTAGAGCAAATCTGTTTTTATTGTGGACAGAAAACCAGTTAATGTGCTATAAACACCACATAAAATCTGGTTACAAATATTTACATTGTAATCTACATCTAACAGAGCTACAGCATCCTGTATTGCTAATCAGAAACGAATCAATTAATTATTATTCCGGCATTGCTTCCTCCTCGATTTTGGTATATTGTGTACGTTTTAATGAGATTTCCACAAATCTGCACACTTGTTTAAATGTAAATAGCACTTTTAACTGTATAATATTACTAGCAAAATACAAGGAAATATTAATTAATTGATTTGTAGCAAATTAGTGAAACCATTACACCATTATTACTTATGATAGAGGTTTATGTTTCCTAAATGCACCTTTTGAATTTATTTAGATGTGTTTAAGTTTATCTTAATGTGCCATCTGGCTAGCCAAAAAGAAACAGTAAAAGTACTTGTTTACTACAATAGCCATAGCAAAAAATTTAGACTTCCCGTGAAATTAGTCGGAAATAGTTTTTCATACCGTGTTTTTAAAAATATAAGTTCTTTTTACAAAAGTGCAAGCCAAAAATTTTGACAAAATATGTAATTGAAAGATATAAAGTATCATTATATGCTAGACGTCACCATTTTAGCTAAAATTGATTATAAGAATGTTACTTATGGTCAGTTTTTCAATCTATAATTATCCTTAACTGCTAGTAAAATGTCTTGGTTATCATTGTCTTAACAGTAGTATCGAAGGAATCAAGAAATTTAATATGCAGTCAAGGTTGATAATTACGGATTCAGAACTGGACCTTAGTAATTAAACATAGTTTTAATTAACAGCAACAATACTCAAAAAATAAGAGGTAAGACTTAAACAGCGCACCTTCTCCAATTCATATAAATGTTTGGAATTAATTGTTAATTTAAAAATGCCATATTGAGATGAGGAGTGCGCTGAAATTTTTTTATGATTTTTGTTTTAGACTGTAGAAAAGTTTTAATAAATGTCAAGATTAAGAAAAACTATAGTAAAGTAAACTCAACAGTAGGTACTCCTTATGATCTTATGAATATTCTAACAGATGTTAGATTCGTTAAAAAACTTGTTCCAATAATTCTTACGTTCTTCGTAAGCGACTTAAATCGATTTACCTGCATATCACCCTTTCCTACTCTTTACTTCTTGTCTGGAGGTTTTGTGGTTGGAACTATCGATATTTTCAGATTCCAAAATGTGACTTACTCTATTATAAAAATACTTCCGGAAAAATGCCAATATTGAAAGAACCCTAAAATAGGATCTTTTTTATTGAAAGAAATGCAATCAATTAAATTGTTATATGACTTAAAAATATTTTCTTTTAAATCACTTTCGTTTTTAGTTAAAAAAAAGTTGGAACCAATTTGCTTTATAATATAATTTGTCGAAGTAAATTATTTGTTAACCTATCTTTATAATTAACCAACCAGATGTTAAATAGGTTTGAGTTTGGATCCCTAGTCCTAGTCCTTACAGAGAACTTACTGGTCTACTCTATTGTAACATACTAATTACTACATAATACGGACAGTAGCTAAGACACATTAATAATATATTAAATTACCTACTCCAGATCGATTTGTCACGCATTACATATTTTCCAATCCCTTTCCATCTTTCTTCAGTGCAAGTCCACCTACCGCATCGATAATCACCAATAGAAAATAGCACTTGATTAAATTTATCATATTCGTTATTGTAGTTAGGTAGGTACGTAAATGGGTTGGTGTGTTGGTTGTTTTCTACGCATGTTTGTATAAACAAAGTGCCGTTTTCATATGGTACGCGGATATTATTATGCAAATTCGGATTGTGAGCCGTAAGAACTGTGCATGATAGCTTTAGGGATCCTTTAGAAATGCCAGGATATTTAATTACAAAATCAGCTTCATTTGTATAACTGAACAATAAATCTTAGTTGCCTTAACTTGGCGCAAGGTGGAAATGGATTAGAGAATCTTGGCGTTGTTTTGTTTACAATATTAATTCTTTTTTGACTAGATGAACTTTAAAAGAGAACACTTTATTCATCGTTTGGATTTAGCTGTAATTTACTTTGACTTATTTTAACTTTAGGCTATGTATAATGTGTAATATGTTGAAAGGGCACGGAAATAAAAACTCACAGTTTTTTCCGAGTGGTAAATATTTTCGTGAAGCTTTGATAATTTATAATGTAGCATAGATATTTATGATAAATTGATTCGTATGGTTTAATGTGATATCATCATCATATACAGTTGACCTCCGGCTATGATGCAACTGATGTAATTTCAGTTGGGGCTATTTTATATACAATATGTATGTGTTCCATACACGCAATAACAATAACATTATATTCTGCAAAATAATTCAATAGTATTATATAGAAATTTAATAATTTCGACCTAAATAACTTAAACCATAGTTAAAATGGTAAAAATGTAAATTGAAAGTAATAATTTTTGTATCACGGTAAATTGAAATTCTTCAATACCTACCTACAACACAAAAATAATGACCTTAATTTTGTAAAATTATAAACTTTTTTCGTATTAAGCGATTAATTCAATTTTTGTATTTGGTGGCTTTTTCTATGTTCCTAGAAGACCACAATGAAACTCTCGCGAGCGGTATTTTTAATCATATTATCTAAAACAGATAAAGTTTTATAAATTATTTTAATTACACCGTAAATATAGGAAATCAACTTGAAGGTGAATGCCTCAATAAATTGATAAAAATTTGTAATAAAACTAAATACCTTCCTCATTATTCTTAGGTACTCCTTCCAAAATACTTTACAGCATCCTGTCTACATTTTTTTACCCCATTATCACGATTTTCTATCTACGTAATTACATAATCTAAACTCCTCTATAAACATACTATATTTTTCCAATCTCTCAGGGTATGCGAAGGAAAATTCACACACTCAGAAAACTATGCGACCAGTAGTAAATATGCATAAATGTACACATATATAAATGCCATAACTACAGTCAATATCAATAAAGCAACCGTTGAAACCAACTAAACCCATTAGCAGTTTGCATGTGAGTTATCTAAAGAGCACCCTGGTATATCCAACTGAAGCCGCTAACTCAGGGACTTCATTACTAGCTGGTTGGCACCCGTGAGAGGAATGCCAATCGTAATTGATAGCTTGATAAAGATGTCGCTACCTGTACTTAGCATTTATCAATATTGCCGGATTGATTAGTGCTATATTCTATACGAACTGGTTAGATTAATAATTCTATTTGCTGTATCTGTTTGTGTGATGATTGCTTTAGAGTCTCTAAGTAAGAATACATTGAGACAGATGGGATACTTAGATCAGGCTTCGGTAAAAGGTTTGAATTTTAGATTGAAAAGACCCGGCAAATGCTGATGGTTTATTATGATAAATTACAAAGTTTGTGCTAAAACGGAGATTAGATAAATTTGTGATATATAATTTTTTAATTAGACGAGCCCTTCAAGAAGCCTGTCAGAAAAACTGACCCAGATCAACCACCTGGTATCCAGCTTGACGATCTCACTGACAACCTCCTTTTTGTTAGAACATATGAGGGCATTTAGGAACTACATTATTAATTAGTAGGCATAAACACACTTTAGATATTTCAGGTTATAATATTATTAAAGTAAATATTTGTAAAAATCTATATAAAACTCGATCATTATTATTAATGGTTGAACGTGTAAACAAAGGAATATTATAAACAATTTTGCAGCACAACATTGATGTGTGTCGTACTGGTAGATATCGCTGATAGCGTTTTGTGATCGATAAAGTTGATATAACAAACCAACCGTTAGCAGATCGTGCACTATCATTTATGTATGATCTTCAATCAATACTTATAGCTGAAACGCTGCTCTTTCTTCACTAATACCTAGACTGGATCAGCGTCTATCTAAGTATTTATATCTGTAAATTTTTTTATATAAGAAACTACATTATAATATCCATATGATTAAATTGTTAACATGATGAATAACACATTCTGGTTTATTACACAAAAGTACTATCTTTATGTTGGTTTTAGACAACGATCAAATTCACCAGTAGGGATCCTCCACTATGATGATAATTACGGTATACAAGAATAAGGTTAATATGATTGTCAAAACATTCTACTCCACACAAAGGATCGAGAGGTAAATTCAATAGGTCGATGATTAAGCCCATCTGGTGCATGTCATTTTTCCCCAAAAATTAATTACACACTTCCGTGCAAACCGTTTTTCGAAAAATAACTTCCATACTAATTTTTGACGGATATTAAGATTTTAATATGATTAAAAACTATGTGTAACATGTGATAGGAGTGAATAGTTGTGTGTTGAATGAGACGGTTTTCTTCAACACAAAAACACTATGACTAATTCCAGATCGTCAGCAATTTTTATGAAAAACTCAGGATGGATCGATTTTGATACTAGCACCACATTTCACTTTGAAATAACAGTGCTGTGAACATTTGGTGTGTAGCGGCATTATCTTATAAATTCAATTACTATTTTTTGTTGGTATAAAAGGTAGATAATTATGCTACCGGATTGTATTTGGTTACACTTTTTTATTGTTAAGCAATGTAAATTTATTTTTCATTTTGTCGATGGTTGAGACAATACTAATGAAGTTCGATTTGAAATGATTTTTTTTCTAATTTGTTACTTTATTGATACGGTGACCGTGAAATTATTTAAATTTTATTACAAAAATTTGTCTTATCTGTGACTTAAATATAACACTACATATATTACGTTCTGTAAAATTTCATGACAAAGAATTGGAAACCACAAAAAATATAATAATAATAATAAAATACGTATCTACATACTAGATACAATTATAGTTAAATATTGTTTAAGCACTAGGTATAGATTTAGAAATATTGTAGCAATTTTTGTAAATCTAATAGTACAAAAATCAATTGAGGATTAATTTGTTGTAATAAAATAGTTTATTTTTAGTTAGCTTTTAATAGTCCTCAGATATTCTTGATAGATTAATAAAATTGTTATGCACGCTATTGCTTATTTTAACTATAATCTTAAAATTATCTTTTTCTATCTTCTATTTAAATAGATCTTCAATTTTGCATAACGCTGTATAATCCTAGGTTAGTAACATCCAATTAAAGCAATCTTCAGAAGTAGATGATTTTGATGTTATACAAAAGATAATGATGATTCTTGAAACTTGACCAACTTTACGAGTAAGGTATATGTTTTAAAAATTATCTAATGGTTTGGGTTTAGATTAGATGTAATGGTATACTACAAGTTATACGAGTAGGTAAAAATAAAATAGTCGGCGGATTAACCTAACAAACATCTCATATAGTTAGGTAGGTGCTCCCTGGTATGTTTCAAGAATGTTCCGTTCCTAATAGCTTTTTAATTCGGTAAACATCAACTTGTTAATCTGCGCACCTAACAGCAGTTCACCTCCTAGAGAAGTGTTTACAATTCTCTCCAATAATAAATGGTCGTTTTACAAGAAAACCTAAACAACACTTTGTGTATTTTTCGCAACCATAACATACTTATAGTTGCAACACGCATGCTATATTGCTAGGATAAGAGAACGTTCGTCGTGATTCGCGTTGTAAAAATGACGATCACGGCTAGACCACGACTCTTACCTCTGGATAGCTGATTAGGATTGACGGCCCGTCATAACCAGCTTTTGATATTGTAATTATCTGACTACTACATTTACTCTCCACTATTATGAACTGGCCGTGTGTGAATGATCAAAAAATATTGGCTATTGATGATCAACTTGATGGATTTTCAAGAGCCAATTGTTATATAGCATTGTTTTGCTGTAGAGCATTTTAATATATAATGGATATGCTGTTGTTACTGTTATAATTGACTGTATTTGATTTATACGCAACGTTTATAATGAATTTAAAGTTCAAGTTTATTACAACTGAGCTGTGTTGAAATTAAATATAAAATGTAATCAAGCGTATTTCAAATATCTTTGCAATATTGCTATTATCTCTTCAGTGAATCTCCATTTACCAAGTTTAATTAGATATACCGCGATATATCTAGGTTTCTTTAATTAAGAGAAATTACTCTTTGTGTTTATACAAATGGACAATAATAATGACATTAAAATCATCATTTACTATTTAATTCATTTAATCAATCATATTAATAAATAATAACATTAGTTTGTGCAACAAAACTTAATTATTGAAATAAAAATATCAAAGATTTATTGGAAAGACTGAGAAATTTTATAAAAGATCAATTTTCAGAAATTAAAAGTCTTAAAAATTTTCGTTTTAGGTACTTTACAAAAAAGTGTGAATATAAAGATGTTCAGAATTCTTCAAAATGTTACCAACAGAACCATGACATTTCACAGAAAAGATTTCCCGCGCTTTTTATGTTTGACATTTAACATAAATTGAACTCTGCAATTAAAGAAATAAATATATAAAGGATACCATGGAGGAAGAAAGCCACAAATTTAACTGAAACCCATCTAAAAGTCGAATGAAACTACTGTTAATTAATATTATTAATTAAATAAGTAATAAATCATAATATGTTTTGAAAATGTATAATTAATCAATAGTTTAGAAACTATCAATATTTAAATAAATACAAGAATTTTCACAACTATAGAAGATTCATTTTCAGCATAAAGGTCTTACGGTTTCCTACTTTGAGAGCGACAAAGAGAGGGAAACGATAACATGGACGTTTTCTGAAAATAATTCTGCAATACCGTCAACTTCTTAAAAAGCGCACCAGCGTATAACTCTTTTCAATTTACTTTAAAATTTTGAAATTTGTTTGTTTAGACTAATTTTACTAAGTACATATGTATATTTATTTCATAAAAAGCGTTCTAAGACTCATATTTATAGGGACTTTTCTTCTTATAAATAGGTCTTCTACAAAGATAATAACTATGATGCTATAATGAACTGACCCTAGATAATTGTTGCCTTTAGTTTTAGATATAGCAATATTATAAATATGAAAAGAAAAATTCCGAAATATCAACTCATGTGGCAGAATAATTTTCAGCAGACCCCTCTCCCTTTTTTCCGTTCTCAAGGAAGGCAAATGTGAGGTAGAGACGGAGATAGTGTGACTACTTGGTGCCATAGTTATGTTTTTTACATTGCCGATTAAATTTCATACATAAATGCTAAATGGAACGCGAAAGTTAGGTTAGGTGAAATGATGAAAATAGTAATTTTCATCAACCAAAAGGTAAGAAATTTAATAAACGTTTTTTTTTAAAAAACATGTAAATTTAAAGTAATATCACATATTAAGCTGTAGTATGTGTTTAAAATGATCCTCCTGACTTCAATACACGATCAAGCGCAGTCAGATATGGAATTTCGCATTCTTTAGTACTTGAGGATTACGGCGAATTTCAGCAGCACTAAAAATTCTCTGAAGCAATGCATCTCGATTACTGAAATTCTCTGCGCAAACAGGCACATTGATGTATCCCAAAAGGTAATATTACTCTAGTAGGTATACTTACACTATACATCCTGTATAATAGATATATGTTTACATTTTTACAAATTTAAAAATATGTACCTTATTTTCTTTCTTTATAAAATGTTTTTTTCTGTTTTTACCAAGTTCCCAATGCTAATTAATCGCGTTTATGACTAATGTTTCAAAGTAGGTGATTTACCTGCAAACCGTTTTTTCCACATAAAGACTTGCCCTAGAGAAGTAAAAATAACCACCAGGTACGCTGAACATCTCAGCCAGTAAGCACATCTCATCTATTCCTTTTTTCTTTTTTGGACATTAAGGAAGTGCACCTAGGATCTAATTATAACAAGTCAGTTGGAATCGCAGTTTCATGTTATGATTGGAACCACGTTGCATATATTATTATCGCCGGGCCTGCAGATTTAAGATTACACTGAACTGTAAATGTTTTCTTGTTTTTCTTACATTGTAAATAACATATTTACTCTTGTAATGACCGGCTTGGATTCAAATTGCACATTTACTGAAAACGTAAGTTAACTACAAATAACTACTAAATTATTATTGCTGTCTACATGGATTTAATATATGGTTTTATGTGTTAGGCATATTGTGCAATCGAGTAATTTCAAACAAGTAATTATACATTTAACTATATGCTTTAAATTATTTTAATTTCGCTCCTTTATGCCGCAGCGTAATTTACGATAATATTTAGTAATATTCTGAATTTATTAAAACAAGACGTAGCTACGGTTTATAGTATAAGAAATCAAAAAATTAATGATATAAAAACAATTTACTTGCACGTGCGCTAAGAACACTTTAATAAATTAATTAGTCCCATGACATATTGTTGATGACTCTTCAGTTTTCCATGATAAATTTAGCTCAATGAAATTGCTCCTCCCAGTGTTTATGTATTACCGCACAGGCATTGCATGAGAAAGACCATGTACTATGTTCTATATTTTCAATTAATTAATGTAAAATAACTATGCAAACTTAAGATTACTATCGATTTATTAATACAGTCCTATTTGTCGTGGTTCAAATCATGTTTGCCAACTAATCAGTACAATGGATCTATCTGTGTTCAGATACATATCACCGATAAATTACATTAATTTATACTTATACATACATTGTTGCATTTTTATGTCGTGTCAAAGAGAAAAAGTGGTATTGAGAAAATAAATATTGTTTTACTTAGATTTATTTGCTGCCTCTAGATGCACTGATTGGCGAATGGATAGGCGATGAATAGTATTTATCTGAAGTCATCAATTTTGTTAGTTCAGTAGGTACATTACAGGTTTTGAAAAAATTAAGTTAACATTATTATATAAGTACAAAGAAAATGTTACAAGGGCATCATCATGATGGGTAATGAAATCACTATCAGGTATCTTCAATTCAACAATCTTACTTTATTATAATAATACTTTCTGTGGGTTTTTTATTTAAATTTCAATATCTTTTGTCCACTTACACCTAGTAGAAGATGTCAGAAAAATCGAGGGTCCTCCACTATACATTTTTCACAAGAAAAGTAATACAACTCAGAAATAATTAAAATTTTTCGTAATTTATATCTATATCTTGCATCACACATAATACATATTAAAAATCACGGTAGTATTTTTATTAATAATTTCAACAATTTCTCCCATAACTGCAATAAAACGAACACTAGCGTCTAATTCAATCATCAAACTGAATATGTACAAAAAAACGATATGAAACTTTCATTTATAAATAATTCGTAATTTAATGCTCATTAAAAGCATATAATTTTGGAAAGTATCTAATAAAATTGGCGTATCATTGTACAACAAAAATTAGCTAATTGTGTTGTGTTTATCAGGCAATTTTATTTGGAAACATTTTTTTGTACCAGTTACCGTTATTGAAATCTAATTATAGACAATAGTCCAAGTCCTACAATGCAGAGGTATAATTTCCAATTAAAAATTGAACGGTTCTGCAGCTGATTAGACTTGTATAGTACAAGTGAAGATTCTCATTGATATCATCTTCGCAAAACATTTTACAACATATCATTGAGGACCAAGCACGACTTGTCTACAATTACAGATCGATGTTAGACAGACGTATTGCCCAATTGCATTGAGAAACTTTCGATATTCACGATACTGAGGCAAAAGAAATTGGCTTTGTTTTTGAACACGCTCCTTTAAACGGTTTTAAATTCACCGCATGAACCACAGTTTTTTTCTTTGAAAAATTGTTGCGAAATTTGTGTAGTTAATTAGTATTAGTACGCAAAAGAATCATGTCTGAAAGTTTAGAACAAATGGGTGATTGTATGGGTTTTATTTGTAGGATTTTATGTAATGTCTCGTTAAATATCCTGAAATTTTGATTCATGTGTCTGTTTCTATTGAAATCATTTTGCGGTCTATTGTTAAAGTTGTGCAAGTTCAGTTGGTTTAAACGAATAAAAACACTATGAAATAATTAATTATTGGCAGATATACCTATGTTATTTGAAGGTTTATGCACGTTCTCAATAAATCTTAAATATATGGTAAACCCAACCTGGGAATTTTTACAAAACAAACTATACTTTTCACTGAGGATAGTTTTCTAAAGTTGGCCAAAATAAACGATGCCATTCATAAATCCCTGGAATCAATTTGATTATTTATCTGTGCGGCAACGACGTGCTACAATTCTTCATATAGCATAGTTACTACATGTAACCAATAATCATTTTGTCTGTTACTCCAGTCAGTCAAGTCATTGATCTATATCAGGCTACATTTATAATAATGTTGAGCTGCTATTCGGAGAACTAGCATGCATGTATGCAACCATTGTATAAATGGATATAGGCTGCAAATTTGATATTTTCTTCGTGAATTTATGGTCTATGATTTGAACGTTGAGGTAGGTAAGGTTATAGATAAATTGAGACGTTATTATTTTTTGCCAATTTTAAAATTTATAGCCAAAGTATAGAAAATTGCCCAAATAATTATGGCTTTAGACAAAAGCTTGCACTTAATAGCTGAAGTCTACGTACTGCGGATCTGAATATTCCAAACGTAAACTGGGTGGAGGTACGTTTGACAAATCAATTTGTTGTGTTCTACAGTCTCACACACACACATACACAGTGACATAGAAATAAGAACTGATGCAGTGGGTTCGTAAATAATTTACATGTCAACATTTATAAGCGAACACCTTGTCTGCAAATACTATTACACATGTCCACTCTACGATCCTACTTGGCGCTGTAAATTGCCAACTAGCCTAGTCGTTTGTTTATACAACTGTAGAGCAATAATCATACTTCTACTTGTTTAAGTTTAAGTTAGTAACATTGTACAAAATGTTACATATATGTTTTACACACGAACCATAACTTCTACATCTTCTAAATGACTTTTAGATCTCAACTAGACGCCATCAGTTACAACTGGATGCAGCATGTTTTTGAGTTGCTAGGAAGGGATAATTGACGAGAATCATGTTAGTTTTATAAACATGATTAAGTTAAGTCAATCAGAATCTTTCTATATTCTTATGAAGGAGAATACAAGACATTCTGACTTACATAGCTTTGATACACGAAATGTGTTAAATTAGTAGGTGTGACTTATTTTTACATTCAGGAATTTGGATTAGGGGTTCGTTCGGTTAGAAGGCCTCATGGACCAAATACGACAAATACATAAAAAAAAGTACATGACATTGATTTAAATAAACAATAATTCATCACAGAAGCGCAACTTAAAATCTGCTTGGGGTAATCTTCTACAGTTCTTTGTAAAAAAATATAAAAGAGAAAACAGTATCTAGTAGATAATTGTCCTTTAATATTTTTTCCATGGAATTTATTCTTCAACAAAATTTCCTAATGAAATCTGTAACGATCAGTGGTGTAATTTTTGATACTCTTACTCAGGTCTCCTTTAATTATCTCCATCCCAGACTTCTGATTTAGAGACATTTAAGCGCTTTTGATGAACGCAGCTCTGCAACATGTAGGTACGGTCGGCGCCAACCAAATGTGAACGAATTTCTGTTACCAGGGCAATTTGTTGCGATTTTTACTAGATTAAAAACGGCTTTCGCCAGTGGTGTATTACTATACAGTAAAAATATAAGCAAGCACAATTTTATATAATAATTCTTCAATTTTATTTTTCTTTGAAGTTCATTTTAATAATTTTTTTAGCAGAGTGTCGATATACTCGTAGTCTTCCACTATTACAGGACTGGAAATTCTCTGTGCTCTCCTAGGAGATCCTGGAATGTGTGTTTCTTCTCTAGCTCCTATAGCGCTGTCAAAAGGATTCTGGTTAAGATACTCAATTAACGCATTGCCTTCAACCCCATTAGAGATACTTCCGATACCCTGTCTCGCTGGCCTTTGAAATCTCAGTTCTTCTTGCCATCTTTTCCGAACATAAAATATGCAGCCTTTAGACACGTTTAAATCAGCTGCCACTTCACATCATAACGTCCAGTTTTCTTCTAACTTGGCTATGGCCCTTGCTTTTTCGGCTTCTGTTAAATGTTGTGGCATATTTTTCGGCAAATTTATGGAATTTTTTGATAACAGATTAAATTTTGCAATGTGCCAAATCTGACACATTACAGTACGCCTATGAAGTTACAATAGAAAAATTAACCGTTCAAATTTGGCTGGCGTCGATAGTACAGTTGGCGACACGGAATAGTTTCCAGACAAATTGATCAAAGTAGATATTTTTGAAATTTTTTTAGCAATATAAATCAGACTTTTTAAATCAAAATTTCTTTTAACAACAGTGGTGGAGATAGGCGAAGATCTCTTTAGATTACATGTACTTGTCTACTCGACCAACTATCTTCTAGCTGTGCCACAATTGCCCTTTTTGAGCATCAGTAAGAAAATTTCAAGGCATTTTACTTCAAATACTTTACATAACATATTGTGACACAAATATGACTGCTAATAATGCCACTAAGCAGTTATCGAGCCTATGAATATGATTTATAAAGGTAGTTTTCCCATACATGCACGAAAACCGCGAGTTTATTTGCGTGAAACGCGGGAACAAAGTAAGGAGTGGGGGTAACATTTCTCCCTAAGGTAGCCATTTCTTCCTGTCATGCTGTCGCTTCGCTCGGACGCAATTTCACACTCGTCAAAATCATCTTCTTCCTCCCTTATTACATAAATATCTATTAATTCGAGCCTTAAAACATGAAAAAGCATCAAAATCACCAAGTGAAATTAAATCGCGATTAAAACACCTTCGCATAATTATTAGGTAGTACAAAAAATAAAAATTAAATTTGCTAACGAGTAAATTTTCTAGATATTGTTGCAAAAAATTTGGTCAGAATCTACCGGTTTTTTTACCACAATTTTTCTGTTCTGTTTTCTTTTTTAGTAAACTGTTTACAGATTTGCGCTCCTTGAGTGCAGAATCCCATATAAACAATTTCTGTAAAATGATTTTTAATAAAATTTTTATTACTTCATTGTACCTACAATAATACAAAACCATGAATTACTTTGAAATGTGATATTGCAATCACGGTAAACACTTTTAAGAAAAATAATAAAATTGCAATGTATCTCTGGAAACATAATATATTGCCTTTATATTAATTTATTAAAGCGTTGAAAAAGACGTCGCTTCAGAATGAGACAGAGATCATCAAAATTTTTTCATAACGGCGACACAGACACATTACTTCTAATAAAATCATTTTAAAGTAGACAAATTGTATGAATATTACTCGAGATAATCGTATAATCAAGCCAATAAAACTATCCATCTATAGCTTATGAAACACAGATTATGCAGAAAATCACCAACTGATGTGTGGCTGTGTAATAGCTGCGGAACATTTTATTGAACATAAAGAAGTGGCTTTACACAGTTCTGTCCATATCTTAGACTTTTTAAAATAGTTTTAATGGTATATGTTTTAATTTAATGTTACCGCAGCATTGCCACCCACGCCATAATAGAAGTTATTGGTTTTATATAAGCAGAACGCGCTCAGGTGCTGCGCGGAATTGCAAAACCCCATGACATTCATATTTTCAGTTCAGTTTGCCTTAATTGATAAAGTAATTAATGTCTTGCATGTCGTACGTCTACTAAAAATTATTATATGATTATTTTTATAAGAAAGTAATTAAGTTGTACATGTGCCTTGTCGTGTAAATAAAATAAATTCGCATGATTGAATGCATGTTGTTTACAGCAAGATATTAATTTTGTACAAGATTATTAAATGCAACATTATCGTTTATTACTAAAACCTTCCAATAATTAAAAGAATTGTGTTGTAATCGTCCACTTATGGAAGCTACCTTGCTTTTGCATATCAGTGAAGAAAAATTCTGATTGGCTTTTGCTTGTGTTAATACTCTTCACATTCTTATACTGCATTTCTTCGTATTTCTTTAAGTTGTCTTTCATTCTGGTTAATGTTTAAAATAATTTCATTTAAAAATCTTGATAGATCGTTGCATAATTAAAGAAAGATGTCAACCACGCAATCAATTTCAAAAGACAAATTAATTTTGATTTGATCCTCGTTTTGGCAAAACAGGGACAAATACTAAAACAATATTACACTAGGAAATGGACATATGTATTGCATAAATTTTAAATAAAAAATAATTACAAAATATATTTTTGTATAAACAAATGCATAAATTATCTTGTTGTCGTCTTTGTAAAAGTATGTTTAAATTAAATTTTGTTAAATTTTATGTTGTAAATTTTTTAAGTGAACTGGAACTAGCTTCGAAATAATTGATTTTTAGATATTTCTATCGTAACTGAGACAGAATCCGTTTCATTTCATTGTCAACCAAGAAAAGAATTTTAAATATTCCAGAAATTATATTAAACGCAATGAAATATTTTAAATATTTATATATTTTACGTGGAATCCGAGGTGGAATCAATGATGTAAGATTTTCATCCCATTCCGTAACATATTTTAAATTTGGATTGAAATAGCAGAACTCAAGGGCAAATATATATTTTTTGATTTTGTTCTTATTGTTTTACATATTTTTATTTATATTTAGTTTTATTATCCTTCAGATTATGTGTAGGTATAATATAAAAGCTCAAAAACCAGAATCATTTCAGGTATTTCGTAAAAAGTTCTCGAATTTGAAGAATATTGCCAATATTAAAATTTAGTGATACTTATGCTCATACTTAACAAATTCTGAGGTTAACTCCAATCGTTGCAATGATTTAACTCTGAATTAACGTGGGAATTAGTTAACTGGCTTTTATGAAAGTATTTTTCAAATTTAAGAGCTTTTAGCTTTATACATTTTTGACCTTATACATGAAAGGCAATTAATTTACCTAAAACAGTACCTATATTTTAATTTTCTAAATTTATTAGATATTAATTGCCACATAAAAAGTAGAAAAATCAGTTTAATCTAATGAAGAAATATAAATATTAGAAACCGACTACCACGATTTTTTTCTTACAGAAGGACTATTACCATAAAACAGCAGGAAAAACAATACCAAGAAAACATTTCTGCATCCAGTGTTTAAATTTCTACATGCAAAATCTGTTTACGTTGGTATGCAAAGTTTTAAATACCAACAGTTGAACTTATAACTAGCCGCCAATTGAAAAGAAGCAGATCATGTGTACAGAACCAGAATTTGTAGGTGTAGAGTACAGAAAAGCGTGTGCGTGATCAGCTGTTGCTGAGCAGTAGTGAGTCTAGTGACCTGGGTTGTTACTGACGACCTGCACCTCCCTCTGTTATGCAACCGTTGCACTCTATGTCAACATCAACTCTACCTATCAATCAAAATGTGAATATTACAAACAGTCGGGGGGCGGTTGACGAATACACATAATTATTAAAGCAATTATAGATGTTCAATACCTTCATTATTACATAGATATTTCGAAATAAACACCAATACTTCTTTGCTTGCTTCAATGACTAATTGCTTTATTGTTGGTCAATTATGTACCGTAAAAACTATCCTCGTACGCGTTATGGTATAAAGTTATCATGGAAGAATGTGAATAGCCATTAAAAGCATATAAATAAAATTATTTGCGCCTTCTATTAGTTATAGAATTTGCATAACATGAATTAAATGTAAACACATACAGCAGGGCTCCGTATGTTATTTGACACATTTATTTCATTATATTGGCGACCAAACCCACCAACATATAATTGCATAGGTAGTTCACTATAGGTATCCATTGCATTATCTAAAACTGTCACATTGCAAATAAATTTTCTTTAGCACCTGTTTCTAAGCTTTCGATTGGTCCAGCGCAAGTAAACTGTTTATGAGATACAATATGTGTTGCGGTAGTTGGTTATTCCAAATAAAACAAATAATCTTGATCAGTGTAGGAGTCACATTACTAATTAACAAGTATGTGTTAAGTAGAAAGTGGTGTTGTTTTTGTTGCGCTCCGGCGCAAGGAAACATGCATTGAAAGGAAACGTTCAGGAATCTAGTTTTTTTGTTGTTGCAGGAATTTACGCCAAATGTTAAACAGCGTCATCTGTTCTTTTGGACTGGTCACCAAAGAAAGTTACCAGTTTTGTTATTGCCTACAACAGATTTATCTTTTGGTTCAGAAGTAGGTATTTTCTATCGCTCGTGGAAATAGGTTAGAAGCATTTCCCAATATCAGATAAACACAGAGTATGCACATTAACCATAAAAGAATAATTCACTTTTATAGATATTCATCTGAATTGTTTTGACGTCAAGCTGAATGGGATGCAGAAGGCGTATTTTCATATTTTTTTAACTATCTGATTACTAACAGCCATTTAATTTATGGTAATATTTCTCTTAACTATCAAACTAAATTAACATAGGCGCCGAAATACATGTAAAAAGTGATTAATTCCACAATATTCAAACAATCTAATTGTACCACATTCTGTAATATAGTATAATTCAAATGAGACAGAGTGACTTTCATCGAATATTTATATGACATAAATAAAGACAAGCTCTAATAAATCATGTAATGAATATTTAAAATGATAATCCTTTGATAGCTGTAATAGCTGTCAATTTACTAGACTTTACAGGGAGCTAATATAGACGTATTTTTAATGTCTTATAATGTATACGCAGAGGTCGACTAATGGAGATGTTTCATAATGTTACTGTACAACTCTGTTAATGCTTTTAGAGAAATGCATTAAATTTCAAATCTAGCGTAATTATTTCACTGAAATCTGGCGCCACGTAATCGTATCTAATAATCTATTTCATCTAATATAAACAAACCTTTTAATAACTGTACCTGAAATTGATTGAAGAGGCTGTTTAAAATATTTAATATCTTCAGTTTTGTGACTAGTTGAAAGTATGTGAGTGAACTACTTCCTTAATACAAGAATTAAAAAAAAAGAGTTACAGGAAAAATAAGTAGGTACTTAGTTCAGATCCATATTACACACAATGTATTATAATATACTCTCTCTATACTCTTAATTTTAAAATAGACGAAGACCAAATTTAAAACAAGTACCTATGAATTGGGGATTCAGAAAGAAGTTAAATTTTACACTTGTTAAACAAAGGAAGATAATATTTCGATGAGTTAAAAAGAGACAAACAAGAGGAAAACAAGTAAAATCCTTGCATCAAAAGGACTAAAACAGGGCTGTTATTTATCATCGACTCTATCAAAAATATATCTAGAAAGAGCTCTGGAAAACTGAAAAAAAAAGTATACCTCTTACCACCGATATCTACCGGATACACTATGTTTCGTAGACGACCAAGTCCTAATAGCCCAAGACTATGACGATATGTAGTATATGACCCGAAAACTCATTGAAGAGTACGAGAAGTGGGGATTAGAGATGAATATACAAAAAACAGGATACATGCTATAGAAGGAAAGAAACAACATCTTAGAATGGGAAACAGAGACACCGTTAAACAAACTATAGGTTATAAGCATCTTGGAGTAAAAATCTCAGAGGACGGAAGAATGACTGATACAATTGAAGACAGAAATTACCAAGGAAGAAAAGCGGTTGCCCTAGTGAATAGTATTCTTTGGGATTAAGAACATCAATAAGCAGAACCAAAAATTTACGTATGACACGGTAGTCAAGAACATAGGACCTATAGATTTCCTGAAAGAAACGACAGAAAATACATTAAGAGCAACCAAAAGGGATTTTTGGAGAAGAGCAGCAGGAATATCTAGAAGAGAAGGGTACCGAACGGATGTGTAAGAGAAATTATGGGGGTGACACACACAATTACAGACGACATCAGAAACAAACAATTGGTATGATTTGGACATGTATAACGAATGCCTGAGCAGAAAATACCAAAATGAGTGCTAAGATGGGAAGATGGCAACCTAAAGGCAGAAGAAAACCAAGCAGACAAAAACGAACCTGGAGAGACGATTTATGGAATGACCGGGATATATGGGGATTTTTAAATCAGAAAACGTCGGAACACGTTATAAACAGGACTAAAAATTAACAAAAAAGACAAAACAATGTAACAATAGTGAAAATTTAACATCTAGTTTAGGTAGGTAATCGACTCTTTACTAAAACAAGAATAAAGTTGTAGTTGTGCTTGGTTTTCGAGGTTACAATGAAGTGAAAAATTCTACTACTTGCCAGTAGTTGTTACGGCTTTTTAAATTTCATACGCAGAATGATCTAATTTCGGGATGCATAGGAGAAGCTGCATTAAATATGTAAAATAAAGATGTATTATCTCACTGAATTAGTAAGGTATAGGTATAATTTCGCATTTTCTTTTTCCCTTTTTATCAAATTCACTACACGCCTTTGTTAAAAGGTGCAACTTAAATTCCCTTTTTAATAAAGTTATTTCTGTTTGTAATCCTGCACTTCAATAATGAACTGCATATGTATTATAGAGATTGTATAGGTTATGGGTTTATTTACATCTTAAAAAAATAACGTATTTTTATTAATAAAATATAAAGTTTTTCATTTCTAAACTCTCATACGTCTGGTCCTGTAATTCGATAATTGTTTAAATTTTACAATTTTTCTTTTTATATGCTTCTTTGTGGATACAGAAATAAAGATAAATAATTTTGTTTTGGTTAATTATTGCACACTGTTGCCAGTACTAATAAAAACTTGAGAATCGCTGATCTACTTTAATGACATGGTAGATGATGTTGATAGTTTTTTATCACACTCTTCATTTGTAAATCTTTTCAATCAATTTTTTACGATATAAATTAATTAAACTACATTGTCTTGGAACTAAATTGTATTGACAACTAAACAATAATATCGAGTGCATTCATCTTGTACGTAGGCTAATTACAAAACAAATGTAGCGTTGCAGTTACAATTAGGGGCCGGTTAATTGGCTAGTTAGGCATAAACCGCAACCCTGTGTACTGGCTTATAGGTGATCCTATCTACAATCTGTTTTATGCGCTTTGACATCCACTCTATTGTTTTCGATAAAATAAATTAAGCAACAATTAAATATTTAATTATATTGCCACACACCAGGTCAATACCATAATTAAACATTTATATTGCAAAGGAGAAAAAGTTAATCAATTTAGTTTGTATTTGTAATGGTTTTTTGCAAATAATTATAGCCTTATTGTTTGGTTTCTTTATGGCTTTAATAAGACCAGTATTTTTATTTAATAAATTGTTTATAGTATAGAAGTCAAAACGTTCTTTTATTAATTATTGGCGAGTGTAATTATTTCACTTTGTGTGTTTGAATATGCAATTTACATTAATAATTTGAATTTGAATCGTAAAGATAATAATACACTCATTAAAACACACCAGCTAAATCTTATGCATGCTATTATACAAAGTATATTTCGTAACAAGTCCAACAAACTGACTCTCAAAGAAATATCAATTTATGCTAACTACATACTCATTTTCATAGCCAGGCTACTTATTGATGGTGCAATATCTCGTACTTAGTTATTTGCGATTTTCTGTGTACTACTAATTTTACAAAAATGCAAAAAGTCGAAGTGTAATTGCACAATGCCATGTCTAATACCTTTGTCACGAAATAATCAAATAATCAATTGATAGAACTCATAATTACTAGAAGTTCATTTATAATGTGGCTATTTCATTTGAAGTATTGATGCCCATGTATGCCCTCAATGATTGCAGACGCAATTGATTCATCATTATTATACTAAAGCAGCGTGGGCAAATTTATGTTATGTTGGATATTATAGGATTATAGGAGGAATGTTAACATTAATTTCAAATCAAGGTATTATTACACATTAACTTATTAAAAACAGTACTGGTATTGGTTGATAAATGATAAAATTTTAGAATTAGTAATATGAGGAAAATAAGGCTGATCAAATTTGACAAATAAATCTAAAGTTAAATCTTAAAAAGTTCCTCTTTATGTGATTTCTCTAGCTAGAAAATTGAGGATTATGTGTATCCTCAATATTTTTTTTACATGTCAAAGGTCCATGGTTTATGACCATTTCCAAATCTACTTTGAGGTAGGTAGGTACTTATGAAAATATATAGTAACTTTAAAAGTCATGAACAAGAAGTAACTGGTGTTCATTTAAAAAAGGCGTCAAATTGGCTTTGATCTTTGTCCCTATCTTTGTCTAACCAACTTAATTTACGATGTTGTTGTCCTTTAAAAAATAAAGTCGCAGACAATTTGAGGCCTTTTTTAAAAAAACACCTAATATATCTGGTCACTATTTTTTTAAACCATGAAATTCTGATAGCTATAGTTAAATGTTTTTTCAACACCTCTCACTTGTTTGCTCGCTTTAATTTGTATAAAAATTTAACAAAAATTAAGAAATTATTTTGTTATGTAAACGTAAAGTGATTTTACCCTTTATCATTTATTAATAATATTCTTAAAGAAGTTTGCTGCATCATCAGTGGTTCACGTATTCCAAATTGAGGACCGCTGCTCTAGATCATTTTGCACAAAAGACACAATTTCATTGTGTTATAAATTCGGATAAATTCAACAAAGAATCTGCACAATCAGAGCAACTTATATGAATCTAATCAAAACTAGATAATAACTTCAATTCAACTTAAATATTTAATTCATCTATTTTGTAGTTTGAATGATAAAAAAGTATAAACTAGAATTTATTTTAAATGTTAAACTTTTCAACTCCTTTCTTATTCACTTCAATAACAATAAACGTGGTTTTTGTAGGATATATCCAATAGAGTTATAAATTGTGCATTAGATTGATTACAGTTTGGTATCAATTACAACTACTATAGGTTTTTTTCCTGTATGTCTGGAGAAATGCAAGAAATAAATGTATCTATTCAGATATCGCGCGTATTTATCTACTTTCTGATTATTTTTTACAACTTGCCACAACAATAAAACCTATTTATGTTCAAATTGTAGTCAGATTGCAATTTTATTTGTAGTAGAAATTAGTAATATAGTTTTTATCATAACCCACATTGTAGATACAAAGTAATACGCCATCTTCATTCATTTGAATTAATTTTCAAAAAATAAGTAAGTAATAAAACACTTACCGTCTCCAGAAGAAGAACCAACGTGTGAACCACCATCCCCTGAAAAATCTACGTTATATAAATTAGACAACACTTTACTTATATTAATTTGTTTATCTTGTGGAAATTTATACAAAATGGTGACATAAATGAAGCAAAATCATTTCTCATGTTCAGAATTTTGTGCTAAATTCCCATAAAAAAAATAAATTAAAGTTTTGTATTTTCAAAATGTTCAATTGCTGGGAAATTTAAAATCGCTACCTCGATTTTTTTTATACTTGAAACGATTCTTTGAAATAATAAAGGTCTCATGATTTACTTCCATCACATTGTAAACTTTTATAGTTTAAAACAATACACATTATTTTATATTTTACGATACAAATATTTGTTCATTTATTTGATATACTGCTGATTCACCTTGAATATAAAATATTTTTATTGCGTAAAAAATTGATTAAGCTAGAAGAAACTCTCTTGAACGGTGTTGTAAAGCTCTAAAAGACATTCTCGTTGTGTCCGTGTGTTCAGAATGATGCCGCATCTTCTCATCTTCAACTTCTTTAAAACGCAGAACATGCTGCTTTATTATTTATGAAGCCAATGTACAGTGTGCAGCCTTTAAATGCCGCTGACATATTTCAGGTATCGTGAATGAATATTTCAAATGGATTCCTATACATATGCCAAAAGCACATGCAGATTTTATTATATCATTTCACACACCAAATTTATTTTATTTTGAATTTACATAAACTACGAGCAAAATGTAAATATACAGAGTTTCTACGCATTTGAAAAAATAGAAATTTCAGGAGGAGTTTAATTAAAAAGCCGACTAGTAGTTTTGTAATAGTGCGCTAAATGTCTTTTACCGTAAATGTAGCTAAAAGAAGTAAACAATTATTTCTGATTTAATTAATATTTATTCGATTTTAACCTCATTTAAATGGTTTGTGGGTGGTTTTAATTTACCAGTTCGTAAAATATTCGCATTTTTCAATTAATGATTAGCTACCTAAAAACAATTTAGCAATAAACTTTAAACTAGTTTACATTTCAATGATACAGAATTGGGGCAGTTTATTCTAGGTATTTTTAAAGTGGAATAGTTTTTACTTTCAAAGAGTGCGTCATTTGCAAGTGAAAAAGTTTCTTAGGTATCCGAAAGTGTTTTCTTCGTTTACTGGAGGATGTTAACAGTCAACAAATAATATAATTTGATTGCAACACATAACATGGAAAAGTTAAAGGAGAACTTTTTTAAAGAACCATCAAATTTTGGAGCTATCGGGGAAAGTGACAGTAACATACTGAAATATTTACTTTAAGGATCTAAACTAAAATTTGTAAAAGGATAATTTTCCAATCTTATTTTATACTGCTGTATTAACAACAGTCTGAATTAAAATATTATATCTCTAAAAAAAATGTACCAATAATCTAAACATTCAAAATTAATATTAACTTAAAATAAATTACGTGATTATTTTAAAGAAGAACATTTAGATGTTGCAACTTTTAAGACGTCTAATTCCCAATTGAATCCTATTTTTCAGCCGTACATTTTATTGCGACAATTTTTGCTATGTTTGACTTTATAAGTACCTACAGTGCAACTAAATGATAAAAATAAAGAAATAAAGAAAACACCAATTTGTTAATTATTAAAATGTTGTTGTAATTATTGAAAAATGTTGTTGCTACAGAAGGAAAAACTTTTAATTAAAGGGCCCACACAGGAAGAATTCTATGAAAAGTATTCGAGTATTCGTCTGCATTACCAATGTTATCGATCTGGTGTAGTAATCATTATACTGAATTTGAAGAATAAGGAATATACCAAAATAATACGAATAATGATAACTGGTGAGGATTTTCTATATTTACTATGCGCTATAGGACTTCAATAGATACTCATGTATTATTGTCAAATTAGATAGATCGATATTCTTGATCTTATAGAAAAATATTTTTCTACCACCTTTTTAGAAAAATGTTTTATGAAAGGATGATGAGAAAATAGTAAACAACAAGAAAATTGTCTTTATACTGATTTTGAAGGTTTTTATATCGACACACGCTCATAGGCTCATAGTGAAATCTGTCTTGTTGTTCAGGAAAGTGTCACTTTTTTCACTAGTTACGTAAATAACTATTAAATGATATTTCTAGTTTAATATCCTAAAATTGAGAAAAAATAAAAGTAGCATAAAGAATTAATGTTATGAAGTCCCTAAGGATCTAAACTAAAAAAAGGTTAATAAATATATGTACTTTATTTCAAAATTTGAAGTAAGCATTATTATGTGAGAAAAAATAAAAGTTAACAAATATGATTATTATGTGAGAATTTTGGTGATGGTGATGCAAAGGACATTTCTAGGACTTTAGTTGAAAACTCCGCAATTCTTTTAGAGTTAAAAAAACATATCGAATTAGAACAGTTTTATTTCATTAAAATTTTGCCCTATGATTTTTCAAAAAACTAACATTCTTACAGGTTGCGAAAAAGTGCTAATGCCTTCAGGCAACAGATTTTAATTTCAAAATTGCCAAGTAAATAAATATCATATAATGTTCCATTATGTATGTTAGCAATGTCTGCAACACAAAAACAAAATATCACTTTAAACCTGCTTGGAAATTATAATCTGGAAATAACAATTTAAGAATGGTCGGTGTTTTCACTAAAGATCATATTGGCACCGATTTACAAGCGATTACATTGCTAGTCCGGTCTCTACATTATGTCCGAGACGTCCATAAACACATATCAAGTGTCCCAACAAAGTTTCAGACTTGCATTTACTGAAACTCAAACAGAAACGGACCGTCCGATAACCAACATCATCAAGACGATCTTTTTAGGATCATGTTCTCTTTGAAATACGATACCACGAATTAAGCAATAGATTAAATTTTTAAACCGTACGAGAACGCCAAAAATTATTATACATTGAGCTGCAGTACAACATAATTTCATGTGGTGGGCGGACCATACAAGCGAATTTCAATAACGAATCGTTTAATAAGCTTTAATATGGAGGCGTATGATAGGTTTTTAAGAAGTGAACGTGATTTCTAGATAATTTTGCCCATACACTATCACGATTTTTGTATTTTGTGCATACACAATAAAAAATAACTTCGTATACCAAAACTACCAGTTTAAATAATTTATACCTAATAAATTTATACACCAACAACTTGATGATGACGCAAATAAAGCCATTTTAAAATTAACTTTTTTACATAAAATTACCTATGTAAATCACGACATTTATTTTTTTGTAAGCTTATAAATTAAACGTTCTATCACATTTTCAGTGTAATGTATGCTAATAATAAAATTGCTTATAATGGTCAATGCCAATATAACAAGATAATGACTTACGTTTCTTCTTATGCTCCTGGTCCTGCTGATGCATTCCTCCACCTGAGGGGTCTAACATCATGGAGTGCCCCAGGTGCCCCCCATGACCCCCTGGCTGGCACTCCATCGTGATCATGCTACCCTCAATGATTGAGTTGCACTGTAAAAAAAACAGATTACATGTGAGATAAATTGTTTGAAAATGTTTGCGGCAGCTTTTATATTAGAATAAAAGGGAAGCAAAAGTCTATTAGGATTGTCGTAACTGAAGGCGGAATCGTTTTTTTAAGAGCGGCAAAAATAATTTTAATGAGCAGAAAAGTTACAGGATAATATTACCTAAAGTTTGTGAATGCGAAGGAAATGAACTTAAGAAAGAAAAAAACTGCAAATTTATCTTTTGGATTTTGATATGACAGTTTTTACTATCTTAATTAGTGTGTACAAATGAGCAAGTATTTAATAACAAACGCGATAATGATAATGTTTCTAAATTAACAGAGAATATTGCTTTATTACTCCCATTATTTATCAGAAAAATAACTGAAGATTATTATGTCTTAGATTAGATTATTAAAAGTGAAAGTTAAATATTTTTTTTAATTTCAGAAGTTTTACACATTAAAATGAAAATTTATCGTATGTAGCCAAAAATGTTTTTTCACGTTTTCACGAAATAGTTATTTATGACTTTAGTTTGGGTTAGATTGTCGTTATAGTCGGAATAGGGCAGACAAATTATTTATAGATTACTTAGGTACCAGTAGCAAATTTTTCAGAATAAATTATAAATTTGAAAATTTGAAAATGCCTTATAACCTGGTATATATCAGGATATTTTCAGAAGATAGGTGCTTAAACTATCTCTGCCTCTAGTATATTTTAGTTAAAAGTAGGTTTTAAGTTTTTATGTATAACAAGGTTAGGTAGTCTACTACTTAGGTAGTCTATTAACTATAAATAAGAAACAATTTAAAATATACTAGTATTAATAATAATAGTGCAACAATATTTTTTGGTACTGAAAAAATAAATCAATGAAATAAAAGTGATTGTGTTTGTTTTTATATTTAGGATACATATTTTTTAGTCTCAAAGTTGGCCTTCAAACGAAGACACTGAATTATTTTTGGTGGTACTAAAATGCACCAAATTTAAGATATTAGCAATATTTATAGATTCAGAAAATTAGAACATGTCATCAGTTTCATAAATTTGATTCTTCTAAAAATTGAGTAAGTACTTAATATTAGCGATACCACAGATTTAAACCTATAGACCGACATCGTTGTGAAAATAATTTAAACGAATTCAGGTACCCTCAATACTTAATATACATAGAAATCCCGAACTTTAACCAATATAATAAATTAATTCGAGATTTTCCTCCCTAACTTAATAAGAAAACAAGAGTGTTATAATTGCTGGTTTGGCTCCAAATTTGAGTCTCCTTCCATCTTCCATATCTAACGCTCTTCTAAATGATCAGTAAATCAATTTTATGTTTAAAAGTAATTACCCTCACCCTCCATCACCTTTCCTAACGGGAAACTAGCTTATTAAAACTGTTTGATAGAAGTCGCGATTTTGAGAAATGAATTTTCTCCAACGCATTTTCGAGAACCTTCCGATTCCTGAAATTCTGATTTCACAGATAATGTTCTGGGCTACAAACAGGCAATAATCCAAAGGGTTCATGTCATGGGAAAAGGAGGATGCATAAAAAATTCCAATCTTAAAGGTCGCACTAGCATATGAAGTCCTCTTCACTAATCTCACAAAAAGCAAATACACCTTATCTAGTTTTGTACAGAATTTGTTCCAAGTTTGACATCATTCGGTAGACAAGTACGAATAACTAAGGAGTAGTCGTACTAATTGCTAGGTGAAGTTTTACAAGATTTATTTAAAATTAATTCAGGTGAATGCCTTATTGTACAGTGACCGACAGAAAGTGTGCACCAAATGGGAAATTTTTCTATCTTTAGAATTACCAAATTTATTTTACTGTGGAAAGGTTCTGCATGTCCTTAAACAAAAAAGAGCCTGAACAAAATCAGTAAAAATTGCATCGTATACGAGGGAGGGATGAAAATTTTAAATTCACTCAAGAATAAAGTACCCTTATTTTGCACCGTAAAAAAATATTAGGAAAAGTTGTTTGTACTTAAAAGTTATCTCCGAATATCAAATATGGACTCTGTAAACAAAAAATAAATGTCTTACCTTTTTTTCGGCGCGCCCCCGTAAAACAAATCGCTAGAAGCTATGCAGCGCATAAATTCAGTTTTTTAACAGTTCTTGGGTTAATACTTACATAATTTACTTAAATTGATTTAAATGCGCGAAACCGGGTCGTTTAATAAAATAATAATAATTTTATCAGGAAACTGAAATTGACTTACCGGTAGGTACAGATAAAAGTAATTCCTGAACCAATAGATTTAAGTTTTTAAAAAAAGTAAAAATGGCAATAAATGGCTAAAGATATCAAGTAAAGCCGCATTTGTTTTACATTAAGTTGTTTTACTTATCCATAAAATAAAATACGGTGTGCACCAAAAAAATTAGATTATTTTTGGCATATTTTATTAACCGCCCTGTTTTCGCGCATTTAAACCAATTTAAGTAAATTATGTGTTTAATTGCCCAAGAACCGTCAAAAAACTGAATTTATGTGCTGCATAGCTTCTAGCGATTCGTTATAAGGGGGTGGGTCCAAAAATTTTTACTGGTTTTGCTTATGCTCTTTTTTGTTTAAGGACATACAGAACCTTTCCACAGTAAAATAAATTTGGTAATTCTAAAGATTAAAAAAATTCCCATTTGGTGCACACTTTCTGCCGGTCACTGTATAATTGCCTAATAGAATAAATTTATTTATGTTCTAAAAATGTGAGCTGCATCGGTGGTACTCATTTGCATTAAAAATATAGTTAATATACAATAAATATTGCACAATTAAATTTTAACATTTTTTAGCACTTTCAATCTAGTTTCATAACTTATTTCGAATATTACTTACCTTTATGAAACTGAGCAATACAGTTCAAATTATTTGTTCACTCTTCTTAAGAATCTAATAAATGTAATAATGATGAATAAAATAATAATAATATGTAATCTAATAATAAATAACAGTAATAAATAATAGCCATGATGCTGTCAAATTTCTGACTGGATCAGAAGTCAAGACTATTTAAAAGAACTGTTTCAATATTCATGCCTTGAATATTTAGTGCTAGCCAAACATAAATATATGTGCTGCAGAGTTTCAATAGGAAAAATTAAAAAAAATTTATTAATTATTATGCATACTTCTTAACATCCATTTAATAATAAGCAGATGTGAGATAAATAATAATAGTCCCAAAATAAAGAAAACTAAAAGAATAAACATGACAATAAAAGAATAGATGAGTTAGGTATATTCCGGGTATCTAAAATTTCCGTGTCAATTTCTGCTTAATATAAAATTAATTAAACAATTTACACAAATCCTTGAATTGAAATATAATTTAAAAAAGATTTGTGTTCCTGCTTATTCATGGAAAAATTTTTGACAAATAAATTTTAATTATAGTGTTTTTTCACCAATTTTGCTACAACTATTTCCAAACATGTTCAAGGGAAAAGGAAACAATTATGTAGTAGCAATTTACCGAAATCTTACGAAATTACTTTATTCTAGCATAAACCACGATGAAAAAAATCACATTAATGTTAAAAACCGCAAA
Organism: Pediacus dermestoides; assembly: GCA_963942485.1. Taxonomy (NCBI): domain Eukaryota; kingdom Metazoa; phylum Arthropoda; class Insecta; order Coleoptera; family Cucujidae; genus Pediacus; species Pediacus dermestoides. The sequence goes on along the minus strand of OZ012625.1, from coordinate 29,313,420 downwards.
ATCATTACAATAAACCCAACACAGACGTAAAGAAAATTTCGTAATAATTCCAGTAAAATCTAACCCTTAATTATTTAACTTTCCGCCAAAAGACGTAATGAAGGGTAGCAATGACATATGGTGTTTTCGTTTTTATTCCCGCCCGCTGCCCAAGAAAGGGCTGCCTCTAAACACTGCGTGTCGAAGCCCTTCTGTTGTCTTTTATCTCTGATAATCTCCGGCAATGTGTGGCACAACAGCTGAGAAGATCTTAACGTCATTAAGGCCTTTTGTACAACTATCAACTATTTTGCTTGTTTGTTAAATGTGTTTTACTTTCACTGGAAGCGGAAGTGTATTGACTATTTATATTTGAACGTTTAACTATATATTCTGTAAGTAACCGATAATATATAATAAATTAGATTTTTTCCTTCATAGTATAACGTTTTAACATATTTTGAAAAGGCTTAATCCTAATCGTATATTTAAATGCTCATTAAAATCACTTGAAGTGTCTGGCTACATCTAATTGAAGAGATGTATTAGTTTCCTATAAATAAGGCCATATGGTAAGCGTTACGTTTGCTGATCTTTACCATGATTTACGTGACGTATTTTCACTTTTCCAACTTGTATCTGGGATTTTAATATCTTCTGTGACAGTTTAAGATCATAATGTATCGTCGCGATAAGATTCTGCTGTCAATAATCGTTTCTATATTAAAAGTGGTTTAAAAAACGAATGGAGGCTTTTGTATATTTTTTAAAAGGCTCTTAGATGGAAAGTAAATTGGTTTAAAATGACCATTTAGTGATGAGTAGGTAAGTTTGATCTCGTTATAGAGTTTATTGTACTAATTTTTCAAAGTTATTATACTATAGCTGTTTATAAAATATATATTCATATTCATACGTATAACAATTATTGCATAATAGTTATTATACAGAAGTATTTTTAATTAAAACGATTATCTACCTTCTTCAACGGTTTGCGACAACAATTATGTAAAAAATATGAATTAAAATTACAATTATCATATTGTTGCTTCAGGCTTCTAACAGAACTTAACATGTAATGAATATAAGTACCTAATAACAATAACTAATAATTATACGGAAAATTGAACATGTTATTTTATTTCAACAGTGATCACAGTTGTCTATTGAACGAGGGACTTTTCATTCATGAATATATTTTTGGAAGTACATAATTAAAAATTCTGTACAAAAATATTTTATAACGGCATATTACCTATTTTATATTTAATAACGTTTTAAATGTTCCTAAATTTCTAGATTTAATATTTTGCGTACTAACACCCGCACAAACTTCAATTAAAATATTTTTTGCACTTCCGGGATTAAATGTGCTAATTTAATCCCGTGGTTTAAAAAAATACGCACCGAGTTCTGTAAGCTCGGTTTCCCAACCTGCATTCTCGACCAATAAAATGATGCTTACGGACCTTGGTGCGTAATATACTATTTTAGTAGTTACTTTGGGATCTTAATTAAATACGGACCTACCCTTACTCTACGAAGTTATAGGGTTATAAATACGGTTCTCACTACAGAAATCTCGGAAACGGTTAGAGATACAGTTTTGGTAAATTTGGAACAAATTTACGTAACTAAGTGTCCAATAATATCCTGAACATAAATCAAAGATATCTTGCTTATTTCTTGAAATATATGAAATAAAAATTTCACGATATCTTTTTGCTTTTGTGAGGTTATTTGGCACTTAGCATTTGAGGCTTTAATTAAATCAAAAACATGATTTTTGTTAAAACAGTACGAAGAGCTGATCCTGACATGTATTATACATGTGTGCCTCTCCTAACCTTACAAACCTCGTCGAACATCTTTTAAGGCGATAACTCCAAATAATCTTACAAAACCAAAAAAAAGATATCCTGAAATTTTAGTTTTTTATCAAATATTTCAGGAGGTAATAAGAATACCTCAGATTTCTTTTCAAGACATTGATGGACATCTAATTATGCAAATTTGCCCCAATTAAGCAGAGCTTTATATCCTAGCTTTTTTGAGATTCCGGTAGTGAGAGCTGAATTTGTAAAGGTCTTTGTATAAATAAGTGGTACTACTGCTCGTTTAATTGCTTCATACAGAGAATTTAAAAAACATTTATGAAATTTTCAGATTATACTGAAAATATGTGAAGGCAAATCAATGTTGGTTTGGTACCTACTCGACTCCCATAAAGAGATTCAAAGAAACCCATGCAGAAGTTAGTGACATAAATGACTCTTAAGATTTGTCGAATATGACGCAAATAAAGTGTATAAGTTAAGGGGATTGCGAAAATAGAAACGAAACGCCGCTGTGAAAAAAATCACAATTTCAAAAGAATGTTCTAAAAAATAAGGTTCATTTATGAATAATTTTCAGAATGTTTGAATTTTGAAAGCACATACATTATTAACATAGTCTGTCGTTAATAAATATTGTTGAGGCTGATTACCACGAGCGTACATGTAGATACTTTCTGCGTCTTTAAGCTGCTCTTGATATAAATATGTAAAGTTTAAGTGAGTCATAACGTGTAACTCAAAATCAATAAATAAGACTAGGTATTAGATATTTTATTTCAGCATTAATTGATATTATTACTAGTTTTCATTAAATGTGTCGTGCATTTAAAGAATGTTTAGAAGCGACGATAAGAAAATTGATTTATTTCAGTTATTTAAGGAATTTACAGAAACAATTTCCATTATTAATATCTGACTCAATTCATTTAGAAACCGTCAATAAATCCAACTAATAGATTCAATAAATATGCATTGATTTATTAATACTCAACACATAAATCATGTTAATATAAGCACATTAATACTCTGACATCATTAAACGACAAATGATTTAATATTTACAAATGCAACGACACAAAACTACTGTAAATCAAGAATGGAAGAGTGAATACCGTTAACGATCTGTGTCCATGCATGATTAAACTTCTTATTACGTTCTCACACCTCAAACTACACTGTCTAATCAAACCGTGTCCCAACTTCTTTATGTGCAATTTACTTTTTTCCACCAGCAAGTATCAGACCGAAAAGTACAACCAGAAAAAAATTCATTCATAAGATCGAATTTGTATAAACTATAGGTAAAAATACGATAGGAAACAACAGTTACAAATGGGTTTCTTTTGTCTATGTTATTAAACATTTAAAGCTGTTAGCTTATAAATATTCATATCTCAACAGGCTTCACAGATGAAAGTATAAAATATTTTCATATATTTGTCAAATAAGTAGGTGGAAACATATTAGCAATATTCTTTAACTGTCTTAGAATAATTATAACCAATTAATAAGTTTCACTATCTTGTTTACGGCAACAGCTGAAAAGTATGCAATCTTGCCTTAGTATCTGCAACTTGAACATTGATAAACAAGACAGATTGTCAACATATATTATAAAAGTATATTACATACTCCTACGTTAACAATAATATACAAATAATTCCTACTATGTACGTGTCAGGTATATACTCTTGTAACTTGATTACTGTAGGATCTATTATTATTACTCTTTGCTCGTATGTTCAGGAAATGTGGAATAACTGCATACCTATATTGTTTGTAAAATAACACATCTGAAAAATTATATTTTTCTCTTAAGAAGTAAAAACACTGTGTTATTGATAGTCCTTCAGCTAGGGGTCAAAAGGTAGGAAGTAAAAGCGGGATGAGACGACGCAGTGTTTTCTGAAGGTTTTTTGGTCGCTGAATCCGAATCCGTGCGTCGTTTTTCAATAAAGTGGTGCAAACAAAAGTTATTAACAATTTATTGTTTAAAACGCAATAACTCGAAAAGTATAGATTTTACCGAGCATTTTACCAAAAAAAGTTTCAAACAAAAGTTGTTCAAAATAAAAAGACTCTCCGAAAAGTTCATATGGTATTTTGTCATAAAGTCGCACGAACAAAAGTTATTAACAATTGATTGTTTAAATGTTTAAATTAACTCGAAAACGAAAAGTATACCTTTTACCAAAAAAAATTTCAAACAAAAGTTGTGCAAAATAAAAAGACTCTCCTAAAATGTATGCTTTTTGGTTTGTTCCGTTTTAAACAATAAATTGTTAATAACATTTGTTCGAGCCACTTTATGACAAAATACCATATGACCTTTTCGGAGAGTCTTTTTATTTTGAACAACTTTTGTTTGAAACTTTTTTTGGTAAAATGCTCGGTAAAATCTATACTTTTCAAGTTATTGCGTTTTAAACAATAAATTGTTAATAACTTTTGTTTGCACCACTTTATTGAAAAACGACGCACGGATTCGGATTCAGCGACCAAAAAACCTTCAGAAAACACTGCGTCGTCTCATCCCGCTTTTACTTCCTACCTTTTGACCCCTAGCTGGACTATAAAGAAAGTACTCTTAATTTAGAAAAGTTTAGTAATAAATAATAATTTTAAAAAATATTGAGATTCCTAGTTTAAATGATCAAAAATATTCTAAAGTAAATTTAATTACGTTGATGATTCTTTTCTTAATATCAATTTTTTATTAATATTTTAATAAATCTTAATAAAGGCAAAGTTTATAGTTTTGTAAATCAGCAAATTAAGTAATCGGACCATGTTTTTCCTAAAGGTTGAAATAAATAGCTAAACTAATTTACAGATGGTTAAATTTTGTAAAATTTTAGTAATAATGCGGAAACCTGGTGTAGAGCTATACTTATACAATATAACCGACTGCTAAGTCAAGGATAGAGACCAAAGCACGGGGTACTACTATGCGTTGCTCTCCGTCTCACGCAATCATTGGGCTAATTGGCACTAGTTACTCTGTATATTTTCAAAGTATAGAAGTTGTTTTAAAGGTTAAAAAAGTTTAAACTTTCTTCCATACGATTAATATTTATTTCAATACTAAAAGTAGATTTTTGAAAATTCGTAACTCTACACCTAATTTTCACTTAAATTCCAGTTTTACCAAATTGAAAGTTCTTATCTTCAGAACAAATCATCAATACTGTGTTAAAATTTTCTTTACTCGAACTGAAAAAAACAAATTTCGAAGGTAATATTTTAGACTTCTTCTGTAGAAATTGTAAAATCTTCCTCAAAATTCGGATTTTTATTGTAAAATAATAGAGCCAAGAATCGTAAATTTATAACTATTACTATAAGTTCTTAACAGTTACCATATGAAACTAAAAAGAACTTTTGGTATAGGTAAATGGGTTAAATCGATGTTTGTCCCCATAATATATTGACTCTATATTTCTAACTCACCCTGTATTCTTTATTATTTTTAATTTTAGAACGTACACTTTTTATTTTCCAGTTTCAAAATATCATAAAAAAACGTCCACGAAATGTGTTTAATGTTTATTAGAAAATAAAAAAAATTATGAAATTATTTTTAGAATAGTGGAACTAATCTACTATAATAGAGGACAAGTATGTATGCAGTGCATAGCTGCACACACTGGTCTCTTTGAAGTACCACGGAAGAAATTTCTGAGAAAATACCATATTTATCAGTTTCGTATCTACTATCATATTTAATTCATTCACTTGAAAAGTCCATTAATACATTAATTTCATAACTGAGTACTGATAAAATTATCTATTCCTACTTACAGTAAAAACGAAAATTTATCTATATTGGGTAACTTGACATTTTGAAAACACCTCAATTATTGTAATTTGAATCAAATAATATATTATAATCCATATTATATGTAGGTAGTAGGTACCTATAATGTAAATGTATAATACCTGTCTATACAAAATATAAATTATTTTACAATATTTATAATTTATAACCAAATATTCGCTGTCCTTCAAATTTTTTGCAAATCATTATTTTATACGTATTTACCTATTTTACAAGTTTTTATTGGTGTCAGAACAATGTTTGAGGTTTCATGCATGATGAGAACTCAATGCTGACTGATTTTCCACTATTATGTAAAATAATTAATCAATTAAATCAAACCTAGATGGACAACTTAACATTATAAGATTCCCATTTTTTTTGCATTCCAAGTCGACATGCATTTTATTGCAAAATATACATAGAAGGTTAAGTACCTATCAGTGCACAGTTGCATAATAGGAAATAGTAATTAATATCGCATTAAAATAATCAAAGTAATAAGTTAACTAAGTTTTTGTACAGCATTCAAATGCTATGCGCATAGTTGTCTCCTCTGATCCTTTAATAAATTGGACGTTTATTGCAAGTGATTACTTGATTTCGTCCACTTGCCGACTTGTTTCATTCTCTTTTACGAGCATAAAACTACCACAAGAATTTGAATATTTGACACAAATTGCCAAGAAAATGTTATTCTGCTTTATTTACAAATAATCTCACTTTATTTTGCACACCGCAACTAATTACCAACTACGTAAAACAGAATTTGTATATTTTGCCCTAAATTACATTGAGAATTTATATAACCGTATTGTCGATTTATTAAAAAATGATTTTACACAGAATTCTAACCTAACTGTATTTATAACGCAAATTTTTCACAGTGAAATGCAAATTACACTGGTGATAATCTGAAAAATTGAACATGATATAAGTTATTTATTGGGAATTAATCATTAGCAGATCGCAATACTTATACAACTTATTTTGTTACAGTACCGCTATGAAGTAAGTGCAGATTTTTATTACATTGAATTTATTACAGTTTATATAGCATTAATGTTTCGTAAAGTATTTTTACTGATAACTAGGTTCACTATCCTCGTGTTTAGAAGCATGTTCCTTATAGACTTCTGCTTGTGTAGGAGAACTTCGCCTATGTTATTTATGACCGCAGCTTTATACTGCTTCTCAACTTACATATATCTATTCAATCTCTTTATTTATTTTCTTGCAATATTTAAATTGAACATTTTTAGGAAAACTGAATTTATGTCAAATCTAAATGCTTAATTATTTGCTTTGAATCTGGAGTGTGACGGGATTAAATTATAATTAATAAGAATAGTAACAAATCAATTATTATGTTATGTCATCAGGATTTTTTAAAAGCAAATTACAATCTACCTGAGATTTATGAATATCAATATCAATAATTAATGTTTCAGAGTTCTATGAATAAAATGAACACTTATTTAGTTATCTGTACATGTGGAAGGGTAAAGGTAGAATTTGTTATTGTAAATATCTTTTTAGAAATTATTCTGATATTATTCAGTTATAGGTAAAGTTGTTGAAATAAATTTACCATCAGAATTCTTACACGGATATTCTAAAATCTAAATGTATTGCATTGATTAATCAATATTTAAATCTACATATAATTTGCAACTTTGGGTTTTTATGACAATTTACATTTTATTTAGCTACTGTTATAAATTTAATTTTTATTACCAAATTTTCTCCCAAGTGAAGAATCTAAATTTTTCTTTAATATAGAAATTGCTCTTACTGAATAAGTTAGCAACCAATACTATCAAGTCTAAATTGTTTATAAAGGTCAGTTGTATCAAAGATGTTTAAATTTTAATAGGTAAAACTAGTCCATTTCAAATGGGGGTGAGTAAATCAAAAATTTTTTAAATGTTATTCTAGATTAAACCATTGTTATAACAATTATTGTTTCTATGGTTTTAGTCTTGATTTCATATTTAATCGAATAACATTTAATACAACTTGAACCTGTCGTATATTAATATTATTAATGAACAAAAACTAAACATAACTTTCAACATCAAGAAAGAAATATTTATTGTGTTTGTTCTGACTTTCTAGGATGAGTCAGAAATAGTTTAAACTGTAAAAAGTATCGTCAAATAGATTTTTACTTTCTTATACGTAGTATAAGGATAGTATTGTAATCGTGATTTTTTTCGACTTCGAGATTTTGATGGATTTACACGTTTTGAGGGCCCCTGAATCCATTTTGACCATTTTCGCCATGATGTCTGTGTGTCTGTGTGTCTGTGTGTCTGTGTGTCTGTCTGTGTGTCTGTCTGTATCCACGATAACTCAAAAACGACTTAACGGATTTTATTCAAATTTCATATTTAAGAGTTTGAACAAAATTGTGGGTGCCACATTAAATCTTTTTCATCTAGCACCAACACAAGTGGTACTTACCTGAAGACATTTTTAGGTTTTTTAGGAATATCTTGAAAAATAAACAATTTACGACATTTTTTTATTCTTTAACATTGATTTAGAATTAAATTTTGAACAAATTTTGTTTGAAACTTTTTTTGAAATTCCGTCAAATTTTTTTATTTATATAGTGGCGCCATCTATCTCTGATTTACAAAGTACATGTTGTTTACATACAGAAATCTATACCGTTGAGCAAATCGATTGTAGCATTACTATTTGAAAAGATCGACGGCTACAACGGCTACGGTTTTATGTTTTGGATATCATGGCAACTCGATTAAAATTTTTTCTAATATATACAATAAAGTCGTGAAATTGTATTATGCATGCAAATCTACATTAAAGATATCGACGCCAAATTTTTTGTGAATGCTCTTTCAATTTTTAGACGTGTCGACAAAGTAAACAAAGTGTTTTATTTTGCGCCGTTTTTTAATAATTATAAATTATTTACATATTAATATAGTGTTGCCATCTATCTCTGAGTGGCTGTTGTTTACATTACAGAAATCTATTTGTTTTTATACTAAAGATTCTATTTGCATTAAACACACGAAGAGCTCGAATAAAGTTATAAAAATTTAAAAAGTGAAAACCAATTAATCCAATCCTGGTGAGAGTGGCTATATCGCCAAACACCAAAAACTTGACATTGCTTTGCAATCCAAGTACGAAGAAGAAGAAGATATTGTTAGTCAAACAATTGTCAAAGGCAAAAGATCGAAATATTTTGATGAGAAGGATTATTGTGCACTGTACAGTTTGTTTGAGTGAAACGTTGACCAAAACTGAGAAGTATTTTATAAATCTTCAAAGTTTAGCTACAGCAAATTCAAAGATATCAAGCATTTTTCGCACTTTGGAATTTTGATAAGTATTCTGTTATTTATTTGTCCTAAAATCTGGTAGTAATGAGTGGGACAAGGACAGATTTATGCGTATTGCAATAAGTGCGACAGAGACTATTTGAAAATTGCTGGAAACCCTCAAAATTTTTACAAGAAATTTAACTTAATTTCTTTAGGAAAAGTAATTACTGTGATACTATCCGTATAAGAAAGTCATGTGTTGGGCACATCAGATATTTACTTTCTTATACGAAGTATAAGGAAGTATAGTAATCGTGATTTTTTTCGACTTCGAGATTTTGATGGATTTACACGTTTTGAGGGCCCCTGAATCCATTCTGACCATTTTCGCCATGATGTCTGTCTGTGTGTGTGTCTGTCTGTCTGTATCCACCATAACTCAAAAACGACTTATTGGATTTGATTCAAATTTCATATTTAAGAGTTTGAACAAAATTGTGGGTGCCACATTCAATGTTTTTCATCTAGCACCAAAACAAGTGACAGTTACCTGAAGACATTTTTAGGTTTTTTAGGAATATCTTAAAAAATAAACAATTTATGAGATTTTTTTATTCTTTAACATTGATTTAGAATTGAATTTTGAACAAATTTTGTTTGAACTTTTTTTTGAAATTCCGTCAAAAAAATTTCTAAAAAACGAGATATTCTTAAAACACTTTATATTTCTCATAGCGCGCGTTGATAGTTGAATTCGATGGTCGAGGTAGACCATGTGTTTCATTATATGGCTGCCAAACGGAAGGTCCCGGGTTCGAATCCCAGAAGGAACGGACCATTAGTTTTTTTTTATTTTACTGGTTTCTATGGCACCGAAAACAATAATAATGAATAAATAAATGTAATTTCATACCGGGAGATTTTTTTAAGTGAGTAATAGGTCAAAAATCTAAAATAAAACACATTTTTGTCGTAAAATTCGGTTATAATGAGTGGGACAAGGACAGATTTATGCGTATTGCAATAAGTGCGACAGAGACTATTTGAAAATTGTTGGAAACCTTCAGAATTTTTACAAGAAATTTAACTTAATTTATTTAGGAAAAATAATTATTGTGATACTATCCGTAAGTATAAGAAAGTCATGTGTTGGGCACATCAGATATTTTAAACAGTGCAAATATAGCTTCCTTGGTTTTGGTTATTTTTGGTTATTTTTAGCATTTCAATTTTTTAAAAAATATCCCAAAAACCTGAGTCGCTATTACATAAGTAGGTATATAACATAATCGTGGTCTCAGGAATATGTGGTAACTTTTCATTGACACCCTATGATGACTTGATAAAATCCACTTTTATTCCATACACAGCATACACTTATATCTACTAGAAGAATATTACTGTTTATTTTAATTCTAAATTCAGTGTAATAATTCCTCTTTACTAAATATGTAACTCGTAAATACTGTTAATAAGTACATTATTTTCTGCAAAATAAATATTTTCCATTATGAAATTTTGAGAAACATTTCAAAAATATCATTAATATTTTCTTTCGGCAGCACAGCAAATGAATAAAATACAAATCCGTTTGATGCCATGAGACGCTTAATGCCACTTTGTAGCGGCTTTTAAAAGCTATTAATTTCAATTATGGTACTAGATTTTCTATTTTTCTGTGAGAACAACAATAACACGCTAAACGCCGGACGGCATTCACATTGAGAGCATGGACAAAATAACAACAAAACAATCAACCAAACTGTTACAGTATTGTGTCGGATGGGTCAAACGCGTACAAACCGCACTTGGTCTGTTATTTTCTGACTTTAGTACTGGTTGTAGTTGTGATAAAAAGCCTTGCTCACTTCCGTTGCTCAGAACGCCTCCAAGCGGGGGAGGACGCTACTACTATTCTGATTCGTTCAGTTTGTTGTTTATAAAACAACGAACAATTTTCCCATTTCCAATTGATATTACACACACTATGGATATTTTTTATAGGAATGTTCATTTTATTCACACACACACACATTTTGATTCACACAACATTCAAAGTGTTGATTTTATATTTCCCATATTAACTTGTTATTTGTTTTTTGGAATTTAATGACAACTTAATTTGGATAATAGTAGTATATGGTTGGAAACAAAAAAATAAACACTGTAATTTTGATTAGATTAAACCCAAGTCCGTGTAAAAAAGTGGCTCGTTAATGCCATTCAAGCAAATAAAGATGTTTGGTGTTGTTAACAAGGCGGAGTCTTTTACTATATTCCCACAGAAATTGTTATTAAAATCTACAAGTAAACGTATACGCGTTCAAATGCTTATTACAACAGTTTGTATTATTGGCAGAAATCTTTAACTGTTTTATGGGTATAACAATAAATTGATTTTAAAACGATCATCAAAGCATAGCTTCTACCGTATGGTTATTGTGGGGCAATAATGATTAACAATTTTTCTTTAACTCGACTACAAGTTTCTATTTCTTTTCTACTTTGTATCACTCACATTTTTTTTCAATAATATAATGAGCTGCAAGCTACAATTATGCAATAAATCTATTTTCACACAGTTAATTGCCATAGTACTAGTACTGCCTATAAGATTTTACAGCATTGCCATGTTGTGTTAAAAACCCATAACATAGATCTCAATTAACATTTTTGAAAAATCCTTCCAATTAGCCATTAGTTTATATTGAAAAATAGTGCCCTGCCTTTCGCAATTAACTCTACCAGTATTCTTAGCAGAAGACTTTGCTGTCTTCCGGGTAATAACCAAGAAATTTATACATTAAAATATTATGTATTAGAGCAAATTACACACTCTTAAATTATTGTTTCAGTTTGTAAGCTACGAATTAATTGTGTACGGTTAGCTAAAGAGGTAAGGATATTAAGGTAAAGGTGAATTAAATACCCAGTAATATTTCTATGTTATATCAGATAATTGATGCTACTTGTTCTTTCTGTATTTTTTTTCATAAATCAAAATTTATTAGTAAATAATTGCCCATAACATTTCATACAATTATTATGTAATCTATTTATAGTTTCAATAGTTATTATGTAAAATTAGTGCTAGAAAGCATAAAATTTTTGTTTGGAAAATGTTCATAATTATTTTTGTTTAATGAAGCAACAGTGAATTATAAATTTCCGTAATAATGATTAAAATATGAAGAGAAAATTTTATAAGCAAACTATCTATCGGGAAATTTACAAATACTTAAATACAATTTTTAATGTTATTACTTAGATATTAAAATATTAAATTCTCGCCATATTATTTTTATAAAGCAATTTATCCTACAAACATTAATAAATTAACAAACGAACAATAAACCATAAATTCCAAAAGAAAAGTAATGATTGTCATTTTTATACTTGTAATTTATACTTTCATTCCGATTCTCCAATAGAAGTCAGTTGTTGATATTTATAGATATAATCGCAAAAAGTTAACGAAGAGTACAAGTAATAATTCCCTGGTATGCAACATTGGCATATCAGAAAGTTGTTTTACCCTTATTAAATCCACGATTAAATCATACTTGCACCTTCATTCCCACATGCACCTGTGCTCAGTAGTTAATATTATTATATTTAAGTTGTGTCCAATAATTACGCTGACATTGCTGATAATTATTCGATTTAGATTTATTGGAATGTCTTTCATTTCAGTAATCCAAACAAGTAACGCTATTAAAATGCTAGGGAATATGGATACACGTGTTTTTGATTAACATCTTTAAACAATTTAACGATCTGAATTTCAAACGATCTTAGTTAGTAAAAAGTTGGTATTGGAAAATTGCATGTCTGGAAATTGCACAGAGTGAACCTTTGTTTACCTAAACAAAGAGTTGGTAGGCACAAAACGTTTTGTGATTAACATTAATTGAACAGATTATGTGTAAGGTTTAGCAAAGTACATTATGTATTATATTCAACACATTTTATTTAAGCTGATAGGTTTGGCGTGGCGCGGCAAATAATTATTTTACTTATACTCAAGCTCAACATTTTGAAATTTGTTTATAAAGCTATATAAAAGGGTAAGACCCCAGGAGTTTTCTCTCTGGAATTTTTCTTCCTGTTGGTAAAGAATTATCCACTTAAACAATTTTTGATATTCTCACTCTAGAGAGAATATTTTCGCAGTAGACAAAAATTTAGAAGTTTCAAGTAGAGTATGACATGGAAAATGGCTAATTTCATATGAAAGAGTAGAAAATAGTAATTTGTATAACTAGCCTTGAAACTAGAGTTTTGCGAGTGCGAGTAGGGTTTGCGAGCTGAGGCCGTAGGCCGAGGCCCGCAACTACGAGTACTCGCAAAACAGTTTCAAGGCGTGTAATACACACTATTTTTTGTGCCGAAGTTTATTTAAATAAATAAAATTTACAAAATATTTGTTTAAATATTTGGTATTAGGGTTTTTTTTATATTGGTAACATGCGATACTTAAAATTGACACTGACAGTAGTAGCCGAACGACAGAAATAATAATCCGTTTCTATGGAAAATACAAATTTTCTTTATGATTTCAATGATGCCAATCGATAAATTAAAAATTCCTAGTTTTTGCCGGTCTAGCCCGGCAAAACATGAGTTTCCAGCCGATTTATACGAATGCAAAATGACTAATGCCAACCTGAGGCACAAAAAGTAATTTTTGTTAAATTTATATAGAATTTCCATGCATAAATTGAGTCATGTATAGAACATCGTAAAATAACTTTAGCTTTAACTTATAAAACGGTGTCCGAGATTAGATTCCTAGATAGTTAACTAAAAGTCTTCAAAAGAATCTTCTTTGGTCTTTATTTTAAATATTTATCTTTTTGTATATCGCAGAATAATAATAGTTGGAACAATACTAAAAAAATTTAAATCTGAAGATATTTTCAAAGGACATGTCCAAGACAATTTTATCATTAGGCTGAATTTTTCTTGTCATTCATCTAATCACAAGGATTTAAATTTTGACTATTCTTGCAGAGAATATATCAATCGATGAAGTGTACAATTGAGAACTTACAAAAACACTTATTTTTTCTATTTTTAAAAGATCTGGGTTGTATAAGAGTGTTATATACAGGGTGATCAGTAATTACCGCACTCCGAATACAGGGCGTTATAGAGCACATTAAAACTAAGGATAATCTGCAATGAAAAATTAAATCTGATGGTTAGTTTCCGAGTTATAGAGTTTCCCTCATCCAAGTTACAAGCTAATTATTTTCATAACCAAGATAAAAATGAGTGAATCATTCATGCTACTATAATCTCTGGATAAAATGCAATATGTTTTGTTCAATTTTTTTCACAAAACCTTTAATACAAAGACATTGAAAATGTTAAAATTTAATAAAATACCTAAATTTGAGAGAAATTTGAAGTTTGGCAACCTCTCAAGCTCCCCTTGGGATAATCTAAAATACCTGAAAATATAAATAATGAATTTCGATTGTTGTTTCTGTTTTTTAATAAAATTGACAGTACTAAATTAGGTTGACAAGTCCTCTCATCCAAGAAGGTATAAAAATAGAGGAGAGAAAGCTCCGGGATGGGTGTAGGCACAAATCCGTTGCCAGTTGCTATGACAGTGACAAACCAAATCAAACACTTGACCAATAACGCCCCTTATTGACTGCTGGCGCATGCGTAGAAACTATCAAGTACGCTTGAGTCCATTTGAACGTGCAACACTTTTTGACCCACGAATTCAACCCCCACCCCGGGGATCTTTCTGTCCTCTATTTTATACGTCCTTGCTCTCATCGTAAAATATTGAACGTTTCTCTTTTTTTTTCTCGTCGAACCTATTCACATGTTCAATGCAGTGTTGCCACTTATATTTTCACAAAACTGGTCATATCTTTGTAAAGAAAGGACTTACAGCACTGCGGTAAAAAAATTCGTCATTCTTAAAACGTACTTATCACAGTATGCTCCGAGTGCGGCAATTACTGATCACCTTGTATACAGTGTCCGCCAAAAGTCTGCATCATAATATTGGAAAAAATATTTTTAATTTTTTTAAAACTGTTAGAATCAATTAATTTACCAGAAGAATGTTTTTTGAAATGACTAAAACAAAAACTAATATTTCGAAAAATATCATCTTTGCTACAATTACTTACATTTTCACCAAATGTTACGCCATATATCAAAATAGAAGATTTTTCGATACATTTTCAAAAGAATTCCAATTTTTTTATATTTAATGAAATTATGAAATTTTCATAATTGTGAGTATATTGAGCAGTGCGAGTAGTTAGCTCGAAAAATTACTTAAATTGTTCATATTTATCCTCAAACATTATTTCAGATTAATTTATTTTAGAGAAATATATTTTGAATTTGAAGAAAAGTTGTCCAGATTTTTCAGGTTATTAGTGCATTTTGCCTCGTAAAGGAAAATTCGTTAGTTTAATCTAGTTGACTCAGTTTATTAGGTTTCTCTAATGGAACATAAAATACATAAAGCATAGCTTCATAATGAAAATGTCTAGATATTTTTGTAACTAATAACTGTAAACAGTAAAATTGTGCTCATAGAAATTTTTAATCTATATTCACTATATCTAATATTTTCTTCCATTTTATTGCGTTGAATGCTTCAACATGTTGCTCCTATATCTTGGTCAGATTTCAATTGACCTCTACATCTACCTTTTCTATTTCTTGTAGAGATAGCACTAATGTACCTAACCAGATCACACGACATTTAATTCAGATAATATAATTTTTCTGTAAACGCATCGCACTAAGTGATGGGATCAATCAGCTTTATGTGTCTATTAATGCAAAGTGCCATCATCCACAAGTGCGTGACATCTTAACAAATTCCGTACACGTACCACCGATAGTTATGATGTGTTAAATTTCTGTCTATCACCATTTGAATATATTGATTTATTTTTCTGCAGGAAAACGTAATTAACCATGAGATAAAATTCACTTTTCAAACTGTAACATTTTTTTTAGTTCAAGTGTGTATTGTACAGTTTCGAAGAGAAATCTTATTAAATAATTATAATTGATTTAACTGCTGCTTAACAGCTTTTATTTCGATTTAATTAAGGATGATCTAATTTAATCTAAGATTTACAATATTTCTCACCAAATTAAAATTAATTGATGCAGCTACATTTAAAAACTATTATTGTTTATTAGCACACCAACTAGACAATCAATTAATTATTCGTTAGGTGTTTTTATTTTTCATTAATCTTGTCTGTAAGTAGTTGCGATATATAAGGAAAAAACCGGTTGTTTACTGGATTTTAGTGTTTATCGCTCCTGGATATCCGTTTTTCTGTGGAGGCATACAAATGTTACTACAGATTTTTTAAACGGAAATGGTAATGCTTAAAGGCTACTGAAATTAGCGCAAAATCTCAAGTGATATTTTTTTTAAACCAATAAAACATTTTGCAATAAAATTGTGTTCTAACATAATCATTGTTTTAAACAAAAAATAAATATGTTTTCATATTTGGGAATGTTTTCATGGTGTCATATTTCAAATAAATACATAATATCAGTAATAAAGCTTTTGTTCAATCACAGTTTTCTCATCCAAGTTAAAATTGGCTATAAAATATAATTGCCATGTAATTGAACGATTTTGCAAATTGTAAATTTTGAAAGTCTTAAGAATTATGTAAGTTTTTCTGAAATTAACCTGCCCGAATAAGGCAAATGCAACTAAGGAAGTTATTATTACATTGATTCGATTTCAACATGAATATTAGTACCTATTAAAATAATTTCTTACCTCAATACAATTTGGTTTACACAAACATGTAAACATATGATACTAAATAATTGATGATTTCTTCCGAAATAATATCAGTAAAACATGCAACTATTGTCTTTTTTTAAATTTGCTATTCATACGTGTATTGTTAAACAATACTATACAGAAAGAGTCAAAGAGTATCGGAGTACCTTCATCTGAAATTCTTGAAACTTATATGCGCTGAAAAAATATTTCGTGCTTTACATTGTTTAAATAACGCTTTAAGCAAGTCCTGTATTGTCTCTGTAATTTATGTGAGTTTTATTACCATTCAACAACTATATCAAGAACGCTGGTGTTTTATACACACAGTATACTTAACCTAGGTACTTTACTCGCTGTATTTTACAAAATAATATACTCTAATACAATCACAAAATAATCTCGCGCACGAATACAGCTAGTGTGCTTCATTGTTTTACTTAGTTAGAAATAAATTGTGGTGATTTTTGGACCAGCGGAAGTGAACTGAGTCATTTGCTGTCCAAAAAAATATTAGGTACTAAAATTGGATGTTTCAACCTGATATGTGTATTATAGGAAGGTTATCGAACTGACCTTCAACAAACGTGGAATATCCGCAGAATATTGAATAAAAGCCTTGTAAAAATAACCGAATTTGAATATTATCGCTGCAGAAGTAAAATACGACGCTCACGTCAAAATAATGTATTTAATTTGTATGTTATAGGTTCGGTCAATTTACATAAATGAGTGAAATTTTTTGGGGACAATAGAAAATTAGTTTTAATTTAAACGACAAAGCTTTATTGCGACTAAACTGCAATGCTAATCGTTAGCTTTTAAATATACAATATAAATAAGCGCAACTAAATATAAATACATTGATTTCAGTATTTTTTGTTATTAATGTCGCAAAGAATATTTGTTATGATAAGTTTAACACTACATTCTTAATAACCAATTATAAAATTATTATTGGTTAATCATTTGTTAAGATCTTGTGTAATTCTTCTCATTATATTTACCATTTATTTAGGAAAAATTTATTAATAAATATTACAAACAGCAGAGATCTAGGAACCAATTACTAATTCATCCCTAATTTATCTTTTTAGGTCCACCTGGAAAGTGGAAAGTTTGTGTATCATAATTTTCATTTTTGTACTCTTATTTTAATATTTAGATATTTTTTATTTAATATTTAAATTAAATTTAAATTTAATACTTATTAAGTTTTATTATATTAATAAGTATTAATTTTATTATTAACCTAATTAATTTTTAAGTTTCTTTGAATATACGAGAAGTTTTTCTAATTTCAACAATTATTAAATTAATATACATAGTAATAAAATTTCGTTCTTTGGTATTATTTATTAAAAAATATTATTTTATTTAGCAGTTTGTTTTTCGCAATATGTTTTCTATGTAGTTATATTAGACTTACAGTTTCCAATCATGATAATGTGATCTTGATGATCAAGGGAAACTACATGTAAAATCGTATGTATTAGAATGATTGTTACGAGCTACCATCAAAATTATTATTGCTAAACATTCATAAAATCATTTCGTATGCGAATAAAATAAATATTCGATAATAAGATTGACGATATCATTTAAATGGTGCTAAAATAGGTTTTAAAAAACACCGAAAATAATATAAATTCAAATTTAAACTTTAAAAATTAAATTTTTGACATTTGCTGTACTTTCTTCTGGGGATGGTTATAAAATTCAATTAGGGAACCTCTTTTTGCAACTTGCAACAACAGAAACAACTACTTGTGCTTATTTTTGAAGTATTGAAGCACTATACCCAATTTACATTTTGAAAATAAAGTAATTGTTTTTTTTACCTAACCTAACAAATAATAATTTGTACGTAAACGTGTATATTTTTTGTTATTGTAGATTAGTATTGAAATTGTTTATCGAAAAAGGATGCGTCCAATATGATAAATACAATAAAATTATATTACAATTATTATTTCTGAAAATACTGAATTTCAACCTCTATTCAGAGTGTATAGCAAATATGATCTGATAGACTTACAAACTTTTATTAAATTAATTTTTATGTAAGTAACAAGAAATATAACTTAACCTTATTCATAAAATTATAATAAGATTCAAAATGTAAAATACAGATACGAAATTGACAAAAATAGCATCATTTCAAAAATGTAGTGTTCTGAATTAACAGAAAATTGTATATTTTAAACATTATCTATTATATTATAGATTAGCGAATATTTTCTTAAAAAAAATTACTTAATGAAAACTTTTGTTGATTGGTGTTATATTAAGAATTTTTATGGAAGGCTTTTGTAAGTAGATATTTTATCGAGCTTTTAATTTACTTGACATGAACATTTGTAAACCTAGAACTAATCTATACATATAAATTTAATGTATATCTGAAATTTTGTTTTTCTCTACAAAATCAAACTATTTTCTTTTGTGGTAAAAACTACTCCTATTACATTTGTTTTTTAACAGGAATTTAGTTAAAATACTTGTAATAATAAAATGATTCGTCAAACTTTCTGTAAGTTAATCAAAATTTTCTATGCTACTGCAAACATATTTATCCGCGAACTACATGATCTAATATTAAGATTGTACTAAGAAACTAACCAACTTTGTATACATATTAATTAATATAATTTCAAAATCCATTTTACCTATAACATGAAAATCACTAATTTATGCACAAAAGATAAGTAAATTACGCAAGAAATGATAATTGCCCCTGTTTATATTATTTGTTAATTTTGTGCACACATTCTCTTATAAACAATCTGATATATAATTTCCTTATTCATGGATAAAACCGCAACTCGTAAATTACACTTGTAGTTATAGAATAGCGCTAAGATTTAACATGTATGGAATACTTATTTAATTATTTCATAATATCAACATAACATAAAACAAAACCCTGGACATTGTTAAACATTTATCAATTAATTAGCTGTTTCCTTATATAAATAATAGGCGCGAGTACGCGTATGAGCCGTTTGTGTTTTTTGTGCAACTATTAGACTCAAATGCTATTTCATGAATTTAAACAGAATTACAACGGAAACTAAACGGCGGACTAATGTATAATATAGTTAATAGGTAGCTAACTGCATCGTATAACAAACTAGTAGATGTTAGACACAGAATTAAACTTCACAAAAGCTGATATGGTTTAACACGCTCCTTTGTAGGAAATTTAATAAAATATTGTAGTTATCGATTCAAACAGACTATGACGCATCCTTTGTTTAAAAATAAAATAAATTCTGATTTATAGAAGAAAGTTGGCGCGCGTTTTTTTTTATATATAAAATAACAAATGTCTTACCTTAAAAATTGCACAGGAAATAATTGATGATAAACTATTGTCTTTAGTCACAACACACTGTAATTATTATTAATAACCATCCAAGAGTAAGAAACTAACACAAAACTATTTACTTTAAAAGTTCAGTCAATGTTGGATATCATTAATATCATAACATTATGTGTCTTATAATTAAAGTTCTTTTTATTTTTGAAACATTTCATCGATCACCAGACGATTAATTTATTTTATACCGATGTCGGAGATTTCAACGAGCGATTGCGGCACAAACCGATAACAAATCACTGTGATTGTTTATATTCCTGATCATCAAACAAATCGCGTCACTTGAAACTTTTCCAGTTAATATTTCGTACAACTTTTTTTTTAACTATTTACAAAACTTTTACAAATATTTTTTTCTAATCATATCGCAACTTATCTATTGAAAACTACTTTGTTGTTATCCTGTTTGAATCCTTAAATTTACACAAAAAGATTACACAAAATCCAAGACAGAAAAAATTAAATCCTTGCACAAAACACAAACTCCCTCTGGAGATACCAATAGTCGATCAAGCGATGAACTTTCCAAGTCCGGTGGTTGTTGTTGATGATAAGGGTACTATCCTGATAGAAGCTCCCGGAACGAAGATCACGCGGCTTTGCCTTTGAACAGGATGCGTTCCACTGACTTCTCTGTTCCGACTGTGCCGGACGAGTGAGTGCCCGTCGCACTGTTATGCTTCAAGAATCGCGTACACCTGTTGAAGTAGAGGGGATTATAATTTAACCCCTCCAAACAGGTACTATTGTTATAGTTTGATATGAATTGCTGAAAATTGTCGGAAATTACATTTGGTTGCTGTGCGAAGGGGGTGCGTTAAAAGCTTTTAACGAGCTTCTTGTATAATTGGAAATGCATTTAGATGGTAAACGGCTGTTTATTATTGCAATATAGTATTTTAACGGATCTTCATACTTTGCATGTCAATACTAAGTGTATCTACCTACTTAATAAGAAGTTTTCGAAGTATATGTAAAGGAAGCTTTTTGGTTCCTCTCTACAATCTTCTGAAGGCAGATCTATCTAAAAATATTAGCTAAAACGTATAAACTCTTGAATAGTAGATATCATCAGTACCAAATGCTATAGCTAATATAAATATTTAAGGTGTAGTTAACTATCATTTTTGTAGTAGTCTTTAATTTTGCTTTATTCTGATGAAAGTTTACTTGCTAAAACAACAAAATTAATAACTACAGATTGAGGAGCAGTACCAAATCTACTATTGTAACATACTAAACTGTTTATCCTTACAGTTCCCATACAAACACTATACTTAGGTATACTATTTTAAATAAAATGTACAATTTGCCTATATTATTTTTGATAGCACAGTATCGTAGATTTTTTTTAGTTTATCTTCGATTAAATACATTTCCGGTTGTATCTCGATTTTGATGTTCTATATTTAGTTTGACAATAAACACTTTTCATTAAAGAACTTTAAATAAATCAAACTGTCTAAATGGTTATTTAATGGTGTTATAAATATCTTCTCTATACATATATGGCAGTTTCTCACCATTCGAATAGTTAGTTATTCTCGATAGAGGTAAAACGTTTTATTTATTGATAACTGCGAAAAAAGGTTAAAGTTTTTCACTGCTTCACATGGAGTTTGGATGATATTTTAGAAGTATTTATCAAATGAAAGTCAAAGTCTGAGACTTAATTAACAACTGGTAAATAAAAAATATATAAAATTTTAATGCTTTAATAATGTGTTGGTACCTAGGTGTCAATAAATATAAGTATAAATAATAAGTGACCCAGCGTTGATGGTTCCGTTACCGGGCAGCTAGCTTTAATTAAAATATATTTCTTCTTTTATTTTAGCAATTTTCGATTGCAAATTATTGCCGTGATTATGATTTTTAATTTTCTATTCTTAAGTATTTTTATATATTTTTTTAATTTGCAGTTCCAATTCATAGTTCTTTTATGATTTTTCTTATTTACAAAGGATATTGGCAAACTTAATTATTTTTATAATTTATATTAGGGTTTTCAAAGTTTCGCGCAATTAATTTCCATTTTAAGTAAATTCTACAAATTAGTTTTTATTTTTGCTTTTACATATAAAATAACGAATATCGCGCTATTTTTACGATGTTTCAGTTCCGATATTCACAATATTATGATTTTGGATTTTCGATTGAAGTTTTTTACAAGAATCGTAGAATTTTCATCAGATTATCTCATATTTCCCCAGGAATATTTAGATTTCGCACATGCAATCCTTGAGATGACGACATTCAGATTTCTTTCGGATTACCTACTTAGCTTTCCTCTAAATTGTCCACCTAATTTCTTTCTGGCTTTCCCGGCTGACTCAGTTTTATATTTCAGGGTTTGTATGTTTTTTGATATCTGAATTTTACCAGTTCTCCATTTTGATTCAACTCCAGATTTCCGCATTAAAAAAGGCTTAAAGAGGAATTATAACTCGAAATAATGTCAAATCAAATTAATTAAAAATAAGTCATATTATTTCAAGAGATGATTTTAGATTACTGTTCTACAAGACTGTTGGGATTTAGAAGAGTTAAATATAACTTTTATACTTGAAAGATTGTCTAGATGCAGCTAATAAAAAAATTAAATTAAATTTACTTTGATTTGTTTGAATACATATCTGAAATATATTATTTTACATTAATAGCAGTATATTTGTTAAGGTCTTTGAACTTATGTTACTTCTGTTATTTTCTAGTTTTGGGACTAACGTACAGATATTAAATAATTAAATTTTTTAAAATGGAAATTTTTTAATTAAAATATACTTACAGCTTACAGTTTACTTATATTTCTATCAGAAAAAAAAATCGTTCAGATGGTGCTAACACGGCCACGGGTAACAACGAATGGAAAAATTTCAGGTGATTATTAAAACTAGAGGATAATTCAAGTTACTTTTATTTTTAGTCTAGTAAATGTAAGTTTTAACGTATATGGAGCTCAGAGTCTATTACCCAGTTATAAAAAGATGAAAAAGAAATAATGTTTATAAATATTTAAATTAACGAAGAAGAAGAAGAACGTTATAACATTATGATAAAATTGGAATAAAAATTTAAAATGATTTAACTATGGTATTATTATTTTCTCACTTAAACATTGTGAGAGAATACATCAGGTTAGTGTTCTGTGTGACTGTTGGGATCTCTCGAAGTTTAATGTCTTTTTCCGTACCTGCACTCAATGAGCGTGCGCTAATAATTATAAATACTTAAAGTTGTTACTTTTACCACTTAATAAACATTATTATACAGATGAGTATATAATTTTAATTAGTAATTACTCTTCGTAAATATTATAATTGTTAAAATGTTGAAGATACAAAAAATAATAAATTTTTGGAAATATTAGAAAATTTTTGTTGCTGTTAAACTTCTATCTGTTCACAAGGAAATTTTTTAAATATTTGAGGATATCAATGTTTGATTAAAATTATATTAGTTAGAAACTAAATAAATCAATAGAATTTATTACCATAAATGTGACACTTTGTTAGTAGAAATATAATATTAATACTGTAACATTAGTTTAACTTTTCATGAGAGTAGTGCATGTCAAGACAGTTTATTCCCAATGTATAATTGTGATTCAGCACAAAATGTTCTTTACGTTACCATCATTTATTTCCAAATCACAAGCCATTGCCATATTTTTAAATTAACTTATAAACATAAGTGTGTACCTACATTAAAAACCATTAAACCATAAAAATGTGTGTTTTGATTTCCTTAAATATTTATAAATCATTGAGTAAAAGAAAAAATGTCCCACTTTTAAAACACAATAATTGATATATTAAATCGTTGCGTGTTATGTTTTTCCATTTTAATTTCTATTTCCACACTATATAATTATATACCTTTTTATGAACTCACATTCTTTTTATTAAAGGCGCTTACCATTGCCTAGTTCTTATAAGTGAATATGTAGATAATTTTTGTGGTCTTCTCAAATTCTGCCGTGTCTTGTTTGAAGTAGGTAAAGAAAATTAATTATTTGCATTTTAAGATTATATAAAATTGACTCTAAAACATATAATTAGTCTAAACTAATTATTATCATAGATTAATTACAATAAGCTTCAGAAGCTGTACCAACATAGAAATAAGCTAATAAGTTAATCTTAGTATGAATGGTTCTTAAAATGAAAACATTTATTAGTCTATATTATACTTATAGATTTTACTTCCTCACAATAACATCTGGAAAAGTATTTCAGTCAAAAGCTTCTGTTAGGTTCCCACAAAAATTTTATTTAAAACCATAGTATGAAGCTATAAAATTATAGACTTTTTAAACAAATGCAATTATTACATACATTTTTACATATAAAATTTGATAATAATTTTAGGGGCAGTCAGGCAGTCTCTTGTTGCGGTTAATTTTGGTATAACTAAAAGCTGTAATTAGAACTCTTGAAACAATCGTTTCCGTAGCTTTTATTAAACAATTAAAGTTAACTGAGATTCAAGAAGTCGTTCCCTGATCATTTGAAAAAACACGTATAATAATAAATTAATAATAAAGGCAGATGTTGTTTTGTTGACCATTTATTATACAGAAATTACTAATATAAGAGTTTTTAATAGGTACAGTATTTGTTATATTAATTTGAACTCAAAAACTCATTTTAATTTGGCACCTAATTTTGACAACCTTACTGTAAGTTCCATTTCAATACATGCAGTTTTACTAAATGTATGAGTTTGAAACGTTGTGCTTTTGAAATATGATAATTTTATTTATAATTCTAACTTTTATTTAATATCTAACAACCGGAGGAGTGCACATTAGTTCATCGCTTTCGCTTTAGTTTTGAAACTCCATGTTTATATTCACGTAATTTGATCTCAAAATCAAAATTATTTCGATGACAGGACACAATTTATAAACTGTCAACAGCTATGAGCTTTCAGTTCTATGACAACAAACTCACTTGATGTTTTTTTTAATTAGAAAAAGATTTACAAATAATTTTATTTTTTACGAATTCCACGTTTTCGTAGAAAAAATCGTATGTAACACGCTTGCGGAAATGGCCCATGACAATACTCGTGTGATTGCAGCACTCGCTATCGCTCGCGTTGCAAATTTCACACTCGTATTGTCATGATGCGTTTTCCGTACTTGTATTACAATATACTATTTTGGTTTAATAAAACATTATTTTCAAGACTATTTTCCCATTAAGGACATATGTTTGTGTGTTTGATTCAATCCAAATTATTAATAGTTAAAATCCTAAATTTACATTTATAAACACTTCTAACTTCCAACATTTTCAATTTCAATTTTATAAATTAATAGTAAACTATATACAGGGTGTCCCAAAATTAGCCTGCCAAAATCTACCAGCTGATTCTACGTTCAAAAATAATACAAAAAAGTTTTAATAAATGAAAAATGCTTCCTAAGGGAGCTACAGCCCCCCAAAGGGGAGCCCCAAAGAGGAATTTTCTGTAATATCTCTGCAACTATTTGAGGCAGATTCATGAAATTTGGTGAGTTTGAAGCTTTCATAATTTGCCACATATTTATTTTTTCAATTTTCAGACATTTTGCCAGGGGCGTCACATAGAAGGTGGGTGTTGGATAATTTTTAAATTTTTTATATCAAATTATGAAACTTGGTTTATTTTTACACAAAAAAGGTCGTCTCAGTCGATCTTTGAATCTTGAACCGTTTTCGAGTAAAATCGTTTTGAAGAAGTCACGTCAATAAAAACTACACCAATAAAAATAATCACAAAATTGAAAAAAAAAATTTGATTTTGATATTTGACAAAGAAATGCTAAACGAAGTAATAAATAGCTATAAATTTTAATCCATCGTCTACTTTTGATAAATTTTAGTTTTATGATTATTTTTATTACTGTTTTTTGTGTAAAAATAAACCAAGTTTCAAAATTTGATATAAAAAAGTTAATCATTATCCCCACAAAAAATATAGAGCATAATATACCCAGCACAACCCTGTATGTGACACCCCTGGCAAAATTTCTGAAAATTGGAAAAAGAAATATGTGGCAAATTATAAAAGCTTCAAACTCACCAAATTTCACGAATCTACCTCAAACAGTTGCAAAGATATTACAGAAAACTCCTCTTTGGGGTCCCCCTTTCGGGAGGCTGTAGCCTCCTTAGGAAGCATTTTTCAACCTATATTTATTGAAACTTTTTGCATTATTTTTGAACGTAGAATCAGCTGGTACATTTTGGCAGGCTCATTTTTTGACACCCTGTATATCAAAAGGTGACATATTAAAGTTATTATAATAATATTTAGGAGAAAAAAGTAGTGATTTAAAATTTTTCTATAATTATGGCAGCACTAAGATCCTATAGATACGTATTCGGAAAAGACATTAAACGGTGGGAGATCCCAACAGTCACACAGAACAGTAACCTGATAACTATTCTCTCACAATATTGAGGTGACAAAATAATAGTATTTTTATACTATTTTTACTATACACTGACTTGATAACAAATCCAATTTATGAATGTTTGGTTAATTTTGACATTTTTAGGATAACCTTTAATTCTGAATATCTTTTCTTAACCACATTTCGCTGTATCTTACCAAGAAAAGAAAAGACAAGAAAAATTATTTTTGTTTCAAATAAAAACGCTAAATATGTCAGATGTTACTTTCTAACTAAACGGGGCGAGATTCCTGAAACAGCAAAATCTGTTCAAAAATGTTGGGCCTTTTACACCAATAGTTGCGTCGATCCTGGGGACACATTGTAGATAGTTAACATCAACCATCTTAACCGTATAAGTTTCATTTAATTCCGAAATTTTACTTATAAGTAATCTGAGAACTATGTGGGCACAATTTTTCACTATCATTGTGGGTGATAAATCCAAATTGCATTCAAATGACCAGCTGAAGTTCTTGTAAGAACTAGAACTAACTGAATTAGTGTTAAGTGATACCACCTTGGCGCCCATGCTCATATATTTGTAATTACGACATACAAATAGTGTTCCAAGGAGAGACACTTTACATAATACACACACACATACGTACAACATCAAGTAGTAGGTACCGTATGTACATTACAGTAGGTATGTTTATGCAATAATATGCAACATTACAAAGAAAGTAGTTCCAATGTATATAAAATAACTTAAGCAGTGAAACTCACAAATCACAAGTTTATTCTATGCATCATTGTGTAGCGTATGAATAATTTAATGATTATGACTTATACGGTATGTCACGCCTCATATCTTATTCTCCATTATGATTGGTTACAAACTTTTACACACCTCCTGTTTACTTTTCAAACAATTCGGTGCTCTACCTGAATGAAGTTTGTTTGCAGGTAAAATGAGCTTGCTAGTGGGTATTTGCCATAGTTGGTCCACTGTAAAGTTTTTATATGCGTTCACTCTGAAGCAAAGTTTTTTTTGCATGTTGTTGGTTTGGTTGAAATAATTCGCAAGGTTGTTTAGTTTATATTTAGATTTTATTTTGCTATTGCCTTGCGGCGAAAAATCCGCGGTTAAAATTAATTTTTAAATGAGAGTGATCGCGCGTTGATTATCTAATTATTTTTTTATAGCCGCATGTTGGTACAATTAGTCGTCTAATGGAATAATTAAGTCGGGTGGTCTCTCTAATAGACAAACAGCAATCATTAAGTTTTTTTTCTATTTGTATTTTAGAATGGAGTATAAGAATGATCTTCGCATTTAAGTATACAAGAACTTATTTTTTAGACAATTTGTTTCTAAAATCAAATCATGTAATCTTGGTTATTTAAACCATGATTAGACAGAAAATTCATAATTTTATTTGGTTTCTATATACATATTACTTAAATAGCAAAAATTTCCACAAATATACATTTTTTTCACATAATATGCAGACTGCTGTCGTGAATTAAGAGACAATAATTTTACTAGTATATTATTGAATTACTAACTTTTACAACCAATTTAAAACACAGCTACATTGATTTTTACAAATTACGCTATAATTTGCCTGTCGCGCTCATAAAAAATAAACATCACAGTACCACCTCCAGGTAATCAAACTTTTATAAATATTTTATCTTATATGGTATAAGATTATACATAATAGCTCAACGTATACATAAAAATATGCGCTCGCCTCTCGGAAATCTGGTTCGCTTCTCATTCACATTTATTAATGAGTTTCTTTTCTTCCACTTAATGTAACACCACTGTAGATCCGTCATTCATCAAAGAAGTGTGTAGTATATAGCCGGAGGTCCTTTGGACAAGTCCCCGCTACTATCATCACCAATAATTATTAAGGCTACCTGATGGTGCACCACCAGTGGACCACTCAATTACTGTTAATTCTCTCACTTATAATAAATTTGTCTCCGACAACTAAATAAATAAACTTGTTATAGTTATAAACACATATTACAAGAAAATTCTTTATTGTAATTATTG
Organism: Pediacus dermestoides; assembly: GCA_963942485.1. Classification (NCBI taxonomy): domain Eukaryota; kingdom Metazoa; phylum Arthropoda; class Insecta; order Coleoptera; family Cucujidae; genus Pediacus; species Pediacus dermestoides. Next base: position 29,284,845 of record OZ012625.1, on the reverse strand, counting down.
TTAACGCACACACACTAACACACACAGCCCAATTTAAGATTGTGAAATCGAATTTTTGGTGTTAATAATGATTCTGTATTGCTACCGGCGCTACGTTGATGTTTATCTTTTTTTAAATAGTTTTTAATTTATCTAAAAATGCTGTTGTTGCATTACAACATCAACAACATAATTATAGAAAATATAGGTAACATTTTCAATCTGCGCATTAATCATGTAGTATTTAATTTCCTTTTTTCTATAATATTTCAAACATAATAATTTGTTTACGGATTCCACTAATAAGAGGCACTTTTTTTTCTATTTTCATTGTACAAGTGATCCTATTTCCTGATTGATTGACACAGGGAAAGTTTATGTGTTATGTGTATAATTAAATAAAATAGAACAGATCAACTTTGAAATTGGTTGTATTCGTGCATCAAAATGATAATTTAAAATTAACTGCAATCAAAGAATAACCACATTAAAGTATTTTTTTACAAGTTTGTATGCTACTTTTAGAAGACGTGCTATTAAAATTTTACTTGATGATTGCAGATTGTTTCAAACAGTGTTCATACAGCAGTGTTTAGCTGGTTTTGGAACGTTTAAAAGGTTCTACCCCGGGATCAAATTCACGGAAATTATAAATTTCCAATCAGTTTAAACGATTATATTGAATATGGCCATTTGGTGTAAGAATTCTCTGCTTTTAAAAGAAAATTAATTTTATCTTTTTATCCCGGTTTGTCCCATCTCTATATATCCATTAGTTAATTATCTACATATGAAAACAATGAAAAGTCTCTCTAAAACCGAAAGAGATCCGTTCCATTGCTTGTTCCTCGAACAAATGTCCTTCATGACTTTGATTGTTAAATTGATAAAAATAACTATTATTAAATTAAATATTTGGACTTAATTTGTTCCTAGTATAGGTATTCATTTTAAAATTAATGTTTAGTTAATTAAGCATATTTTAGGAAGCCCAGAGATGGGAATTGATCGCTCAAAAATTCAGTTTTATCACCATGTCCGAGACTCAACAAAACTACACAACATATTGGACTCGTAAAACTAACTTCTGTAAAATTTTATTTTACAAAAGTAAACAAAAATTTAATTCAAAACTTGAAAGGAATAAATACCTAGGTAAATTGTGTATTCAAATACTTGTGTCGGAAACATTGATGATTAAAAATTCTACAAATCATAAAATACTTCAAATACTACAAAGTCTGCTCGCTAATGCCACCTAAAACAGTTTTCTCAAATCCTGACCTTATATTTCAAGATATTTGAATTTTTCCCATAATTATTAGAATTACGAGCACTTTAAGCTTTCAATACTATCATTTTCACAAACAATTTCTGTAGATCCTTGCTTTAACCTTGCTATTTATTTTAAAAAACGTGGCTGTAAATTTTATTCCCAAATATTTTTTTCTATAGGTAGCAAATGTTATACTGTGCTTTTATCAACTCAAAAATATTTCATTATCTTCTCGTGCTTATTAGCGTCGAGGCGTTTGCCGAAGATAAACTACAATGTTATCGTCTTGTATAATAAATAACTATTATAGTATGCTGAAAATGTAGTTCAAAATAATGGTGTATTTTTTACAGGTTATTAAAATTGCAATTTTTCTTTAACGCTTTTAGTTTTATTATCAAAACACGTGACTGCCGCGGATTTTATAAAAGAAATTTCAAACATCTTAAGAAGAATTACCATTAAAAATGTACTTTCGGTGTAATAAAAATACATTAACATCAAAATATTTATAAAATTTTCGTGCATTTAGAACACATTTGCGACGTAAACTGGTAAACAATTAAAAATACTGATAAAAGTGCGATACACTTTCCTTTAAATTTATATTTAAGTTATATGTGGTTCGGACGTGTTCTTGAAAATATTTCACAATAGAAACCGTAACAGAGTTTATCTTCGGCATTCTCCTCATGATTGCTGTGCTGGTTTGCGTGCTGTCTATTTAGGTAAACAGTTGAAAGTTCCGTCTAAGGATGCAGGATGTGCCAAGTCAAGCAGTAGGTGTACATCGAAGATGAGCTCTAGAATCTGTTTTTACATCTAGTATAACCAAATAAGAAAGTCCTGAATTTACATCCCGTATCCTGTCAGAGCAGGCAAAATATTTTCTATAATTTCTAGTTTTTCTGAATGTGTTTAATTAGTTCACAATTTTGATAAAGAAAGGATAATACGATTATAGTTAAAAATAATATCCTGCAATTTATGCAAATAAATCTTGTTGTAAATGTCAACAACGAGAAAGGAGCTATAACCCGGTATGAGTTGATAGAGTGTTAGTATTATGTGAATGGGGGCGATACCCTTAGAACCCGACTTCCTGGTGCGTGGTATTCCAGCTATTAGCCGACACGACTAGTCCCAGAGTATCTGCAGTTAATGTGTATATCATTAGAATGCGCACGAGCCGCGGGGGGCGCCTCTCGTGTGGACACCTGGCCCACCAACTATACTACAAAAACCAGATGACCGCTACCTGTGTGCTCTATATGCTTTCACGATATACCGACTCTTGCGTTCTATCACTACTACTACTAGTACTCCCACACTTTTATTGATTGATATTTTAAAAAGTATTTTATTAATAGGTTTTCTAAGCAAAATTATTGATTATTGACTCTCTCCAACAATAAAAGTGAAAGAAATGGTGTGCAAAAATTCTTAAGTGTTAATAAAATTGTGAAATTTCAGTTTTAATTATTAATGCTGGAAATAAAAAAAAACGTTTCCGGTTGGTTGAAAATTATGGATTTGATTATGAGATCTAAACAAAATTAGCAATTTTCAGACTAATACAGGTATCTAATATGAGTGTTAAATATGCATTTCTAAAATAAGTTCATATATTTTATTTTTTTATTGTACCTACTGTCTAAAAAAAATTTAAAAATTTTAAAGTTTCACGGTTTTTTAAAGTTTGTTGTTTAACAGTATAGGTTCATTTTTACGACAAATAGGTTAAGGATTAGCTGCTACTATACAAGTAAGTATCTCAAAATGTGTCTTGATGTTTCCTTTTTACTTTCTTATACGAAGTAATAACCAAGTTACATATGCGGACGTGTTATATTTTTTTGCAGACTAATTTGGATTTAGGTTACTGTCGTAGAGTAAATTATTAAGGTTTGGGTATTAGGTTTCGTTTGAGTGGTTTAACTGCAGTACCACTGAATTTTATCAACCTTATCAAAAGTAAGGATTGCTGCGAATGCTGCGATGATCGCCAACGTCCGAAGCGGAGACGGCACTTGAACAAGAAGGTTACGAAAGGTCTCGATAGAAAATTCATTCAAAATTTTAGCTTATTCGCTCAAGTCTAAGTGGCACTGCATGAGGCATATTATTTTACATTTGATTTATACCTAATAAGATACAGTTTATATTTAAATGTTTATTTTAACTAATTATGATTTATCAAGTCTTGAAAAATATTCTTAAAGTTAAGGCTAATTTACACGGCACAGTAGCTAAAGCAAGTAACTAATCAAGTGACTAAATTTTAGCTGCTGGTACTGTGTAAACATCTGATTTAGTACTTTGGCGACTAGCTCAAGTACCAAATCAGATGTTTATACAGTGCCAGCAGCTAAAATTTAGTCACTTGCTTTAGTTACTTGCTTTAGCTACTGTCCCCGTGTAAATTCGCCATTACTGGAAATTCGTGCTTCAAAACCGCTTTTTTGTAAGAGCTTTATGATACTTTTTAACAATTTTCAGCCTTTTAAAAATTGTGACAATTATAACAGTTACAATAGGTCAGTACTTTACGGTTCTTCAACTTTCTAAAGCCCCTAATTAAATTATTGAATATTTGGGATAAAATCGCCAGGACTTGTGACAACTTTAGCTTTATGCTTTATATTTATTTTACTTATTTCAAAGAAATATATACAGATACGAGTAATTATATCCAGGCATGTCTTTGAATATTTATTATAAAGCGTAAGGTCTGCAAAATAGTAGTTTATGCAACAAGGTTGGAATTGAGAGATTCTGACGAGTGTGAAAATTGCGCCAGAGCGAAGCGAGGGCGCAAGAACACAAGGCAGAATCAATTCCTACCGTGTAGCGTACTCTATTTTTTCTCATACCTTTAAGAAAATGGCCATTTCTTTTGCGTGAAACGCGCGAACAAATTAAAACAACATAACACTGACATTTTGCTTGACACTGTGCGGTGAGCAAATCACCTTGACAACGCATAAACAAACACAAATAACTCCTGCATATCAGTAAAGGAATGGCCATCCAATGGGGCAATGTTACCCCCACTCCTTATTTTCCACGACTACCCTAAAAAGACGACTTTGTACCTCCATTTCATACAAATAAAGTAGCCATTTTAGTGTAGGTATGGGAAAAAATTAATTTTTGTGGTTAGAAAAAAAGAAATATATAGAATGTCCTCGGATTGGGTTAACAAGAGCTGTTGTTTAATTTTTAATAAGTTTAAGAGAAAATTTTCTTTAAGTCCCTGAATTCCTTATAGGCTTTAAAAAATTATACATGGACCTCAAAATTATGGAAAAACCAACTTCCTAATTGTAAAAATATTTAATAATAATGTTATTATAAAAGGTACTTTAAGAGCAATAAGTATTCAAATTTGGAAAACATGAAAATTAAGAATTGACTTCCTATAACTGTTCCCATATAATATAATCAAGAGGAAAAAAGGCTAAAAATGGTTGTCCTGAATATCCTTTGCAATTCATTTCAGTACAATAAGAACTGATTAGTTGTTATGATATCGAATATCTGAAAAAGGACCGGAAATCACATGACATCATAATATTGTTTTTTTGTGCCTCAGGTTGGCATTAGTCATTTTGCATTCGTATAAATCGGCTGGAAACTCATGTTTTGCGGGGCTAGACCGGCAAAAACTAGGAATTTTTAGTTTATCGATTGGCATCATTGAAATCATAAAGAAAATTTGTATTTTCCATAGAAACGGCTACTACTGTCAGTGTCAATTTTAAGTATCGCGTGTTACCAATAAAAAAAAATCCCTAATACCAAATATTTAAACAAATATTTTGTAAATTTTATTTATTTAAATAAACTTCGGCACAAAAAATAGTGTGTATTACACGCCTTGAAACTGTTTTGCGAGTACTCGTAGTTGCGGGCCTCGGCCTACGGCCTCTGCTCGCAAACCCTACTCGCACTCGCAAAACTCTAGTTTCAAGGCTAGTTATACAAATTACTATTTTTTAAATAATTATAAAAGTTCCTTTCATATAATGTCACTCTGTTATATAAAAAATATTGAAAAGCAGTTATAGTATAAAATCAAAGTGATGTTTATGGACTTTGGTATACTAAAATTCTGTAATTAATTTTTTTGAATGAATTAACTACTATTTCAGTACACATTCTTATGTTATAAATTTTACATTTCGTAAAAACAGTCAAACATTAAGTTCACAAACCAGTATAATAATGTAATTATAGTTTCCAGTTGTGGGTGTCTTAATATGAATGAACCAAATATTTTTACATTATAAACCTATTTTTGTGTAAAACCGTTACCACTTAATGGGCATTTTGCAAATAAACACTAATTCGATTAACTGTAAATGTATGCATATTTCATAATAGAATATTTAACACGTGTGAGGAGAATATATTTATGAAAATTAATTCTAAATAGATAATTATAATCTATTTGTAAGCATCCAAGCTTCATAAATATATCAGTTAAAGTGAAGAGGCACATTTCTGTGTCCACCCACACTAAAAGCTGTCTTACAGTTAAAAACCGGTCATTACGGCCCTGAAAAAGGAAATCCAATCCTGTATCCGCTGTTTAGAGTTATGTAACAACTCATAATTACAATCATGAATATTAATGTTCAATGTTGTATTAAAAATATCGGTCTAATATGAAAATCACCGTGTAATAATATTCAATTATGTCGTTGCTCTAAGTTTAAGATGACTGCCTCTCAATGATAAATTGAAATAATTTAGGAAATCAATTTTATGAGTACAATCTAGACCTTGAGCGTACGTAGAAAACTTAAGTTAGTGGTTATTACCACAATGCCCCTGTGGGGCTACTTACACTTATAGGAAGTGCTACACAGAGTTAATCTATTTTCTATTTTTAGTTTAATGTTGTATTACATCATATCAAACTGACAGTCATATAAAATTTTATATTTATCGTACGGATTCAAAATGAAATTAGAATATTTTAATGCATAAGTTTATTTACAAGTTTCACTGTGAATAAAATCACATATAAACAATATTCAGTAATTTAGATATCAACACTACTTATATGAAATGTAAAAGTATTTTTTCTACTCTTATATATGAAAATAGCCATTTTTCCATGACATACTCTACATGAAACTTCAATATTTTGTCTACTGCGAAAATAGTCATATTCTCTCTAGAGTGAAAATATCAAAATTTCAAATTTCTGGTTTTCTTCGTGATTGTTTTAATGAAAACACTATATGCACTAAATTTACATAAATTTTCAATATCAATTCATTCACTTTTCATGACATATTTTATATATAAAGCTTAAAATAGTTAAAATAAAAACTAAAATATAATTTTGACGTTTCACTTGAAAACTGTCAACTTAAATAATTTAAAAAAAATTTGTAGTTTCTAATCCAATTTATAAATTACAGAATCGTAGAAAAAATAGTATTTACTACTCGACATGAAATACGTTTTTTTTTCGTTCGTGAGATTGCCTCACTCGCTGCTACACAGCTCGTGTACAATTCTCACCTCACGAAAAAAAAACGGTATTTTCATGTCTTGTTGTAAAATATACTATTTTGAGAATTTTTGGGAAAAAGTTTTTTTAATGACAATCATTTAGTCCAAAAATTTCAAACATATGTAGACTCGCCTCTTGAAACGCACTTACTTTTATTCGCTTTGCGAATAGGTAAAGTAGACATCCTACAGAGTATCTAGAGACATGTTTTTGGAACTAACATATCAGCAGTCACTCTTTTTGGAAATCCTACAGCATGGTGTTTTGACGTTCTAGGTTTCTATGTAATCAATTCTTTCGACTGCTCCTAACTCTGCCTACCCTTAAAATTTCGTCTACTCCAGCTTATGGGACGGATTTCCTCATTTCTAATTTTGTCATTGAGGTTCACACAAAACATGCCGTTCTCAATTACTCTCTCTGTTATCCTCAGCTTCGTCATGATCTGTTTTATATGACAAGACTGGAATGATGCATTTAGAAACGTCTGTTTTCAAACTGTTAAAAATACTGCTTTTTTAAGTACACGACAGTACCTGTTCCTATATGCTGACTATTCGACTAACTAGTTCGTACGAAAACATTAAATGTTTAACATTACATTTGACAAACTATCATAACGTAAAAGTAACAACAGATATTTACAATACAAGTGAGGGAGCATTATTACTATATACGTGTGAAATTCACACAACGAAGCTTTTATATTTTTCAGCAAGTTAATTAACAAATTAACTGACAATTGCTATATCTCCTGTTCTTGTTGGTTCAATTTTATAAACAGTGTCCTGCACGAAGTGCGCACTAAACGGCATTTCAAAAATTTTGATATAAATTAATTTTAGTATACAAAGGGGAGTCAAAAATAGAAAATGTCATTATGAATAAAGTACGTATGCTTATTTCATATGGTAGAAAAAAAAATAAGAATAAAGTTATTACAAATTAGAAGTTATCATGGAAAATTTCTTTAATAAAAATAGATATTTATGCTACAAGGAAGGAAGAGGATCACTTCCTTACGGGAGGAAGTGACTCTGACTCGTGTTCTTCACACACCTGTCCGAATCATCGAATTCCTCCGTTGTAGCATAAATATCTATTAATATAATGTATTTACTGGGTATTGCATTTTTTTATGACGCAGTATCATACCTAGTCTTTTGCAAATCATCATTATTTTCAAATCTAAAAGTACCTAACATTTCTATAATTTGGAGTATCTTAGATATTTAGTTTGGATTCAGTCAAATATCATTTTATCAACCGACTAATTATTAAAATTTTAAAATAATTGTTTCTGCAAATTTTTATATTGTTTATATTACAAAAGAGAGAAAGTGTACTTTTCAATCTTGGCCATCAAGTTGTTGAATAACGCTCTAACTGTCTCTATAATATACCTACAAATCTGAATCTAAGTCATGTATGTAAATTCAGATAATTATTATTCATCTTAATATTTTAATATTTAAGTATAACCATTAAGATAACTAATACAAAGAAAACCGCAACTCGTCAATTTCATTAATACATCTCCGTATATCACCAGTTTTATCCAACGAAGCGTTACGAATTGTTTATTGCAGAAATAATTATGGTAGCAATTAATTGAACATTGAAAAACACTTCTCACGTAACAGTCTGGGCAGGTGTTTAGAAGATCACATTCTTGTGATATTCTCAAGAATCTGTTGGAATCAACATATTCTCATGTGTATAGTAAACAGGTCTCAGTCAAGAAGCATCTCTGATTTCTTTTGACAGAAATTTGACGTTATCAATGACCGGAAGTTAGACTAGTTTTTGTAAAGGCGCAAAACGCTAAAGTCGTGTGTCCACAAGACCAAACAAATTTCATTTAGTTGTAGTGTTGCAGAAGCAACGTGAAATATTTGAGTGACTAGAATTTCATGAGCATACAACGACATATAGCGTTAAATGGATTGCCAATTAAGTGCACAAATGCACAATGCTTTTGCCGAGTTCAAGTCTTTTTCTTCCTACACGCCAACATGATTCTACCAGTTCTTCTCGGGCAAGATGTGCTTTCATTGTAAGGGAACCCACGTAAAGTGGAATTTTAGCGAAAGTAAAAGTGAAGAAAAACGCACAGCATCTGAAACTGATATTTATTATATTTGTTATTTATTACTTTGTAGTTTTTTATGTCAGTGGTACTCCAGTGCCTGCTGTAACAGTCAGAATCAACAGAAGAATTTGTACCATAGTCAATAATAAAATAATACAAAAAATAACTTTCTCAATTTACGATTCAGGCGCAATATTTGCATGCTCTATATTAACACATTTCCATGTAGCATACCTAGATAAAATTTCAAAAGCAAAACACGAATGAATATTCTAGTTTTTTATTCATTACATTATTTATTGTACTAACTACAATAAATATTATTTATATCTAAATATACTTATACACTAGAACAGTTTAACAGTAAATGTAATGGTGAATGTTAAATAAAACACACACTATTCTTCTTATTGCTGCCTTTGTACGTGCCTCAATTTACATATCAATAAAACTACAAATAAATGTTTATTACCTATATATTTTTTCTCATTTCAATTTCACAGTGAATGTAAATGATTGATCGTGCCTCACTTGAATCAGTTGCAGTTATCAAGCGGCCTTGCTTTTTTTGTTCCTTTATATTGCGGTATAGCCATGTTTCCGGTAGAATTTTTCCCACTTTGAGTCATCCAATTCTATAAAAAAGAAAACTTGAATTAGGTATTAGATTACTCATTCACTCATGTATTGAATAAATTCATTCAATAAATAATAAATGGTTATTAGGAAATTTATCAATAAACAATTCTAAAGTAATGCGTAACAAATTTTGTTTATATTATTTGTCTAAAACCATAACTTATAATTTGATTATTATTCATTTTGAAGAAATATTATTTTGGTGAGTTAGATGAATTTTTGGCACTGATTAAGGTAAGAATGGGAGTATAAATGAAATTTTGTTGGTAGAATATAAAAACGTGAAAATAAAATAATAATCGTTTTTAGAATAATAGTTTTAGATAATTACTGTTAATTTAATGCTTGCAAGGCCGGGACAGAAAAAAAAATTGAAAATGGTCTTATTTATAGTATTATTGAGTAATAATGAACTCAAAAATGCCTTTATGTAAATTTAATTTTGAAAGGTTGTATTCGTATAACCTTATTTTGACAATAACATTCTCTAAATTTTAATCGAATTATATATGTTCCAATTGGCTAGCGACAATCTTTTTCAGTCCAAAATCTGAAATTAATTGACATTACAATCCATCTTACAAAATCCTATTAAAATAAGTAAAAAGACAATGGCTTATCATCCTCAACTTTGCACTAGCACTAGCACATTCAGTTTTGATTAACAAAACAGCTCATATACAAATTTGCCATAATAGTCCAGTATATTTAGTATTTATTATTGCAATTCATTGGGTAAGAGAAATTTTCTTTGCCATCGTTAGGGTACCACATAGAAAGCTTAAATCCGAGTTTTCGACCATCAACCACTTGCAGCTTCTCCGCCATCTTGAATTAAGGGGTTAATTCTTATCTCGCCAATAACAGCCGTATTTTTTATTTTATCGAATTCTACAAATTTGCATACTTGATATTTTTTTATATTTTGCGTATTTAACGAGTAATAACGGATTAATTGAAACAAAAGGGGGTTGAAAATTTTTTCTGGTCGGTTATCTTTTTTTCCTTCAGCGCAATCGCAAAAATGTTCATGGAAAATATGTTAAACACACAATTACCTACAACTTTGATATGAAAAATTTTTTCATGCGAGCAATTGTATACTTACTGCAGCGCCTGGAAATTGCACGTATCGTCACTCGGCAGTAGTACAGGACATCTAGACTTTACTGGGAAATAATTCCGAGACGAATTTGGCTTCCGATTTTCGAAAGTGTTTAAGTATACGAGCCGGAAAACACATTTTGCACAATTCTGCCCGGTGGTGAAAGGCCGCCATCTTGTTTTTAAGAGTAGTTTTAGTTTTTCGCGCATAAATCGCGTATTTTCGATTTTAGAAGAAAATGTTTCAATGAAATTAATTTGTAAATTGAATTCTCTACAAAATAGACTTTTTTCGCTAATTGAAATTGTTTACAAGTTAGGTACAGCATTTTGTTACACGGAATTACTTTTTGAAATTAACAGAAATAGTTTTGTTTACGTTTACGTGCACCTGTCTCGAAAAACGCGACTGTCTGAAAAAGTGCGACTATCTCGAAAATGCACCAAACACCTGCCTGGAAAATTGTATGGAGAATTCAATTTTCAACAAAATTACATAGAAAAAATTTTTCAATCCCATTTTTTTCTATTAATCCGTTACTACTCGTTAAATACGCAAAATATGAAGAAATATCAAGTATACAAATTTGTAGAAATCGTTTTTCTTGTTAAAAATGGTATCGACCATTTTTTCGATAAAATCAAAAATACGGCTGTTTCTGTCGAGATAAGAATTCACTACTTAATTCAAGATGGCGGAAAAGCTGCAAGAGGTTGATGGTCGAAAACTCGAATTTAAGCTTTCTAGGTATATGGTACTGTATCGATGGCAAAACAAAATTTTCTTACCCAATGAATTGCAATAATACCCATAGGAATCTGACTAACTACATTGGACTATAATTTCAAATTAAAAGTTGCAAATGCCCATTCTAAAATATTAATTACAAAAAATATATCTTCATAATCCAACAATTGACAGAATTTTATAAGTAAAATGCATTAAAATAACACTTAATAAAGATATTGGACAATGTTTCTTTTTCTACTCTTAGATATAAAAGGTGTCTCGAAATTAGTGGGTAATATTTCTAGGACAGGTTGTACTTGTCAAAATAAGACGAAAAGTTTATATAAACATGACTCGAAAAATGCTTCCCAAAAGAAGGACCCTAAAGAGGAGTTTTCTGTACTGGATAAATTATGCCCCGTATTTTTTATAGTTTTTAAATTTTTCATATCAAATTATGAAACTTGGTTTATTTTTACACAAAAAAGGTAGTCTCAGACGGTCTTTGAATCTTCAATCGTTTTCGAGTAAAATCTTTTTGAAAAAAGCACGTCCACAAAAACTAGACTAATAAAAATAAACACAAAATTGAAATTTGTCAAAAGTAGGCCATGGATTAAAATTTACTCGTTTAACATTTCTTCGTCAAATATTGTCTACTGCTGTTTGTAGCAAAATCAGACACAATAAATAAGAAAATGCAAAAATTTTTCAAACCAAGAGTTCGCTAATATCCATTTTGTGTACGGATATTCTAATGGAAGTTCTTTTGGTGCGGTACAGGAATATTAAAGACGTTTTCCGTAACGGAGAACTCTTGTGGGCAAAGTATTTGAGAAAGTTCACTTCAGCAAATAGAAGATAACTCTCAAAGTCGGACTCAGAGCATTGGCTAGAATCGTTGTCTTCTATTTGCTGAAGTGAATTTTCCAAATCATAATCCGCCATAGGCTGTGATATAAAATTTGACTGTATACTTTTGACAACTTATTATAGAAAAGTAGGTTCATATTCCTAAAAATAGAGTTTTTACTTCTTTTAATATGGCGCTGAAATGTCTTTGTAATCTGAAAACTACAGTCAGCCTTATATAGTGGTAATCAGATTCGAAATCGTAGTCTCATCATTTGTATGTGTAATAATTTGATTTCTGTTTTTAGTTTCCAATATAAAGCCATAAAGTCCCGGTAATTTATTAGGTATTTCTTGACAGTGATCGACAATTAGTTTTATATTGGAACATAATTAAGACACATAAAAAACCTTCAAATTAATTTAACATTTTGTTTAAACAACAAATAGGCTGACATGTTTTATAGGCATTAAATAAAATTTTATTAATTGGTAATAAACATTCAGACGCAAAGGAGTATCATGCTGGGATTTTTAAATATCAGTCAGTTTCGTAATCGTGATCTATTTAATTAAAGGGCAATTTAGATCAAAGTGAACCGCGTGTAATAAATACTTGCCATAAATTACCTACACGGTCCAACTGATAAATACACTTCTTTATACAAAAAATACTAATGAACTTTTATTTTATAGGTATTAACCTACACACAACTGTTATTGAAAATAGAAAAACAATTGTAACAAAAATATATATGGTTGCAATATTTATTTTACTGCTTTGCTTACTGTATTAGGCATGTATTGTTAAATAAATAACTGCAGGAATTCTGTGAGTGGGAATTGACTTATTTGTGTTGTGTGTTTGTTACTCTACATGCCGAATACGATAATGATTTCCGTATTATAATTTTAATGTTCTCGAGGTGTAGCCTATAAACCAAATTTCAAAATTTTTTTTTCAAAATTTTGTCTTGATATTTTTTAAATTAAATTGAAGTTTGAACCAAATTTTCACTGCATTAAAATTTCTATCAAAATGGGAACGAGTTTTAATCAAAGTAATTAAGATTGAACTGTTTCGTAAAAATTTTAATTTCATTATAATATTATGTAGGTAGGTAACGTAACGTAACATACCTGTTGTTTCTTCTTGTATATGTAAATATAGTAAGCGATATACCTAATTATCTCTAAAGTCTAAACAGTATTCAGAATCCGATGTACCTATTTATCTATCTATAGTAACCTACTTGTGCTAATCAAACATAAATTACAATTTTCAACATTTCAAGTTATTTGATCTATTCTATAAAATAAGATGCATTTCGTAAGCACAATTATTTTACTTCTAAACCAGATTAAACCGTTCTGATAAGTGAAATACGATATGTATCAGTAAATGTATATATAAAATGAAAAGATAAAATCCAGACAGCTAATTTCGTATTCAACATTTACGTCTAATGTTGGTGGCTTACTGCATAATATCAGTTTAAATATACACATTACACAAATACAAGCAAGTTTAAGTGACAGTTTGGGCATGTTTAAACACAAATACTGGAGATTTTAATTAGAGATTAAACGAGGAACTTGGTAGTTTAACTATAGAGATCGGTACTTATGCGATTAGGTGCCAGGATATTTTTCCAGGTGGTACATGTTAAAAAGTCAGAATTTTATTTGTTTATTTTGTGATTTAAAAATTTCCAACTAGAATTGTAAAACTTTTATTGAATGTTTCAACGAAATGTCTAATAATAAGTAATTTGCATTAAATTCACTCTTGATTTGTTTACTGCTTATTCTGGAATATTTCTCAAGAAAATTCCTAGTCTATTAGTGAAATTCTCAGTATAAGTACGGTGTTAAAGCTAAAACCAATCAAATTAATAATTTCCTTAATTAAAATTTTATATCCCTAAGAAGTTATAGCTGACTTATATGATAATATTAAATACTATGAGCGGAATTATTGATCACTCGTAAAAATGTTTAATGCATAATTTTTAAAAACCATAAACATCTAATTATGCATAAATAAAAAATTTCAGAAATCATTTTAGTTAAATAAATAAAAATAGGTCTATATTATGTAAAAACACTAGTGAACTTGTACTATGTATATTAAATTTAAATTGCAATAAAAATGTTTGTAAAGTACTCGATAAAAATTTAATTTTAAAAATATAAATTATGAGGAAACTTTATTTATAAAGCGACACGAATGGACACAAGAATCCTTTATACGAAATAATGCCATGTTTCAAAATATACCAGCATATTTACCTTTGGTGTGTGAAACGGTAAATTTTGGTGAACTCAATAAATATCAGACGTCCGTCTAGGTTCTGATATCTATAATGTCAAACCCTTCAATTTATAAATTCTTGTAGACAACTTTAATATAAAAATATCACAAATTATGTAAAACTAACATATTTTTATCTCTTACAAGTAAGTAGTTTACACCTGCCTATTTTTGGAGATTTGTACTCCATCAAAATTTTTTTTATTTTAATGAAAGTATATTGGAAGTTAGTTGGCAAATGACAATGAAAGTTTAAATAAAAAATAGTTATTTATGTATTAAGGGCATAATCAGGAGATTATGGGTTGAGGGAATGTTTAAAGCCCGACGATTGAGGACTTTTAATTTTCCGAGGGCCATTATCGACCAATTATGACCATTGTATATACAACGTTTTATTCTATTTTAGTTTCTAAAACATTAAAAAATATTTAATATTTCCGGCAAGTTTCTGACAGTTGTGCCGATACGAATTTTAATATTGTTTAGGTAGTTGATTATTTACGCCTTGAATACATCAAAATTGACAGTTTGCACACAATGACCCAGTGGCAAATATAGGTCGCAGTCGCAATCATTACTTAGCAATTTTTTATTAATCGGGCCATAAAGTTCACTTCACGCCCGTATTTGGGGCCTATAAAGTAGATTATGGGTCTAAAATAGAATAAAATAAAAAACTTTACGAACGCAATATAATAGTGAGAAACTTCTTTTGTAACCACTGATGAACAATTTTTAGGAGTTGAGGGCTATCGAGTTTCTCAAGAAGTTTTCAGGATTGAAGAAAGTTGACAAACAGTAATTAAAATCATGATTAATTCGAAAATGAGAATTTGATGTCGTTTATTTTCCCATAAATAAACACACTTTAATTCTTCTTGTACTATTTTATTTTGAAATATTTTGTATTCAAGACTAAGTAATACCTGCTGTAGATTCTGTAATTAAATTCATAATACTTGTTCGTAAGATGGCCACACCTAATATCGTTTAAATATTTTTGAGTGGTGACTTTGAAGAGTATTTGCAATTAAATTTAGAGTTTTGTATTACTTCCATATAGGTATACATTACAGCAACAGTTGGTACAGCAACGCAACGCTGTTACTAATTTGAAAAATATTTATTTTGATGGTTACAATACAATATATATATATTTTTTTATTAATTACCTATACGAATAGTTACAACTGAATTATATACCACGCCGTGTGGAAGAATGTAACTGTAGTAGGAAATTTTCCTATAACAATTAAATTTTATATAGAATAATGACAATAACAAAAACTATTCCCATCATCCACGAGTAAAATATTGTATTTCTGCTACTCTGGTGTTTAAAATATGGACAGTTTTTCAAAAATAATAGTATCACAAGTTCTGTGGCACAAGCACACGTTTCACAGTTACGTGACGTGATACAATCGGATCCTTAGCTGTAGAAGTACAAGAATCAACCAAGTGATGACACCGAATGCAAATCTACTAAGTTCTCCAGAATCAGATCACGTTATAAAATGCTATGACAATCTCTGCGATACTATAAGAAAATCTGGCTTGGTAGGTACATTTAATAGCTCTCCACCCTCATTCTTAATCTCGTCGATTGTTATTGTTTTTGTTTAATGTCTCAACAAATGCAACATTTCATAAGGACGTAAAAGTGTGTGTGCAGAGCAATTAAAAAACAAATATGGCAAGATAATTCTACACCCACTTCCGCATAGGTGAGAGCAAAGCCCATATAAACGTCAAGACTATAATTTAAATAAATCAAACTGTTCTCCGGGTGATAGGCCACTGGGTTACTTTAATGCACAAGCCATTAAATGAGTGGCCACTGCCAGTGACCGTTCAGTCGGCTGGTCGGTCGGTCGGTGCAATATCATTGATTTATAAAGTGTTTTAGAAGCCAATGTATTATGAGGCGTGGCCACAAACAGTAATGTCTGTTCGGGTCAAATACTGTGGTAATTGAATGTTGTAATTTACTTTTACATAAACTAAATCATTTGAAACTATTTGAACGCCTAAGCTTTATGGTTCAGCCTTTAAGTGAGTATTTACATATGCAACTGTGTGAAATCCGGCATCCATGTAATGGTTAATTTGTTACGAGGAAAATTGTTAATGAATGGTGGGATTAAGTACCAACAATTATTCCCTTACCTGCTGGTTTGATTGTAGGAAAGCAGTTCAAAGGACAAGTTTGCTGAATTACTTTCGTTTCGCATTCTGACACATTTTCCAAAAATCCTTATTGTTAACTTCAGGAATAGTAATAAAGAAAGTAGCTTAAGGACACGAAGATAAATTTATACTCGTACTATAAATCCACTATCCACTTCTATTTGACTGAATGATATTTATCATAAATGAGATGATTCTTTACTTCGATATGGAATTAAAATGATTTTTATGAAAAAATAATTATTGATATTAAGTAGGTTCAGAAGAAAAGAACCCATTTTAAGTTTATTAAAGAAGTAATTAAACGCAAAGTGTTTTTTTCCTAGGGAGGAAAATGATTACTTTCGAACATAGAATCAGGGCATGTAAAGTTTATTTTATACTACGCTCGTAGAATAATTTGCTTTATTGTACCAAAATTCTATTAAAAGTCTATTGAAAATTATTTTCAAAACAGAAATTTGAATTTGATATTAGAGAAACATCGCTATTTATTTTGTTTCACTCAAATTAAAATTCTAATTCCAATGATAGGATATAACTTCTAGATAAAGGTGTTTATCAGTATTAGATTCACAATTTGCAAATGATGTGAGACATAGATATCTTTTTTTTTATTTTTGAAGCAAAGAACAGAATTATACCAATTTCGATTATTTTTCTGTTAATAATAACGTTAATGGATTTACTTATATCCCATTCCACAAAACGCAGTTTGTTTATGAAAATTTTTATTGCAAATTGTTAAAAGTTTTAAAAATTTAATAAAATAATATAGTCCTAAAGCTGAAAAATTTCATTACCTCTGCGGAACTATCTTGTGGTGCATTTAAGGCAAGAGTTAGTTAAACTTCTAAATTAATGCATTTCTATCCAGCAAAATTGTCATTGTCAATCTTCATTATCTTACCAGGAGTAAAACAGATTTAAAATAATTTGTGTTTATATAGTTTCTAAGAATCTGTAAATGTCAGGTTCTTCATCTAGTGCAAGTCCAGTTTTTAATTATTTTGAAATTTTTATTTTACAGGTAAAAGCAATCTTATTGTTGTTTACCATAACTTCTTTCGCCAATTGCAAAGAAAGCTTCGCAATTATTCCAATTTAACAAAAATCATTGGAAAGTGCTTATTGAAATAAAAAAAAAAACAAATCTCGTGGTTTGCATTTTAAACTACAAGAAATCCTGCATAAGACTTTTTACTGATGCAAAATATAACCAAACCAACCTACTGAAACACTTTGTAATAATTTATATTGCATCAGTTTATTTCAACACAGACGGCTATATCAGTTGTGGAAAATTCACAAACAAACTGTGCCATTTTGCACCTTTTACATGTGTCACTGGAAATTAGTTGGGTATTATCTGTAAGCGCAAAGTCAAGTCTCCTACACATGCCTTAGGGCACTTCTCTGTACTCGTACCTTTGCCGGTGTAAATCACTTCACTGTTTCACCTCCACCATTAATATCTGTACCTGCTAACTGGAACACGTTGCAATCTGTTTAAAAATTAGCAATGGAACTATGGACTGAATATGTGTGTGATTCCCGATTATGTGCAATGATATGTGGGTGTAACAGATAGAAATTGATAAATGCAAAGAATAGAGTGGTAATTTATCATGAATAGGGGGACTGGGCTATAGATATAAAATATCAGGTGTGTTATGGGCATGCTATAAATTATCTTTGATCAAATCGCAGTAGTTTTTACTAAGGTAATTAATTAGTTTCCAAGAAGTTAGTTTAAGATGATTATTTGTTGCAGTACAGAGTAAGTATTAATTACTCTGTGTTGTTTTAATATAAGAACACTTAAGTAAAACTTAATTACAAATTTACGTACTACAAATTTTTCATTATAGAAATGTCCTATTGTTTTTTACCAGTTTTTGTAAACGGAAACCTAACCTAAACAAATTTTACACTTATTTTCTTATAGAAGGTATTTAAAGCAGCATGTAAACATAGCAGATTGCTACTGGGTGGTCAAAAAAAATATTGAAGTGTATACTATACTAATTATCAGGTACCTACATAAAAGTTTTTGCTGCTTTGTTGTCTCGGTTAAAGTTTACGGCTCCGCTTTCGCTGTAGATATTACAAGTTTTAAAGTATAGGTATAACAGTTTTCGTTAAAAAATACTCCTAATAAATTAGAGCGGTGGGAAAATGTTTCCATAAGAGTCCACCTACTTCTTATTTTCCTTCTCTTAGGCACCCGGAAAACCCTTATGTGGAAATAGGTTTAGGTAGTATATTTAGAATAATTTTGTCCTAAATTTAAAGCAGTATATTTATGTGACTCATTTTCAAAATAATTTTGGATAATAATAATGTTGAATGAAGTAACAAGTATTAAGTAAGTACGAATTATCTACAGTGGATCCCTGAAAATAGCTCGGGGTAGAAACACTTCTATATTTTTTCTCGATGAAAGGTCACTCTTGATAAAATTTTTGATTGTCTTGAAATTAATTATTACTAATAAAAGTTTTTAAAAGAGAGCTCAAAAATGTTAAGAAAATCTAATTATAAAATGTTCCTTAAAAATTACAATTTAATTTAGGGTGTACCTAAATTGAAGTTCTGAAATTAATAAAACTTATTTTTATCTTAAATACCTATATAAAAAAAATAAAAAAAATATTAAAATTTTGAATTCTTGTTAATTTCAAATTCAGATTTAAACTATTTACAATGATATTTTTAAAATCACAAATATTTACTTTGTTCTTGAGAGTTATTTCGTTTTTGAAAAACAAACTTTAAATCCGACACCCTGTATACGTTAGAAAATTTCTTTTAAGACCTTATTTTAATTTTTGGTACTAAAAATAGATTTTATTGCAACAAACTTTACAAATACTCGGAACAATTTTTGTGGCATCCAATTA
Source organism: Pediacus dermestoides (assembly GCA_963942485.1). Taxonomy (NCBI): domain Eukaryota; kingdom Metazoa; phylum Arthropoda; class Insecta; order Coleoptera; family Cucujidae; genus Pediacus; species Pediacus dermestoides. Next base: position 29,265,233 of record OZ012625.1, on the reverse strand, counting down.
TTACTGAAACTTCTGTTCAATATCATTCCCTTTGTTAAAGCCGCATTTTAAGCTTCCCAGGGGCTACAGCGTCCAACAATTCTGGCTTACCATGTATAACAATTATTAAATTTCTTATCAATTACCTACTAACGAACAATAAAAAATTACAATTTGTGGCTAAAACCTATCAACTTCACCGCCTTAATATAAAAAAATGAAATGCGAATCCTTTATCTGTAAACTGCAGCAAATTGATAATTAATAATCTGCTTAACTCGGTGAATCTGATGCCATATCTACTGTCGGTCCCATTCATGAATTTAATTTGATTTTTTGATAATTCTTCTATTATTCACAAATTGATCTGTGTCTTTTATGTTTGTAGAAGCCGAATGTACTGGAATCGGTTTTTATGACACTATCAAATAGATATTAAGTCACAGTTTATTTATTTTAACTTTTTGGCCCTCGGAAAAAAGTCGGCTAATAATATTTTAAAGGAAGATCATTATTATACCTGTGCGGGCGACGGATAAAACTAATTGTAGTGGATTGTAGGAAAAAAGTTTATAGGTAGCAGCTATACCTACTTTTATTCTATTCTTCTATGAAAATCCAGTTTTTGCTTAAATGGAGAACATTTTTTTAAAGTTACATCTAGACACTACAAAACTGACTATTTTAATTAACTCGTCTATATAAAAATGAAACTGTACATATTAAATGTTGCATCTCCTAATAGAAACCCTTTATGTATGTTAAGTACATTGAGAATAATTTATTGTTTAATATTAATAAATTATTATGCGAAATATGAACATATTTGACAGAGAATTTATTTGCAGTGTCGGCTATAAAGACCAATAGATCGTGTAGAATACACGCATTAGCAGCATTCCTTTCTCCTAATCCTATAAATTTCAAACGAGTACCCGACGACAATCTTATTTTAAGAAAAAAAACTATTAACTAATAAAATATTACACAGGCATGCCTCTAAAGTTTGTGAATGCCTACTAAAATTATTGTATATAGGTAATTCAACAACTAATTAGTACAGTAAAGAAGAACTGCGAATATCCTATAAATTACAATAATAATTTACCCAGCTGAGTATGTGTCTCGATAGGAAAAAACTGTCTTTTAGTGCAGATAATTTACTTTCTGCTGGTTTTGTATTAGTAGCATGAATTTATGTGGGAATATCTTTGATGCAATTATTTTCTACTGGGCTTATTTTAATATACTAAGTCTTCCCAGGTAAAATAATTACACACTATGCAAATCCAAAATTTTAGAGATGACATCAGTCAAAACCAATATCAGCTATATCTATAGAATAATTATATCTGTGATTCTGCCTTTCTGAACAAAGGTTAGATTTTCCACTCCCTCTTTTTATATGTCCTAATAAACCCACAAGAATAATAAATTATTTTTCAAATTCTCCAAAGTTCTGGTGGCTGTACTAAAAAATCTTTTGTTAAAGTTTCACGAAAAGGAAATTTTATTTATACCCTGTTACATAAATCCGATTTTAGCTTGGTTTAGCTCTGGAACTGAGTTAATCTGGGATTACAAGTTAACGCGTCTTTCTGCCACTTTTGTTCAATATTTTCAATATATTTTGAAAACGCCTCGACCACAATTACATCAAGGCTGGTAAGGCAGAATGCTGAACAGCCTTAAGGGCAGCTAGCGAAGTATAATAGAATCTCCTTGGTCTCGGTCCTTGGTCATATCGGCATAAAGGGAAATGAAAAGGCAGATCGCCTAGCGATCTGGCCAACAAGGGCCAGAGCAACCGAAACCCTCAAGATGAGCAGAAGGGAAATCATACAAAACACTGAGCTAGTTACTAGTCACGGTGGTCTGAGATACCATCACTCAAAGACGGGACACGAGGTGGATCCAGGATGCAGGCTATGCGGTGGAGACAACGAAACTCCAATGCACATCCTTGCAATGTGGGAGGCTCTAAAACGTCTAATATGAAGCAACTAGGGAACAGCGACGCTGGTCCGTGAGTACCTATCCACCTAGATCCCCGCATATAACCCCCCTAGATTTCTTTCTCTGGGGTTAACTAAAAAAATAAAGTTTATGTTTACGCGTTCAATAATATTGAAGAACTAAGAGGAGTTGTTTGCAGGCATGTTCATGTCACAACATTCCTCAACACACGATTCCTCAACAAATGTTGGAACATTCTGTGATTTCGACTGTGGAATGATGCAATTTGTGTTTGGATCAAAATGGCAATTTATTTGAATATCTTAGTTAATAAACCTGATTAAACCATTATTTTCCATAAAATTTGTTAATTCTTAATTATTAGAACCAAAACCCTATTTTTTATCCAAGTTTGCTAGATAAACAATTTTTATTGCACAGCCAACTACGGTGATTGAGAAAAACTCGATTATAATTGACGAAACGACTTAAGACCCCATATGTGATACATTGTCGGAAAGGGAAAGAAAAATACTATCATAATTTAACAATAAACATGTCACGGTCCTTAAGAAAAGACAAAGTTGGAGCTATTTTCGAAAAAAATTGAAGATGTATAAAAATGTCAATTGCATATTTGGATTGTCCTTGAAAAAGTGCCTTAATAATGTGCAACTTTTATCACGATATTTTTCCTACCAGCTGAGTAATTAAATAAAAACTGAAATGCACAAGTTCAGTTTTTTGTTAATATCTAGTAAGCTATAGCAGGTATGTCAAATGTGTTTGTCGTATTGTATTAGGCCCAAGATGAGGTAAATTTTTTGTAATTTAACCGAAGTCGTATCTCTTCAAATAAGTGAGATCCCCATACTTAATATTTTTATCCTGGATACCCTGTATAGCCAAACATAATTTAATTGAATTTAATCTTAATCGAACTAAGTGACTAACATATAAACCAGAATTTCTGCAATTTCTTATTTATCTAAAATTGAATTTGTACGTATTTAGTATTTAGTGGTACTTAGAAACTATAATACACACCTAAACGTTTATAGGAGTCCAGGATTTTCTGTAAGAAATTTAAGGCTCTAATATAAAAGGTCCTTACCAATGTTTTCTGAACTATCTTTGTTTTTACAGCTTTGAAGTTGATAAAACAACATGATTATTAAGCATTTTATATAATTCAATGCATGATTGTAAAAAGTCTGGAGTGCTTGCATCTAGCGGTATCAGAATATAATATAATCTCGTGCCATAAATATTAAGCATTATTTGTAATGAAATGTCCTATGCATATCCATGGAAATGCCATGTTATCCACTTTGACACAGGATTAAAATCTGGGATAGTTAAAGTTGCTTACAGTCGAAGATCGTTCCATTTTCATTACGATTTTTGCGATATCCTTCAGTCTACCGTCAATTTAAATAATTTATAAATTCCTTCTAAGCAATTGGTTTGCACTTGCATGTAGCATAAAAACAAATGTAAATTACATTCAACTCTGTTCAAACTTATTTTTAACTTTCAACCGTCTCATTTGCATCCTGCTCAGCTCAACTATTCAACACTTCCATTTAAACACTATAATAAATAAAACGAAATAAATAAATATATATGAAATACGCTTAGTTTAATTGAAGTAATTAAGCTTTAATGCATTCTATGGTTTGTTTTATTTACAATAATAACATAGATATAGTGGATCATCGACCGCCTGGGTGTTCAATATTATTTTAAAAGAAGGAAGGTATTTAAATAGTTTTATACATGAGATGACTGTTCATATTACACTTGTTGCATAATGCGGTTGGAAATGCAAGTACTAATTAAAGATTGCCTATATGGTATTATGTATCACCGACAATTTGAATAGATATGTACACGTTGTGTACATTGTAGGTAGAAAGGATTTTCTAAAACTAGGCTAATTTATTTCTTATCATTAATTTACATCTAAAAAATCAGTAGATATGCAGGTTTTAATCGTTTCAGGGTTTTAAAATTCTGTTGTCGATTTGCAAGTTTTGTTTGCGCACGTGATTCATTTATTACTGTCCTAATATAGTGATAATGTTAAGTACTTTTAATTAGAGAATTTTATGAAAGAATTTATGCCTAGAACTATGTGTGGTATTTTATTTGATATAGTATAATAAAATTTGTACAAAAAGTAATTGACACTGCACGATCCATCATTTTATCACGCTATTGACACACTTTTATAAGACACTGAGTGTGTTTTATATGCTTGAGAATTGCTTCTGGATTTCCTTGTGGATTTTTAATTTAATTGACTTTTCAATCTCGCATATTAAGTAAGTGGAAAATTTTAATTTAATAATAGTATATTAAGTATGGAGAACGGTAACCCTTAACGTTCGACATGCTTATAACATTTTTTGCACGATCCGTCAAATTCACGTATTTATGGGTTTAATAATTAAAGAATAGTAACCAAATTAAAATTTGTTCATGTCAAAGTGACAACTATAAAATTATCTAAAATGAAGTGGCAAAACTTTCATATGTCATTACTTACCGATCAGAAGGCGATAATCTGATCGGTAAGATACTTACCGATCAGTAATTTGTAAACAAAACCTACTATTCATTTAATTAAACCAGTAAATACGCGAATTTGACGGATCGTGCAAAATAGTATATTAAGTATGGAGAACGGTAAGGGATTTTTGCCGTTCGACATGCTTATAACATTTTTTGCACGATCCGTCAAATTCACGTATTTATAGGTTTAATTAAAGAATAGTAACCAAACTAAAATTTGTTCATGTCAAAATGACAACTATAAAATTATCTAAAATAAAGTGACAAAACTTTCAAATGACATTACTTACCGATCAGAATGCGGGAATCTGATCGGTCAAATTACTTACCGTTCAGTAATTTGTAAACAAAACCTACTATGCTTTTAATTAAACCAGTAAATACGCGAATTTGACGGACCGTGCAAAAAAGTATATAAGAACACTTAGAATAAATTTACTAACATGCAATGATGTACACAAAAAATATACAATCACTCCTATATATTCTGTGACTTTTTAATCACCGTGTCTATTTACCCACAAGTTTGTTGCTTAGTTATTATACTCGTAGCAACAACTGTGTTTAAAAAGTTGCAGAAAACATCAGGTGATAATAATTAAGTTAAAGTGTTTAAATTCTTGTAATAAAATAGGGCGATTAAAGTAGATGATTTAATATAAGAATTTAATATAAGAAAATAGTACATTATACAAGAAGGGACAGAAATGAATAATTTTCCTTGAGGTGTAATTGGTCGGTTGGAGGCTAGAAAGAATATGCTCATTATAATATCTTCATATAGGCACATATTTATTAGGTTTGTTAATTTGATGATGACTTTTCTAGGAAGATTCTCCACTTTACATAATAATACACTGAAAAAAAATCGTAATAGTGCGAACTGAATCGGACAGTTGACGGAACTATAATCTGGTTTAAATAAATGTTAAATATTTGCCAGAAATATATTCGCATAGTTGTTTGAACTTTTGGATGTTTGTCTTGATTCGATTTAGGTTCATTCTATTTTCTTGTATTGTCTTTGGAATTTTTTTGTTGTTCCTTCAGAACTGTATAAGTTGGAGAAAATAGTTGTTTATAGTTGACATAACTATATCGAATGTTTAAAATAAATGGAAACATAGGACAAAACTTCGAGTTAAAAGAAGTGCGTGTATTACACAGGTTTGTGATGGTGAGTATGTGGTCCACATAGTCCTTCAGCTAGGGGTCAAAAGGTAGGAAGTAAAAGCGGGATGACACGATCGACGCAGTGTTTTCTGAAGGTTTTTTGGTCGCTGAATCCGAATCCGTGAGTCGTTTTTCAATAAAGTGGTGCAAACAAAAGTTATTAATAATTTATTGTTTAAAACGCAATAACTCGAAAAGTATAGATTTTATCGAGCATTTTACCAAAAAAAATAAAAAGACCCTCCGAAAAGTTTATATGGTATTTTGTCATAAAGTCGCACGGACAAAAGTTATTAACAATTTATTGTTTAAATGTTTAAATTAACTCGAAAACGAAAAGTATACATTTTACCAAAAAAAATATCAAACGAAAGTTGTTCAAAATAAAAAGACTCCCCGAAAAGGTCATATGGTATTTTGTCATAAAGTTGCTCGGACAAAAGTTATTAACAATTATTTGTTTAAAATGAAATAACTCGAAAAGTATACATTTTACCAAAAAAAGTTTCAAACAAAAGTTGTGCAAATTAAAAAGACTCTCCTAAAATGTATGCTTTTTGTTCTTGTTTTTGAATTTAATGTTTTTATTAGCATATACCTATGTGCTGAAACCGTAAAAAGTTCCTAATTTAGATCTCAAATTTTGTATTGAACCGTCTTCATGTTTTCTTAATTTATGCTCACCCTGTATGTTTATAGTTAAATATGAGAGTGTTTTCAGAAGTTTTGAGGTAAGCAGATTTTTTGTAATTATCTTAGGAATGAAATCCATCATGAAAGTAAATTATAAATAAAATCGCTGTACAATTATGAGTAAATTTTTTTTCTGTGGAAGCAATAGTAACAAAGATATTTTTGAAAAAACTCATTTTGACTACCTATATCACCTACCGCCAATTGATATGAACTTTTTATATGTATATTACATACTACAATTAAACGTGGTATGAGTTAGCATAAAATTCTTTGGAATGAGTGCATGATAAATATTTCAATAATTTATATTTACCTCTAGTAGGTAATATTACAATTATTACCACAAACTTGCTGGTGAATTCATTCTTTAAGATTTTTCCAAAAAATATGCCAACAGTTCGGATTCCGAGTCTCCAGCGGTGTTCTTAGTTTATCACCAATCTTTGAATAATGTATATCATAATTCGTACATTTACTTTGACTCTCCTGGTAGTAAAGATGCACAGGCAAGTCTTGCCGCCTTCTCCACTTCGGAAACATCCATTTTCTAACTATAATTCGAATTATTCTTGTTTTGGGCATCCGTGTTCACTTTTTGTCATGAACAACCAATAATTCAAATTTCGTCTCCATAGCCACAAGGCATCAAAGTCTACTTAAATTAATGAAAGATGAATAAGTAAAAATAAATTTTTATATTATATGTGAATTTCGGGAATGTAAAAACTGTAATAAGTAATTCGGCAGGTATTTGTTTGACTTGTCTCAGACTTTATTGCAAACTCGTCCTCGACTAGTAAATATTACTTACCTACCTTATAATGCTTAAATATCTATTTTAGCATTTGCCTGCATTTACAGTAGCTACCTATACATTTTTTATTATTACTAATTGTGTGACTTAAATTTTCAGTTAAAAATGTTAGGTTTATATTGCAATATGTGTTTTTTCAATATTCCAATTTTTAACTTATTGAATTAAATATTTAATGTTCTACACTTCAATTGTGTCAAAACTATTTGCAATATCGGCAAATAACTGTACCAAAATACAAGATTATCCTACTCTGAGATATATGTAGGTAATAATAAAATTATTTGTATAATGTTAGCAGTCCATTTATTAGAAACAAATAATAGGTGAAACTAGATTGTTGAGATGAAAAGTACTTGCCATTGCACTGAAATACGTTATCACATCGGTGATTTATGAACTATAACACGCCCATAACCTGGGAATTCTGCTATAAGGCGATATGTATCAACCAGAAGAATATAACAATTTATAAAACGATATATTTAACATTATAACACCGTGCCGAGAAAACCAGGCATAGGCTAAATAATAAAATATAATTATGAGCAATATAAAGTCAATGTAATAAAACTTTATTTTACATTTAAATATACATTTCATTAAGCATTTGCGTAACTGTGGCTATGAATTAGGCTATATAGTAGTATATATTAACAGCTATAAATGAAAGAAAATATGAGTTTTATTTTACAACGATATAGTTTATCATTTTCTCAATAAGGAAGCTAAATATAATTTATATATCAAACCCTAGGTTTAATAACTGTTAGAATGTAATATAGTTGTAAGTAATAATGCATTATTTCCTCAAATGAATAATGACGTGAACTGCATAAAAAATTTCCGAAAGCTGCATTGGAATTATTAGGTCATTATTTATACATTCTTCAAGATGCGTCTAATCACAATTCTTACGTAATATATTTTTCCTGTTTGTGTTATGAAAATTGTTTGACATTTTCTTTAATGATGTTCACTAGAGCAGGTACAACAGCGGCAATGCGCAATATAAAGCTAGTATTAAAGAGTGTAGGTGTTTGCTCTAGTTTTGTTGCAATTTTTACAGCGAAAAACAAGCCCAATTTTTGTATAGTACCCGTAGATAACACGTCTAACGAACAAATCATGAAATCTCGTTTATACCACAAAGTATTCACGCCTTAATTGCAAATACGTTTAATCGGTGTGTTTATTAATCAATGATTAACTCCACCAATTGATTTATATAAAACCAGTTGCCTGGCTTGCCAAATTTTTAAACTGCATGTGAGAGAAATTATTTGCATTTAATTTCTGATTGTTTTAATTAGTTTCAGTGTGTATACTTAATTTTAATTTTATATATCACTTGTGGATAAATTAATTGCTGTTAATAATTCATTTTGATTTCACAATAACTTATCTGTACGGTATTCTCTTCACACGCAATTAAGACATCAATTTCACATTAATTAAATATTGAGGAAGGAAGGTTTTATAAATAATTTATCACGATAGGGTCTAATTTAGTTAGAATATTTGCTGTCAGCCACCGCTAATATCGCTAATTTATAAACAAGGGAAGTTAAACGAGTCCATACTGCTAAATGCAACACGTGTGGTACTATAAGGTATTGCCGATTGGCATGTCTGTAATTTATTGAAAATACATTAGGTATACCACTGCTTGAGATATCTCTAAGCAACATTTTTACACTTCCTTACAAACAGGGTTTTTGCAAAGTGCATTTCTCATGTTCCTGCACTAATTGTATAAAATTAATTTCAATATATTAAGACCATCACCTTCTACAATAATAAAATCTCTGTAAACGACTTGATATGCTGTTAATTTTTTCTTCCTGTCGGACAAACTGCAACAAAAATGCACTTGGTTGCAAAACATATCCAGAAAGTGGCAACAATTAATCATAGTACAATTACTTGATTGTTATTACTTATAAAGCTTACCGTTTGAATGTACGTATACAATTTTTTTCGACCGCAACTATTTGCGGGTCGGGCACGTACATACACACAAGTTGAACAAACAATTCATAATCACATATCAGAGATTCAATCTAATGTCATTAATAACAGCCCATTTACGTGGCAGGAGACTCAAATGTTGCCATAAGCAACGAACCTAACTAGAAGAGTATGTTCTTTATGTGATTATGTTATTAAGAAAATATTGTTGATACGTACAACGGCTTTTTAAATATTGCAGGTTGTTACGTACGTTAGTGTTTCATTATAATATTCTCACTGTGTAATAAATATGATTTATCGAGTTATACAAGGTGCCTCCGAAAGTTGTTTACATTTCTTGAGTATTTATACAAAATATTTTCCGACAATACACCGACGAATTTATTCAACAAATATTCTACCTCGAGATTTCGATTTTGAGTTCATTCATTAAAAAACGAGGAAAGAGACTAAAGGTGTGAGATTAGTTTATAGAGACAAAACTACTGAACTATACATTAAATGTTTATACAGTGTGCCAGTTTTCAAACGCCAATTCGGCCTAAAGAATAGATTTTGGTATCAGTGGAATGAGAAAATTATTGCGCATCGAATTACATCAAAAACTACATTATTTTCATTCATTTTTATTGAAAAATATTAATTTAAAGTTATATTTTTAAATATGGTTGCCATGGCTTTTCAAATAAAAATTTGTAATCTAGCTCAGGATGTCAACCAATACCAAAAACCATGGCAACGATGAAAATAATGTAGTTCTTGATGTCATTCGATGCGCAATAATTTTCTCATTCCACTGGTACCAAAATCTTTTCTCTAGGCCGAATTGGCGAGCAGGAATTCACAATAATGTTAAAAACAATGTTAAATCCGTATGTTCGCGTTTGAAAACGGACACACACTGTGTAGTCTATATTCCAATAGATCGAAATTACTGGTTAAATTTACATTTATGGTTAAGATTATTATTTCGAATATTAAACATTTATATTTACATATTTAATTTAATAATAAATTTCAATACCTCGCTAAGATCTGGTAAAATTTTTATGATAACATTATTACTAATATAGGTACCTACTTGTAATATGATAGGTTGATTTTGAAAATCTGATAATTAGGAAACTAAATTTTATCTTTAACAAATATTATGGAGAAAGTTCTGCTCGCACTCTTCAATTTTTTCTTTCCTAAGAAACAAGTAGGTAACGTCCATAGCTTTGAAAACGTTCGGCTAAATTTTCATATTCTGGGCAATCTTATACAACTACTTTCTACGATTTTCTGAAATATATTTTAAAGTAAAGATAATCTCATCAGGGATCTAATTTTAATAGGAATACTTATTGTTATAGTGTTGAAACTTTTTGAAAAGTACTTAGTCTTTATATTTGTAGAAAAAAATTGTTTTTACTTTGATGGTTTAATGAAAATGAAATAGGTAAGGGTAATCCGTGTTTCTAAAAAAAATTCATATTTGCCTTTTCTACCAATACAGCATTGAAGGTATCAGTTGATAGTGATACAAAACGAATAATTTATATTGTTCAGCTTTTTTGGCATCCTTTGAAACTTGTACACAGAAGTACCTACCTATACCATCTGTCCAGCAAAAAGTGCTTTACAATTTATTTTGCATATGATTTTATCCAATAATTAGTAATTTCCCTGTAGGTAACCTCATTAAAGCACGGCGGTAGATACTTAATAATTATATGTAAAAATATAGTTTGTGACCGACATTTTAACCTTAGAATAAATTGCAACCATCTTATCAGCAACAAGATTGAAACTCTAGGAGATAGGAGTGCATTCAGTGCAACAATAGTAGCAATAATTCACAATTCCCGACCTACAGCACAGTAAAATGTCAGTTTCCGACTGGGTATGCATACCTATACATGAGCATGCATCATTACTTACATTAATAAAAATAAATTAAAAAAATGTCCAAACAAAAGGCGCTGAAAAGTGCGTGGTCTTGAGGTGGACGGCGATAAAGTGGGTGTGATGGCTTAGTAACATACGCACGCGCAAAACAAAAACTGCCACGCGTAGATGTTAATAATTTATTAAGTCGATATGCCATGTACGGTGACAAGCAGTTACAATCAAAGGTAATGCGGACAGTTTGGTTTTCTTCGAGCTGCGTTCTTTACTTGCATATTATATCTGTGCATGTGTCTCTATCGCGCCGTAAGTACTTAAGAGGAAAAGGAATATACCACCACAGACAATAAATAATTAAACAGCTAGCGCACCAGCTTTGTTTCTAGTTTGTTTATGTGAACTACTTGGTAAATTATTTGCTTATCGTTAATTACTATCAAAATTCTTTATACATTCTATTGATTAGTTCAGTTGATAGTCTGCAAATTGTTAATAGAACCGCGGCCAGGATAGGCAGGACAATGACATGCAATTTGTAATAGATTATTATTCAATATTCAGTTATATTTTATTTGCATTTCTCAGTGGATTACCAAAAGCGGTAATGTATTGTAATGTCTGCCTTGTATCGTAAGCATAACTTTATTATTTTAATATAACAGAGAGTTCCAAGAAGCTTCAATTCTTCTATAGGTACATATGTATAACGGCTAAAACTTTGAAATATTTATTGTGTATTTTTGGATGTAATTTAGAATTCTATTAAAGTTTTACTGAAAAAACAATTTTGTTATTAAGATGTTAAATATGTAATGAATGTTTAGTAAATATTGTACAGTATTTTTTAGTCAAGCTTAGCAATAAGTGAAGTTTTTTACCATAGCAAGAAACTTTGTTATAATGGAAAAGCTTAATTTTTAGTTAAGTCTGGCTTAAAATAGTGTAGTTAGGCATTAAATATTTCTCAAATACAAATATGATCTGAAAATTATCGTAAAATATCAGAATACCTATGAAGCGCATCCACCAAAATTGAAAAAATCGTTCATGTGAGACTGATATTTTAAAAAGGGAAATTTTTAAATATATTTACCGCCAACACAATACAGCATCTGTTTAACTTACCTGAAAACTATTAAATTTTGATACATCAAATAAATAAACCGACAGACAATGACTCATTCACAAAGTAATTCTAAAATGGCAACAGAAGTAAACAACATATACTATAAAGGCATCACCTGACATTCTACTCTAGCATCAAAAACACTAACTGAGCATCTAATTTTCATACTAAGCACCACATTTTCTTTTTAACATCTAACCTATTTAGTACCAGGCGGGCAGGTAATAGACGTTCAGTTTAATAAACAATGGGAAACTTTGATGAATTAAAAAAAATATTTTTTTGACGTATATCGTTGATGCAGTACTAGGTTCTGGTTTTACTTACATAATATTAAAAAATCAAGGCCGGAGGCGGTTAGGTTGTTATTTGAGGTTGGTTTGATTTTTTCAGTAATTAATGCTCCAAATTTAAAAAACCTTAACTGTTGAATAGAGAATTAAAATCCCCCTCTACCCTCTTGGCGCAACTCGGACTAGGAATTTAAAAACCTCTCGACCTTCTTTTCCTGGGCGCAACTTGGACATTTTTTATAAAATTTTTATGCTTTTGACGCAACTCCGACGCCACCTAAAATACTTTATGTACACCTGCATTATAAAGTACTGTTTATGACGTACTTTTGCTTGTGTAAAGTGGGTCTTTATACACTAGTGTATAATGGCACTTTATTTTACTATTATTGTAAAATATCAATATATCAGCTGTCAATGTCACAATAAATACTGTCAGAATGAATTTATTACTGTCATTTATAATTTTGCTAAATAATTAAAAGGTAATTTTCGCAATTGAACATAAAGCTTTGTATGGAACTCGTATATGATCTAACTTTATTGACTCGTCCTATGTATTAGCCTCGCTCGCAAGCTCGCTCTGCCATAAAACAGACTCGTCAATAAAGTCATAGATTATATACTTGTTGCATAAACTACTATTACAGATGTCTGTTTTTTATTTATTTTTACACTCAGCTTCCGTTGCAAGGTTATAAATTTTGATGTTCAAATCTTTTTTAAATGCTTTATTGGTAAAAATAGTTGCTTAGAATGTCATACAACAGTTGGCAATTTTTACTTTTGTAGTGGCACAAAAGTTGATGCTCAGTCAGTATTTTTGGTGCTACTCTAGATTTTATAACTTGCCAAAACGGTAATAATTTGATGTTCGATTAAATACTACCCTTTTAAAAATTTATTTTATTTATTTATTTGCTCTACAGATCGTGTAGACTTAGGGCTACTAAATATCAATACTATTATTTTATATTATTATTAAGTACATGATTATATGACTATATGACACTCGATTTACTGTTACTTTTGATCGACCTCTTATTACCAATTAACTTTGTAATATAAAATGCCCTCGTTGAAATTGAAAAGGCAATTTTTTATGAACTCATATAGTAAATTTTTCCAAATAGCATGTTTTGAAATTTATTATTATAAATATTTAGCTTATAGGTTTTTAATTCTAATTTCTTAAGTAAATCAAAAACAAATTATAGAAAATGATTCAAGAACCCTAGTTAGATTTTTATTTTGTCTTAGTTATATTACATAATAAGGAAAGTTTGGTGCTCGTTTGGACTTTTGGTTTGGTTTTGTAGTTACAAAAAGATTAAGTTTAAAATAATTTTTGTACTTTTGACAATTGAGTGTGATTAAGCTTCACTCTCCTAATTACAAATATCCCGCCGATTTTTAATTTTCGAAATCAAACCGAGGGAAAACATGGTTTTGTGAGGAATAGTAGCTTTTTATTTCATGATATGACAAAATGTTATTAAGAAAGCTTGCGGAGAATATGAAATTGTGGAACTACACAGATATTTAAAAACGTCGGTTTATTTTTATGATACCGTTATTTTTCGGAAATATCGTACTTATCAACAAATTTAATTGTGAATAAATAATTTTCCTATTTGTTATTTTGCATAAAGAATCATAAGTTAATATTGTTAAATTGGGTGGTAAATACCATTTTAACCCATCCTAATATAACATAATTTAACAACCTAATTTAATTTTAGTAATCTTGTACTCGTATTCAAAACCTGAGTGAGAAGTTTATTTTGATCTTTTTACAGAGTAACTAATGCCAATAACTAGCCCAACCATTGCGTGAGAGGAAGAGGAACGCATGGTCGTACACCGTGCTCTGGTCTCTGTCCTTGTCTACATAGTCGGCTAGCTGGCATTAAGCTATATGTATTATGGTTCTGTTAATTACATTACATTAGTCACATTTGAATAGGAATGGAAAGATTTTCTTCCCTAGGGAGGAAAAGGTCTGTTTACTCTCGCATTTTAAGGTGAAAAAGACTACTAACAAGCCTATCAAAAAATAATGTCCAAGAATGAGGAGGAATGTAACTATAGCACAAAATATAACTTAATACTAAATTCTGCTTGACAGTAAAAAAGAACAAATTTTTACTAAAACGTTTAACTTTCCGAAAAAATTTCGGATCGAAATTCTTTAGTTATACCAAGTCTATTTAAAGGATATTGGTAAAACCATTTTATCAATATTTCTACATCAGAATATAGGCCAATACTAACTCAGAATTATTCCATATCCATATTTTAAGAAAAATTATAACCATCCCATTCGTGATATAATCCGAAACCCTGATTATATATAGGGTATTTCTAAATATGTGCAAAGAATTTTAGAGGCAATCTCTCAAACGATTTTCATATGCACATATTATGTCCAAAACTGCAAAGTTTTCAATTTACAGTTTACTCTTTAAAGTAAATTTATTGTGATTTATTATTATAATATTCAGTGGTAATGTAAAGTTAGTCAAGTATATGGAGGAAATAATGAGGACAACCTTTAGAAATAATACCAAATAAATGAGTAAAAGGTATGTATATTTTCACTATTTTCAGTATAGTATAAACATCACAACTCCCTATTTTCATTACTTCAAAATACTTCAATATTTTTGCAGGCATAATTTTTGTAAATATTATATGAGATTAGACTTTTTGATATATTTTTACAGCTGAAATGCAATGTGAGCCTAAAAGGACATTTTTTTCTAAAATATTCTTTTTGATATTACTGATGATATTAATTTTGCTTTAACGTTTGGACTCTGAAATTATATCTACCTACCTTATATGAAAATGTCATTTTTTTATGAAACATGAAATGCGTTTGCGTTTGGGTCATGGTGAATGTGTAGTACATGTTCCTACTCGTATATGGGTTGAGCCTTCTTCCGACATGACTAAAAGGAGTTACAAATCAAACAATGACTATACGTACACGGAATAAATGATTTATAGGATATATCAACGTATATTTAAAAATCGTCAAGTATAGCATTGGTAAAAAGTCAATAATTCTACCATACTGGTAAGTTATTTTATAATTTCTACAATTTATTTATTTATTCATAATATCTAGGAAAAATGTTTAAAAGATGATAATAACTATTATCACGCTTTATTGCGTGTAAATTGGTAGCAGGCTTTACCAACTCTTTACTAATAACTAATAACATAAATTTTATTTGAAATTAGACAAATAATCACAGCTACATAATATAAATAATTTGATTGCATTTAATAGGACAGGTATTATTAATATTATTTTTAGCAGACACTTAATGAATGTGAATTGAAGAAATAGAAATGCCAACTTAATAATTGGCGCCATATAAGATGATCGCTAATGCAGATTGTACAAAGTACCTAACTTCATTTACATAATTATTAAAATGTATAGGTAATACATTTCAGCAGTAATTATTAAGATACATTCTGGGTTTTATAATAGATGTAGGGCAATTAATCGAATTAATGTAAAGTTGCTTTATTGTATAGTTTTGTAATTTAACAAATCCTATCTAAGTCAAAACACAACATTTAATCTTAATACGAGATGAAACTTGTTCACCATAAATTACTCAATATTTATTTGTACAATATCTAAATTTAACAAACTTAATTTATTTCAAACGCGTTAAAATTATGGTCGTAAAATCACTTACAAGTCTCCGCGAGTTAATTGCTGATTTTTAACGATATAAATACGTTAAAACTCTAATTACGATGCAGTTCCACTTGTAAAGTGTGCCCAGTTGAATAGTAAGAAAGCAGTTCTTGCAGACGGTCCATAAAAAGAAGGATATTTGCAAATTTATTTGGTACCCTGACAAGTATGTAATGGAATCAATTTGGTGTAAATATGTGTAAGCAAAAAACTGAACCAATCGTTTTGTTTCGTTCAATAAAAACTAGTAATTGGCGATTGCCTTGTGTACATTCGTGTTTTTAATAATTTATATATTTATTGCACTTTTAATTATTAAGGACAATATAATAAGTTGCAGGTGTTTGTACTGTAAATCATAATTTTGTTCGTGTGTGAGTTTCTTATTAGTCTTGCGCTGTTCCGCATCAATGTGTTGAATGCAGATATTATAAATAATAAATAATAATGTGCATATTAAGATGTAAATCATCACTTACACGATTTATTGTTTGTTTAAATATTAGCATGTCTTTTACAAATGTCTTAGAATAACTTACTTCCCTAAACTCTTTAAAATAATTACGAGCTAGTAATCTAATTGGAATTCCATTTATAAAAAACCAATACGCCTTATAATCAATTTTACGAAATAAAAACGTAGATAAGAACTAATATGTTTCTCATAAGTCATAAATATTATATGTAACAGGACAAATAACGTATAATTATAGTAGTGATGTATATCAAAGTGTGAACTCTTTCTGTAAATTAAACTACACGTCTTATATCTAGTAATTAGTTTTGTTAAAAAATTATTTGAGAGATCGTCCG
Source organism: Pediacus dermestoides (assembly GCA_963942485.1). Lineage (NCBI taxonomy): Eukaryota > Metazoa > Arthropoda > Insecta > Coleoptera > Cucujidae > Pediacus > Pediacus dermestoides. The sequence goes on along the minus strand of OZ012625.1, from coordinate 29,248,221 downwards.
TCGTAAACTAGTAAAACAAAAAAATAGTTTTGCAATCTGATAAAATATACTAATTATTACATCCAGGTAAAAAATATTTTGTAAATATTTTAATAAGAGAAAGCCTTGCAATATTATTTTTATGTAGTCTTCACGGATATTAACTTACGTTATAATATCTTCCTTGTATAGGTAATTAAAGATTAGAATAGTTTAGCTTTTTTATGTAATATCACATTTCCTAGTAACAAAATTTATGATTTAAATTCCATAAATCCTTTGATATAATATTACAACTCAAGACAACAAATAAAGGGCGGGTTTAGTTGTATTGTCACCTAGACAATTACATAAATTTATTATTACCAGTCAAATAATTCACATTATATGTTTGCTGTTACTTTCTGTTGCACATTCCTACGTGGTACATACAAGGAAAGTTGTTCTAATGATCCTTTAATTCTTTAGAATTGTCCTGGCCCTTGTTGTAGAATGTCAAGAGGCGATTAAATCTAAGTATAAATATCATCAATTTAATGTGTGGGCGTAGTTGAAGCTATTTTCTATATGTATTTGTATATATTGCCATATCTAAGAATGCAAATGTTGAATAATAGTGATAAATCTTCTGTATTTTTACAATATTCTATGAGGAATTATTAATAGATACAGAATTTATAAATTATAAGTTAGGTAAAAATTATTTTTATCTGGAGAAGTTTTGTCAATTAGTTATATTAACAAATAATTATTATACTCGCATCCGTACTTCATTACGCAAAATGTCATTTAAGTTTATTGAATTGCAGAATTGCAAAATCTAAAAACTAAAATATAACATTTATATTTATATAAATAATTAGCAGTACTTAGTTTTACGAAGAAATTTGTTGCTATGCGCTTGCTACGTTTCCACTGAATGGGATGCCATATTGAAGCAAGGAGTGAAAACTTGAGGAGAAATGGTTCATATGAGAAGCTTTATAGGTACTGATGCAGTAGATATTGACCGTTGATCAGTAACTTAGCGGTTAGTAATTTAATTTGCATAGGCCAGTTTAGTTTTGAGTGCGCCCATAACACCCCATTAGGCATTTATAGATGTAAGTTGCTGTCCTTGATGAAAAATCAATTTCAGTATTTTTTCGCATTAGTTTGTGACTATCAGTCCAACTTTTAGTGGTTGAGATCGCCTCCATGTTTTTTTATAGAAATAATGTCGTCTGAACTCTGAACTACATTTATTATCAGACTATAGAGAAAAATTTTACATTTTGCAGTTTAGTAGAAAGACTCTTGGCATAAATTATAAAGAAAATTAAACACTGTGGTACTCCATTGTTCTATAGATCTAACTACTCCTCCTGTTCATAAATTAACATCTTCTTCAAGTAAAATTTCGGAGGTATCTATGTTTGCAGTAGGCAGAGAAATCAATAGGATGGCGTTGCAAAATCACCACAATTGATTTCTGTATTCAACTTCGTAGAAAAATTTCAAAAAAAAAACAACTGGCCATCGAGGCAAAAAAATTTCAACACATTTTGGCTTACTTTTTCTTTCATTATTTGAAACCAATATGTCTACTTATTTAAATATCCAACTCAGTGCACTGTAAAAAGTTTCTGGTTAACTAAATAATTCTCCTGTTAAAGTGTATATGCAGGTCTAGTATAAAGTAACCAAAATTAAAGTTCGAATTTAACAAAACATAACAAATGGGAGACCGGTTGCTTCTACATATCTACATATAGTTATTTCATAAAGGTAGACCCTTAGTACGAATACGGGGACTTTGATACCCAAAACCCCTTGTTACTACGCCAGTAAGGAGGTATAATTATTTAAGGCGAAAGTTCCGAAACAACCAATATTTACACAATTTTTGAAAAAGTAAAACCTACAAAAATAATAGTAGTTTATGCAACAAGTATATAATCTATTTATTAGCCTCGCTCGCAAGCTCGCTCTGCCATAAACCAGACTCGTCAATAAAGTCAGATTATATACGAGTTCCATACAAAGCTTTATGTTCAACTGCGAAAATTACCTTTTAATTATTTAGAAAAATTATAAATGACAGTAATAAATTAATTCTGACAGTATTTATTGTGACATTGACATCTAATACAATAATAGTAAAATAAAGTGTCATTATACACTAGTATATAAAGAGCCACTTTACGCACGCAAAAGTACGTCATAAACAGTACTTTATAATGCAGTTGTACATAAAAATACATACCTACTAATCCTTATACATTTCATACTTATATTTAGTGATAATAATAACGATAAATCAATGCTTTTAATTAAAATTAAAAACCAAAACAGTTTTTCTTATTCTTAAGATTATTTAACTCTTTGTATGTTCTTTCAGTTAAATCGATAACGAAATATATTAATTAACAATGTTAAAGTAAATAATGGGATCAGGAAAACGATAAAAATTAACACAATCTTTAATGAATCCTATTTAGATGCGGGTTTTCGATATTTAAATAGATATGCACTGATTTTAATCAGTGGATTGATTGAAATGGACACCCAGAAATTGTCTGTTTTTTTTCTATACCACCAACATCCACTTACAAGACTGAAAATTAGATCAATACAATTTGCTGCTTCATCCCTATTTTCTTACCCACCACACAAGACAAAACAAAACATTCGTTACAGTTGCCGAAAAACAACTGTGAAATAGTGCTTTGGATGCTGAAGGAGAACACCCACGACATACAACTTGAACACAAAACTTCTGAAAAATGCCGGCATGACTTGAAGGAAATAATTTGATTGATAAAACTTTATTACTACGAGGCCCTGTTTTTTCGTTGTTCCACTTAAATTTATCTCTTGTACAGAAATGGAAAGGGTTTATTTTTCTCTCAAGCTCAAGGTTTTTTTATTTGTCGGGTTTACGCTTTTAATTTACAATATCGGTTACGTTTAACAATGATACAACAAGTATCGAATTAAGAATGAAACTAAATTCTCGCAATTGTTCTATAAAACAAAAGGCAAATAATGCAGTATTAAATCAAACCATGACCAACTCGAATTTCTTCGCAGATTTTTTTTGACTAAGATTTCAAGGAGCAATCTTGTTTGTGGCTTCTAGAATTGTAGAAATAAACACGTTTGAAGGAAAGGAGATGGAGAAATTAATTTCGATTTTTTACAATAAGCCTTTTTATGCACTAATTAATATTCAGCATCTATGTTGAGATTAGAAGTGATAATTTAAAAAATATATAAAGGAAACCTTAGTTTATTATCGTATAAAACAAAATAGGCAAATGGTTTAATTAAACTTTTGTATTTAAGAACTTTTTGCTTCTATTTAAATTAACTTATAAGCGATATGTTGGTCATAAATATAAAGTTAAATTATAATATTATGTCTCTAGATTTATTTCCAATTATTTCGGTATTTACATAATGTGTCGGGAAAACATAGGTGTTAATATTTTAAAAATTGATTTATAAGTGTCGTAAGAATGCAGTTTTTTAGCATAGGCAAAAAGATAAACGGTATGTATTAAATATTACTAAAAAATTATTAAAGATTATTCATTATTCATGTCATAGTACTACTTAATTAAAATCATAAATAAATGACTTTACCTCACGCAAATATTGCAATTTTATGCAAATGTATGGATTTTTAGCAATTGTGACTACATTCAATCATTCTAAATGGAACACGACTTTTTGTAAAGTAATAACGAGATTATAACGAAGTAAACGTAAATAAAGTGATTGAAAGCCAATATGTTCGTAATTTCTCTCTTCTAAGTTTTTAAACCATTGCTTAATATACACTACTTTGCATGTTCGATTAAAATCTGTCATATTACATTATTCAGCAAGATTGATGTGTTTATTTCTTGTTCTTATACCTTTAACAAAGACGAAAGTATAATTATAGGTAATACATTTGAATGAAGACCTTTTGCTAACGTATTTTATTCAAATTCTTTATGGCGTGTGCAGTGTGCAAGAACAACACAAAGAAAAATTGGAAATTGACAGACGTATAGTTATTAATAATATACTAGAAGCGGTGTTAGCACTTTAAACACCTAACTTAAAATAATCTTCTAACTAGAAAGGTTCGAATTAGAACTGAAAACATGAGCGTGCATATAAGTAATAATAATAATAATGTACCAGGAACTTTGTACTTTTTAAATTATTTGGTTTAAAAACCAATATTTGTTCGCCACTGAAATTTCTAGTAAGTTAAATTAACTTAATTTGGATAACTTTACGTATCTGATTATATTTCAAGATTATTATTCTTGGATAGAATAATGAAAATCAATAAATTTATCTGCTGGATAAAGTTAATTGAAGATAAGAAGACAAAAATTAAATAAATGACACACTAGAACTAACCATGAAGATTTTGAAATCATAAAAATAAAATTCTCTACAGTCTACAGTCAATGTTTAAAAATAGTATATTGGAAAATTTTCGAAACTAATTTTGAATTTTAGCTTCGTTTTTTAAAAAATATATGACATAACGTCAAGAGAGTCTTTTATCTTCAGACGAAACTACTTTTATCTGTAATTGCAAGAAATATAATTGGGACATTCTTAGAACTAAATTTCTAAATAGGCATATTTTGATCATCGACTATTAATAGAGACATCAGATATAACTTTGTAAATGTAAGGGCCCAGTTGTGGTGCCAATAACGTTACTTAAAAATGCTATGAAAATATCTAAACACATTCAAATGATATATCAATGTAAAGTATGAAAAACGTAAAATTCTGAACTTCTTCCATTAACACTTTAGCAACTTCTAAATTTTTGGGATATTTTGAGATTTGATCGAGTAAATGTTACGGATGAATGTGTGAATTTTAATTATGTCAAGTTATATACAGGGTGTCCCAGTTCATATCGTCAGGATTTCACCAGTCGATAGTTTCGCGAAAATTAAAGGTGGTTTGTTTAATAAACTATGGTCGAATGTTGCTTGCTTTTTGACGTACAGGCCATTAAAGAAAATTTATTTTAAATAATTAGCTATAAATCAATAACAAAAAAAGTTAGCCTTCTGAAATTTTGCATAGATTTTTTTTTGTATTCTTTTATTAATAGTGGTTGCAATTATTTTATTTAGAACACAGAGGCGTGCGTACGGGTTTCTTCAAAAACATTTTATTATATAAAACGTACGCCACTGGTTTTTTTGCAGCACCAATATGCAGAGAGTATTTTACATTCAATTTAGAAATTTTTCGTATCTTATAATTTTTTGATAACTTAACTCAAAATAACCTAATAGTACAGTAAATAAGGGAGAAAAAAAGGCTTCAAATAGACTTTTTTTACCCTAGAGCCAATTTTTGTAGAATCTTCTAGAGGGTCACTCTAAAAGTTTAAAACTGAGTTTGTGTATTCGTAGACCCCGCCCTTCCTTCACCCGCCCTCAATTAAGGGTTGGATTTTTTTATTTATTGAATAACTTTTTTCCTATTAAATTTTCGAAAAAAAGAGTCATTACAAAGTTGTAAAGAAAAATATTTTCTTACCTTTTAAACTTTTTTTGATATTGTTGATATTTAAAAAGTTATTCAACAAATAAGTTGAAAATTTTGGGGAAAGAGTAGTAAGAGTAACAAGAGAAAAATTTCCCTAAAATTTGCAATTTATTTGTTGAATATCTTTTTAAATAGTGACACTATCAAAAAAATATTAAAAGGAAAGTTGTAGGAAATATTTTTCTCTACAACTTTGTAATGATGCTTTTTTCGGAAATCTAATAGGGAAGAACCTCTGTAATAAATAAGAAAAAAACGTTAAGTTATCAAGAAATTGTAAAATACAAAAAAGTTTCTAAATTGAATGGAAAATACTCTCTGCATATTGATGCTGCAAAAAAAACCAGTGATGTACGTTTTATTCAATAAAATGTTTATGAAGAAACCCGTACGCACGCCTCTACTGTGATCTAAATAAAATAAATGTAACCACTATTAATAAAAGAATACAAAAAAAAATCTATGCAAAATTTCAGAAGACTAACTTTTTTTGTTATTGATTTATAGCAAATTATTTAAAATAATTTATTTTCTTTAATGTCTTGTACATCAAAAAGGAAGCAACATTCGAGCATAGTTTGTTAGACAAACCACCTTTAATTTTCGCTAAACTATCGACTGGTGAAATCCTGACGATACAAACTGGGACACCCTGTATAATAAAATGTGATTTTTCCGGACCTCTCTAGCTGTGTACTCGAAGCACTGATGGGGTACTGCTTTTTGATATAATAAATATAAATAAAAAAAATACAGAAATATTATTTTCAATTTTAATATATAAAAACGATGGTAAATATAAATAGACTACCTTTATGCACGTAAACAATTAAAATGAAGTCATGACTCACTTGGGAACAACGTCGACTTTCTCAAATTGATGACATGTAATCCACTTGACACCCCCAATAATAACTTTAAACACACTCTATAGGTACCTCAGCATAAAATGACTTGATAACATTTTTCAAAAAAATGCAGTGGCTTTACTCTAGTTCATTATAAATCAATATACTTTTATTTTGCATCACGGCAGGCAGATATATCGAATTACAAACAATTTTTAAAAGATGATGGAATGCTAGAAAGCTGTTCTGTTTGATTGTAGGTGGATTTGCGAGGTGAAAGAGTCAAATGAAACTAACATGAAGACTTGTTTGAAGTTTCTTATTAGAAGTTATATCGCATTATTCATATACTGACTGATAAAATACTCTACAGTTAGATTACATCTTGAAATAGGTCGATTTGTTTTATTTTATGTGTAAGCTAAAATTATACTCCTATATAATTTCACAGTGGTAATTTTATTTTTGCTCTATAAAAGGTGTCGATTTTTCGTGTACAAACTGATGAGAGAACATTCTTTTCATATTTCGAATATGGAAAGAAATGTGGGAAATATCCTGTACCTATAGCAAAGCAACTGATACATTTTTTACCGTGTGTATACAGACAACCTTGGATTCGTTCCTTTATTGAATAATTTTTCATGGTTTATTTTCTTTGTATTTTTATTCGTTTTTTTTTTTCATACACATACAATTTTATTTTATAGAAATATCCGGAGATAAAATATTATATTTACGATGAATAAAACGTAGTTGAGATAAAATATATTAAACGCATTAATTTATATTTTATAAATATAGATACTTAAGTAAGTATTATAAGAAATTTCCTGAAGAGAAATCATCCGGTGTGAATTAATATGCAGTTACTTTTCATGTAGATTATACAGTTATAGTTTTGATATATTATTGTTATTTTTTGTGTGTACTTGGTCTTGGTACACATATTAACAAACGTAACGTATTATACCGAGAGATCAAAAATTATCTTGGTCAAAGGTGGTCATGGATTTTAAAATAATTGTCGGAGCTAGTATCGTGTCAATACTTATTATGGCACATAACTTGATAAACTTCAAAATGATGATACAAGCTAAGACCGTCGTTTTTCATTTCATGACCACCTTTGACCAAGATAATTTTTGATCTCTCGGTATTTAAACAGTACAAACAATGCGCAAAATAAATATTTTAAAAAAACTTCGCGCTTCCAATATATTACTATTTGCCTCAATATTTTTTTTCAACAATACATATTTGGAACAAAATAAATCAAAAATACGTCCAGTACTGACTGTCTTATGTAATACTGGAGTGTTAAAAAAATAAAATTACCTGTACTAACACATGTAATTTCAGTATTCCCATCACGTATTTGTAAAACCATTTGTAAAATGTTAGATATCAATTTCATTACCAAAACTTTTGGCTGGATACGCCTCTAATTTTTTGGACAATACCTACATTGGTATTGAAGCGCATCAATGTCGCATACATATTAATATTAATAACTAATTGTTTCTGCCTCTTTACCCTTTTGTGTTTTTTTTTTGGTTTTGGTTGTAAAAGAAGCATGTTTTCCATTTTAGTTGCAACTATTAAAAATTAATTTTGGGGTGAATTCATAAATCATCACTTTCCATTTCCCATATTTTGGATTACCACTTTCTACCAGGCGATTTTGAGTGCGTAAAACCACAAAATTTGTAATGTTTTCCTTTATTATTTCTTTACTTATTTTTTGTTGATTGATACTCGTGATTCGTGTTCTTGAAATTAATTTATAAAAAGGTTTTTCCCATACCTACACGAAAATGGCCTCTTTATTTGCGTGAAATATGGGTACTAAGTCGCCTTTTTAGGGAAGTCGCGGAAAATAAGGAGTGCGGGTAACATTTCGCCCTGGGGTAGCCATTCCTTTACTGATATGCAGGAGTTATTTGTGTTTGTTTATGGTTGTCAAGGTGATTTGATCACAGCACAGTGTCAAGCAAAATGTCAGTGTTATGCTGTTTTAATTTGTTCGCGCGTTTCACGCAAAAGAAGTGGCCATTTTCGTACAGCAATTTTCACTCTCGTCAGAATCTCTCAATTCCTACCTTGTTGCATAAACTACTATTCTTCTTAGTACAATAGATAAATAAAAAAAAACTTTTCAGAAAGCTGACGTTTATAACTGTCATTTGTTTTCATTTATTTTTAATCGGAGTAAGTTTGGACCTTTAATAAAGTCGTTACTCAATATCTGAGTATAGCTTAAAATCGGTTTGGGTAAAAAATATTAAAAATCATTGAAAATTCTTAACTCCGTAAAAAATTCACTAAGGTCTATTAAGTACATAAATGCATAACCATGAATCTCTGCTTGGAGTTGAGTCAAGATTTTCAAAGTATTGCTCAAGTTCGAATTTTAATATCGATTATTGTTATTATTTCATTTTCTCTTACAGTCTGTGAATTTGAGAACAAGGCGACTTTTCTTTTGGCACAAAATGGTGAATCTCTTTCAGCAGTTATTCGTCAATAAATTCTGTGCATTATAAGAGACGTATAAATTTGATATTTAGTAGAAATACATATAAAAGTGGGTGAATGTGAATTTGGATTTTGTTTAGGGATGTCTAAATGACTTTACCGGATCTTCACAACCATCACTGTAAACTGTAAGGTTGGGGTACAGTTTTTTTTAAAATATGTTTTCTAATAATTTTTTTTCTAGAAAATAGTTTTCTAAACATAATTTTTCAAGTACAGTTTTTCTAAAATACGTTTTCTAAAAACATTTTTTTCTAATAAATATGCTTTTCTAATAATTTTTTCTACTCTTATATATGAAAATAGTCATTTTTCCATGAGATACTCTACTTGAAACTTCTAAATTTTTGTCTAGTGCGAAAATAGTCATATTCTATCTAGTTCTAGAGAGAGAATATCAAAATTTCAAATTTATGATTTTCTTCGTGATTTTTTTAATGAAAACACTATATGCACTAAATTTACTAATTTACATAAATTTTCAATATCAATTCATTCACTTTTCATGAAATATTTTATACAAGGTGATTCAAATTCGATCCTTACCATTACGATCTCAGAAACCGTAAAAGATACATGGTCGGTTAAATGAGACAAAATTTAAGGAATTCGATGCGTAAAGAGAATCTGTCATCAAAACTGCAATATCTCTTTTCGTTCCTGAATTAGTCTGAAAAAATTGAAAAAGTCTATATTTAGTTTTTTTATCTAGTTAGCTTATTAATTTCAATTATGTGAAAAAATTTTTAGAGCAACTTTTATGGCCTACGTGATTAGATTCAAACAAATGTTTTTCGACGTTTCGTTTTCATGAAACCATCATCAGATCAATTTTTTCTTATGGCCGCCATATTTGATTGTGATGTCATGTTTTAGCATATTTTTTGCTGATTTAAATGATGTATCGCAATTTACGGATATCTTTGATTTTGGGATCAATTTAAAAATAAATTTAATTTTCATGCAAAAAAAAATTTTAGAAATAAATAAAATAAAGCTTTTGTTAGAAAAATGCAGCTTTAGAAAAAGAAATTTTAGAAATTAAACCATTAGAAGAAAAATAGTGGACAAAAAATTTTGTAGAAAAAATTTTTTTTGAAAATTCAGCTTTAGAAAAAAAATTTAGAAATGAAACCATTAGAATAAAAATTTTAGAAAAAGTGACCCTTTACCAAACTGTAAGTCATTCTCGCTTTTTGTAAGTACAATATTTTCATTGTCCTTTTTTAGATCTTTTCTTGTACAACATATCCTTCTTTAATAAATTATTTGTAAATTTTTATAGATTTTCTTTGAGTATTATTTTGCTATGTTTGAAACCTGCGCAGTCCTTCATAAAAATATGTAAAAATCTATAAATGAAGTGTCAACTGCACTGAACCACATTTGCATATAAAATGATCACTTATATTTTAATTACACATCATATCTCCCACTTACAAGGGAGGCGATTGCGAGGTAGAAAAAGAATAGTGACCAGTTGTCTCCTGAATTTTATTTTCGAATATGGAAAGTCACTTTTTAAAAATTATATTTTATTTAAGAATACAAAAAAGAAATAATCTACTTGCTACAAAAGGTATTTTCTGACTAACTACAACTATAATTATTATGTAAAAACATCTAAGAATACTATCTGTAGAATATAGGGTTACAGCTTGAAGCGTCCTTGGTCAGCAGGATTACTGGGAAGAGCGTGACATAATTCCTCCCATCGAAGATTCAACTACACAGCAAAGCGAGAAAGTTGAACTTGTGGTAACTGGATATTTTCTTGGCTAATCTTCTTCTGTTCACAAAAATAAGATCTTAGTTTTTTAACACAAAAACAACATAATAAAAGTCCAATTATGGTGGCAACACTAATCAAAGTCCAAGTACTAATAAACTGGTAGGAGTTGATTTCTTCAAACGAAAGATGGGGTTGATTTTCTATAATTCTGTTTTTGATTTTTTGGAGGTCATCCAAGTCGATGTTTTCCAATTGTAACGTATTATTGACATTTTGAATTTTAGATGTTTCTTGGTTTAATTCGGGAAACAGTAGTGGTTGGCTATTAGAGATGATTTTTTCTTCATTGATGATTTTTTCTTGCAGGGTAGATATGTGGCATCCGACGGGGATTTCAATTAAATGGGTTCCAAGTAGGATGATTGTTTCCTCTTGTTGATGACATTTTAGATTTAATACTTGTTTTTCGGGGAATATACCAATCCATTTATTTGAATCTTCTAGTTGTTGGAATATAGGCTTTGTTATTTTTACGTTCATTTGTTGACAATTAGTATTATTGGTTTTCATATTCAGCAATTGTATTTCGCAAGGGCTATTTTCTTCGATTTCTCGTAAATTGGATTTCTTGCAGATGTAATAATGTGGTAAGATTTTGTTACAAATGTCACTTTTAAATGCATAGTACAATTTATTCTTTAAGAGATATTTATTGTTAGAAATTATCGTCTTGAACTGACTTTGACGAAATATAGGAATGGAATATAAATGATAGAAGAAAAATGTGAAAGGATACATTATTGGTACCTGAATTAAATATGTTATTCTGTTATTTGAAGAGTAGCATTCTATGTTTAATAGATTTTCAATAACAGGAATATTTTCTAGTGATATTTGGAAAGGAAACTGTTCTGGTTTTAAAGTTTTTTGTAATATTGAGAATTGATTGTATAAATCTTTACTTTTTATAATACTGGGATGCATTATGTTTAATTTTGCAAATGCTATTGAATTTTCTATATCTTGTAAAATAGAGTTAATTATTTCATACATATTAATAATTTGATTTATAATATCGATGACAAATATAGCATCTTTTCGCGTTGAGTCTCGTTCTACAATAGCGGAAATTTGTGATATGCGTGATTGTAACAATTTTTCATTATGTGAAATTTCTTGAACTGTGGTATTGAATTTGTTAATTAGATCAAAGGAGATTGAATTTTGTTGTTTAATGTTATCTAAATAGACCAAACACTTTTCATTTTGTATGCCACGGAGGATATTATCCATTATTCGCTGAAAAGTGGCTGGCGCGTTCTTTAAGCCGAAGGGCATTCTAAGGTATTCGTAGTGCCCATTTTCTGTATTAAAAGCTGTTTTTTGGATATCTTTTTCATCCATTTCTATCTGGTGAAAACCGCTTGCTAGATCAAGGGTTGAAAAGTACTGACACTTTCCTAATTTATCTAATAGATCCGTAATGTTCGGAAGGGGGTACTTGTCGTCTATGGTTTTTTCGTTGAGCTTTCTATAATCAACGACAACTCGCCATTTTTGCATACCGGATGCATCTTTCTTTTTAGGTACGACCCAAATTGGTGATGACCAGGGCGAATTACTTGGTCTGATCATTTGTTGGTCTAACATACTATTTATTTGTTTTTCTACCTCTTGTTTATGGATAAACGGGTACCGATAAGTTTTTGTATAAACAGGGATTTCGTCTGTCGTTTTAATGTTGTGTTTGATTTGATTAGAAAAAGTTAGAGGTGAGTTTTCACTATAAAATATATCTGAATATTCTCTACATAAGGATTCAATTTTGTGTTTTTCTTCTGAATTTAAATGGTTGGTACGAATTTTAGAGACATCTAGGTGTTGTTTTAAAGTTTCATCGAAATTATTTAAATTTATTTGGGTTACTTGTTGTTTATTGAATTGTTCTACGTTTAATGGTTCTGAAAAATCTAGAGTTACTTTTGTTGTAGTATTATTTAGAATTGTTGTTAGTGCTTCGCCGTTTTTTGCGACTGTAATACATTCAGGTATTTCACAATTATGAATTTTTTGATGTGGTATGATAATTTCTCCATTAAGGATGGATGTCTTTACTTTTATAACTTTTTCAAGGCGGGGTTCTATTGAAATTAAGTTTAAGCTATTCTGAACGTTATGATATTTAAGTTTAATTCTCGTATAGGGTGTATTTATTGTTCCTGTAGCGAAATCTAAATTAGCTTGAAGTAATTTCAAATTATCGAGTCCTATTAAACCATCGAATGTGTTATGGAATTTAAATAAGTAAAATTTTAAAGAAGTTGGTTGCGGTAAGTTAAATATTTTAGAAGACGGGATCATAGCACTGTATTTGTGTGATGATTTTTGGAAAATTGTTGAAACTATAAATGGATCATTTTTTATTAAATTTTGATACAATTTGAAAGCAATATTCGGGTCTAAAAATGATTTCGTTGAACCACAATCTACTAAAATTTTAAGATTATGTTCTGGGAATGTTATATATGATAATTCGCTAGTGTTATTAGTATTAAATGAAATAATTTGGGGTGTTAAGTTTGATCGTTGGACTGAGGGTCTAACTGAAAATTTACGTCTTCATCGCATTGATTATTTGGTTCGTTAATATCGGTGTTTTCGTGATAATTTTGGTATTCATAATTTTCGTCAATGTTAGGTTCAATGATTTCTTCCATTTCGGTGTTATAAAGTTCTTCCGCTACAAAATTTCTTTGAGGAAATTGGTTGCGAGGTTGATATTGTGGTCTGGGTTCTTGTCGTGATTGGTTGGTATTGGTTTGTCTAGTGGAGATGCTCATAGAAGTAGGCTGGGTGTAATTTTTGTTTTGGTTAGGTCTAAAAACGTTTTGTTGAGGACGTTTAAAAACTTGAGAATTTGTAGGAAGTCTTTGGGGTTGGTTATGGGTTATTGGTTGAATATTTATAGGTTGGGACGGAAAATTATATCGGTTATTATAAGGATTACCAAACCTTTGTTGGTGATTGTTAAAGTAAGAGTTATTGCTTGTAGTTGGTAAATTATATGTTTGTCTTTGCGGTGGTATATTAACTGTGTTAGATTGATTATTTCGAGTAGATGTTTGTCTGCTAAAAGGTTTATGTGTTGTATTTTGGTAGTAATGAATGTTTTCTTCTTGCGATATGAATTGAAGGGCTTCATTCATATCTTTGGGACGCATACAACGAATAGTTGTGCCTAAAGGTTCTCTTAAACCTGATAAAAATGTTTTTAATGTTAATTTATTATATAAATCGCGTTTTAAAGTTTTTGCATCGTTTCCGGTTTCGTGTATGTCTACATATGAACATAGCAAATTTAATATTTGTAAACATCGGTCAAAGAATTGTTGTGGTTTTTCGTTTGGATATTGTCGTAATAAAACTAGGTCTCGATTAAGACAAGCTTCATCTCTTTGATCGGCAAAATTTCTATATAGGGTTGATTTTAAATCATCCCATGACGAAACATTTTGTATGTTTACTATGAGTTTAGCATTACCTGTTAATTTGTTAAGAATAGAACTTAGCAAAAACACATTAACAAAATTATTTGGGTTAGTTGCATCACGAAACTTTGTTATAAGGCTTTCACAAGTAGCCAAAAATCTATTTAATTCATTGAGATTTCCATCAAATTGTGGAACGCAGCTCATATATTCTGGCTTAAAATCTGCCATTGCCATTCTTCTAATATTATTTATTCTTCTGTCTGAACTAATTACTCTATTAGTTATTGATTGATTATTGCTTGTTGTTTGACTATTACTAGGAGGGGAAAGGGGGGTTTTGACTGAGCCAGTTAAAGACGAAACGGTTAAATTTTCAAAAAGGGTTTCGAGTGACATTAAAGTAAATATTGTACTCACATTAGTAGGGTGACTTTGCACATCGTTTCTTAACCAATTATTATAAGGATGAAGTCTCTAGGTTGTGAATTCTTCACCGGGACTGTTTTCCTTGCAGAACCGGACAATGTTGTTCCAGTTCTCGTGTATAGCTGATGAAAGTCTCTACCACAGATTTGCGATAGATGGGGTTTCTTGAAGTTTGAAGAGCCTCGCTGTATTAGAGTCTTTCGTAACTTTTCACAAAATTTGGAGTGCCGATAAATCGTTAACACGAAGGGTTAATTGTTCGATACAGATAACCTCAGCACATCCTACCGACTGCGCCAATTTTATTTTCGAATATGGAAAGTCACTTTTTAAAAATTATATTTTATTTAAGAATACAAAAAAGAAATGATCTACTTGCTACAAAAGGTATTTTCTGACTAACTACAACTATAATTATTATGTAAAAACATCTAAGAATACTATCTGTAGAATATAGGGTTACAGCTTGAAGCGTCCTTGGTCAGCAGGATTACTGGGAAGAGCGTGACATAATTCCTGAAAATAATGCTGCTATTATATAAAATATTGCTGTATTGTGATAAAAACTGATACATTTATTATGCATATCTGCTATTTATTTCTGCCAAATTAAACATTATTCCAATTTTTGAAATTTCGAAAACGATGGTGAAGGGTATTAATAAATAGATATGGAGAAACCTAAAGTTACTTGCCAACATTTTTTTCTGAACTAATACTTTTCAACTTATCTGACTTACAACCAGTTTTATAATCAATAAAGTCGATTTTAGTTAAATACGTTTTTATTATACAGTATGATGTTTCACACAAGAAAATTGAAAACGTAAAATTCTAACCCACATTTAGGTAAATTAACATCGACTTCTGTGTGATTATGATTAAATGATTATGAAATTAGCCCTTATAATCACAAATTACTTTCTGCTTAGGAAACCTTGATAATTTCTGATAAAAAGTATACCTACAACAATTTGCATCTTCGAAACTACTTCTGCTGCAATAAATCTTCAATTATCTGCTTTTGGTTTTCTATGTAGATTCTTTGTACTTCGATAACAGATACGCTGCGACTAATCTAGTTATTCGTTCAGTAGCTCGATAAATCGTTTCTCATATCTTCGAGGAATTGATAACAAGTTGTTTCCGCAGATCAAAATAAAAATTCCACTTCCTAACACATTTATTGAACTTTTCATTAGAACTTAAACTGTAGCTTTGTAGTTTTCTGTTCTGCTACATGTCGAGAAAATCCTACTGCAATAAACATTTCTTCAACAGAAAGCACGTGCTATCATAATAAAATATACTCTCTTGACGCGTGCTCTCTATTACTTGGCGTAACTAACTAGTTGCGCTTTGATTATAAACGGCATACTTTTCTTTTCCTATTGTGTTCTTCTCGTGAATTACTTCCATCAAGACACAATAGTGCAATTGCAATTTATTACTTTCATGTAAACACATTTAATCTTTAAGATAATACACAAAAGTGTTTATTGTATTATAAATAGTTAGTTCTATGTACAAGGGAGATTCATTCAAAAACGAATTGAAAATGCAAATTACATGACTATGTGCAGATATTACAGGGAAAATATAGAGACCTAGTGTATGTTCAATTATTATTGCTGTGGAAAAAATCTTCCTTATAAGTTTACAACGATAAATTATTTAATATACATGCCAATAAATACCCACACAATGCCAATTTTTATTCCTACAAATCGCCCAACAGGATTAAGTTCACGTAATTTCGTTCCATAAAACATACTTACCTAGACCCACCTTTGAAAATAATTTATTAGTAGATTTGTGCCCATATTCGAGTAATTTAACTTTGTACTAGTTCTAACTATCACTCCTAGGCATGTGTCTCTTTTTCAATGGTAGTTGAGAAATGTGACTTCATAGAAATTTAAGCGATCGTGGACACAATCTATACTGTCAATCTATGATCGGGTCCTATTGAAACGCGAACTGGCACGTGAGCCATACAATATCCTCGTGACTGATGCGAATCCTGAAGATATGCCGACATTCAAACCGCCTGGGTGGCGTGATAGTACTTTATAACCTCATATCAACTAAACAACAGAAGAAAAAATCTGAGTGAATATAGTTTATTTTTAAAATGGTAGTTGAAAGGGTGTGCTAAAGTGCGTAAAATAAAAGAGTTTGATGGACATTGTTGACTACATTTCATTTTCTCGATGTTTTCTATATTTTAATATAAAAATATTCAGAGAAAATATGAAAAATCAAGTTATGCCTTATTTTATGTGCCTGTACATGTACAACCAATATTTTTTCATTAAATATAAAAATTTCTAGACAAATTAATTTTAATGATTGGTAGGTAATATTACTTAGGGTGATCCAGGTTAAACGTCATTAATTTTGGGAGGTGATAGAGCATCCAGAAAAAAGTAGACTTTTATTAAAAAATTTTGCTCAAAATTGTTTTATAACAAAGAGTGTTAAAGTTAAAAATAAAAATGCGTTCTCTTAACGTAACTTCTTAACCACTTGATCGATTTCCATTAAATTTCGCACACAGAGTAATGTAGTACATTTCTAGATAATGATGGGGTTCATTTATAAAAAAAATCTCTAGTGGCGTAGATACTGGGGGACCATTCCACTAGGAGGTTGTGTTTCCAAACCATCAAACTCAAATATCTTAAAAACGAAGCCTTAAATTCAATTTTTTCAAGATTAACTATTTTCTCTAAATTGAACAGACAATCCAAAAATTGAATTTACTTCGCAATATATCCAGTGGCGTCAAAGATTGGAGGGGAAAAGTGGAATGGTCCCCCAGTATCTACGCTACTGGAGAAGTTTTTTATAAGTGAACTCCATTATGATCTAGATATGTACTACATTACTCTGTGTGTGAAATTTAATGGAAATCGATCGAGTGGTTTAGAAGTTTTGTTAAGAAAATGAGGTTTTTTTTAAACTTTGACATCCTGTATCTTTGTTATAAAACATTTTTTAGCGAAGTTTTTTAATAAAAGTCTACTTTCTTTTTGATTCTCTATCACCTCCCAAAATTAATGACGTTTAACCAGGACCACCCTGTATATGAAGTACGATTTAAATTAAAATATTAACAGGAAAAATACTGTTAACTACCTACAATATTATAAGTAGTCCAAATTTCCATAATACTAAAATAGTTTGCATTAATCGAAAGTTATTACTACACTCATTTTGGGAAAAATATTCCTGAAAGAAAAATTATTGCTCGATTACTATCAGGAAAAAATCATTCTAAGTATTTTGACCACATTTATTACTAAGTATTATTATAATTTGTATACAAATTTCAAGTATTTTGGAAATCTAAAAACTTAATTAGAGTCAAAATTTAAAATTTACTTCCTATAGACCTATACAGTGCTATTATCATGACGAATTTTCCAACAGCAGTTTCAAACAAGTCAGAACTAATAAAATTGCAAGAAAATAACAAACTGTTTCTTTGAAATTTGATTGGTTCTGACTGATTTAAACCTGAGTATTTAAAAACAATAATTTAAACGGTTTGGACACTTTATGGTAATGGATGTGTAGAAACGACTTCCCAAAATATTGTGCTGGACGAAAGAAACGTGAAAGACCAAAGATATCTTGAAACGTGGGTGTGAGGTTCGCAAACAAGCTCAAATAATTGGAATTAGAAGATTTGTTAGATTGTGCCAGGGGACGAATAATTTAGACGGTGAGACTACTTTGTATTCGACAATTCATAAAAAATCAAGCCTTTGTCAACATTTCATTTCCTTTAATAGTATATTTTTCTTTCCCTTAATTACATAGTATCTATAAGGTAATAATATAACTTTTGTCGGCCCCTAAATGTTAAAGGATTAACTCATCTTGATTTAGAATCTAAATCAAGATGAGTTAATTCTTTAACATTTAAATTTTAGATGAAAACCTGCATTTAATTTTTAACAAATGAATGTCATTTTCTTCTTCCTAATCTCCTAATTTGATTTTAAAACAGAACTGGAAAAAGTCTTACTACCACCTGAGACCTTCAAAATTCGATTTAGTTTTTTATATTCTAAAAATTTTCCGTTTCTCCAAATTATGCCAAATTGAAGTTACAGAGGAAGTTAACTTGTCAGAGCGATTTTACGGTCTCTTGATGACAACCTAAACTCCCCTCGAACTTTTCATTAATAAACACAAAACTTAAACCGTTACAAACTCACCTCAAACAAAACGTCATTTAAGACAACACAATTAATATTTTATGATGGTTACATGAAAATTATATTTTAAGTTTTGTGTTTATTAATGAAAAGAAAAACACTCCATAGCCGCCCTGACTGAAAGACTTATTGGACACCCGTTACATTAGTGGATAAATTTTTAGCAATTTTTTATAAATATTATAACATTTTTCTATTTAACTAAACCTCCCTAGGTGTATTACTAATTTCTTGTAAATAGTTTATAATTTTGTTTTGAAAGAATACTTGAATTTTTTGATGTAATTATAAGGAATATCAAAAAGATTATTTTCATATTTTCTGAAAATTGATAAAAAAATCCCTTTCTTTGTAATTCATCGACAAAAATATTGAGTAACTATATTAAAGAAATTCCTCCTAGTATACTCTGCAAGTTTTTTTTAAATTTCCTTTAGTAAATATCAATCGAATGCTTTTGCAACATTTATTTTTCTGACATTTTATTATATGAATTTCTAAATGTTATCGAATTCTTTTATTGCAGTTTTTCTCTACATTTTATATGAAAACAACAAATTTATGCTAAAGTTTTTTAACTGGAAAGTTTCTTAGTAAATCACGCGGCACAGAAACAAAGACAAGTCAATCTGTCAGTACCTGCCAAGAAATGACTTATTTATTAGGTATATCTTACCTACCTAACATGAGAAACTGAAGACGTGCCACGACAATCTCTCTAAACAATAGTACAGGTAATAGCGCAACTTTTTTTGTTTTAATCAAAATCTATTTGCACCACACCATCTGAGGAATTAATTCTTTAAAAGAAAATACTTTCCTGTGTGTATGTGTTTCAGGAAAAAACATGATCTTTTTCTATGTGTATATCTCGTTTGTAGCATTAATCTGTATTTGTAATTTTTCTAGAATTTCATGTAAAATGCAACAGATGTCTGAACTTACATCTTCATCGGTAAAGCTCACATCGTGTGAAGAACACGTTTCTTTTTTACTATCTATGAGAAAATCGAACTTTAATTCTAGAATTACTATATATGTTCATAATTTTTTTGACGTTTTACTTTTGCCAATACCGAAAGGGTACCGCAAAGAAAGTAATTTACCATTTTAGAAATAATTCAAAATGAATTATGGTTAAAATATTTCAAACAAAAACCCTGTAGCTTTAGAATTTTAATTTTGTGTTTATTACTTTGTACTGGTGCATTTACTACATGCGAGAACAGTTTAACCTGATTTATTTCACATCGATCTTAAACCGTAAACAATTACGGGTTTCCCTTCCGACGAAGAAATCAGGAAGACCAACCGGTCGATTTCGATTAAGCAATTAAGAAAGTTTTTTTTTGTTCAAGTACACCTTAAAATCACGTAGTAAGTTTTTTAACTTCCTCTTTAAACAGAATGCAAATCGTTTCTTTTTATAAAAGTCTGTACTATAGTGACATTCCCACAATTAGAACAAATAGTTGTTTGTTTTTCAGGTCTTTTTGAAATACTGCCGCGTTCTATGAAGCGTTAAACAACCGATATAGAATTCCGCGCGCAGCCGCCCCAAAGTCCGAATGACAGAAGAAGGAAAGGTGTAACTAATCAACGTTTCCTGTCACACAAAACTTTTATAAATCATTTTTACTTTATTTCTTTCTCAGCATTTGCGATTCCACTGTAAACCCAATTTTTTAAGGAAATTATGTGGAACCTTCAATAGATGATGTCTTATATTTTAACAATAGTGGTACCTAACTAGGATAATTAATGAACAATGAACGCAATATATACAATTTGATTTGTAAAATTTTAAAAGTATTGTGAGCAGTTTACCCTAAATGTACCACAACAAGTGATAAATGATTTCTTCATTGTTAAAAATAATAAGAGCAGAAATAACACAAACAGAGTTAAATGTGTAGGAAATCTCGCAAATTGTTAGGAAAAATAATATGTTATTTACCGTTGTAAATTGTAAGTTGTAAGCTTAACGATTTTACTTGTGTGTGTTTACAGATAAAACTAAAACTTGCATTAGTAGTTTTATAGCCTGATTACAGCCATCAACATCAAAAATTTAATTGTTCAGGATACCCATAAGGTACTTTGTATATTTTAACACTGATACTGCCTTATTAAATTCTTTAGTTTTTTCCAAGTTCAATCTTAAAGGAAATAATTACTTGCCTATTAAATTCCCTGAACTTTGCATCCTTGCTTCCAATTAAAAACATTTCAGCAATTTTCAGTAATTATACCCCCTAATGCCCAAGATGTAAATTCTTCTATTCATATATAGTAATAGGAGATCATTGACTTCACTAAACAATTTATTAATTGAAATACGGCAATTACGTATTTTATAGATATTGCAATTAACAATTAATATGGGAACACTTTATAGGTACCCATATTCTTCGGCATTCCAACTGCATGAGTCTAATAGCTTCGGTGATCTGAGATATTGTTAAGAGCTTGGGATCAAAGCCTTTATGGTACTCCGATGATCGCACTGTAGATTGTCATCGCACACTTCGATTGCCTACAGCATTTTTAATATGTTGTTGAACCAGTTTGCCAATTATAGGTAACGCCGGCTACGGAATATTTAGTTTAAATAATAGTGGATTTTTGTAACATTCAACACATATACGTGTGTCGTTACACGTTTTAAGTAATAATTAGCTGGCTTTACGCCATTAATAATGAAAATCTCATCTCTTTCTTAAATAAAATGGATTGAAAAAGTAATCAGTACGCACCATACTAATACTTAGTTGACAGTTTTTGTAATTTTAAAAAGAAGACCGATCTCATATGCTTATGTGATTTGTGATTATATTCGAGAAGTTCGAAATCAACACATTTATTGTAAAATCGCTGGAATGGCCTATTTTGTGATAATTTTTCTCGTCCTTCGAAAATTAAGCTTATTTGTTAAAGAATATTCAATTTTTCAGTAATAGAACTGTAATTCACAATCTTTCCGCATTACTGTTTTATTGTGATTCACAGTTAACTTCGCACTTTATTAACACTGTATAATTCGACATTTTTGTAAAAAGTTAAAATGGATACTCTTGTTTACTCCTTTTACTATAATAGTAACGTACTTCAAGCGGCTTGAAACATATATTTAATTATTTGAGATAAATACTTAAACTGTGCATAAAATAGTGGATGTATTTGTCAGTGGCGGATCCAGGATTTTACCATGGGGGGGTTTTTGGATAGCTTTTTTCTATAATATTACGTTACAATAAAATTTGTAAGTTCAGTATTTCGATGAGTATTAATTTTTGGATCTCCACGGGGGGGTTTCGGGTTCAAACCCCCCCCCATAAATCCGCCACTGGTATTTGTAGCGTAATTTGCTTTTATGGCCCTACAACCTTTTCCTAGCCCGAGGCGTAACCGAGGGCTTGAAATAAGGCTTCGCGCCCTTAATACATAAATAACTATTTTGTTTCATAGATCTATTTTTACTCGTAAACTCTCACAGAAAATTCTGTTACTCTTAAATACTCTTTAATAAATAGGTATACATTTTAAAATGAAGACAGGGTGGATATAACTTACTGGGGTTCTGCGCTTGAGAATTTTTCATGACCCTTCATTCTCTTCCTTATAAATTATTTTTTTGCGTTAAGCTTTGAAGTTGCCTTGAAGTTAGGTTAGGTTATGTTAGTAGCTAACTAAGTCATACAGATATTTTTTGTACTATTACGAGTACCTACTACCATTCTTAAAAAAAAAATATTGTTATTATTAATAGTTAGATTAAAATTTATTTCAACATAAATCCATCACTTTAATTGAAAAAATGATACCTACATTCCATTAGCTGTACCATTAAAGAAATCTGATTTCATCCCATTTCCAAATAAACTTACAAAAATTTTACATATATTATGAAATTGAGGAAATCCATGATACACATCAGTAGTGTTTCAGTTGAAGATTACAATCCTGATCTCTCATTTATAAATTAATATTACAGAAAATTAGTCGGTACCCTATACCATTTATTAAAATTAGAACAGTAAAAAATTGTGTATTGGTGGTTTTTTCTATTTTTGGCGAAATCATTTTTAATTTACTGACAATTTTTTAGGTTTTTGATTTCCATGCACAATTATGTGATAGGTTAAGATTAAATGGTAGTCTGAGTCTGGTTAGAAATTATGATTGATAATGTAGATAGTTTTCCAGTTGAGAATAATTGGCATTATCCAACTAAGAGGATTTACTCTTCGTAACAATTTAAGGTAATTTGTCTTCTTTCACCAATTCAAACATCTTTATTATTATACAATTGCTCACTACAACAATCTGCCAATTATATTCATTTCTTGTTGATTACTAGTTATTGAATGAATTGTCTTTGTAACATATACATACCCCTCAGAATCGCATTGAAACCTAGATTTTTTCCAAGCAACTGAAGATGCGAAGATCTAACCTTTGAGACCTTGACGTGTAATTTTTCGATACGTACAAAGCACATTCTCGTCTAGCTGGCAATGCAATACATCCATAATCCATTTATCGATTCACACGGTCAAAAACCCATCCCGAGCGACTAATTTATCTGATCAAACACCACGCGGCGCACATACCACCATGATATTACAGTTTTATCAGCAAGCTCCGAGCAACCAGTCCGGCCTAACCACAAACATTCACACTGTAATCATATACTGGCACATTTTTACCATAGATATCTCTATATGTAGCTGTCAATTTAAGTGTTATCGAACAATTACAAGTGTGATGGCTAGCTGGAGTTGTTAAATAGTTTGTTGTTAAGTTTAAGATGTTCGGATATGAGGATGGTTGTTGCTTGTATATGCGGGAACATCGCCTCTCTGCCTCATATCATAGATTTGATTTGTATTGTGCTTTTATTAGATCATGTAATGTAATTGTTGGTTGATAAGCAAATCGAATAAGTTTAATTTTTAGTTGTCTGTCATACAATGCCTGTAAATAAATTTCTTTCAATACCTCATTGTTATATCCTATCCACTTAATTTTTTTATCGTATTTTAAAAACAATGTACGCATACAGTACGTGATGGTTCTCCTTTTGATCTACATCCACTTGTTTCTTCGCCAGTGAGATATTTGTTTTTGCTTTTTGCAGTAATGCACTTGGCATAATTCTGAGAATTGCTCTAAATACTAAGATATACTTGTCATTATATTTTTCTGTTGAGGCAATAATAACATTGGAATTTATAATTGACACTTCTTCAAAGAAATTTATGTTATGATTCTTCCTGGTGATAAACCGCTTATGTATATAGCCAGCTTTAAGGTAGAAAGTGACAAGCTTTTAAATAACTCATTTATAATAATTGCATTTATTGTGTAGTACTTCTCGTCATTTCATTTAAGTTTGTTCATTATCAATATTACATTGTACTTGAGCTTTGATTCATTGATTAGATTATTATCGTAACTAGTTTTCTAAACCATCACAATAGACTTAACATTGAATTGATTTGAAGGTACTTAGCATTTCTCAAAGTCAAAGAATTTTTTTATTATTTTGAAAAACCTTCTAAGTAGGTACATAATCATATATATTAAAATTTGTAAATCAAACGGGATATTAATCTACATAATTCCTCAATTATCTGATTTTCTAAATACTTAGTTACATATAAAATATGAAGGATGTGGATTTTTCAATGCCGTGACGAAGAATAAATTGCATTCGATCCCACTGTAGAACATTCAAAACGCATCAAACTCGTTAGGCCTTTAATTACGATGAACACCAATTTAAGTTTTTCTCAAGCACCTTGTTAATTATAGTTCTGCTTTGATTACATACTTTTCAACTCAATTTTCCTCGTCTCTCTGTGATTCTTCTAACACATGTGATTGTTTAATCCATTTGGTCGTATTAAAAATAATTCAAAATATTGTACTGATGGCGAATCTAGGACAAATAAGTGACGAAATTAATTGCAAGAATATTTGCTCTGATTATTAGGTGCATAGAATCAGCGCTTAAATGTCGCATAGTAACGACTTCTTTCGGAGAGGGAAACATCGTTCACCCCTGTAAAAGGTTTCGCTCAGAAACAGGACAATTGGAAGAAATTCATAAAAGCTTCGACTTTGAAAAATCACTTGATGTTTTATCATGAACATGAAATTATAAGAAGTCACACAATATGGAATGCATAACACATCAAACAACTATAACTTTTTTAAACCCCGTCCTTTAAAATTTTGGTTATTTTTGCAAAATTTCAAATTTCAATTTCAAATAGATGATTCATCCCCACGTACTAATAGAATGGCATACTATCAGATTGTAGTTTAGATCAAGATTTATTAACTTAGAAAATTTGATATCTCTATCTTAAACCGTTCTATAGATATATCCACTAAGTGAATCGAAAAAATTATGTTAAACTCCTTGTAACTCAGAAACGAAGAATTTTTGGTCGAGGTAAAAATTGTCCCTGTATTTTGACATCTAATATCTATGCTTATCTTTTTGAAGAATATAACAGACACCATGCATATCATAGGGCGAATAGCCGACATCCTGACAAGAAAAGGTAGGTACAGGAGAAAGAAGGTTCGCAAATAGGAAATAAAAAAATAGAAAGGTTTATGGTACCAAGATCCCAGCTAGAAGAGAGGCGAAAAAGTTTCTTGATTATTTGCCTCGCTAAGCCAAAAAGCTTCTTTTATTATCAAAAAATAGGTTAACATTTACTGCCCATTAAGACTCTACCTCAATAATCAGCTGCTAGTAGACTTGCAGATTTTGTGAATCGGAGACTGAAGTGCAGTGCATAGATGCACTTAAGGATCAATGTAGAAATGACTCCTGAAAATGAGAGAGATGCCTCTCGGTAACATTCTTGACTTTATCAAGAAGTAGGAATGTTTTATATAAGATTATGAACATAGCATAATCAAAACACCAGAGAAATGGTCACAGTTTCTGAAAAGCTGTTAATGTCAATGACGATAATCTATCTAATTTAATTCCATGATGATGTTCTTACTTAGCCTTCTAGCAGTAGATGTAGGTAAAGTTTTACATCTTTTCGTCAATATAGCTAGAGGGATACATAATATTCCTTGTCTTCAGATTGTGTTTCATTTTGTGCATGTTGTGCTTTTTCAGGATTCGTTTATATTGCTTCTAAAGGTGGTTGTCCATTTGCTGTATTTTAATTTAACTATGTTTTTGAGAAGTTACGCAAAGAACTACGAATGATTCAATAAGGTACTGAAGGTCGTATACTGCATTCGAAATTATGCAAGTTTCTTTCTGCGAATATATTCCAAGTGCAAATTCATTTAGTTGGTCAATATCTAATATCTACAAAGTACAAAGTAAAATTCTGTCGCAGCTAGCTTTTTGCTACTAACTTGTCGAGGTCCTGATCACAATCCGTGTTTATTACCAAAGGTATTCGGAAGCATTATTTCATTCCGTCACTAACAAGATATCTGACTTTTTAATTTTCTCCAATAATAACCAAGCTGTAGAAAGAAATAGTTTTCTGCAAATTATAAAACAAACAAATTTTGTCTTGAAAAGCATTGATTGTTGAGTTTGTGTGCAAGTGTGGTAGATTTATTTATCATAAAGAGGGCTCGAAAATCATCGCTACAAATGAATCAAATTCATCCAGTTCTCATTCTACTTCTTAAAAAAGCGACGATTGCTTAGGATGGTTAAAGTGTTATTGAACAACGAAACCTTACTTTTTTATTTATATAGGTAAAAAAGGAAAATCACTTTATCACGATACCAGTAGAAATGATCATTACATGGTATCTCAAATCTACATAGTTATTTCCTATGTTCGATTTGGTTTCTTGTCCAAACACAGCCAATTTTAAATTCAACATTATAGCTAGGCAATCTATTTTATTCATGTACTCATTTTAAACAAACATTTGTGCCCATTGTATCGAACTGATAAGATTAATTAAAACTTAACGATGGATTTATGCAACAGGTACCATTTCTCGATTTGAAGAATGAAAAAGTGCGGTCATTTAATAATTGATTGACCGGTGACCATATAAAGCGCGGGTAAGTGGTGAAACATTATTAGAAGCCGCTGTAATGCCTTGTTGTACACGCTGAGTCAGGCCATGTAATGAATACTAAGCGCTTTTGCTCTAGTCGGCTTTTCTAAGTTCACCCTGGTGGTCCGGACCTAACAAATATTCGGTGAGGTAAACCTAACAGACGGTTACACCCACATGCCACTGTAGGGTTTTTATAACAAACTGTTGACATTTTCCGCAAGATACAATAGAAAGTGTGCTAACAGATATATTCTCATAACGTACCTTTGAATGGTTGCTAATTAATAGTAAATGCCAGAAGAAGTGGCAGTTCGTATAGAGATGGTGAAATATTAATATTGTAAAATATGGTATTAACTTGACCTCAGGGGCTAATATAAGCCGGACTTTTTTTCTCAATGTTGATAAACTCATTTCATCTTTTGCAGTTGTAGATGGCAAGTATAGCAATTATAGTTATAATACGTCACATCCAGCAGAGTTCATAGCTAATATTGCTCGAAGAAACGGCGTAATGTGCCGGTTTTGCACTATAATGTATGCACAGAGGAGCAGCCTGGTGTGCGTTTGAGTGATGTTAATTGCTTTCCCAGCAAGATCGCGCCTCTACCAACTTGCACAAGTCTTTTATGGCTTCTAGAAATGTTTTTTTTGCGTTGTTGTTCCTAGAGACCTGAATAATGATTAATTCACTCACACATACTGAAATTCAAAACGTTTAACATTTTGCTCCAGGATCAATGTCATGTTCTTGTAAAACAATTAAAATTTCAATTTTCTTTATGTGATGAACAGGGATCACTCCAAACGCAGATTCTGGTGTCCATCTGAACTCGTGTAGTTCTTAAAAGAATTTCTCTAATACCTAATTATATTTAGAAAAGTTCATATGTCAAAGAATTCAAATTGAAAATAATCATATTTAGTATAATTTTAAAATAATTTTGCGATATTTTGAATAATATCCAATAGTGTGACAACTAGGTATTAACTTAACATTTTTTTGGTTGCATTTCTTTCATCTATCTGACAGTGACTATGTACCTATACGAATATTCGAATACTTAATACGTATAATTTGTAAATATTTATAGGATTATAGGTATGCCCCTTTTTCTGTTAAGCTTTTTAATTAAAATTATAACCAAATGAAATATAGCACAAATAAATAGTTAGTTGTAACTACCTTCCTGTAAATGAATATTTATGTTATTGAAATGTGGTACCTTCGTGTGTGTTTTTAGATTGTTTAAAATAAGAACAGGAAGTAGAGCATGCACATTAAATGTTGTATTAACAACTTAACAATAATTATTTAGCAATACGACAAGCCTCAATTATAACATGATGAATCTAAGCTTAAGTGCATAAGAGTCAAGATTCTAATAAACTGCAGAGAGTAATTAAAATGTAACATAAATTATTATTCAAACTTTCACGGCTAGTTCACTGTGTTTACGTTATACATTTTAATGTGGATCACATGCTGTCCTGGAACGAAACTAGGAAAACTAGCTTAATCACACGCATCTTAATTATAATTTACAGATACAGATAGTAAATTTGTCTTACAACACACATCAAAATATTTACTAAATCTTGAAACGCACAGGACAAATTGTTTTGGAGTATTATTTAATAGTTAAAAGTTCCCTAAGGCGATTTTTTTAAATCCATTTGTTTCTCTAGGGCACATCACTGTAACATTATCAAAAATTGAAATTTACCTGCAGGGGACTATGCTGAAAATCAGGCTAAAGCAATTTCGGCTGCATCAAGTACATGCCTACAAAAAATTGTTTGGTGTTGAACTGCAGTTTTTTCTTCATCAACCGAGTGTTTTATCATTAGTTAGGCAGCAATTTAGAATCATTTATGGCCAGTCTAAATAAATAAACTTTGCGGTATATATGGCAAAGACCAATTTCACACAATTTAAGTAGCATTCTCTATAAAATTGTACAAAAAAAGCAATCAGACGGAAGCTATCTGTGAGAACTGATTCCAAGGCACTTGATGATCCGTTGGTCCTTATTCTTGGCAAACGTAAGAGTAGGAGGATGTGGTCTTAGGTGGCAGACCGGATGTGGAATCAGGTAGCCTGCAGACCACAGAAGTACGTGAACCAAGTCGAAACTAACACCACTTAGTCATTGTAAGATTGGTTCTGTGAAAATGTACACTGGCTTTGAAATCATATATTTATGGTTGTGTATTAAAAATAAAAGTTACTTGTGTGATAGGATATGTGAATTATTTTATATGTAAATTTTGAATTATACTAAAGTCTTCTAAATTTTCCTACAATTCTCGATTTTTTATAACAGCCTTAGCATTCCTGTATCTTCTGCATGATTATGTATTTCCTAAAACAGTTTTACACAAGTTCAAAATAGAAATAATTTTCAACTGTATTGTTTCCATTCAGCATCTTACACAATTGAGAATAGTTGTTGGTGATGACCGGAAGCAAGCGCGTGCGGCCCAAGTGCTCCAGAACACCGGAAGTCGTCTGTTGACCTCGCGGAAACGCGCCGTTGATTTTCTAATATACAACTTCTGCACACTCATTCATATATCAAAATGATTCATGTCCTTATGAGTCCAAAATATACTCTAATTTTATACACTTCAACATGTAATTGTCTTGGGTTCACCTCATTCATAGCAAGAAAACAAATTATTTAAAATATGTAAACCTGAAGAGTTTGAAAAAAGAACTGATATACGTAATTTATAGATTGTAATTATTCTTTAAAATATTAACAGTGTTATCTTAGAGTATAATGAATTATAATTTTGTACTTTCAATTTTCTGAGAATCTCCAATTTATTATTTTATTTCACTAATTGCATAAGCTTGGTTGGAATTTAGATTACAAAAGTTCTCCAATTTATAAATCACAGAAATGAGATTAGAGGATAATTAGCTCATTAGTTCAAGGTAATTAAAACTTTATGTAGAGATATATGTATATTAGGTAGGGTGATTTTACTAGAAGCGGTTTCAATTCAGACTTCCAAAGACGCAAATGTTATTTCATTACTTATTTAATTTTTAGACAAAACCGTTTTAACACGTTTCTAAATTTATATAATGTAAGTAATGTTTTTATAGCTAATGAAACGATTTCACTACGCTTTGTATTAAATTTATAACATCTGCTTACATCAATCAGTCTCGTCCATTTCCAGGATACCTCATGATTTTATTTTAAAAATAAATTTAACTATTATTTTTTTAAGGTTTATATTTTTTTCGAATACTTTTGACCATTATTATCTCATACTGTTCTAAATTCATTAGGTTCAAAATTGAATCCGTGGAAGGTTTCAGCACCAAACAAATTTGAATACCTTCGCTGCCATATCAGAAAATTTCTCAGAAAGAATTAAAATTAAAAGTGGTTATTTTAAAAATTCAATATCAATTAGATCAACAATGTACGACAACCTGAAAATGCTGGAATTACAGACATTCTACAATACCAGAATATATATGTAGTTAAAAATCAACAATTGATGTCTGTACTGGTGACAAGCAATGAGCAAAAAGTAAATCATGACTACCACTTTTTGTGAACTGGAATGTCTCATACTGCGGTGCTTACATTGAAATATTTGATTCCCATTCTGCAAGTCATTTTATATTGCTATATAATGAACTTATTATTTATAATAATCGTTTTAATCCACAACGCAAACATTGAAAGAATCCAAAAATGCTTTTCCTACCTATATGATGATGCCTACACGAAAAACGTTTAGATTGACATAGGGTCTAAAATTGACCGACCCCCATCAGTTTGTCTTATAATTTAGCTAATCACTTTTATCAAGATTGAATAAACAGGATGCTGGGTTTGTATTTGTTTCTTTTTTTTTTGTAGGATAGATAACTGTTATTGTTTGTTCTTGATGAGTTGTTGATTTTTTTTAGATTATACGGGATAATTATAGTAATTTTTAAATTCGGAAAAGGAAACAAATTATAACTTACACAATTACAGATAAACAATACTGGTTAACAGTATTATTTAAATCGACAAAGAGCTTGGTTTTCTTTTAATACCAGAAAAAGAGAATATTTATTGGTTTCTAAATGTTTTGTAATTGTTATGAAAACAAGCTTTATTTTTACCGGCACAGTTTCATATTACCACATTTTTATATACTTAGTAACAAAATCAGATAAAATAGAAAGTATGTATGTAAATGTCGCCTTTTAAAATCATTTTCATCTTTTCCACATATTTATCTATGGAAACAGTAATTAAGATATTTTTTCTACGAAAATGCGGAATGAAGTTTTTTCTGACATGATAATCGAACTTGAAAGTAGGCTTTTGAAAAACTAGTACGGAAAATTAGTGTGGAAATTTTTTTCCGCACACATTTTTTAAACTTTCCGCAAGTAAACAAAAACATAAAGAAGTACTTACATTTAGTTATAATTGAAACATTTATTTAATATCTAACAACCGGAGGAGTGCACATTAGTTCATCGCTTTCGCTTTAGTTTTGAAACTCCATGTTTATATTCACGTAATTTGATCTCAAAATCAAAATTATTTCGATGACAGGACACAATTTATAAACTGTCAACAGCTATGAGCTTTCAGTTCTATGACAACAAACTCACATGATGTTTTTTTTAATTAGAAAAAGATTTACAAATAATTTTATTTTTTTCCGCACACATTTTTTAAACTTTCCGCACGCAACCAAAAACATAAAGAAGTACTTACATTTAGTTATAATTGTAACATTTATTTAATATCTAACAACCGGAGGAGTGCACATTAATTCATCGCTTTCGCTTTAGTTTTGAAACTCCATGTTTATATTCACGAAATTTGATCTCAAAATCAAAATTAATTCGATGACAGGACACAATTTATAAACTGTCAACAGCTATGAGCTTTCAGTTCTATGACAACAAACTCACTTGATATTTTTTTTTATTAGAAAAAGATTTACAAATAATTTTATTTTTTACGAATTCCACGTTTTCGTAGAAAAAATCGTATGTAACACGCTTGCGGAAATGGCCCATGACAATACTCGTGTGATTGCAGCACTCGCTATCGCTCGCGTTGCAAATTTCACACTCGTATTGTCATGATGCGTTTTCCGCACTTGTATTACAATATACTATTTCCTTCTTCCGATTGAGTAAGTATCTATACTGTAATGACATTGTTGATATGGACGTAACTTGAATTTACCAAAATGTTATTGGTTGTTATTGACACTTACGTCACTAGGAAAGTTTGGTGCTGTGAATTGAAAACTATTAATTAATATTTCAATAATTTATATTCATTCATGAAGATTTTTCCAAAAAATATGCCAACAGTGCGGTTTTCGAGACCCCCGCGATGTTCTTAGTTCTTTGAATAATTTATATGATATTCGTACTGTTTCTTTGACTTTTCCGGTACTAAAGATGCATAAGAAAGTCTTGCTGCCTTCTCCAATTCGGAAACACTCATTTTCTAACTACAATAATTATTGAATTATTCTTGTTTTGGTTTTCGTCTCCATAGCCACAAGGCATCAAAGTCTACCTATTTCTTTTAAGAGCTTGTGTTATGTTGAATATAAATTAATAAATGATGAACAACTACAGACGATTTTTTATATTATATGTGAACTTTAGGAATGGGAAAATTTTAATAAGTAATTCGGAAGGTAAGTGCTTGACCAGTCTCCGAGTTTATTGCCAGCCCTCGCTGTCGCTCAAACGCAAACTCATCCTCGACTAGTAAATATTACTTAAATCCCTTAATGTTTACATAACTATTTATCAGCAGAAAAATGACATTTGTAAATGATTGACGAAAGTCAATTAATATTAATTCTGCTAAATTTCAATGTCCTTTATCTGGAAAACTAAGCATAAATTCGCATTACAAATTCATATAATTTCGCATGTTCTGCCGATTCTATAAGTTTCTCAATTAAAACTTGACCCATCCTGTATACCAAAATTGAAAATTTAAAAAATATCATTAAAATTCTACAAAGGTTACATCAAAATTCTGACATATTCAGGGTGTTCACTTTCTCTTCATATTAAAATCTACATAATCTGAATCGATTTGCTTTTTAAAGAAATTTGAGGGCCCAATGAATTCAAACACCAAACAACAAAATTTTCAATGAAATACCTTGTTATCCTGATACATATTTACTTCAATATCTTATTATTATCCTTATCACTTATCATATATTAAAATAGTTGATGGATGGAGAAAGCACTCGTGATTTTTTTGTAAAGAAAAATAGTCTCACATTTTGCATAGTAATATATCACTAACGGGAAGTGTATTCTGGAACACCCTGTAGCTATAAATAAATGAGTAAATGATTATAGAAAGCAATCGAAACATCAAAATAAACTGCTAATTAGGTACGAGCACTATTGATCGAACGTTAATATTTTTTACTAATTTCGAGGTTGTAAATGAAGCTTAATAAGTTATTTATTAATATTAATAATTTAACAAATAAAATATGCACTTGTACCTACTATTTAAAACTGAAAAAAAAAAGAGAATTTATTTAGTTAAAATAGATACTAAAGTATTATATTACAATTAATATTGTTTTGCTGTTGAAGGAAAGCTCCAGTTCCTTTACATCTACTTAATAGTTAACGTGAACAAATCAGGATTTTTAAAGGCATGTATGAAGTACATAGTTACATACCTACAGATTTGCAAATTACAAAATTTTTGGAAGAAAGTGATCAATATTTCAAAATAATCAAAATTATTTCATTTATTAAAGATTGTAAAAAATATAGAAGTACCAAAAGTGTCACTAGTTTATTTTTTGGGAACTCTAATAAGTCAACTCTAAAATAAATTGTCAGTTAATTAATTATCCTTTATAAAGTTACCTAACTATAAATGAATACGACTTTTTTAATCTCCTTAGAATATTTGTTTACTTCGCTGAAATTAAGTTAAAAATGTCAAAATCGTAAGATTACAAGGGCTTCCAGAAGCAACCCTACGACAATATCATCATAGATCTCATACAGTGATCGACAGAAAGTGTGCACCAAATGGGAAAATTTTCTATATTTAGAATTACCAAATTTATTTTACTGTGGAAAGGTTCTGCATGTCCTTAAACAAAAAAGAGCCTAAACAAAATTGCATCGTATACGAGGGAGGGGTGAAAATTTAATACTCACTCAAGAATAAAGTACCCTTATTTTGAACCGTAGAAACAAAAATTATTAGGGAAAGTTGTTTGTACTTAAAAGTTATCTCCGAATATCAAATTTGGACTCGGTAGACTAAAAATTAACGTATTTCCTTTTTTTCGGGGCACCCCCGTAGAACAAATCGCTGGAAGCTATGCAGCGCATAAATTCAGTTTTTTAACAGTTCTTGGGTTAATACTTACATAATTTGCTTAAATTGGCTTAAATGTGCGAAATGGGTCGTTTAATAAAATAATAATAATTTTATCAAGAAACTGAAATTGACTTACCGGTAGGTACAGATAAAAGTAATTCCTGAAGCAATAGATTTAAGTTTTTAAAAAATAAATTGCTAAAGATATCAAGTAAACCCGCATTTGTTTTTCATTAAGTTGTTTTACTTATCCATAAAATAAAATACGGTGTGCACCAACAAAATGAGACTATTTTTGGCATTATTTTATTAACCGCCCGGTTTTCGCGCATTTTAAGTAAATTATGTGTTTAGTTGCCCAAGAACAGTCAAAAAACTGAATTTATGCGCTGCATAGTTTCTAGCGATTCGTTATACGGGGGTAGGTCCAAAAAAAGGAAAACTGGTTTTTCTTTGTCTACAGAGCCCAAATTTAGTATTCGGGGATAACTTTTATGTAAAAATGATTTTTCTTAATAACATTTTTTTCTCCTTCCTCGTAAACGATGCAATTTTTACTGGTTTTGCTTATGCTCTTTTTTGTTTAAGGACATGTAGAATCTTACCACAGTACCTATAATAAATTTGGTAATCCTAAAGATAAAAAAAATTCCCATTTGATGCACACTTTCTACCGGTCACTGTATTTATGATTTTGTATACTTAGGTATTATATTTTATATTGCAATTTGCAATATGATTTTGTAATTACATTTTTAAAGTATGTTTTCTATAATATTATTCAGTCCACGTAAAGATTAGATATCGTATTTTTCTATTTAATTCCGTCATTACTTCATATACTTCTGCATGAGAGTACATATATCAAATGCATTTATTCATATGAGCGTTTCCACTTTCAGTCGTCCATTTCATGTAAGGTCCAGTTTAAATGAAATGTAATTTGTTTCAATAAAACTAGACCTTGGTAGCTAATAACACATATTTAAAACATAATTTCAGTAAAAGTACATAAAGCACATGAGAAAATCTCGGCCAACTGATTCGCATGGTCTGCGTGGGTTGTACACAAACGACAATTGTGGTGGACAAGATGATGACCAACCGAGGTCAAACATACCAAATTAAATGAAACAAAGAAAATATTTTTTATTATAAAACTTTGCCAGTCAGCACGTCAAATAATTTTTATATGTATATTAGCTTTGCACCCTGTATTCTTAATGATGCGATTCATTACACAGTACAAGGTCCATCAAACAGTGTAATAACTTGTCGCTTTATTCCATCAATATGGGGTTCCTATAATTATTGATTACATATACGATTGTAAATATACTTGCACCTCTGGAAAACGATTTCGAAATCGATGTTTCAATCTTAATTTATATCCAAAATCGACCAGTTTACAATGTGAAATTCGTGACGACCATCTAAAAGGCAATAATAAAAAATGAAGATATATATAACAACAGTTATTTTCATTGTCCGTTCAATATTTTTTCCAAGTTGCAAACAGGCTGCTGAATGAAATAGCAATTTAAAATTTATTGGACTGCAAGTTTTTTCCGTGAACAATTTTAATCATATAGTTTGAAGGCAGCATATTTATAGGTGCTTCTTGTCTTTCGTTACGAATAGAAATTACTTGATTTTAGAACACCGCGTGTGTTCTTTTTTACAACTATGTTTCCTAAGCCGTTTTCAGTTTACATCATAATCAAAAACAGCTAGAGTTTACCAAAACTTGTGTTATTATAGAATATTTTAATTAATCTTTTGCAAATTGAGTGGTCGAAGAACCTTTTATGACAGTAAACTATTACTAGTAGCAACATATATGGCGTAATTGTTATCTCTATTACATATCAAATGATTTAAATAATAATTACATATAATATATGCATATTAATACATACATAGTCCTTCTATGTCTGCCTATAAGTGACATGTTAATGTGTGAAGCGAATTTTTGTGATAGAACATGACTGGTAAGCATGTTCGATGCTTAATAACTACCCTTAAATGATAAAATCACATTGTAATTAAAGTGCCGTACTATGACTTCAACTTCTAATTAATAAAAAATCCAACTTGATTTATGCAGGTAATTCTGATTGAAAATCAATAAATCTTAAATATTGCGTTGTAACATAATATCCTGGCTAGAGCAGAGACTTAATAGTTTATACCAACTAATTGATACAGTGATATGATATGTGTTCGGAAATATTTATTAGAAATTAATTAGCAACCAATAATTAATATTTTGTAAAGTAAATAAATTGTCATACATAGAAAGCAAATTGTCATGTAGTGATTTATATAACATGTAATTCTAGAACGTATGCGTCTGGATTTTGCTTTATTTGTATTGTTTGGCATGTTAATTAAAATATTTAAATCACCCATTAGATTGATTTTTAAATTTAACCACACGTGCTTGAACTTTTTTCTATGATAGGATTTTTACTTCAGATACATAAAACAAGTAATATGGCTGAATTATTTTCAGAAGACATTTATGTGACCTACTCCATGGCGGCGTTTGCTCGTAAGGGACCGAACGTGAGATACAGACTTATCTATTGAAAATAATGCTGCCATGATAGCTAACAAAAAACTTCTTTAATGTAGAATTTAAATATTTATTAAACCAAAATACAAAATAAATTTTATTGATTTACATTTTGACAAAGAAATTCGTTCATCGTTGAAAATAGAAGAGGAATATTAAACCTACCCCACTAACACGTACTTTTAGAACTATAACGGCATAACTAATACTTCTTCTAAATATTTTCCCATGATTTTGCGTTTTATTGTATTGTGTAGAGTTTAAAAAAGTTTTGTGAGGTTCAAAATTAATTACTCCTAAAGAACGTGAGCTTTCAAAATGTATCAACAGAAACAAGCTAAGTCTCCAATCCACAGGCAAGCATACTTATTGATGTTGTGAGAAAATAAAATTGCTGCTTCCAGATGTCATAGATTTCTCTGCAAACCCTAATAGCAACCAGCAAAATTGTTCCAGAATTATTATAGAGGGTTCCCATGAAGTGAGGCTCAGGAAGAATGAATGATTGGCTAAAGCAGCCCAAGACAAAAGAAAATTCAATCGAGTACCTACCTATATAAAGTTCAATAACAAGCTATTAAAGAGTACCACGAAGAAACAGAGAAATTGTTATAGAAAACGAGGAAGAGAGTGAAGAAAGTTTCAGAAAATATTCCACCTATTAAACATACCTACTTATAAATCACGGGAAAACACGGATAAAGGAAAAGATAAGATATTACAGCAAAGTTTTTCAACTTTTTTTTTGAAATTGTTCGTGTTTCAAAAAAACTCACCACTATTGAATTGCAAAGGGTCGTTGAAATCCTGTATAAAATGTTCGGCTTCATTCCTGGATGTTTTCCAGGCTTTCGACAAATTATAACGCACCGCACGAGGCTCTCTTATTATTACCAAATGCTGCATATTTCATGTTCAAATATCAAGAAGAATCAAAGAAAGTCAGAGAAACTTAAAGGAATCTTATGCAATGTATTGAAGCAAAATACAACACCTAGAGTTTTATTATATAAACTTCGCCAGTCAGATAGCAATAAGTATCTGGTCAGACTTAAACTTAAAAAAATCTCCAAGCTTCAGTAAACAAAAAAAAGATTCTGTTTATTATAAAGAATATTATTTTGATATATGTAAATGAACTTTGCGTTTAGCATTTATTGGCACATTCAGTGAAACGTACGCCCTTGGTTAAATTTATCATACGAGTAATACCTATGGTCTTATAAACTCTTTCATATACAGGGTGTCCACCTAGTGCGCGGGTCTTCCATATCTACTTTATTATTACTGCTAGCAAGAAAATGTCACAACTTAAAAATATTTTCCACTATACAGAGCGCTCAGTTTTTTCTGTGCGCACACCAACTTTCTTATTTTAAATGGAACACCCTATATATTTTCACATTTTTGGATCCCCTGTGTAATTCAAACTGCAAAACTATTGAAGCTGTATGTACCTAAAATTGACAGTTTTCCATTTTTTTGGATTTTTTCAAAAATTTTCACGGATATGGACTTTTACAAAAATATTATTATCTGAACAAATTCAAAGTCTGTTTGAAAAAAACAAAGTTAAAACGATAAAAGGAAAGTCCAGGGAATATTTTGATGTATTTTTGGTGAAATTATCTTATACAGGGTGTTTGTAATTTATTCGTAAATAGCACATGTTTCAAGCAGTGATAAATTTATTTTTTCAAATTGAACCCCCTGCATATTTTTATACTACATTATAGAGAATTAGATTCTCTATCATTTTTATTAAGGGTTCCCTATATCTAAACTTAATAGATTTATTTTATTTTATTATCTTTAATAATAATCTTTTTTTTTACAAAATTTGGTTGATTCAACCACATTGAACCAATAGAAACATTGAAAGAAGTCGAGTGAATTACTATTGGTTCAATTTGGTTGATATCAACCAAATTGTTCAACCAAATTGAATGGTATATTTCCGGCTTTACTTTGCATGTTAAAGGCGAAAATAAGGACGACAAAAACTGTTAATTTGGTTCTATTGCAATTTTTGCTGATGATGTAAATGATAGGGATGAAACTTATTTTTTTATTGTTTTATGAACTATGCTTCTACTTAAGTTTAATCCTTCACTAATTTCTCTTACGCTAGAATGGGGATTTCAACTACTGCAGTAAGAATTATGTTAACTTGTGTTTTGTTTTCATTGCTGATTTCAGTTTATTGTGAAGTTCTCTCATAATTTACGCTATCAGTAGGTTCAAACCTTTCGTTTAGTTTTTTAAAACCATCCTCACGGGGATAGCTTCTATTGGCATATCTTTCAGCATACATGCGGTAAGCCAATAGACAATTTCTATCTCACTCTCCTAATAAATACGGCATATCAACCAGGTCGTTTTTTATTTATTTATTACAAATAGGACACCGGACACCGCAACAACAACAAATCTCTACCAATTTTAGCAACTTTGATAATAATTAATAGTTATGATATGCTGTATGCACATGAAATAATGACCAAAGCCATCTTAATTTTTATTTGTAACTTGAATTTTCCCATAAAAATGAAATATTTAAAATAAAATAAAATCTATTAAGTTTAGATATGGGCAACCCTTAATAAAAATGATAGAGAGTCTAATTCTCTATAACGTAGTATAAAACTATACAGGGGGTTCCATTTAAAAAAATAAAGTTATCACTGTTTGAAGTATGTGATATTTACGAATAAATTACAAACACCCTGTATAAGCTAATTTCACCAAAAATACATCAAAATGTTTCCTGGACTTACATGTCAATGAAAAAGATCGACACTCGGTCTATCTGAAAATCCTAGGATTTAGCAATATTAAATATATTTAGGTATATTAATTATATTCTGGTTCTCTTTCTTTACCATTCTTGAAATTACAAACTACTACGATTTATTAATATAATACACTATGATCAAAAATTATTTAGATAAAGACTGGCTTTGGAATTCTGAATTTACCTTGCATGTTTGATTCATCGTCAGTAGTTGAAATTATATAGGTTTGTAAGCTATTCAATTTGTCAAATAAAACTTAGTTATTAAACTACGGGTTTATTTTCTATTTTTTTTTTATTATTATCTATTCACCATGGCCACCCTTTATCTAAATAATTTTTGATCATATGGTATAATATAATATAGGCCGTGCCTCCGCTGCCGGCAACGGTGCCCGCAAAATAAACTAATGGCTGCCGGCGCCGGTTGCCCCCTCAATGTTGGCTCCGGTGCCGGCAATCATAACCCTCAAAATTTGTAAGTAACTCGTAAACAGCAATCGCGTAATAAATATATGACTAATCACACTAAATTTAAGCTTATATGGATGATCAAAGTAAAAAAATGGCTCAGTTGTTTAATGATGTCTCCCCTCCAAGTTTTCGTGAGATATTGAAAATCATTCAATCTATCATAAAGCATTGGGAAGAAGGGCAAGGTGCAATTTTGAAGGACATTTTCAAAGACGATTTTCTGGAGAGCAACGATTGATGATAATAATGTTCTAACAAATTGTGGTAAAAATTTCGTATCACGGCTTTTCCGAAAAATGCCTAAAAAATTTGTTTTTTTGGAAATATGGCTTATTTTGGAAAGAGAAGTTGTTTAAACTCGGGGACCCTGTTTTTTTTGAAAAAAAAATTGTTTAATGAAAAATGAAGAAAAACCTCTATTAACAACTTAACCACTGAGAAGTGAAAGAATATAGTACCTATATGTATACCTACTTTTACTGGTTAGGTTGTTAATTGAGGATTTTTTTTCATTTTTCATATGAAAACAAAATGTTTTTCTAAAAAAAATTCTCCCCCGACTTTATAGTATATTAAGTATGGAGAACGGTAACCCTTAACGTTCGACATGCTTATAACATTTTTTGTACAATCCGTCAAATTCACGTATTTATGAGTTTAATTAAATGAATAATAACCAAATTAAAATGATTCTAAATTTGTTCATGTCAAAGTGACAACTATAAAATTATCTAAAATAAAGTGACAACACTTTCATATGTCATTACTTACCGATCAGAAGGCGATAATCTGATCGGTAAAATACATACCGATCAGTAATTTGTAAACAAAACCTACTATTCTTTTAATTAAACCAATAAATACGCGAATTTGACGGATCGTGCAAAAAACAACTTATTCTCTTGCCAAAATAAGCCATTTTCAGAAAAGCCGCGGTACGGCAGTACCCAAATACAACAAAGTGCAAGTGCAATGTCAACTTGTGTTAATCAAATTCAAGTAGAGGAAATCACAAAACATTTTTTTATTTGTTCATTTATATTATAAATTAGCCCAGAATGTTGGATTTTAATGAAACCTTGAAATCTTTAATACATTATCTTGATAAAAATTGAATACGCGGCAAAACCTAAAAAAGCTCATACGGGTGCCGTTGCCGGCAGCGGAGGCAGTGCCATAATATAAACCTACGAGTATCTATGTCTTCAAACTTACTGTTTTGGTGAAAAAATCTTGATTCACCATTTAAATGTAGTAAAAATTGTGTCATTTTAGATAATTTTACAGAAATTGGAAAGAAAACATGTTGGTTTTATTGACAAATAAGGCATTGATCATGGATTATAAGAATTGAACAATAGGAATGTTGCATTTTTTTAAAATCCCGTTTTTTTCTGTTAGATATGTAAAACGACTATATTAATAATACTCTACAGCAAAAATGTTTTTTTACTCAATATTTGTACATGAAAAACGATTATAAAATGACCGTAATTCAAATATATTATTGCCGCCCGAAAACGCTTTGACATCGGAGAGTCCTGAGTGACGTCACGAATCTAGTTGACATTGGCATGTCTAAATATTTTTTACCCGTTTGATATTTTTCGAAATAAGTCAAAATGCGGCGTGCTGCACTGTGGAACTAGATTCGTGACGTCAGCAGTCTTTTGGGCCGATTCGGGCGTTTCCGGGCAATGCGTGGAAATTTCAAATTTTGCAATACTTTTTATTTATTTACTTGGAAAATACGGACCAAAAATTTTTTCCAAAAATATTGATAGTGATAATTTGGTATCAGCTTGTTGGATTACTGGGGATCCATTACATATATATGATCAGATGGTAGCCGAGTACGATGCAAATAAGCACTTCTCAAAAGCTGACCAAAGTGCAAAGGGAGCAATGGATCGACGATCACAGCCGTGCTCGAGGATCTAATCTGGTTACGAATCCTAACAATTTGGGTAAAGATGAGGCTGATCGCGACCTACACCAGTATATGAGACGCAGGAAAGGAGTACACTAATGAGGACCTTATACGAATTACCAAGGAAGTGTAGAAGCAGATTTCTATTTTTTCTTCAGGTTGATTGTAGCAGAGGACCGAATAAATCTAATTTAGACATCCAAGTAACAATGGCAAGAGGGAGAGATCAAGTTTCCAGAGGAGACGACATTATGACATGCTGATGGCTCGATGGGTAAATTTTCCGTAGCAGAATTATAGTTAGAGACCTTGATCTAGCAGTAAAGAGATGCGCAGAAGGGTCTAGGAGACCATATAATAAATTATTACAAGTGGCATGTCAAATCAAATCTTAACAAGGCCGATTAAATAATACAGTACAATTATACAGGGATACATAAAGCCGGCATAAAAGCTTAGAATTTTTTCGAGAGCTCAGTTCGAGGTCCTACTGGCATATGAGAAAAACTTGAGAGTTCCTGACTCATTGATGGTAATTCTGTAAGGCCATGCAGACTCAAGGAGCATCGAACTCTAATAGCACTAGATGAAGACCCAATTATTTGGGATAATGGGAAGGGTGAAGAGAAATAGGAAGTATGGTTTCATTTCAATGAACATTTTGTGTATGACCAAAATATATAATCTATTAGATGCAGGATAGTGAAACAAGGGACGCTTCTTGCTAGGTTATAACCTACCCACCTTTTACCATTATCAATATAATCATTACTTACTCTCTAATCACACTAGGTTCAAAGTTAGCATTTCCTAATCGAAGTTCGTAAATCCTGGGAATAGGACGTAATTAATTCATATTTCGGACATTCACCTACATTTTCATCAGTTTGGTAAATCCTAGTTAAATTTGATTTAAAAAAATACATACACCATAATGACGTACTACGTTAAATCTATTATGGAGACAGTATCGGATACAACAACATAATATATTCCGTACTTTTTATTAATTTACCAGTTTCTCACCAAACTCTCTCCAAAAGTGAAAATTATTCTAAATGTTCATTTAACTAAAGTAGATAGGAACAATTTTTCAAATTCACCCACACGGAACTAAGAACAAACCTATGAATTCTAGGAAATTAAAGCGACAGCACACGGCATCGCATATATCTACAGGCACCGTTTAAATTTACGAGCTTAAGATATCAATAAGGCACGTCCACATGATGAATGTCTCTCTAATAACTCCATTTTACATAATAAGTCAAAGTGGTGGTATAAACATTTGATAGTGACAGGGAAGGGCCCATCCATGTACGGTTTCCTATACGAAAGGCAACCAAGACCGCCGCCTCTCTTTTACAATAATAACCAGTTTAAAAGCGTGATTCTGTAGGTGGCCGTTAGATACATTGTTATTAGTTGTTCCGAATGATTTGCACTCTATCGGGCTTGCTTCAGATACGTTGTAACTCATGCATATTTCACAATCATACTTTATTTTACTTTTATATCGCACATTTACACTAATATATAAAACTGAACAATCGCATGCTTTCGACAGCTAGAATATTTCAGATTTTTTTTAATAGCAACATGTTAATTAATTTAATGTTCAAAAGGACACTCGCTATGTGGTTACTCCTCAAGTTCTCATATACTATAAGTGTTTTATAAATGCATAAATTTGCTGTTACTTTTCCTGGCTTCAAAAATGGGAACTTTCACGGTAGTACATTGGTACCACCACAGGAAATTTAACCTAATTTCCCAAATATTATTCATATTTTCCGCTTGAATATATCGCAAACTTCTTCATATTGCTGTCTATTTGAAATAAGTACTAACATTACAATTATAATTGTATTTTGTTTATTGTTTGGTAGGTACCTAATGAGACCCAAAGACAAACAAATACCTCAAAGTAGTGTAAAAAAATCTGAATAACTGTAAAAAGTTATGCATTGTCAAAACAATACAATTATTATTACTATAAGGAACAAGTAAAGTCCAATAATAATTATTTTAATAGCAGTAGGTAACGCTCGGCATTATCCTCGCTCTGCCAGTCATTTGTTTCGAACCATGACGCCACGAGCCACAGCCAACTACTATAGTTCACCTGCTATCTTGGAATATCTAAGATGAACCACTTTTCTCTGATTTATTATTAGCTTTTACAGATAGAACGTTCAGCTATTGTTTAATAACAGAACTTCATTTATATGAACAAAGCTTGATAATGCAAGTAATTAACATCAGCAGGAAAAAAATTGATTGATTAATGAACGACCTAATCAACTCTTAAACAGCAAAAATTGTACCTACATCTGTCTTGCTTCAATCATTTAATAATTCTCTCAGTTGATCTCGTGGAAAACTTAAATGATTTTGAAAATACATAAGTTATGCATTGAATTATGGTTCAGTAGTGGAACCAACGCCCAGTAGCTGTACATTTTTCCCAAAGGTAAAGAATAGAGCTGAGAATTTTTACACATTGGAATATTTCCAGTGGTCA
This sequence comes from Pediacus dermestoides, assembly GCA_963942485.1. Classification (NCBI taxonomy): domain Eukaryota; kingdom Metazoa; phylum Arthropoda; class Insecta; order Coleoptera; family Cucujidae; genus Pediacus; species Pediacus dermestoides. The sequence goes on along the minus strand of OZ012625.1, from coordinate 29,203,670 downwards.
CGACAAATACATATTATTTTCTGCCTCCGTTTTACATTTTTTAATTCGTTCAACACATTGTTTATATCGCCATTGTTCGCGCTCTTTTATTCGGACTGTGTGGTATCTAAATATATTCATTGTTTTTGTTTCTGTTATCTGGACATCGAAACGAAGTCTTTTTAAAATTCTCTCATCTAAAATTATAAAATGGTGTATAGCAATATGGAAGAATATTAGGTAGATGTACTAGCTACGGGATCTAATTTTTATTTCTAAAGTAAAAGTTGCTTGTATTAATTAAATATACGGAGAAAAGTTTCCAGTATAATTTTAGGAAAATTTGGCGAATGTAGCTACCAGAGATTTTGGAAAAATTTTGAAATTACCTTATTAATTTAGATCTCCTGATTACGAAAATGCTAAAAATAAGCGGCGGTCTCCAATATTTCCAAAGTTATAGGAGTTTGAAAACTTGAAACATCCAAAGTTTGGATGTGTAAATTAAGCACTTTTTTCATCTTTTATTCATTAAAAATGCATTCAGTAGACTCTATTGCACTAACTAATGATTAATCAAGCATTACATTTTAGTACAAAAGATGTATTTACTCTATTTCGGCACGTTTATTTTGAAACACTAATCTAACCTTAAAATTTAAAATCAAGGATCGCTTGATTTCTTAGTAAGGGGAAGGGAAATTCCTTTGACAGCAAAACAAGAAAAAGAAAATGCTTTAAAAATAGGGTTTTCATCAATAATATTAAATGGTAATGATTAATTAATTAATAATTAGTGCAATAGGTACTAGTGAGTGGATTTTTAGTGAATAAAACTTGATAAAAGTGCTTAATTTACATTACACATCCAAACATTGGATGTTTTAAATTTTCAAACTGCTATAACTTTGGAAATATTGGAGACCGCCGCTTATTTTTAGCATTTTCGTAATCCGAAGATCTTAATTAATAAGGTAATTTCAAAATTATTCCAAAATCTCTGGTAGCTACATTCGCCAAGTTTACCTAATTTTATGACTTTTTCACTAAATAAGTAAGTACTCAGTGTGTAATAAAAATGGAACGACTTTGAAACTTATTATTAAGGTCCAAGAATTCAAATTACAAGTCTTGTCTCTTTTTTTTTCACTGTACATATAAATAAAGAAAAATTAATATTAATATTGTAAATGATCGCTGTTGCCAGAGATCAGACATCTGCTCCGCAATAGAAGCACTAATCTCTCTCTAATTTAGTTGAGAAGCAGGACGATAATCGGTGCGATTCTGTAAGTTTTTAACCACCGTGTTTATTAATCAGTGTGGTTGTTGTTATGATAACTACCAATCAAAAACGTCGTACCGTAGCAACAACCACAGTGGTTACATAGTCACTGTCATAAAAAAGTTATAGAATCACCCCGAATATACGCTTTGTTTGTAATTATCTCATACTTTTCCTAAAATGAACCCATATTTTGCAAGACTTTACACTATACAGAGAGCTGCACGAAAAACGGCCAGAGCTGTAGGATCGTTATTAATTATCCGATTTTCAAAATTCAAACACCTGCTATAACCCCACAGCACATAATATTTTTTTGTTCAAAATGCCTTTGAGCAACGATAGTCAACTTTTTTATTTTAAATGGCAACTATAATTTTTTAATCTAATTTTGGATTGCACGAATTTTTCTGAATTAAATGATGTATCAATATCATATTTTCCTCCATTCGTATCAAAGAAAAAAATTAAAGTTACGAAATTTTTACACATATGAAATCACACATAAAATTTAATCAAGTAGGCTGTGTACAGAGTATGATGTTCAAAAATAGGTAAAATGGTATTACAAAAGTAATAGAGGTTCAGGGTTTGAGGTTTACCTTCCGTCTACCTATTTTTGAACATCATACCTGTACCGGGTGTCCAAATAAGAAAGGACACCGGCTGTATCTCAGAAACTATTTATCGTACAGCTTTCCGAAAAACATATTTTTAGTAAAAGTGGGCAAGAGAAATTCCTGGAAATAATTTTCAAGTTTCTAACTCGACCGCTAGAGGGCGTACACTAACGACAAAATAAAAACACGGTTTGTCTTAAAAATATCTCGAGTTAATATATGCCAAAAATAGTTATTTATAATAACTTTTTTTTGGCTTAACCGATTTTGATAAGTTTGGTCTCGTTTGAAAGAGCGTTTATTAGGGCAGCGGATAAATAATTGACATTATTAATTTAATTTTTTCCCTGGTCGCTAGAGGGCGCTTTACGATAAAGTCGAAGATTTTGGTAATTTTCTCATAAATGTTAAATGGAATGGTGCTATTATTACTAGCTAAGAAGAAAGAGCTTAAAACAATGAAGAAACTGGTGAAAACCGCAACTCGATATCTCTTCAATGCAGAGATATGAATGAAAACTTTTTTAACCAAATTTTTGCAGTTATACAATATAATCATACGGGGGCCGATTGTGTGGAACAGGAAAAAATCTGCCTGTTGCAGTGGAAAGATGTCAGGGTGCTTGTAGCCCGGAGCTACCGGAATTCGTGGGGATGCGTTAGGGAGTTTAGAAATACTCACCTATCCATAAGTCTAGATTTATCATTGCCTTCTACAAGTCCCCTGGTGCCTCTCTGAATCAGTCGAATGTTCATAAACATCGCACAAGGAATAAAATAGTAGTTTATGCAACAAGGTAGGAATTAAGAGATTCTGATGAGTGTGAAAATTGGGGTGGAGTGAAGCGAGGGCGCAAGAACACGAGGCAGAATCAATTCCTCCCGTGTAGCATACTCTATTTTTTCTCATATCTGTACGAAAATGGCCACTTCTTTTGTGTGAAACGCGCGAACAAATTGTAACAGCATAGTATTGACATTTTTGCTTGACACTGTGCGGTAAGAAAATCACCTTGACAACCATAAACAAACACAAATAACTCCCGCATATCACAGAGGGAATGACTACCCAAGTGAGAAATGTTACCCCCACTCCTTATTTTCACCGACCACCCTAAAAAGTCAACTTTGTACCCGTATTTCACGCAAATAAAGTGGCCATTTTCGTGCAGGTATGAGAAAAATAATATTTGTCTTGATTTTCACAGATTGAAGAATCTAGAACCGGAGTTACCTACAGCTTTGATTTCTACAATAATTTGCTTTTCAACATATGGCAACTACCACAATTAAAAACAGAAATATAATTATTTATACTTCTTCAGGGATTTTATTCAGTTGAACAATTTAAGGATTGGCCCTCTAGCAATAATTTTTGTCTCATTTAAGCATAAATTACTATTCATTTTAAATTTTCATTATCATTTTTATACCTGACTTAAAAAATATTATTAATACCTACACCAATAAATTAATTATAATAAACTACTCAAATTTGAAACCTACGACTGGTAAATAACTAGAAACGAATGTAGACAGTTTCCTCGTTTTCTTGAAATTGTAATATGAGAGTTGAGACTTAGTACTATAGACTAAATTCTAGAAACTACGACTTATGATCCATGTCATAGACGGACCCTTAGTTTTTGGAAATTATTACTTTTGATCCTAATAAAGACCCGTTTAGGTGGATTTAATTGTCAAATAAGAAAATTTGTTCTGATCTCATGTCAAAACCGTTCGTAGAACTTGGTTCAATTTCAACTTTCTACGATTTGAAACCTGCGTCTGACCAATCAAATACTAATTGATTAAACAGCTTAATGTTGTTCTTGACTTATAGGCCACTAACAAGAGATAAAAAATTAAAGGATATTAGTTAATTTGAAGCGGTTTTTGGAGAATTCAAAAGTTATCGGCAGACAGTTGCAGTTTTTCCACATTAACTCAAAAAACTATACCGGTATGTTAGAAACGGATTAGTACTTAATTATTGTTCTTCAAATTACGAATGTATCAAAAAGGAATCAATCGACGTCACATACTTTTGTAAAAATTCCCCCAGATTAATGATAATCTATTTAAGCTCCAATAATTTAATAACAAAAATGGCTATTTTTAATTTTTCGGTGTTTAATTTCTCTGCTGACTGGAAAATTAAATTTTTGCGAGATTAGTGACCATTGTAGAATGTCTAGTCTTTTTATCAAATTAAGATGTGCGACGTAGTATTAGAGACTACATAGTACTGATCACGACTTGGGACCCATATAGATGAACTCAAAGTTTTTGAACTATACAGGATAAATAATAATAATTACACATTTCTACAAGGATACTTTTCAAAAAAGCCAATTTTGAAAAATCTGAAATATTTTCGGTAATATTGTTTAATTTCTTAGTATAAAAACTATATTACTACGCGCCTCATTATTTTCATTTATTTATTTTAAGCAAATATATACTTATTTCTGTTACACGTCTAATAAAAATTATTATAAACAAGAGAGCTTTCTAGCATTTACATCAAGCTCCATTAAAAAAAACTGTAGCAGTTTCCTTTACATTGTAGAGTAGCTTCCATCATTTACTACAGGTACTATATTGTATGACACTCAAATTAATTTACTATTTCAACCTTCCAACAACACTATCTCATTCTCAACAACCATTTGCGTTTGTTGAAAACAAATTAAAAACAAGCATAAAATTGCAATTAAAGATGAAACTTGCTGTTAAAAAAACGGTAGCCTGAACAAAGGAGACGACATTATATGCTTGTTTAAAAATAAAAGATTAATTTCAACAAAAAAAAAGAAATCAATTGGTTAGACAATGATTAAATAAAACAGTAAAGAAAATTAAAAAAGTTTCTGATTTAAACTAGATAATTTAATTCGGGCTAAGCAGAACGGATGAAAAATAAACAATTCGTAATGGGACTATAAGGGTTTGGACGGGTCATCAGCTTTAATCAAAGAAGAGCCACCTGCGGAAAACGTGAGCTGTCCATAGTTCACTGCCCAATACATATTCACTTGTTATGGAAAATTTGTTTAAATCAAAGTGGTATAATTGAAGGGGTGCACCTGTCGGCGACGCGGTCACAAACCGCAAACACAAAAGGGGTTTCTTCAATTACAAAACAGATTTTGTATCAATACAAATTGAGAAAAAGTCTATTACGGCTTCGACATGGCAATTCCCAAATTACCACCTGCAAAATAGTCAAATAAATGTTTTTGTGTGTGGTAAATTAGATTGTGATCGTGGTTTGTTTGTTGTCGCCGTCAGAAATCCGGGAGGTTCATAGAAATAGAAAGATCTATGGATCAAGTAGACTTAATGTGGGAATTAGATAATAATAGTAATTAAGAGTTTGGACGGTTTCAATATAAAGATGTTTACGATCTTTAATGACTGTATTAGATACATCATAAACTATCGCGGTATGAGAATATCTGTCTGTTTTGAAAGATACATAAAAAATCCAAATACAGAAACACCTTTGTAAATTACCTACTTCTTCTACTTATACAGTGGGTCTCCATTTGGAAAAAACCTATATAATTAGAATTTTAGAAAATATGTATTTGGAAAATATTGATGCTTGTTTTTGACAAGTTAAAAGGATTAGACAATAGACATCGTAGTCACGTGACATTCATTCTCTTTCACATTTAATTATTATTAAAAGTTGCAAAAAATCGACTTTTTATTGAAAATATTGTAAAGCTAACTACGCTTTCCGTTTCACTCTTACTCATAGCACAATAAAAAATATAACAGTATAGTGCGAAGCAATAAAAAAATCTATCAATTGGTATCCTATACTTGGGATATAATTTATTTAAATTTTAAATCAGATTTGTACACAAAGGGATACGTCCTGCGTTAGACGCTATAGACTCTACTTTCTAGGGAACCTACTGAAGAGTTGAGGACAGCGTAGCTCAGTGGTGAAGCACCGAACTACTGATTGTGAGTATTAGATCGTAGGTTCGATTCCTGCATAAGGATAATTGGAAAAAAAAGTCCCCAACCCGTCCTGCCAGTGTGGGGTTTCGTGGTTAAATTACTCCTCTGGTTCGATGACTACTTTCATATCCTTCCGGAATCCATGTAAAACTGTAGGTTCACCTGTGTATGAGAGTGTCAACACTTACAGGCACAGGAGATGCTGATATTCCAACAGCGGAGTGGAAAACGGCTGGTCACGAAGAAGACCTAAAGCATGTTGAGATACAATAATAACATATACAGGGTGCTAAGCAGTTGCTCGTCAATTTTCAGATAGTTCAAACAACAAAAGCTTTATTTTTTTATGGAACCCTGGTATATTCTGTAGATGTTTATATTCTGTGTTGTATAAAAATAAAATTCTCTATCATTTTCTTTAAGCATGTACCTACCTAAACTTTGTATTATGCAAACTTTGTAAACATTTGTATGTTTTTAGAAACTTCTTTCCTCGAAATTCAAAAGAAGGTCTTTAAGTAGCGACTCACATTTTTCATACATCATGTATAATAATAATTTTCTCATATTTATGAAATATAATTTGATCCAAAACCAAAAAATAAAAACAAATAGGAATGGAATTATGGTCGTCAAAAATTATTCACTTTTACATTATAGAAAAAAAAATGGATAAGAAGAAAAAAATAAATTATGGGAACCGATTTATATTAAAATTTATATTTGTTACTATAACCATAAAAACCCCTTATTTTCAACATAAGAATATAATTTTAAATTTACATCATTTATTCAGACTAGAGCAATTAGTGTCAAAGAAGTAAACATATTTTTTTGTTTAAGAATTAAATTTCCTAAAATTTTGAGTTAGGTTACTAAATATTTTAGTAACTGCTCCACACAAGCGATATCTCGAGAAACAGAAACCAACAACTTATCTTAAGGTAGTAACCTGATCTTTTGACACATTTTGTGCAACAGGCAATTTTACACAAAATACGCCGATATCCGTCAGATTTTACGTGTTAGGTAATTAATTAGCAATGTTTACCGAACAAGAAACTTAACAGGACATACCAAATCAATTGAAACCTACCGCTTATTATAATATCTATTCACACTTGGGTTGTTATTATTATCATTACGATTATTGCCCTGGATTAGTTATACGCGACTGGCTGCTGTTTACCTGGCCAACTGAGTAATATATTCTCACCTGTCGGTGGTCACTAGACGGACACGGTTATTTGTATGTTCTGTGATCGCCGATTGTTTTTTAGGTATTAAAGATGGCGCCGTGGCTATTTCATAACACTCCATTGGATGTCAGTCAAGCAGCAAATGTTTATAGTGGTTCTGGTGGAGGTTTCTGTTACAACAAATTAAGTAGAAAATAATATTGCATTATTTTATGCATGTCAGATAAGGATACAGATACAAGGACTGTTTTTATCAATTCACTGGATTTTACCTGTTGTGGAATTCTGACAAGCTATTGGTAAAAGATAAATTGTAATACTATTTTTAGATACGCCCCGTGTTACTTATGAAATATTCTATTATATTACAACATTGTACAAAATATTTTAACAAAAAATTGTGAATTCTGGATCCGAATATTTGGTACAAAATTATCAAATTTCTTTGGACATAAATGCCCCTCACATCTAATATTCTGTCATCATAGTGACAATATTATATGGTTATATCAGACCGACACTTTGTACTTTATCGCACGTACTTCCATTGGACTTATCTCAGTAAAAGCCGAGCGACGTCATGTCGGTCATGACAAATTAGGTACCTTAATTTTTTTGAAACTAAAAATGTGTGAGAATTAGGTCTCAATACATGTGTAGGTAGTACAAGAAACGTTTTGTTGTGTAGATTGCCTCCAGTGATAATCTGTCATAAGAAAATTAATTCAGATGTCTTCGGAGGTTATAATAATTTATTATTTCGGGTCACATTTGATGCTGGGATTTTTTCACCTGGTTACAATTAATAATAAATTAATTAAAAGTTAATTGTAGCAAAACTTTAATTTGAGACAGAAAGCCGAAATTTTTCTTTAAGGGGTGAGGTCACATAAGATGTAAACTGCCAGGAGCGTTGTAGACATACAGAGTGTCACCAGATTGACTGCCAACTGCAATATCGGTGTAAATGACACAAACAATTCAAGTGAAACATGGGGTGCAGGTCTGTTTTATTAGAAAATAATTTGTGATAAATTTTCTTATTGTTATATGAAATCTTATTCCAAAATTTCTACGTATCCTTATAAAATTAAGGGATGTTACTGAGAGCGTTTATTGGATATGAGCATAGAAAACCGATTTTTTTTCAAATGTGAATATTTTAAAATGGATATTTAAAAATATCTAAGTAGTATTAAAAAAAATTACAAACTACTTACACATGTATTATCAACTTCCATCTAGTTTTACTGTTGATTCTTCTTAAGTACACTCGCTAAAGAAAGAATAGGTAGTCTAATAATTTTTATGATTTAAAAATGTAAGACATTTCATTAAAATCAATAAATGCAGTACTTACTTCCATCGAAGTTACAAAAATTAAATACTCCATTTCCACCGCATATGCGTTATAAATTTTAGCACGTCATCAATCATCATGCAGCATTCGCCAAGAAGTATATCTCGCAGCATGATAAAATCCAACAGTTTTTTCATTGAATTATATCAAGTATAATTTTTAATTTTATCAACTAAAGCCCCAGATGAAAGATTACTTTTAAAATACAACTATTAATAACAGTTTACAAATAATCAATGTAAAATACACAGGTAAACTGTTCAACAAAAAAAGTGGAACAATAAATCGTAGTTTCGGTATCTCTTTTATTTTTGAAGGTTTCAAAGTCGTGATGAAAATAAATATCGGAGAAGAACTTGAGCTCAAGTTAATCGATAATTATGATAAATTAAAAGAAATAAATACCAGTTTAGAAGGCGATAATATGGATGAAATACACATTAATATAATTTATTATATCAAAATAAAATAGTTCACGTACCTACAGATTTTTTCTTCGTGCTTCGCGGCGATGTTATATTGAAATTATTTATTTTTTGATACGAACATGCATTAAATTCTTTGTAATTTTTAATAACGTGAATTCTTGAATTCAGATCAGATGTAAAATCTATAAAAATAGTTCATCTACATCCGAAGATATAATTTATAAGTATTATCCGGATTTTTTAAATTTATTTTTTGTCCATTCATAGTGGTATATTTTTTGAACATAACATACGGATTAAACCATGACCAGAATAACGAATCTATGGTGCAGGAATTCCACTTAAAACATTTTATTGTGTTGTTTAAACAACAATCGAGAGTTATAAGGGGCAGAACGGAAGTCACTATAAGGGAAGTGAAGTAATTTCATTGTTATAACTGCTGGAAGGTGGAGTCACTCATTCATATACCTATGTGTACACGTCATTTATAAATAGAGGCGTCTAGATTGCCCATTGTTCAAATGGATTAGTTAAGAAAAGACAGCCATTATTATTTCTGTTACAATATACAATTATTATAGTAGCTTTCATTGTAAATATCTAGCTGACGTGCATTCATAATAGTATTATATTAGGTATTCTTTTTAGAGTAGGTACATAAATCAAGTAAAGATTTTATTTTAAAAAAATAATTACGATTTATGAAGAAACTACCTGGTGCACATTTTTTTTGCATTGTAATTGATATTCAAAATAAGAATTCCACCTCGGCAAATTTTTTGAATTCGATTCAGGAACAAACTGTTATATTTAAAAAATAAAAATACGTTTTCAAAAATACTCATGTTAATACCAGGTACACAATAAAATGGCATTAAATTGAAGTTAGAATCTAGACTGTATTATGGGAGAGTTTTATTATTTTCCAAAAAATCAACTACTTTAAGTGTTAAATTATAACTCTGCAAATTCAAATCTCGGCTCAAGTATTTATGATACGGCTAGAAAATAGGGGTACATTTTTAATTTTAACAAAAATATATATTTTTTGTAATGCAATCTGTTTATCTTTGTGACTTTGTGTATATCTACAGCTTTTTGGTCATCTACTGCATCCTGGTCTGAACATCTCTATATCCCGGTATATTTCTTCATCTATTTGCTCTTCGACATGACATCCCAATTTCCTAATTCTAGTTTTCGGCTGGCCTTCCTCTTTTCTCCTGTTTCTCCTATATATTTTGTAGCCTTTTGTGATCCAATCTTCTATATCTCTAAATGTCCGTACCACAATAATTATTTTTTCTCAGTATTCTCAGACAATTCTGTTCGTAAGTTTTTCATTTCTTTCTCCATTAAGTTTCGTGATTTTGCAACATGTTCCTTAGTTCTGTTTAAGCTCCAGGCTTCAGCTTCAAGCATGGTTTTGCTTTATATAAAAATCATACTGTCATTTGTGTGTACATATCTATCTAGTTAGTTATCCCATAGCACTGAAATAATTGTGAATGTAATGTAATGGACTTTTTATTAAACTTATCTGAAAACACCTTGTTTTCATCTGTTTTTGCAATGACGTAAAGGTGACGTTTTCAGAACAGCGCACGGAAAACTTTTCCCGATCTCCTATTCTTTTTTCCGTGCACTAAATATGACAGAAACTAAAGCATCGCCGATAATAAACAAGTCGTTGCTATGGAAATGTTAATCGTGTTTGCCTACTATTTTTACGATGTATTATAATTACTTTGAAAATAAAATGTCCTAAAATTACTTCTAATCCTATTTTTGGGTTGTTTTTAGATAAGTATAATAAAAAATATCGTTCATTACACGTCCAGAAATGGATTTTTCGTGCTTGCATGACTTCCCGTGTTCGGCTTCGCCTCCCACGAGAATTTGTCACGCGCGCACGAAAAAATCCGTATTTCCAGACTGGTAATGAAATATACTATTCCTCTTCTATTTCTATCCTATGCAGTTCACATAGTCTTCACCTGCCTCTTACGCTACGGCAATATTTGCAAAAAATAAACTATATTTATTCATCTACCATCCTACGGGTCCTTCTTTGCATTGTTTCTCATACGAAATGAGATCTACAGCTTTTTACTTTCTTATACGAAGTAATAAGGAAGTACTTATATCTAGTAATCGTGATTTTTTTCGACTTCGAGATTTTGAGGGCCCCTGAATCCATTTTGACCATTTTCGCCATGATGTCTGTCTGTCTGTGTGTCTGTCTGTATCCACCATAACTCAAAAACGAGTTATCGGATTTGATTCAAATTTCATATTTAAGAGTTTGAACAAATTTGTGGGAGCCACATTCAATGTTTTTCATCTAGCACCAAAACAAGTGACAGTTACCTGAAGACATTTTTAGGTTTTTTAGGAATATCTTGAAAAATAAACAATTTATGAGATTTTTTTATTCTTTAACATTGATTTAGAATTAAATTTTGAATAAATTTTGTTTGAACTTTTTTTTGAAATTCCGTCAAAAAATTTCAAAAAAACGAGATCGGTATTCTAAAAACTCTTATACAGGGTGGTCCAGGTTGAACGTCATTAATTTTGGAAGGTGATAGAGCATCATGAAAAAAGTGAACTTTTATTAAAAAACTTTGCTCAAAAATGTTTTATAACAAAGATACAGGGTGTCAAAATTTAAAATAAAAACTCGTTTTCTTAACATAACTTCTAAACCACTTGAACGATTTCCATTAAATTTCGCACACAGAGTAATGTAGTACATTTCAAGATAATGATGAGGTTCATTTATAAAAAAAATCTCCAGTGGTGTAGATACTGGGGGCCATTCCACTTTTCCCTCCAATTTTTGACGCCACTGGATATATTGCGAGGAAAATACAATTTTTGGATTGTCTGTTTAATTTAGAGAAAATAGTTACTCTCTACAAATTTTCATTTAAATTTTCATTTTTGGAATGTTTGAGTTTAAAGGTTTGGAAACACAATATCAAATGCTGTGCTGAATTAAAGGTCTGAAAAATCCGGAAAATTGCCATCAAGTCTTGCCAGCGATTAATTCCGTGGCTAAAAAAGCTCGAAAATGTATCAAAGCCTGTATCAAAGCCTATTTTGAGAACTTATTCAAAATTTTCTTTAATTCAGCATAGCATTTGATGTTGTGTTTCCAAACCTTCAAACTCAAATATCTCAAAAGCGAAACCTTAAATAAAAAATTTTCAAGAGTAACTATTTCCTCTAAATGGAACAGACAATCCAAAAATTAATGACGTTTAACCTGGACCACCCTATATTTCTGATAGTGCGCGTTGAATCCGAAATCCGACAGCCGAGATAGACTAGTGACTAAAGGGACTTGACTGCCAAACGGAAGGTCGCGGGTTCGAATCAAAGAAAGAACCATTATTTTTTTTTATTTTACTGGTTTCTATGGTAACGAAAACAATAATTATTAATAAATGTGATTTTATATTAATAACGTACTGAATGTCGACTGCATGTGATTATTGGCTACCCCTTCAGTATTTTCCAAAGATTAAAACTGTATCATGGTAATGTATAAGAAAGTCATGTGTTGGACACATCAGATATTTTTAGTTATAAATACGTTATATTAGACAAAACTTAATGTAAAGAAGTAAATTTTGTATTGTAGCTTGTATGTTGTTTCTTATTTCTTATTTCTTATTGACACCATTATTAGGAATAAGTTAGATCATAAATATTTCATACAGAATTCCACGTAATTATATTTATGTTATATCAGTTGAATAATGTTCATAGTGAATAATCCCGAATTGATCATTTTATTTAAAATTACATCACTCCCAATAATTTCCTTAACGGTAACCTGCCGTTCCGGAAACAGTTTGTTTAGATTTACGAAAATACGTTACACTGAACAAAATTTACGAATAAATTTAACCTGTCAGGGTGTTTATTTATAATTTCAATTGTACCCTTAATTGTCACGGTGTGTTTAACATCAACAGGTAACACTAAATAGAAAGGGTAGTGGTGCATATGATTATAGCATTTATAGTATTTGTCACAGGTAGCTGGTGGGTGAGAAACTTTGGGGTCAATTCTTGACATAGTTTAGCACTACAGGGGGTGGACTTCGATGTTGTGTGTGATGAATTGGTAAATTTAAGAAAAATTAGCTTGAATTTAATATTGTTTTTGACATTACTATGATACTAGATATGCAAAATACTTTTCATTTATAATAAACTTTTCAAAATAATTAGCTAAAATTTTTCTTATCACAATTTCTAAATATAAAAAAATCGCCGCTAAAGTTATCATTTACCTACCTTACATTGTTAACGTAAATACGAAGATAAATTTTGTATCTAAAAATTTCGATCAAAACTTATTCGATAGTAAATGCGCCACGAAATTGTATAAATATTATAATTATAGACACCAATAATTTCGAAGCAAAAAGTCTGTTGCTTACCCAGCCTCATTTAAATAAACCGTCCACTAAAATTGATGTTATACCGGAAGTTATAGCTCCGCCTCGCAAGCCATATCATGACGTCAGTTTTCCCATGTCATCGCAGCAACCAACCGAAAACCAATCATAATTTTTTAAAATTTTATATTTAAAGTGGGTTAACGTTTGTTTTTTCTTGAACATAAACGTTTTTGCATTGAACTGTTTCCAGTTATAATATAATTATTTCACTTCGATTGGACTTATCCACTGGATTACTGCGCGGTTTACAAGACAATAACAATCATAATTTGGGATGTTGAGTCAATTTTGGGAGTAGCCCAAAACATGATTAACATCCTGTTGAAATCAAGGCTGTAGAGGTTTAATTTTGCAAATTTATTCCAAGAATTTTATTTGGTTTTGATGGACGACCCGTCATGAATATACATAATTAGATGTCCTTTAACCCTGATTTGATTAATTTGCAAATTGTTTTAACAACAGCTTATCACCTACAATTAATCTTTTTTTAAGTGCGAATACAATCGAATGTAACATCAGTTTTTTTGCCAACACCTTTTAAAGTACAGAAAAAAACCAAATGCTTTGTTTCATATGTATCCGTTGAATGGGACGCCGCTTTGACAAACAGGAAGTACTATGTAATTAAAATGATTTCTCTCGTTTGATTTATAAAGTTTTGCACTATGACATCATGCACTTAAATGCATTGTATGTCTATGGGGGACAACAAAATGTTCATAAACAACTACTTTAAAAAACATTACAATTTTACCAGCTATTAGGTATAACTAGGTATGTTTCTGTAGAACAGTAGAATATCTTCAATTTGTACATAAATTCGTCCTGGAATTACCTATAGTAAATTAGTGTTAAAACTTAAGAAATATATGCCATCAAAAGCTCATAAAAAGATCGCTGGAGCGTTTTATAATGACAATTAAAGAGTTGGATGCACAGTATTTTCCCCACACATCAATCCAGAATCAGCAGCCGTGAACACTAAAAATAACGCAGATTTCTCTGTTAATTAGTGAGAGATGTACGCTCATCATGGCGTGTGCCGCAGTGATTGTCTCAGCTGGGAAGGGGATAATTAGAAACGAGTCCATAATTGTTAGATTTACATTTTACGTAGATAATTGTATCTAGTCAAGATATATTTTAAACCGATTAGGTAATTTTTTTTAAATTAGAATAAAAATTCCGAAAACTGTATTAAATAACAGTATATTGAAATGGCCAGTTTATTGAGAATTATTAAAAAATACCTGCAATAAAAATGTTCTAATGAGTTGTAATTTGCAGTTGTAAAATATGCATGTATATTAAATTAGATATTTATATGAAATTATTAACTTTATGACATACATAATGTTGGAATATCCCCGAAAATCATTATTCAACATTATTTACGTGCTGCCAAAAATAAATGTTTGTTATTTTAATTAGCTCTCATAATTAACTGGTTATTCCGGAGAATTTTCAAATTCTTAGTATATGAATGATTCAAATCTTATTCATATTTTTAGTTTTTAAGTGAGAAATAGTATGAATTGATTCAAAATATTAAAACTTTTTTTAAGTACTCATAAAAAATTGTCTAAAAAAACCGTTTTGCTGCGTGCTCCAAGAACATCAAGATTACTCGCTTTTCAAGGAAATTCTGAATTTTTGAGGAAGGCTTATAACGCGAATTCACATTCAGGGGTAATCACGATAATATTACAGATCCTGAAATAGTTTTAATGGTAATTTTGCACATATTGTAATAAATTTGAAATAAAGTATTTATTGATATCCTGAAACTGTCCTAATTTTTTATTTATACTGATCGTTCGTAGTAAATGGATACATTATGGGCAAATCCTTTAAGTTAAAAAAAAGTAAGTCTATTATACAGGCTTATGATGCTGAGTGAGTTCACAAACTACATACTTAAAGGATTTGCCTATAATGTATCCATTTACTTCAAATGACCTATATAAAAATAAAAGTAAAATATATCACTGAGAAGCAACCCGAATTATCCTCAAATGTATAAGGTCAGGTTTGATTCACAAATATTTTTATGTAAGTGGTTTTAAAAGATACGAGTACAACATAATTTTGATTATACAGATGATATGTGGCATGTGGCTGAAAAATTTGTTATCATGGACGTCAATGTTCCACGTCAGCGTACTAGAGCAGTCGAAGGCTACTTAATGGAGACGGAATAAGAAGTTTGGACTTGCCTGCCATTTCTCCGGATATGAGTTACATAAAACATGCTTGAGATATGCTATACATTATTGCTACATGTTCGAAAAAATGTAGATAAGGCTTTAAAAAGACAAACATGATTAAAGTATGATATACCTAACGCAAAAATGGTATTTTTAATTCTAAAAGTTATCTTATACCTACTTTAATTAAATAGACAAACAGAAATACAAGTCTTCAGATATTGTAGTTTACAATTTTTTTTATTTTAGTGTAGGTTATTATATGACTTTGTTCTCCAATAGTTTCTGCATCTTTTTCTTCTTATATTATTATTATTAAGTGTGAGATTTTCTATTTGAACAAATTGAGTGCTTATTAAGTGCAAGACTCGCAACTGATCATCCCCTCTTCCATAACAGAAACATAATGTTTTTAATTATATAAATTGTGACTAGAGGTAACATCTTAATGTGTATTGGGACCAGTCTCTTGATTGTATGAAATTCGTAATTGTTATAGCCTTGAGGAGTATTTTCAAGTAAGATTGAAACGTCGAAGATAAAGTAAATAGTTTAATTCTGTTTTTCCTATCCCGGAAATTTTCATTTAGGAATTATAACTGTCTAAGAAGCAAGTCGTACAAGAAAGTTTGTTAGATGCTTTTATTTTTTTTTTTCAAGTATAAAGTGGTATTGTTAAGTATACCATGATAAGAACAAAGTGATGTGCTGCACATATCACATATTTTTTGTTAGAACAGGAGATTTTTCAGAGAATTATCTTTATAGAACATAGAGATATTCTGCAGAGTCAAAATTGACTACAGCTTCTTCCAGTGAAACTTGATGACAAATTAAGAATATCTACCATAAATATGAGATCCTTAACCTGAAAGAATACGTTAACATATCTCCATAGTTGTCGAGCCTATAAAGCAGTTTAGTACCCTTATAAACATTAATTTCATAATTAATTACAAATGCAAATACCTTGCGTAATATTTATAGCCTTTGCAATGTCAAGCAAGTCAACATGGAGCTAATTATACAATACATAGATACACATAACATACATATCCTGAAAATACTAATACTAATAGCATCCACTAGTCAATAAATAAAATATCAACAATGCACTATTAAATATAACAGTTGATATCATTTATCTATTGTCGTCAGTCCCTATTAGAAGGAAGCAATATCTCATCTCATTGTATTCTGGAAGTGTACACCAAGGTGAGGGGCTCGTGCTGAGTAAATCTAGCCAAGTAGCTATGAAGAAGGCAGCCACCCGTGCGATATTTGGTCCGCTCTGAGGCACCCGTTACTTACCCGGGCCGATGACTTCTTAACAATATATTATATCACGAACACCAATAACACATGTTTAGATCAAGTACCGCACGTGCTCATATGTGCATATACGAAGAAAACAACAACAGGAAGCGCCAAAAAAATACATATACAACACAGCCAAGAAGAGATGAGATCCATTTAGAAGTGTGTTTGTGTAAAGCAAAAAGATTAGTGGAGTTTTTCTGTTGTGCTCCAAAAAACTGTAAAGATCTGGTTTAAGATATACTACAATGTCTTCATTTAATGTTTATAATTGTTTACTTGACAATTTCTCTTTCATTAAAGTTTTGGTAAGATTTAATTGACTTTTACTAAGATTTCTTAAAATATTCCGAAATATCTTTCAGTTAGTTTAAATTATAGAACCATAGGAAAAAAATAGTAGGGGTGTCTTTAAAAAGATCACCCGAAGTTTAATTGTTTGGTTAAAAAATTAACCATACTTAATCTAGGCCTCTAGGGTTTCAGTTGTACGAATTCAAAATGGCAGCTAAAAACATCGTCTTTAATAGTTTCACCTTCAATTTAGCAAATGTCTTACTTAAAGTATTTATATGTGAGGAAGTGGACCTTCAATTAAGGTTTTCAATTTTGAGAGATAGCTGATATGCGCAATGGCAACGGTCATTAGGGTGTCTTGTGACGTCAGGAGGGACAGAGAATGTTGTTTTATTGAATACCTCACAGGTTGTCAATTTTGAGAGATAGATGATATGCGCAATAGCAACGGTCATTAGGGTGTCTTGTGACGTCAGGACGGACAGAGAACGTTGTTTTATTGAAAACCTCAATTGACAATCACCCCAATTCTGTATGAAAATTTCTATCCATAACAACGTTGTCATCAGATTTGGAGCATCTTCATTGGTTGGCTTGTAGTGACCAACCAATAAAAATGCTAAAAATATCATAGCAAGGTTGTTATGGATAGCAATTTTGATACAGAATTGGGGTGATTATAATAACAAACTCATTATTATAACCTCAAATAGGGATGTTGCATTTTTTTAAAATCCCGTTTTTTCTGTTGGAAATGTAAAACGACTATATTAATAATACTCTACAGCAAAAATATTTTTTTTACTCAATATTTGTACATCAAAAAACGATTATAAATTGACCGTAATTCAAATTTATTATTGCCGCCCGAAAACGCTTTGAGATCGGAGAGTCCTGTGTGACGTCACGAATCTAGTTCCACAGTGCAGCACGCCGCATTTTGACTTATTTCGAAAAATGTCAAACGCGTATAAAATATTTAGACATGCCAACACAGACTAGCATGCCAATGTCAACTAGACGCGTGACGTCACACAGGACTCTCCGATCTCAAAGCGTTTTCGGGCGGCAATAATATATTTGAATTACGGTCAATTTATAATCGTTTTTTTATGTACAAATATTGAGTAAAAATAGTAGTTTAATAAACAAGAGTGTTAATAAGAGCGATTAATAATCGAAACGATTTTAACGCGTGAGCGCAGCGAGCGCGTTAATGAGTCGAGATTATTAATCGCCCATTAACACTCATGTTGATTACAATATTTTTTTGTCGATCGCTCTTTATTAGAATGAAAATAATTTAATTTTGTTCCATGGCAAAATCCAAAATCTGACATAATATGCAATAAGTCAAAATACCACTGACATAATTAATTAATTTCGGCAGGTGTCAGTTCCAAATGCATGTTTCAATAATATAATATATTGTTGGTTACCTAGCAAATCTCAACAATGTTTTTAATGTGCATGTATGCATTAAACTGAGTTATTAATACACTCCTTTTATTACATTAACTAGATCTTTAATAAACGATCGACAAAAAAAATATTTTTGCTGTAGAGTATTATTAATATAGTCGTTTTACATTTCTAACAGAAAAACACGATATTTTAAAAAATGCAACGTCCCTATTATACATATAGTTAATTTTTCATGCCATACAATTAATGCAATGTACATATTTTTATTTTTATTATATTTTCCTTGTTACAAGCTGTTAATTTCTAATGAATGATATTACAGTTTTGTTTATCATTTCTGTTTCTTCTAATGAGATATGTGGTAATAAGATTATGTAGGATAATTATATTCTTTTATTATAAAATGGAAAAACGGTAACTGAATATAAAATCAGGAATATTAAAAATAATGATAATTTCTAAACAAGAACAACTGTTTTGAATTTATAATACCATTTTCATACTGTTTTGTTTTGATAAGAATGAAGTCTAAATAAATCATAAAATATTATAATAAACAGACTGAAACATTAACTTTGAATATACGGGAAATCAAGTTTCGTTTAAAAAATTTTTGGAGATCTCATTCCCCTAATTACACAGAAAATAAATATTTTTTCATGGATACAATCCGAAGAGTTTTGAAGTGAAAGATGCAGACTTAAGGTATTTTTAACAGACAGCTCGTTATCTATTTTGCCCTTTTTAGGTACAGACAGAGATAGTGTGACGAGCTGTCAAAAATACTACTGCTTTGTATTGGAAGGAAAAAATATCTGTATTAAAATAAAGAGAAGAGTAATCATAACGAAATACAGCATAATTATTAAAATGATGCAAGGGAAATTATACATTATAATTTAAAAAATTTTAACCAATTAAAAAATGTTGTGTTCTAAAATAAGATGAATGAATAAGGTGCTAAAAAAACAAATAGGCATAAAACTTTTAGTCCTGATGAACATGAAAAACGGGTATCTGATAGGATGAAAATAGTCCATATTGGTTACAACGTAAGTTTTGCCGAACTTCCTAACAATGTCCTTTAAGAAGTAATTAATGATTTTTCTGATGGCAAACTCTTCCTGGAAGCCAGAAAATTCGGTTAGTGCTCTTTAAAGTACTTAATCGTTTTACAGTCGTGTCCAAAGGAGTAGAGCAGATAGATGACCATACCACCGCTCTAGACACGAGATCCCTTGAAGAGGAGGCAATCTGCCTTGCAGGAGATTTAGAGACTGAACTATTACCATCGAATATTATTTAAATTGTGTAATATAGAAATTTCAAAACAAGAATTAGAAGCTGAGGCAATGATTAGCATTGAAAATTGAGGCGATGGCATTTTAAGCAGATATTGTTGTAAATATTATCATTATATTTTGCATTGTTCGAATTATAAATTTAGTGAATAAATAGATCAATAATAAATTTCTACCCAATATTTAAAAAGCAGGTTATGGCACAGGTACCTACCTATTAATATTCAAAAATTCGTATTTATTATTTAAATCCCTTCTTCCTATTAGACGTATTTCAATCTATATAATTAATTATAAGGTAGAAATTTTCTAAAGAAAAATAATATCGGGTGTTCATTTAAATTTAACCTCTAGTTGGCGTTGAAGTGTCGTTTATGAATGAAATTTCATTTTTAAACGACACTTCAACTCCAACTAGAGGTGAAATTTAAATGAACACCCGATGTATGTACCTATTCGTTCAATCAAATAATGCAGTTTCAAATTAAAAGTCTTTAAATTTTTTGGTCCAACAAAAAAATTTAAGTTAAATTAGACTTAAATAGGGACGATAATAATTATGAAAGTGTAGTGCACTCGGGAGCCATCGTTATGAAAACCATAGATTCCGCAAAAACAGTAGTGAGGTTCATAAACTCTTCATACTCCCGGAGGTGTGTGTAACCACCGGCACGAGCAGACTCTGGAACCGAACACCACGCATATCCTGCAGCACGTGCCCGTCGCACACCTCTCAGACCTCCCCGATTCCGTTCACATATATATTCATCTCTCACTCTGAATGTTACGAAATTCCATAAGACCATCTTCATTCTATATTATTTACGTTCATTAATGATAATGTTCCACTATCTCATTAGATGAGTTCATTCGAACAATATAATGTTGCATTTGACTCATTCATTCTACTGTCTAGCATGTGGGCTGCTATATTTATGAATAAAGGTAATCTGGAACTAAGATTTTTATTATTTGTTCAACGAAAGATTATGTAATTGTTTATTGTTCCTGTTGGTGTAATAAAAGTTGAATTGTTATGAGTTTTAATGAAAAAATGTAGGTAATTAAATATTTACGCGTTAGGTTTTGTTAAATAATAAATTTTATACATTTTTTTCACAACAATAAAAGGAAAGTGGAAGAGGATGTGTATGTTATGAAATTATAATAATCGCCAGAGTTATTTTTTATTGAGAATTTATATCAATGAACTTTACTTTTACATTTTATATACATACAATTTTATCGACACACTAACTATTCTATATTAGACACTTTTTTAAAATTTTTTGTCGTCAAATATAACTTTATGTTTAAAAATATCTGGTTCACATTAGAAACAAAGTATTTAAACAATTAAAACTATAAAATTTAATTGCAGGTGAATAAACCACGAAATACTCATTTGGAAAACATAATAATATCAGGATATAATTAACAACTTATATAAACATATCATTTTGATTGTTAATTTATATGCCTGGTAATAATTTACACTAATTCACTTTTGATAAAATAATTTATAACAATAGGTGTTTAATGAAAAACTTTTTGTTATAATTATATTTAACAGGAAACAGTGATTGTTCTCTAACATCATCATCCTGTCAGAGGTCAAATTTGTGATTTATAAAAATTATAATTTAATTGTTTTAATAGCACGAGTCACTTCTTACAAGGTTACGAAAATAATGGCACCTATATTAGATGAAATTGCGTCTTCCTTTTATTGTTAATCTTTTTATGAAACTAGTTTTGATTTGATGATGTGTGAACAATGTCAGTGAAGTAAGAGATATTTTTTGCAGCGAGGAAAAATGATTGATATGAGATATGATGATGAAACTAAAGACAAGGAAATGTTATTAAAAATTTCAGCTTTAAAATTTGTAATACCAATAATTTACCATAAAAGCAAGAATATCACAAAAATTTTCTTTTCCTTAACCGTTCTATAGATATACCTACACAAAAAATAAATTGAAAAATCATCTTCAACTTGTAGTTTAGCAAGGAAGAAATTTTGCATATATGTGGTACGTAAATTATTTTAAAACGCTCAATTTTTTATTGTATCGCGTTGAGCTTATACTTATTACTCATACTCACCCTACTAATCTCTACAGAGGAAAATTAAGGAAAAGCAGTTAGAAGTCTATTTTCAAGTGAAAATTCGTGATTCACTTTTTAATTATTCACAAGATTATCGAAACAAATGATCTGATGTGTTATGCACATGACTTTCTTATACGAATACTTGTTTTTTTTTCGGAAAATACTGAAACCGATAAGCATGTGTTGTCCACATTCGAGATTTTAATAATATTAATCCAAATTGATTGATATATA
This sequence comes from Pediacus dermestoides, assembly GCA_963942485.1. Classification (NCBI taxonomy): domain Eukaryota; kingdom Metazoa; phylum Arthropoda; class Insecta; order Coleoptera; family Cucujidae; genus Pediacus; species Pediacus dermestoides. The sequence goes on along the minus strand of OZ012625.1, from coordinate 29,181,442 downwards.
CTCATAATATTCTAATTTCTAATCTAACGAAGGAATAACTTAAACATTGAATATTTGACAAAATATGTAGAATTCGAGATAACATCGATATCCTAAACGCTAAATCTCTATTTTTCTTAACTTACACAAAATAAAATAGGTATTTTCAAATTTTAATTTTAAATCAATCTAGAGTAAAAAATCCCTCACGTTGTCCCTTTTTCAAAATATTTTTAAAAAATCTCGTATTATTTTTAGCACCACACTATAAGAACCAAACCAAAAGTTATTTTGATCAAAATCTTAAATATCATGCTTGACTCCAATTAAGTTCGTTTTGAGTTATCGTGGATACACACAGAGAGACATCATCGTATTGCGAAAATTTGAACGCTGACAAAATTCATGGACTTAAGTATACTTCGTATAGTCCAGCAGCTAGATCAAAAAGAGGCAGTAGAAATTTTGCAGTGCTATGGGAGTGTATTTTGTTCTTACCAGTAGGTGATTTTGTTTTCATAGAAATGTCACCTACCTCTCATTTGGTCCTATTGTAATCGTATCTAGCTTGGAAAGAGCAGCTTGAGCTTCAAATATCTTCGCTTGTTTTATATTTTTTGAATTTTTCGTAAAGTGTATACCATGTAATTTCGAGTTCTGGAAGAAGTTAGGTTGTTAGTGGAATTACTAGAATTTTGAGTTCGAGGGGAGATTATATTGTTAGGGAGACAGTATAATTTGAAGTTTGGGGGTTTTTATTTATAAATGAACTTATTTATTCGATGGCGATGTGAGGTAATTTTATTTTTATTGGTAAAAGTACCTTTTAGGTTAGATGATTTTTTTTCCATTTTTCATGAAGTACAAAATGTTTATTATACATATAACGGGAGTTCATTTAAAAAAGGCGTCAAATTGGCTTTGATCTTTGTTGCTATCTTTGTCTAACCAACTTGATTTACGATGTTGTTGTCTTTTAAAAAATAAAGTCAAAGCCAATTTGACGTCTTTTTTAAAAATACACCCGATTATATTATAGGTCGTTAATTAAGATTTCCAAGAACAAAAACAAAATTATCCACACGTAGGTGATTTTGTTTTCTTGAAAATTTCATCTACCGGTAGAAACAAAATAACGCTCCTTTGAGTTATCCCTAAACACGCAGTAATTTTACAACTCCTTGTCGCCGGCGCAACCTGATTTTTTTGTACCAATAAATAGCCTGCATATGGATTAGTATAAAAAAGTCAAAGTTCAGCTATCATTTGTCGAAATAGATTAGTTATACCTAAGGTATCAGCATTAATCTTTTAGAGAACTCCATGTGTGTCCGATTTGATTATTTTTACAATTTTTTGTCTTTATATTTATAAAACTATCACACTGAAAAATTTGTTAAAATTCATTTAGGTACTAATTTGTGCAAAATCGTATTTATATTACTGCATCTAGTAACTATCCAGTAGAATATTAATAGGTATAGGTACCTTATAGTAAACTTTTTGATGATTGCAATTTTTAACTACAGAAATGTATTTAGTTAAATGGAATATTTTATATACGTTTATATAAATACAATAGTGAAATATCACAGGCGGATATTATAATTTTCAACTCGAAAATTGGTTCTATTAAAATTGTTGTCGAATTTGTAAACAATGAAATAAAAATAAACGCTATTTCACTGTACTTATTTACAAATTTCCACTCAGTTGATTGTTCGTACGCAGAAAATTGCACTAATTCCGAAAGCAAATGCGTTAAAAATCTGATCATTGAATCCACTATGTATACACACTACAAAAAACATTAGGTGAGTAGTGTGAAAACCAAAAGCAAAACAAATATGCGGACGACTCCGAAATGGAAAATAAACCAACAAATCACTGAATCAGATAATGACACAGAATATGATATGGAAGTGGAGGTGATAATGATTTTTACACATCGCCGATACCGATAGCGACCAGAGGATGGACCCCAACACCCTTGATCGCTCTACAGTGACCACACACTAAACTGTTAGCTCACACCAGTAGTTCACATGCCTCGGATGGCCAGTGATCCGAACTACCCTCGACCCTGACCTACCCAAACCGCCGCCTTCACGCCAAGAACCACCCAAGTGCTTCCATACGCGAAACGGAACTATTATGCACAGCTTCCTTGTGAATTTTGCTGCACTTGGTTATACTTGAGTAGAACCTGAAACTCAAAGAATCTTCCGGTGATGCCACTGAAATAAATTTAGACTTTTTGGAAAAATTATAATTTATAAAGTCTAACAACTTTAAGGTTTAAAGACAAGTGATAGATTAAAAGATGACATGAAAATGATACGTATTTAATAACATGATAGTACTCATACTTCCAATTTAGTTGCAACACCGTTCGTAAAACCTCAAAGAAAAAAATGAACATAACAAGATGTTTGATAGATCTCCGAGTTGGCAAGTTTCAACCCAACTGCTCAGCATGTAGTACAAACTATAATTGTTTTTACACATGCATGTAGTTATATCTACATCATCTATATCACTTCCGTCACGATAAGCACATAGAAATAAGTCAGTCAGTTCATAAATATTGGTAGAGAATAGCCGGAACTGCATATAAGCGGCTTTAAACTATATCTAGTCCTAGAGAGTAGTCGTATGGCTTGTGTGCATCTAAGTACTCGTAGTAGATAGTGAACGCGGTACTGCTGCTGTCCAGTAATGGCAAATATGCAATTGTGGCAGTTATGGTATGCACACTCGCATGTGTGTCAGGTTAAAGGTTAAACTTGGAGCAATCTCACGCTTGATTATTAATCATGCAGTTATATTATTTCTGTCCTATCCACCTCCTACATCACGTCCGTTGTACTTGGACACGTCCTTGTTCCGGTGCTCCGGTTTACCTTTACAATAGCATTTTCTCAAGAAAAACGTTGTTGTATGACGATTTATGTACTACGAAACTGTCAGAGTTAAGCTTCAGGTTGAATGCATAGAATTACGTTCATATATGGAAACATTCCTACAATAACAATAAAATTATTTAACATAAGTCAGATTAGAAAGAGATTTGTTAGTCTTGGTTTATGTACAAATTAACGAATAACTGAGAGGCGTTTAGTAATTTATTCCATGAAAAGTTTAAAGACTAAAGTCAATTGGCCTTTGATTAAAGTATTCTTTGTTATATCTAAATTAATTTGTGCCTTTTCGAAAAAGTATAATCTTGCTGTTTTTCATAATTATTACATGTTTCAACCCAAATATCTGACATAAATTAATGTAATTTTACTGCATTTAATAAAACATCAGTACTCCAAAGCGTGCGTACTTAACAATGTAAATGTACGAGTAACATGAAATATACGAACAAACTGTACAAGTTAAGGAGCAGCTTTTAATTTAACATGCACCTCATAAAGAGGACAGAATGTTGTATGATCGTTATCTTTCCTCATTTGGCGCATTATTTACGCGATGATGCATTTAGTTATAAGTATTACATAAAATGCAGTATTTCGTAAAAAGCCTTATATTATTAGATATTAAAAAATAACTTGGCAGGTATAAAAATATTGTTCAAGAAATATTGGTTTGCATGATTAAAATTTGTTAAAATTATACTTTACAAAATGTTGACAATGGTCATTAAACGTTAATATTGTAATATTACAAAAATTATGATTATTTTAAAATTTAATTCATAAATTTATTAGAACTTGTTTTCATAAGGAAATAAAAATAGAATTTTCAGACATTGAAATAGCAAAAAAACATCCTAAACGAAGTTTCAACAAACTTGATTTAAACCGACATTAAAATACCGGGTTTTAATGATTTTTTTAGAAAATTTCCATTGAATTAAACAATAGATAATAATTGCTCATTTGATTGTTAGTCTAGGCGGGTTAAGAAAAATGGCGGAAATACCAAGAGTGATTTTGCGTTAAGTTGGTGTGAGGGGGAATCTCAGAAACATACTTTACATACTCCACCTCCTTTGATTAATTTTGTTCAAAAGGTTTACCATCGCAAATTCAGATTTTTCGCTAAAATCTCGAGAAAATCCACGAACAGAAAAAAATTCGTTCCGAACAATAGTATATTGTAATACAAGTGCGGAAAACGCATCATGACAATACGAGTGTGAAATTTGCAACGCGAGCGATAGCGAGTGCTGCAATCACACATCGAAATAATTTTGATTTTGAGATCAAATTACGTGAATATAAACATGGAGTTTCAAAACTAAAGCGAAAGCGATGAACTAATGAGCACTCCTCCGGGTGTTAGATATTAAATAAATGTTACAATTATAACTAAATGTAAGTATTTCTTTATGTTTTTGTTTGCGTGCGGAAAGTTTAAAAAATGTGTGCGGAAAAAAATTTCCACACTAATTTTCCGTACTAGTTTTTCAAAAGCCTACTTTCAAGTTCGATTATCTTGTCAGAAAAAACATCATTCCGCATTTTCGTAGAAAAAAATAATCTATGTAATATTTCCTACGAATTAGATCTGACATAATTTGTTGTAAGAGCAAAGGTAAGGCCAACAAACAGACCGAAAGTAGTACGTTATAATTTATCTGCTTTGGTTTTACTTAGATAGTACAGGGTAATCTAGAAATATAGAGCAACGTAAATTGTTGAATTTTCATAAACAGGTGAATAAATAAAATATTAACTCAGGTCTCTACATCTTAAACTTTTCTATAGATATACCCCAAAAATGTTTAGAAAAAATCGTCTTCAATATAAAATAAGTTAGATCAGTCTATATTTATTCCAGAATTTTACTGTATTACGGCAATTCTATACAGGGTGGTTCAGTACTTACCGAAAAACATTTACCGAGATATACAACACATCCACAAAATTGGGTCATACGTTTTGCAGGGATGCACCATAAATTAACGCCATATCCATTAACTCTTGATTACTATAAACATGTGCCATTTTCAGAGTGTAGTTTTGTAACAAATGATACAAGCAGTAACAACACAAAACATAGACTATAGAAATGATGTCAAGTTCATTGTGTTTGGTCAGATACTAAGCCAGATGGTTCAGGTTCAGGGTTCATTCTTGATTCTTGTGTGAATAACAAACAGCAATTTTTATGCACAGTTGTACACTTTAATATTATTTTATTGAATTCCATAACGTAAAAATTAAAGAGCATTCCATAAAGTTTCCGTTATTTTGTAAATTGTAATACATGTGTCAGTATAGGTAAAATTATCATATTATTTTATACCCTCTCACGTGCGCAATGCTCCTTTTACAGTCTTTCAGTTACATGGAGTACAGTCAACCTATTACTAATAAATTTTTACGGCCGATCTATTAAGATTTTATTATAATTTTTTTTATCAATACAAATATCAGCCTGTACCGTACCTGTACATACATATACTTATTTTGTTCGATAAGTGCTGAACCATCCTGTATTTCTTATTCATCCTGTTTTACGGTCGTAAAGCAATTTTCGGACCGATTTTTCGACCCCTTTCACAAAAAGTAGGGGACGAAGGATTTTCAGTAATTTTAATCTAATTTTTCTGGTTCTGCATATAAATTAACCGAAAATTTAAAATAAACTACTGACTCTACTCTCTATTATTTTGTTTTCGTAGAGAATATTATAGGCCCAATAATATTGTACATTATTATTCATATTGTTATCATAAATGTCAAACATTTACATATGTAAATTTATGTTTATGTTCGAATCTAATGAAAAGACTTTTCATCTCCCGCCGCATTATTAATAACGAAATTTAATTAATTAAAACATCACGTCTTTAACATCATCTCAAAACTCAACAAACATCCACTACGCAAAAAATAATTATTAACATAATTTATTGTTCATGAGCCTTATTAAAATGATGAAGTACAGATAGAATTTCAAGCGGTTAATAAAATATATACAAACTCACAGCAGTTATGTACAAAGCTTAATTTAGAATATTTAACGAACTATTGCAAGTGAGTATTTAATGCTTTTGCAGACTTCGTAAATCTCCAAGTAATATGCCTTATATGCTCAAGTAAAGGCACTAAATCTAAACTTGCACATACATATTCTGGCCGTTCTGTCAGTGGTTTGTTTACGTACTCACGGAATGCTCGCGGCATCCAGCATTCTTTTGCCAACTAACGTATACTAATTATCCAGGATATAGCTCTATATCAATGGTGATGTCTCTTGGCAGTTGTGTGGCGCAAATACTCAATTTATTGCTGATGTCTGTAGAGAACTTTTGGTTATGAAAGGTGGGTACTACTTATAATGCGGATTACTGGGATCTTTGGTTCTACAAGTTTTATGGAAGTAAATCATAAAAAATGATATTTGAACAGAAATTGAAGTTTCCAGTGAGTTTTAATATTGTTTAACACATAAAGAATCAATCTTTTTATCTTCCAATTAACTTTAATTGTTGTACTAACCGCAACTTAGGTATTTATCTGCCAGATAAAATTAGACAGAGATGAAAAGAACAGACCTAATGCAATACCTATACCTACACAAACAATTTATTCCGCTTGAGATACTTAAAAATAATCAGTATAAACTCTGTATAGATTTTGGTGGTACCGTCAAACGGGGTTAAGTGAACCACAGTGGGTAAAGAGGATCATTCGGGTTTTTTTTCAAATCTGATAGCTCAGAACAAAGAAGGAAACTTGTAAAGAGATGCGCAATTCACTATCAGGTACATAGATGGCGTAGCTCCGAGGTAGTAGAGTCCGAAAGTTGTAAATGTGCATAAGTTTTTTCATAAAAATTCTAGAATAAGTCGGCAAAAATCAATGATTTTGCGGTAACTCGAAAACAAACTGTTGGGCAAGAGAAACCGTATTCATCGTATTTACAATGCATAAACGTTCAAGACAACATGACCGTTGGCGGTCTTTTTGGAGTTTATATGGTGACTAGATATAAGCAAATTATCAAAAAATTAGCTTTTGCAGGGTAAATCAGCACTAAGACCACATCGAAATTGAAATTAACGCAATGTACAGTTTGTCAAATATAAGAAGAGGCGCGGAATTTTGTGACGGATATTGTTTCCGAGTTGGACTTTCAGCAGGTCGACTTAAACGACAATCTTTGTAAGCCATCAACATCTACAGCAGCACAAGATGATAAAGAACCATAAGAAGAAACAATTTCCGTTAGGATTACGTCATCGCGAGGTTTTCTACAAATAAAAGAGATCGACTTTACATCAGTAAAGTCGAAGAAGTCAATGACGACATTATAACCATCAACTCCTTAAGAAAACAATAGGGCAAGAAACAAGTTTATTTGTTTACCCAGATGTACCTGATGTCAACTTAGTGACGAGGGGGCAGGTGGTGAAAAAACATGTACCCTCATCCGTAACACGTGGTAGACACATTTTTTTACAAATTGAAGACTGGATTGCTGAAATTGACTAAGGCTGAAATCGACTAAGACTGAATCCGAGGCTGAATCGTTATTTTACCATTTTTGAGTTTTTTTCATTATTACTACTTCACTTTTTCGCATGCAATTTTTTTTTAACTTTTATTACTAATTCATTTTACACATAAATGAGTTTAAAATGAGTTTAAAATGATTTTAGTGCATAAATTAGGAAGTGATCCACTTTACCCTTTTCGTGGAGTAAAGTGGATCAGCGTTCAAACAAATAAAAAATAAAAACAGTTGACTTTTCATATCTCATTTTCATTCTAATCAATTAAGGAGATATTGAGTGCCCTTGATTATTTTTTTCAGAATTTTTTGACTTACTTTTCACACCGAATTCTGAAGAAAACGTCATTTTTTGATCCACTTAACCCCGTTTGACGGTACTTCAACATCTTTTTCCTTTTAGATAATAAAAAAATTTTGAAAATTAGGTACAGTACATAAATTTTCTTATTTGTATTTGTTGTTATGTATGAAACCGAATCTCTTCCAAAAAAAAAGAGGAGAAACCCAACCGCGCAACAAAAATGTTTACCCCGGCACTATATGCAAATGAAAATTAAATACTTTCCCAGAAAACAGCATAGATATATGTCGTGATCCCATAATTACATCAGAAGGGTTACCTATTTTTATGCATATATGAATAAAGGAGACAATGAAAAATTAAAATAACAACGAAGATAATTTTTTATCGTATTCTGCGTCCAGAGAGCGGAACGTCCTGCTACTGACCAATTTACTTAGTTTGTATGCACATATATTAAATGCCTGTTTTAATTAACAAAAATGTTGTTTATTCATTAACACAGGAAAAGATGATATGTTTTAGTTGGAATGAACTAAGGCAGACAAATCATTGATTTACGATTAGCATCATAAATTTAAGTGTATGTGTTCTGAGCTTATTTTCACAATTTCCTATGTTGTTTTCTGTAATACATTATTGTGTGTTTAATACGAAAAAAAAATGACATAGAATACCACTGACATTTACCTGATATAGTGTGTTGTTATGATATTGCGTTAAAAACTTAAAATGATAGATTGCATTTCAATATTGTTTATTTTTAACGTAAGATATAAATAGAAACGTTTTACAATAACACATAATTGTTTGCTATTGTTTGATTTAATAAAATTCTTTGTATTCTAGCTGCATTTGCAAAGGCAATTCATCAAGTGTTTTAGGTCACTTTCCTTTCAAGTAGAGTATTCATGTTTTGAATAGAACTATGTAAGTTTAATTTACTATCGATGTTAAACATAAATTTTATGCCATTTTCAACTCATTTATAATGTTAATAAACTAAATCATACATGCAAACCATCTAGTTGATCATTTACTTACCTAATTAAAGATTACTTATAAAATAAAATATCCATATTCCTGCTTGGTATTTAAATTAGTCTTAATAACTAATAATTAACTGTAGATGCAGCAGAATTAAAAATGGAAATTCTATAGTAGAAGCTATATGCACTTTGGTTGTCCAAGATGTAATCTTTGGAGTTTTTATAACTACTTCATTATAAAAGAAAATCATACAAATATTATTGAATATTTATATTAATTTTGATTTACCTCAACTCTGTACTTTGAGTAACTTAAGGTAAAAATTAACGATTTCTCAACACAAAAATAATAACTAGTTATAGGTAAATAATTAACCAAGTACGTTACAACAAAATCAGAATAAAAGGAGACAAAGTACTTTTGGAAACATATTAGTTTGTTGCTGGGTTGCTGCACCGATAAAAGCACTTGTGTCATTGTGAGATATTAAAATTTTAAATTATCACACTTTTTTATGAATTTTAATCAATGATCACATTTACTTACAACTTTTGTGACACCAACCAAGTCGGATAGTGTTTAGTTATTGGGTGTTTCTTCGTCTAACTCGATTTGAAATGTAGGAATAAACTCAGTGACCAGGCGCTGTGAAAATCCTCAATACTCAAAATAGTCCAGCCGCCTTCAAAATTTGCACATTTTTTTTAGAATCCATGATTATATTGTTGCGAAGAGAGCAAAGAAATTAAGATATGCCATCGCCTAAATTACGCCACCCTAGTAGGTATACGTATGTAACAGCTTTTTTAAGTTCTATAGTAGACTCTCAGAAACCAAGTGAGAAATGAAGAACTGCAAAGAGGAAAAGGAGTCGTAAATGTTATTTGTTTTTTGGGTTTGATGGAATATAGGGCAAGAAATCACATTAAATTCCGCCTACATGTAACCCAAAAAAACAAGTATTTAAAGGAGGAAAACGTTTTCAATGTGTAAAACTGAAAATATCAGAATGGATTTTAAGACCTCAAAATGTGTAATGTGTAAATCCATTGCAGTATAATTTATTCGAAAACATTACCTGAATAAAATTAGACAGTATAGGTAAATTTGGTGATAAACTAAATTATTAACTTTAGGTATGTTACTTCTGAAGCCGCTTGCTCCAATCGTGGTATAGTGTCGAAATTTAACGAACATCATCTAGTTTCTGTTGGCAAAATAAAATTAGCATCAGGTGATAATTAATCCAAACTATCTACTACTTAATTTTAATAAAATATTTATCTTTATGTCTTCATGAACAATATAAAGCCAACTATTTAATTGTATACGTAGATAAGATGAAGTATAATTAACAGAGCAAAAAATCAGAAAGTTTTAATTCCGCGTTTAGTTAAAACAACAGTTAACTTTTTGTTACATTTTAATGGGATTTTTCGCACGCGAGTTATAAAAATCTGTTAATTATAATATTTGCAGTATTAATATTAATATATCAGATTAAGTAATTAGGTACGAGTAATTTACATTAAACATTGTAGCTATAAACAAACATATATCCACATTAAAAAGTACGCACAGTGTTCATTGACAGTTCCAGCAGTGTATATAAACAATATTGTAGTTAATATCTGAAGAGGAGAAAAGGAAAGGCACCTGTCCGGTGCAGCGGAAGTACCGTCACAGTAGACGATTCTTCTCAATGGATGCGTCCAATCTCCACCGGAACTGACCAGCCCTCTAGCCCTCGTGTGTCGCGTCGTCCGGAGGAAAGATTATTTTTTATTTTATATGCTTAAATAGGGACGCCAGGATATGTATCTGTGTATATAATTTAAATTATAAAAGAATCCTAATGGAAATGACTCACTGTGTACAATACCATCAGATTTTAAAACTGGACACAAAGAACACTAATCAAAATATTGCTAATTAGCTCCCATATAATTTATTTTATGGAGGTTGAGTCGCCTTCCTCTTTTATAATTCAAATCATCCTATGAAGGTTAAGTAACCTTCAAATTTAATGTTTGAATCATGTGATAATGTTACTTATAAACTTATAAATAGAACCAAAATTTAATGGTGTAAAGTTTCACACAATGTTACTTGAGTCATCAAAAATACTGACGATGAAACGTTAAGCATTAACAGTTTTGTATACAGAGTACGTAGGTGATTTATAGATGTAAAATGCATTCTGTCCGTTATTTTCAACAATTAGTGATCATTTTTCCATTTGCTCTTTAATTTTTCCATTCATTGTAGTAACGTATCAGCAGATAATCTTAAGCACGCCTAGAATAGTGACAAATAGATGGAGAATAGTATGAATAGTTACCATTTATAAAGAGGTTGGACATCGATGGATGTGGATGTCACTTGTTAGCTTCCAATCAGCCGTACGATCTGCAACGTGTTAAACTTGCGCACGATCGTCATTTGTCTAATTGTAACTATTCTTAAAAATTGCTGAAGGTTTATGTAGGTACTGTAAAGGATTTACGTAATGGTACTAGCAATAAGGAACAATAATTTATCAAATGAACCGTCTTATCGAGCTATCACTTCCATAAAATGACGTGTTATAGCAGCTATCAATTTTATAGATTCTTGTATTTTCAGTAGAATTTTATATCGAGTGACTTCCAGCTTTTCCAAACTTTTGACACCAAAAATGTAGTTAGTACAGTGAATTACACTTAAAGAATTATGTTACTTGTAATAATGTTTTTATGTTTTATATACAGGTCAAGACCGTTATAAGGAGAAGTATCGTGAATTCGTTTCGTGTAAACAATTATTAGGGTAAATGTTTTTCTGGTTTTGTTTCAAGTGGGCGAGCCATTGTTTAAATTTTTCTTTAATATAAAGTTTTGAAATGTTATTCATTTTGTAGAAAAAATAATGTGTCATATATCTACTTGTTACAAGTGACAAATGTATCGTCGTCGATTCTAAGCAAAAACAATTTCTTCATATCATATTCTCCTTCCGAATTATTAAAAGTGGAACATCTTAAATGTGTCACCCTGTATTGTAGTTATTATAGATTTCTCTAACAAGCTCTTTTCCGACCTACACATTTCCTTTATAGAAATGAAAAGAGTAGATTAGAAATGATTAGTTTAGTTTATTGTAACTTTTGTAAGTTTAGGTTACGTTAGGACATTTAAGCTGACTTAGTACCAAAGAAGTCCTTGACAGTACAGGGTGTCTCAATTTCAATGGGAATGGGAGGTTTTACTCATTTCTAAGCGAGATAGAAAAAAATGGTTTTCGCAATACTTTATGTTGATTAATATTAACGGGGCTGTGTTGTTACTATTCGACGTTGGTTCATTGATATATTTTTCTTTAACAACGCCTACTAATAATATTCAAAACATTTAATTTACGAATTTAAAAATATAAAAACGTATAATTCAGTGAGATATAAAAATAAGTACTATACCAAGATATATATTTTTGAAAATATAAAAAAATAAGCAATTTTTTAATGGCATAGCCAACTATGGTTTGCATTTAAAATAAGAAAGTTAGGTGTAATAACTCGAAATGTATTGAACCTAGAACAAAAATTTATTGTGCACAAACTACTATAACAAACACTTTACAGATTTATAATATTTTAATAAACAAAAAAGTTATGACACTTTTTAAAAATCGGCCAAATGTCACTTTTTAAAGATATCTTAATAACGGTTAGAGATATCAAGATGTGGTTTTTTCCAATCGATTTTTCTTAAAAATCGAGCACAGTGTTGCGAAAACCATTTTTTTCTATCTCGCTTAGAAATGGGTAAAACCCCCCATTCCCATCGAAATTGAGACACCCTGTACTAATGATACTTCCGACCAATTCAAGCTAGAAGAGATTTATTATGAGCCACAAAACCATTTAATTTGTTGTATGAGTAGACATCTTAAAATAGCCCAATTGATGAATCGGTATTAGCATTAACGTGTCCCAAATTTTTGCAAGTAACTATACAGGGTGATCAGTAATTGGCGCACTCCGAATACAGGGCGTTATAGAGCACATTAAAACTAAGGATAATCTGCAAAGAAAAATTAAAACTGATGGTTAGTTTCCGAGTTATAGAGTTTCCCTCATCCAAGTTACAAGCTAATTATTTTAATAACCAAGACAAAAATGAGTAAATAATTCATGTTACTATAATCTCTGGATAAAATGCAATATGATTTGTTCAATTTTTTTCACAAAACCTCTAATACAAAAACATTGAAAATGTTAATATTTAATAAAATACCTAAATTTGAGAGAAATTTGAAGTTTGGCAACATCTCAAGCTCGCCTTGGGATAAAGTAAAAAACCTTCTATTGCCATGAAAATATATATAATGAATTTCAATTGTTGTTCCTGTTTTTTAATAAAATTGACAGTACTAAATTAGTTTGCCAAGTTCTCGCATCATAAAATATTGAACGTTTGTCTTTTTTTTCTCGTCGAACCTATTCACATGTTCAATGCAGTGTTGCCACTTTTATTTTCATAAAAGTGGTCATATCTTAGTAAAGAAAGGACTTACAGCACTGCGGTAAAAAAATTCGTCATTCTTAAAACGTAAAGTAGATATATGGGAACATTTTGAATAAGCACCACTAGAAATTGACATTTTTTGTATGAGACTGTATAGCGGAACAGTTCCTGAGCGCTGGAACATTGAAAATGCCACTACTATGTACTCGTAAGCATTAAACGTTGCCAAAAAAATGTATTGCTTCACAAAATGTAAAGTTAATTCACTTTTTCCGAACATTACTGTACCTTATCAGACTATAGAACGGGAGAACTTATATTTGTAATGTAAACGACATTTGAAAACCCAATCGGTAATTTTAAACTCATTATTTGCATATTTTGGTTAAAAAAGTGGATGTAAAGCAAACCATCTAAAAAGTCATTAGGTACCAAGGCACTAGTAAGGATAATACCAAGGACTGAAAAAACGAGTGTACACAAGAGCACAGTCGTCTCTGTTATTCTATACGCAGCAGCGATTTGGGCTGAAGCTGTGGAAGTAAATAAATACTGTTAATGGTGAAGATGCAGAGAAAACTAGCTATCAGAATGTGCAAGGATATAAGCTATAAGATCATAACCATTGAAGTAACTAGAGTACTAGCCAATCGAGCTACTAACCGAGGAAAGAGTCCTGCGTTTCTGAAATTGAGAATATAAATATGTCACACATCCTGACCTAATCTTACAATTGTTGGAGACGTTGAAGACCTTTTCAACTCGATAACACAAAATTACCCCACAAAACGAGAAAAAATTTTCCGGTTTTCTAGATAACTAAGAAACTAATCGAGACTTCTTATATTTTTTAAAAGATACTATTGAGCACTTTGTTAAGCAACAATTTATGCGAAAGCGTATCTCTTTAAATAACCTACAGAATTCTCTGTAGCGTCCTTCGAATTTCATCCATCCTATAAATGTATCTAATAATATAATCTATAATAGATCTTGGTGCAAAATGTAGAAAATTATCTCAAATATTTTAATTAATAAATAATAATCATATATAAATATCTTTAAAATATACCCCAAACCATATTATTAAGTTATATTACAAAACTCATATATTATAAGACAGTAAATAAGTATACATAACAGTATTAACGTATTATATTTTTCATGTTACGCCTCTTTCAATGGGCATCACTATTTATTTAATGTGTAAAAGCATAATAATATTGGAGGCAAATAAATTCCCGATATGCAGCAGTTATAATAAAACAGGGGCTAACAGGGTCCAGGTAGTTAAATACTATTTATTATAAATTAAGAAAAGTAATCAGTTTCGTCATGGATTGTTGATAATAGAGTATGGAAATAGCTATTAGCGGACATTAGCATGTAATTCCGTATATTCATCAGATCTGAAGCTGCATTCCTGTGGGGCTATCGGGGTCATCTCTCGGTCACGGCGGCACCCTCGAACGATTTGCCGCCTCTTCAGTTGATCGCACCGATGGATTTTATAGACATATCGCACAAGGTGTTAGAATTAGTGTCCCAATCTTATGTAACATAAATAATGATGCTCTGGGATAATAACAGTTGTGAGCTGAACTGGAGATCTTGTAGATGATTTCCACTAGGACTCCACAACTTCCTTAAGAAAAAAAATTTAGAACAGTTTCATCATTAAGTACATAGACTTAACGAGATTTTCTACAAACTAAATACTGTATAATAGAATACTCTTTTTAGAGTGAACTGTACGTAATGTTAAGATTTTCTGTAAAGGTTTTATCAAAAAATAAATATTACATTTACGTCACACAATTACAGCATTTATTTTTAATTATTATTTGACATTGCGGTTCAAGTTCCAGTCTACTTATTGGTGTGCCTAATTACACAATAAATTACCTCCGATTCGAATAAAAAAAAAATTAAAACCAAGTAAATGGGTGATTAAATTTTAATATTGTTTATGTTTCTTAGACTTAATAAAAATTTTTATAAGAATTATTGCAATAAAGATAATAATTTCATAATGACCCAAAATCCGCCTTTCGATTTTTTTACAATTGTTAAAATTTTAAGGTAAACAAGAAAAATTTCTATAGGTAAAATATTGTTAAAATATCTTTAGATTGGGTATAGTTAGTTTCAAGCTTTACCACGAAATCCTGTTACAAATAATAAAATTCCCACCTACCTTTGTGAACTAGTCACAAGTGTTTTCCCGCACTACACGAATAAATTCGTTTCGCTTTCTGAATTCGCCAGGTGCCGCTGAAGTCGTTATATAACTTTCGGATATCCTGTGCCCTTTCGTAAAAGATATTTCTCCAATAATAATAATAGAATCCGTAAAATTGGCCAAAATAAAACCTATTAAACACGTGTATTAATAGTGTTCTATTAAATTTCTGAAATACAACCAAACCTGAAACGTTTTTTTAGTAATATTATGTTATAGTAGATAATTGGATGGTGGATTAGAGTAAAGTGCATAAACGTCTGGTACGTGCACATTCTACCTGTCTAGCATTACGTAGTTTTTTAAATAAAGCAAGGTTTCTGCATTCACTAAGATTCCATGTAATTTTGTCAATGATTATAATTGACAATTTGACATAAACACATGACTGTACCAGTCTAGGAATTCTTTTTTGCATCGACAGCAGAATTATGTTTCTTGCCAAAGATAAATTTATATTCAATTTATGACTATTTTAATTATTTAGAAATGAAGTTAACCTTTTCTATGATGAAGACTTTTATTTTTAGTCTTTAAATTATTAGGTTAAGACTAAAATTAATTTCGCTGGTATAAAATTGTATTTTGGACATAATATGATTTAATTATTAATAATACTGTAGGAAATCTGAGATTTTTCTTTAAAAAAAAGTCGTTTTTCAGTAGTAGTTTCAAACCAATCAGAATCTGTCTAATTCCCATAAAACAGTATGCTGATTTTATAATAGGAGTATGTTTCAAATTTACTCTTTGATGCAAGTGATTTCCTGCTTTTTTATTACTTCACGTTGTCAGATAATTAATACGGTAGATATAATGATAAAAGTTATAAAAAGTGTTACTTATAGATAGTATAAATAAAAACCACGATTGCTTTCTTTTCAAATGTAAATTTCCAGAAATATAACTTTTAAAATGTCATTCTTTTAAGATTTCAACAAATTTAGACCTCAATTCTAGGTGTCTAGGTGTCATGGAACAAAAAAATTTGCATAATTTGAAGATATGAAAGTTATTCTAAATATGTCTAACACATGACTTTCTTATACGATAGTACCACAATTACTTTTCCTAAAGAAATTAAGTTAAATTTCTTGTAAATCGTGTTTAAATTTTGAGCGTTTCCAGCAATTTTCAAATAATTTTCGGAAGTCTTTCTCGCACTTATTGCAATAAGCATAAATATGTCCTTGTCTCACTCATTATAACCGAATTTAACGACAAAAATTAGTGTTTTTTTTTGAAATTTTTTAGACATAATTTCAAAAAAAAGTTCAAACAAAATTTGTTCAAAATTTAATTCTAAATCAATGTTAAAGAATAAAAAAATCTCATAAATTGTTTATTTTCAAGATATTCCTAAAAAACCTGAAAATGTTTTCAGGTAAGTGCCACTTGTATTTGTGATAGATGAAAAAGATTTAATGTGACACCCACAAATTTGTTCAAACTCTTAAATATGAAATTTGAATCAAATCCGATAACTCAACTCGTTTTTGAGTTATGGTGGATACAGACAGACAGACATCATGACGAAAATGGTCAAAATGGATTCAGGGGCCCCCAAAACCTGTAAATCCATCAAAATCTCGAAGCCGAAAAAAATCACGATTACTATACTTTCTTATTACTTCGTATAAGAAAGTAAAAATGTTCAAAAGGGACCAATTTTTCAAAATTTGTTGCTTCACTACATCTATGCGAAACTTAATCGGGGGACACATTGTACTCGTATATCTATTTCTAAAAGCTATTGAGAAATTGGTTCCGGATACTTCTAACTTATTTATAATATTTCAAAACGTAATATTCCTTTTAGGTATAGATTTCATGTAATTTGATGATGCTTGATCATTTTTTTTAATATTTCTATTATTTTTTTATGAAACAGAGGAGAGGAGGAAAAAATCGTTATCATCTTCGGCATTACTTATAATTATAAATAAGATGTGTATTTAACAAAGGACTTTCTGCAGGGCACTGGATGGAATTTTTTAAAACAGGAGCATTTCATTAACATTAAAGTAGGTTTATCATTTCCCCTTTTTGTGGTAGATGGCAAATTATGCAGTGGTTTGCTTTTGGTCACAAATGGTATCTATCTATGAATTTAGTTTATACTCCCATCAGTGCCATCATCATATAGCCTTAATGCAAAAGTTTCCAGGCTCCTCATAGGTCATCATTAACCTTTGTTAATGCATACGAACATGTTTTTGAATGTATTGCCTAATTAATTGTTACAAAACATTTTTTATCCGCTTTCTTAGCTCCAGAGTCAAAGGAGGAAAAAAATTACAACCTCGTATATGCATGAAATGACCTTAGAATTGTGGCCTTATTTTCACCGAAATATTCGTCAATATGATGAGTAAGTAGATATCATATAGGCTTTTTCCTACACAATATGATACTCAAAGTTATTAAAGACCATAATTTTTATTATAAAGAAGTAACTATGAATATAAACGTTTGTTATGCATAATAATATTAATAAGTAATATTCTTTTTCCCATACCTACACGAAAATGGCTACTTTATTTGCGTGAAATGCGGGTACATAGTCGCCTTTTTAGGGTAGTCGCGGAAAATATGGAGTGGGGGTAACATTCCTCCCTTGGGTAGCCATTCCCTGACTGATATGCGGGAGTTATTTGATTTGCTCACCGCACAGTGTCATGCAAAATGTCAGTGCTATGCTGTTTTAATTTGTTCGCGCGTTTCACGCACAAGAAGTGGCCATTTTCGTACAGGTATGAGAAAAAATAGAGTATGTTACACGGTAGGAATTGATTCTGCCTCGTGTTCATGCGCCCTCGCTTCGCTCTGGCGCAATTTTCACACTCGTCGGAATCTCTTAATTCCTACCTTGTTGCATAAACTACTATTGCAAAACTTCATTTTCAGGACTGGAATTTATGCCTTTCTTCTTCCCTTTAAGTTAAGAAGAATATTCAATGTAAAATTTGAAATCAGCATCTTTAAATTATATGTTTATGTTGCGGCCTTCTAGTGAAATTGGCCGTTTCATGAAAAGTCTGGACATTACATGAAACGCTGCCAAATACTGAAATGAATAAACTTTACATTAAAAGGCTAGCCATTTTGAACGTTTCATGAAACGCTAACACGTTTCTGCCTTTTAATGAAATAATGGAATTTTACACTAGGTAGTTGATTTCCTTAGACTTTTCATGAAATGCTGCAAATTCAACTTGCGTTCTAATGAAAAAAAGTCCTAATATTTTGCTATCATGTATTTCAGTTATAAAAATAGAAAACCCGCGGGTGTTTTTCAGAATCAAAATAAAAGTAAAAAACCAAAAAAAAACAAAATGTGTAATATTATACCAATTGGTAAATAAAAATTAGAAAACCACATTTATTTTGAACATAAATATATTTAAAAAGTTATAATTCAATACACTAGGTATAAAAGATCAAACTAACATTTATAGACTTTAGTATGTCGTAGTAATTATAAACTATTCTACGTAGAAAAGTTTGCAGCATTTCATGAAAAGTCTAAGGAAATCAGGCACGCAGTGTAAAATTCCATTATTTCATCAGGAGGCATAAACGTGTTAGCATTTCATGAAACGTCTAAAATATCTTTTGGTGTAATGTTTATTCATTTCAGTATTTGGCAGCGCTTATTACTTTACTGCCTTATTACTTAGATTTAATTTTAACGGCTTCTTGAAAAACTGATCTAAACTGATATTATTTCCTAAACCGAATTCAGCATACGCAAATGATGTGAAAAGAATGCCAAGCATGGCCTTAAAAAGCAGGTTTTAAAATTTTTCATATCTTCAACTATAAATGACACCTATTGTGAGAAAATAATTGTAAAAACTTCCTCTTTTTAATTTTTTAATTTTTAGGCAATAGGTATGCTGAATTTGTCAGAGGATTCTCAGGAATAAATCAAATGCCCCCAGTTCTAGGATTCCAAGGAACACATTTTAACCATTAAACGTTTTATTCCATTTTCTCATTTTTAACAATGCTAGTAATAAAAAAATCTTGTGCAATTGTAGTTTTTTTTCTCATTTCCTTATAGTTGTAAGTTGTAAGTGTAAGTCAAGTCCAAAAGAGCTTTAAATCAACGCAACCACTTGTTTATCTTATCTTTAAAAATGCTCTGTTTTTAATTTTTTAATTTTTAGGCAATGGGTATACTGAATCTGTCAGACGATTATCAGGAATAAATCTAATGCCCCCAGTTCTAGGATTCCAAGGAACACATTTTAACCATTAAAAGTTTCTTTCCATTTTCTCATTTTTACCAATGCTAGTAATAAAAAAAATCTTGTGTAATTGTAGTTTTTTTTTCATATTTCCTTATAGTTGTAAGTGTAAGTCAAGTTCAAAAGAGCTTTAAATCAACGCAACAACTTGTTTATCTTATCTTTTAAAATGCTCTGGACTACCTGCTGGTTTGTCATTTTTCTTCAAGACTCTTTGTCCAATTAAACGTTACATGTAAAAGACTAATTAAATTTAATTTGACAAATCATTTTAATTATTAATACAATATCCGCTGAATTAAATTGATACTAACTTGCCTACTTACTAATTAGAGAACTAAAGAAAATATTAAGATAACGAATCTCATCATATTTTATATTGGTTGCGTTGTCTTCACCATGATGAAGTTCCCATGAGT
The DNA here is from genome assembly GCA_963942485.1 of Pediacus dermestoides. NCBI lineage: Eukaryota > Metazoa > Arthropoda > Insecta > Coleoptera > Cucujidae > Pediacus > Pediacus dermestoides. The sequence goes on along the minus strand of OZ012625.1, from coordinate 29,161,277 downwards.
CGATCATTCCTTGATTCCCTTGTTAATTATAATTGCGGCACATAATCAAAGTTCAATTATTACTATCACTAATATTCAGAAATAATCTGTTAAAAACTCTTGTACGGATGTTCAGAGAATATCAATAACTTGTCCAATGAGCGCACACCTGCTACGTCCAAGAAGATTTTTGTAGATTCCTGAAATGCCGGTAGTTAATACAGTCTTCACCGCCAACTCCTGTTATTAATTTTAACTTGGTATCGTGCATTGCAACCATTTAACATCGATTGGTATTCGATTCAATACAAAATTACCTTTTGCTTTAGCTTTATGAAGAATATGCATGATATGGGTGAAAAGGTTATTAAGTACGCCTCTGTAATGGTTTGTTTTGCCGGCAGTTGTGCACATTGGAAAAAAGAAGTTGAGTGAAGAATTGACAGCGTAATAATATTAGATTGCAACATATGGAGCAGAATATTACCGCTTCATAAACAATTTGACGAAGAGGAAAACTAGATAAATCATTTTTATTTCTCTTCAATATATGAGGGTATATATTATTTGGCTACCATATGGTTAAAACGGTATATATCACAAGTTTTGCACATAATTTTCTTAGTTCAACATAAATCATATGAATTTGACGTAAATTAAAACTTGTATCTCTTTGCTTGCCAAGATTATTATAGAAAAATTTTTAGCCAACACCTCCATCTATAAGAACTTCTGTGTTAAACAATTTGTTCTTACCGTTGTGAATTCTCACGGTTGACCTTAGACCTCGTATCTGTCTACCAAGGTGTTTACACATTAACTTTACACTATTACTGGGCTCTCGTCGAGAATTAATCAGAAAATCTACATAACTTACAACCAACATGAAATTAGTTTAGTTTCATCTTATATAAATATATCGTGACCCAATGTTCATAACCGCGTCACAGCTTTGTCAAAGATTTTTTGTAAAATAGATTGAAAATGTGTCAGCTTCAAAGTGTGAAACATTCGGTAAATTCAACTCAGGATTTTATGTACCGTACCGTTTTATTATAATTTTTTTCCAAGTTTACGATAAATTAGGATACCCGAGGCAATCTAAATTTTTTATCAAAATTGTTCATTGCTCAAGAGCGCTAATTAGAGTGTAGCAAACATTATCATCTTCAAAGACACCGTTAGAAAGGATGTTCGTAATTAGAGTGGAGAATTAAATTATTAAAACAATAAAAAACCTTATAGTCGAAGAAGTGATGTTATGTACCTATTTGAATTTATATCAAGTAGGAGAGATCTTGAAAAAGATGGCGCGCACGTGCCCCACAGGAAGTGGCCAAGTCACCGTTGACTGGCGGACCGTGGAGCCCACAATACACCTCGCCCTCTGAGGAAATGAACTTATGATTGGGCTCGGAAATTAATATTGTCGAACCACTTACTGACTATACTCATTTTTAAATCACACGCTCATTATTCATCCCACATATGCATACGCAAATCACTTCCGAATTTTTACACGTTAAAGCAATATTGCACCATTCTTACCACTGGAATCATACTAGCAGTCATTTAGATTATTAATAGAATAGTAGACTTATAATCAAACTCTTCAAAGTTATGCAATGATATTTATTTTATGAAATTTTTGTAACTTCTGTTCTAGTAACTAATAGCTATTTAAGAATAAAGTTCACTTCAAATCTAGTTTGGAATTCTAAATATAATTTTTCCTTTTCTATAGAAAATTCATTGCTTGTGTAAGGTTTTGTAATAGATTTCAGAGAAGCCCCTGACTATTAGTACAAAATAAAATTTCAGTTAGAATTTATTTATCCAAACTTAATTAGCCGAGAACAAAATAATTATTATTAATTAATAAGGATTTGGTATATTTCTGTACTCACATATTTTTTAAATTTCAATTCAAATCAATTAATATGAAAAAATTAAACAGTAATCAAATGTTACTACTTTGTCCAAATAAGGACAGGAATGTATCAAAAATATGTCAATCAAGCTACTGAACTCGACGCGTTACATTGGATTTTATATAGGTACCTAGATACCTACGTTATTCTTTGGTTATCATGAGCTTGTAAACACTACTTGTCATAGGTATTGAAAAAACCATATACAGGCTAGTATTCATTTCGACCAAACATTGAAGTTTGTAAATCTCACATGGTCTAGTTTAGCTAGGACATTAAATTATTGTTAAATTATTAGATATTTACTAAAAAATCATCATTTATAAATTATTTTTAAGAAATAACTACTAAATTGCGAGTATAAGAATTTGAAGGATGGAATAAAAAATTTCATAACAATTAAAAATATGTATAATTTATTACACAAAAAGCTTAAGACCTGCTGCATGAATATCACCTGTTGTTGCTACGAGCCCAATAATTAGCTAAATTAATATTCATCAATCAAAAATCGATGCCCGTATCATAATCTTGTTTTAACCAATTTCTACTTGCAAGACAAATAAAAATACATACTGCATCGTGTGAAAAATGAATAAAGTTACAATACCTAAATTTTCAAAATAGAAAAAATTTATATTGAAGCGCTTTTTTATCCCCCAATAACTTTTTTCTGTTGGATCTAACTCTTTTTTACATTTTATTTGATTTAATGTGACAACCTCATCTCATTTCCTAATAACCCTCTATTTTGTTAAAAGTTAATGTCTTTATTTTAAACTTTTTATAAAATAATAACTGAGTATCATAAAGTGGTTTATCTAAGACAAATTTGAAAAAAATGAAATCGATGACATTCAAATGAATTTTTGCTTATAAATGTTTAATTTACAAAAAGTGTAGGTATCAACTTTCTGCGATTCCTAGAAAACTAATTTATAATTGAAATTAGAAAAAACTCTTCTGAGCAAAATAAACACCAGTTTTACATTATTTATACTGTTCAGGGTGTCCTGTTATTAACAGCTCTACTTCGTTATTTCCAACGGAATATCTTGTAGACTAAACAGGGAGTAGTAAGACAGAAATATTAGGGTCAACGTAATAATCTACTTTTCGGAAATCAAAATAGACATCCTGTATATTTAACTGTTTTAATTTAAGGTAAATATCAAATTTTAAACAACAGGACAGTTGTACGAAATTAAAAAGAATATGAAATTTCCGTTTATTTAAGATATTTCAAGAGCTAATCAAGACACCTTAGATTTGTTGTCAGAATATTGTTTGACAATGTTGTAGTATCTTTTTCCAAGATCCCTGTAGAGAGAAGAACCGAATTTGTAACAACCTATATATTTTTAACAGTAATCTAAAAATAGTTACGTAAGTATTAAGAAAAAAGAAAATAACTTTGTTACGCATTTCAGGAACTAGATTTCTTTTCAGGATATTAGGACACTTAATTTTACATAGGAAAATTACTTTTACAATGAGTGGATGAATTTATAATAATTTAAAATAATGCAACAATTACAGAGCCTTTAATACTTTGAACTAATATAAATGTATACAGGGATATTCACTGAAACCGTTGGTTAGACGTTTTAAAAGATGTAGTTTATATTTTTTTCTGAAAATTGGGTTGTGCCCTAAATAGCATATGATCTCTTTATTTAAAATATTTTCAAGTTTCTACGACTTCCCGTTATACAGGAAGTAGATCCTAACTTCGTTTTTTTAAATAGAACACCCTGTATATTATTACATTTTTAAATTCTACATTCAATTATAATAACATTTTGTTAAAACAATTTTTCTCTAAAGCATTTCGTTTAATAATTACAGGATAATATTTTAAAAAATGTCCAAAAATGGGCTAATTTTAAAATTTTATTTTCTAACCTTCTAATATTCAAATTTAAATGCGGTTTTGGCAAAATGTTAACAAAAGTGTACTACTTGCAATTTCTTCATTGCAACAGCTCAATGTTCTACAGGGGGTTTATAATTTAGGTGCCATTTAGAAAAAATTCAAAAAGGAATAACTCATTTTTTTTAAATGGAACACCCTGTATATCGATACAAATTTGGATTATTCATTCAAATTAAAGGTAATTTTGTTGAATAAACTTTATACCCAACTCTTGCTGTTTTCGTGAAATTTCGATTTTTTGGTAATATTGAAAATTATGCCAAACAATTCGATTATTGGATCAAGCAATCTATGTTGTCAGTAAAACATCTTAAACAATATCGTTACATTAATCTTTAATAAAAAATGTATTAAAAAAAACTTCTCTTGTTAATCATTATATTAAGTGTAAGTACCATAAAAATTGATATTTCACGAAAACGGCAAGAGTTGGGTGTAAAGTTTATTTAATAAAATTACCTTTAAATTGAATGAATAATCCAAATTTGTATCGATATACAGGGTGTTCAATTTGAAAAAAAATGAGTTTTGCCTTTTTGATTTTTTTCTGAATGGCACCTAAATTATAAACCCCCTGTAGCACATTGAGATGTTGCAATGAAGAAATTGCAAGTAGTATACTTTTGTTAACATCTTGTCCAAACCGCATTTCCATTTAAATATTAGAAGGCTAGAAAATGAAATTTTAAAGTTAGCCCATTTTTGGACATTTAAAAAAAATCATCCTGTAATTATTAAACGAAATGTTTTGGAGAAAAATTGTTTTAACAAAATGTTATTATAATTGAATGTAGAATTTAAAAATGTAATAATATACAGGGTGTTCCATTTAAAAAAACGAAGTTAGGGTCTACTTCCGGTACAACCGGAAGTCGTAGAAACTTGAAAATATTTTAAATAAAGAGATCATATGCTATTTAGGGCACAACCTAATTTTCAGAAAAAAATATCAACTACATCTTTTAAAACGTCTAACCAACGGTTTCGGTGAATATCCCTGTATACATAAAGGGTGTTTCAGGAGGAATAGTAAATATTTTAGGAGGTGGTAGTATAGACTAATTCGAATGAAAAATTCCATATAACATGTGTCCAATTGTTATTATTGATCGTTCGGATTATGAATAGTGCTGCCCTCATAAAAGAACGCCAAGACGACCTCAGAAGAGCTACACGTGGTGTGTCAAGAGAATTCGAAAGTGCATTGATGTCGGTGGTGTAATTTTTGAAAATCAACTTTAAACTTATCATTTGCCTTTGTTTTACACCTTCTTTGAGTTACATTCTAACAGCTGTAACTCTGTAACCAATAAAAATTGGACACACGTTATACAGGGTACACTCGGACCATACTGTGATAAACTTTACGTTTTAAGAATGACGAATTTTTTTACCGCAGTGCTGTAAGTCCTTTCTTTACAAAGATATGACCACTTTTGTGAAAATAAAAGTGGCAACACTGCATTGAACATGTGAATAGGTTCGACGAGAAAAAAAAAGATAATCGTTCAGTATTTTATGATGCGAGAACTTGTCAAACTAATTTAGTACTGTCAATTTTATTAAAAAACAGAAACAACAATTGATATTCATTATTAATATTTTCATGTCAATAGAAGGTATTTTACTCTATCCCAAGGCGAGCTTGAGACGTTGCCAAACTTGAAATTTCTCTCAAATTTAGGTATTTTATTAAATTTTAACATTTTCAATTTCTTTGTATTAGAAGTTTTGTGAAAAAAACTGAACAAATCATTTTGCATTTTATCCAGAGATTATAGTAGCATAAATTATTCACTCATTTTTGTCTTGGTTATTAAAATAATTAGCATGTAACTTGGATGAGGGAAACTCTATAACTCGGACTCTAACCATCAGATTTAATTTTTCTTTGCAGATTATCCTTAGTTTTAATGTGCTCTATAACACCCTGTATTCGGAGTGCGCCAATTACTGATCACCCGGTATAGAATTTTTTATTTGAATTAGTCTATACTACCACGTCCTAAAATATTTACTACATGAAATTCATGTAGAACCGGGTTTTTATGTCTCGACTAAATATTGTTTTAGGTAATAATTTTAGTTATTTCCTGGTTCCACAAAAGTGAGTTAAACTCGTAGTTAGCTATTCTCTAATTAATTTGAATTTTGCGGAGTTTTATTGGTCAATCGCTAATCTATATGAAATTTCACCCAATTAGCATTTAGTCTCTTATGCCCGAATATTAAACTCATAATTAACTATTCTCTGTTAACTTGAATTTTATGAAGTCCTATTGGTCAATCGCTAATCACTATTAAATGTCAGCCAATAAGAACAATATAATTAGTGCTATTCTCTTAAATGTTTATTTGATATTTATGGAATCAGGCATTAATCATCAACTAAAATTAACCCAGAAACAAAATACCGCACCTAAAAATATTACAGTAGTGTGCTACCAACTTAATATTGAGACCGTGTACAGAGAAAAATTAATTCAAGGGTTATAAAGTAAAATTTTCCTAATAAAACGCACTTTTCTACTAACAATAATCGGCATCGCTATCGAAGTTACCAATAACTCTACTACATCCTGTATAAAGAAGTAGGTAATTCACACAACTAAAAATTATTCGCAATATTTCCAGAGGATAAAAATTACATATATTTAACTTAGACCAAATTTTAAACAAAAATAAATCTGTGACGTAGCTATACATATTAACTGAATTGTAAGACACATTATTTAATTGTGCGTTAGGTCCAGTGAAATAAAATATGAACCGCCATTAACGACTCGTAAATCGTGAACTAACGACAAACCCGATAAAATCAAAAGATGCTGCAGTTGGGAGCCGATATCTCCACTCTATATTATCCATATTGTGTAGTCGGCATAGCCCAGAATCATGAGTCGTATGTAAATCAGAAGTGGCACCTCAGCAGCCGCTATCTTATCTGCAACAATTATTTGTAGTTTACTACCGTGAGAGGGCATTAGTTACTGCCATTCTGTGCAAATGGCGCTCACTGGCGGTCTCATCGGGATCGCCAGATAATTTTAACTAGATATATTTCATTGAATGGCTTTCCTCTTTACCACCTGATGAGATCAGATTTAGAACTATTGGTTTTGTATGTGTGTTTTATGAGCGGCAAGATAAGTAGTTGTAAATGGTTTACTAGAAATTGTACCTACACCTTTCTTACATTTGAAAGCATCGTGTACAGTCGTTGATACTAACTTGTATTCAGCTTGGAACATCGGAGAACATCCATAATTAAAGTTAGGAACTTTAATAACACATTCAATTCTTTATATACCATGCGATAAGTTCATTATTATTAGATTCGTGGTTAAGCATATTTTCAATTGACTGTTTTAAAATGTGGTAATTTTGGAGATTTTCAAATTTTATCATATAATTGTCTGTCAAAAATTGTTACATTTTTGTTTACTCTCATCTAATGATTCACAATTTACGTCAAGTATTACAATCATAGAATAACCTGCGAAAATGTATAACTGTAATAATTCCTAGGATTTCATTTGTTGTAATAATTGCAGTCAAGAAAATTATTCCCAATTTATGACATTATTGTAAAACTGAGTGTTGGGTTCGATTTTTTTTAATTTTACTTTTATCAATTGCCAGATACTCTTTATGTCCTCTGTTTTAAAGTATTCTATTAAACGCCCACGGAAGAAGGACGTGACTTCTTCTAACTGCAGGGTACAAGTCTAAAAAGTTTCTACCCAACATATCGCTATTAAATTTTGCGATAATAACTATGAGTAGATACTAAGTTAGTGGTTGATAATATGTTCACAAAGCGTAAATTTGTACAGCTGCAAAAGAAGTCTTCAGGAAACCAACTGTCTTAAGTCATCCTTGGATGACCACCCTTGGACTAAACTATAGCTCTACAGAATAGTTACTTGCCATTAAGTAAAAACAAAAATTACCCTCCCTTACACTTTTTAACGATAAAAGTCTGGGAATTATACGAATAATTTATAAATTAGAGTTTTCGAATGTTAAAAAATTGAAAAAAAAAAACCTCCCTATTATTACACAACGTGAGAAACTACTGTTACGAGTTGTTCTATCCAAAAATAATGATTTTTCATAATTACATTCTGAAATAACTGATGTACCTACGCATGCAGCAAAATTTTTGAATATAATTTCAATATTTGGACTATTCTTGCTTTACCTTCAAAGTAATTTTGTGTGGGGTTTGGAATATTGAAAATCAAACCTACCTAAAATACCTTATTTTCTGTAAAAATATATCACAAATATGAGTAGTAAGTAAATAAGAAAAATAGGATATTACACAAAAAAGTACATTTTCTATTTTACCTGAAATCGTCAAGAAAGTTAAACTTTCAAGGCTATTTTGGTATAACAAAATTGACCATTGAAAGACTAGTACTTTTAAAAATAGTATTGTAATGACCGTAATGTAAAATATTACAGTACTAGTCTTGCAATGATCAATTTTCTTGAATCAAAATAGTCTTGAGAGCTTGACTTTCTCAAAGGTTTCAGGTAAAATATTTTACCTGAAATCGTCCCAATAATGCTTCTCTTCGACTTCGTCTTGTAATAGATAATTTTTATGACTTGATATGTAAATAACTGTTACATAACACGTCATGAAAATGATTATTCCAGGACTCAGGAAGCTTAAAAGTACTCGGCCTTATGGCCAAGTACTCTCAATAATACTTCTCTTCGTCATGTAATAGATCATTTTCATGACTTGATATGTAAATAACTATTATGGCATTATAACATAAAAAATAAAAATATATATCTACCAATCTACACAAGAACTTTTCAATTCATTAAGAAATATGGCGCAAACAAATTAAATAATATTTAAATCCGCACTATTTTAGCTAAAGCCAATGACTGAAAATAATTTGGTTATATCGATTGATTATTACATACTTCTTTTATTGAAATTAAATTTGGCGATTTTGTTAATTACTAACTTAAACATGATTTGATTTTGAATGATTCGCGATGTAACTTGTACAAATTATCTATTGCAGGCAAACTTTCACATTTTGAAAATACATCTAATTTTAAAGTGAGTAGCTTTATTAAAAGGAAAAACAATTTTAAATAGAGTTTAGAATGTTTCCTTATTCATTGTATTCATAAATAAATAAGACTCCTATATTTGTAGTGGTTTTATACAGATCAACAAAAATTTTATTTTTTCATATTAATTTCTGGAACACAGTTTACTTGATGAATGAAAATTAAATAAATATACCTACCTGTTTTTTATGAAATTTTTTATACTTTTAGGAACAAAACGTAGTTAGTGAAATTATATCTAATTGCTGTAACGGGTGCCCCCTATAAAGTAACTTATTGGTCTAATTTCCTGTCTTAAATAACAAATTATGCATCTCTACCAAATTTGTCTTGATTTGGATCATTAATTTTGAGGCATATTTTTTTTTCGGAACCATTTTTTTCATCTAAATTCGATTTTTATGAAAATTAAACAAAATATCGAAAAATGGAAAATTGGATCACAGTATCGAAATATGAAAACAATCTTAATATTCATTCACAAATAACTTTCATAAGAAGGGAAACAAAATGATGCTAACTTGGACGGAGAAGGCTACTGTGTCGAGCTCTTATAAGGAAGTATTTTTTTAAATACATAGAATATATTTAATTTTGTAACACATAAGATACCCAGTTATGAACCAAATAATGGTTAATTTTTGTTTCTGGTGTAAGTGCATAATTTTTGTCTAAAAAACTAAAATTTTCCTTACTTTATTTTAGCATCAGGTCCTTATTTAAGAAACTTTTTATTTGTCGAATTCACTAAACTTATTTTAAAAATGACAAACTTGTTATGAAGTGCTTTAACTTTATTACGTTTAACATTCTTAAGATTTATGTAGACGTAATAATTACATACATACTATTATAATACCCCTATTATTTATTCTTTTATTAATTTAGCGAATTCGTGGAATGTCCTATGTGAACTTGTCCTGAAAACTTCCGCTAAGAAAATGAGTATAATTTACTATATTTGCAACATGATAACCTTTTACTTTGTAAAATATACTAACTGCACTTGGGACACAGGTGCCAAGTGCCTACATATGCATTAAATATTATTAATTTTGTGCATAAGGAAGTTGGTAGCGTGAGATTTGATGTAATTAAATTTTCATATGAACTGCATACAGTCACAACAATCACTGCATTTCCTGTAAAAGATAATTTTCGGCTAATTCCCTAATTGACATTACAGTCACTTTAAACAAGTAACATCCGAAAGGACAATTGAGGTTTTGCTTCATTTGCCAATTACTCATTTACGTGACGAAAGTGAACCTGGTTTGCACTTTTGTCCCATTTAAAATTAAATAATCTCATTTCCTCTTTATTTTTATGTATCTAGTTCAAATTGATTGCTTTTCCAAGAATATTATATATGTTATAATAAGAGTCAAAATTAAGTACGGTCACCAAAAATACCCAAGACAAGCAAGCCAACATGTAAGTTCCTATTCATAACATATGGTGCATGGGGGGTAGTTCCTTGGCGGGAGCTTCACTTGTAAATGTACAAGAAAACGTTGACTTTACAACCCTATAACGATCAGCTGTTTAAGACGTTAGAGCTAGACTTTTAACCGTTCATCCGTCTGCCGCGGATGTCATTAACATTCAAATTATAAAATAGTTTTTGTACAATAATTGTTTTCTTTATTATAGTAGTATCAGGTATTAAATATAGATGAGTACAAGGGGATATCTTTTTGATCTCAGCATGCAGCCGCTTTTCTTGCATATTCTCACAATAGTAATTATTTATATTTTTTGTGATATTATTTCAAAGGTGTAGAATAGAACCACTTCTAATCTACTGCACTAAATACTTACAAAATGTTAAATACCAAACCAGTACATACTGCGTGGTTTATTTCATTTTAGCGAAATAATTGCGAATATAAATAAAATCATACGTTTAAAATATTGCATCGATAAAATCTGTATGGGTTATTCTCAAATAATTCTATTTACATATAAGCACATATTAGGAATAAACAATCCTCGTTAAAGCAGTTATATCCTTCCCAAGTTAGGAAGTCGGCCATGGGAACCTATCACACCCGGTAACTAAAGGATTGTCGCCTACTGTGATACCGCGTGAATGTGCTTTACGATTGTCTTTTATCTGATCTCAGTTAATATCAGTGAGATTTACCACTTGAAGAAACCGTATATATAGAAATTGTTTTGACCATCGATTATATACAATTTATTTATATTTTTTAAGTCTCTGAATCACGAAATTGTTTTGAATGGAATTACATTTTTCTATTAAGGAAAGTTACGTTCATGGAAATTAGATTAGACTGAAGCGAAAACGAGATTGATTTTTAACAATTTGAACAAATTATTTTTTCGATAAATCTATATTAAAGATGAGTGTATTACGTTAGAAGCACAACGTTTGAAATATAAATTAAAAATTATTTCGAATGAGCTAAACTACCCTAAAATAGTTTAAAATAAAAACGTCACCTTTGCATTCCGTTGTCCGTAACTCCAAAGAGACCTTCAAGTCGATCTAAAAACAGAAATGATTTTGAAGTTATAGTTAAACTTTCTAATCATTTTTTTAAACAAAAAAAAATCAATTTAAACTTTTTCTTGTGTTTCATTAATTATAATATTTCTTAAACATTTGCCTTATGACAAATTTTTATCAGATGAAAGTTGTGATTCTAAGATTTTTTTTTATATCAATATGATCCCGATTCTGTTTCATTAACATGTTAAATTTTAATTATTAACACTCTGTATCTCGGTAAAGAAACATGTGGTGTGTTTGATCAATCGACCTATTCTGGAGCCCGAAACAATATGATAGTTTTGGGTCCACAAAATTGTGAAACACCCTGTATAAGTATATCATTATAAATTTTCAAAGGCTTGTAAGTTCTTAATCAGCACGAATTAGAATCATGTTCATATAACATTTGTCCTTTCCCTTTCATATGTCAAAATTTGTCATAGAGCTAATGTATCATCCTCTAGTAAGTCAAATTACGTTTTTTATACCCGTAATACCAAAATTTTTTTATACAAAGAAATAATAAAGGCTCCAATATTTTTCACCGATTCAAGTTTGATGAAAAACCCTAAAAACAATTAGAGACAAATATTTGATAACTTACCGACTTCTGATTGGTAAGTGATGTCTTACCGATCAGTAACTTGTAAACAAAACCTACTATTCTTTTAATTAAATCAGTAAATACGTGAAATTGACGGATCGTGCAAAAACATCATTTTGTGCCATTTCATGGAACTATTTTTTTTTATGTAAAATTCAGCAAGAAACATTCATACACGTTTATACTTGTATGTTGCCATATAGGTATTTCATCCTTAGAATGATTTTAAATAAAAATAGTCGGAAAATTGGACTGTTTTCAATGAAACAAATTAATTTTTTCTGCTGGCAGTTTCGCTTATCTACATAAAGCATCTGTAATTTTTTATTTATCAACACACAAATATTTAAGAAACAAGGAAGACAGAAAACATACCTGAATGAATATGAATTATAAACATTGAAACTTCCTTAAAAACTTAACAAAGTCGGGCATCAATAACATTGAAATTGTTTGCACACATTAATATTGTGATAGACAATTACAATTGTCCATTGATATACTTTGGGGAAGAGAAAGAAATCAAGCGGTGTTAGATATGGCCTTACATTCTTAAATACCTGTCCAATCCATTTTCCAGGAAATTTTAGATCCAGCCATTATTGTAAGTAATGTATAACGAAGGGCTCCGTCTTATTGGAAATGGAAATTTTCTTCATCCCCTTCTTCATTGATTTGATTTTCTAGATACTTATTTAATTTTTTAACAGTTAAATGTGACATATTACATCAGATAATAAGTAGCCTCCATTTTCATCTTCACAAAGTTATAGGGTTCTTTCATGCTCATTTTCCATCACAGAAAGGCCACTTTAAACCAATATTTCTATGAATATTGACTCATTAAAACCTCTATAGTAAGGCTCAGGTGATCTGGTCACTTACACTGTGACTCCATATCTTATTTGGATCACGTCTTTTGACGTTCCTCAAAAAACGGGTTCAAAAAAATTTCAGCAATGGCTGGATATTGGGCAGCGTCACTTAGGGTCACAATAGTACCCTTTGCTTTGTAAGAAAAATGGGCATTTAAATGGCCCGCTTCCGGGTCATGAAGTCACCAACTTTAACCTGTTATCAAAAATGAGCCAACTGTCTCGGTCAGTGACGTACTAGATGTTTTTTAAAAGTGCACTCTCTCTCTTTATCGAAGGATTTTAATACATACCCAGTTTTATTATATTTGTTAACTTGCCCAATTTTTTTATCTGATAGAATCCTATCCAGAACATTGCTAAAGATTGAAAATGCTGAATATTTCAGAGAAGCGCTCTTCAATTCAACGAGTTTTGAATTGAGCAACTTGAGCATTGTGTTCTCATGTCTAAAGTTTGCATTTTAAGATTAAGTTATGGATTACTTAAGTCAAATTCAAACAAACACAAGTTAGCCTTTTTCAAGTTTAATACCATATTTTTTTTAAGTGTCAGGGTAGAAATGATACAATCTTATATAAGCCAAACTAAGTAATTGCTGTTAGAGTATAATCTGAGTTTGCCTCCTCCCCGGATAGAAATCTTACTCACGCCCTCGTTTCGACATACTTTTGCGTCTCAAATATATTCACTTTTAGGGGTCGCAAACTATGTCATTTGTGTAAATTGGCCCGGTCAATTAGGAAACTGCTTCAAGATTTGGTTTTTACCATTATGAAAATTTTAAAATTTCTTACATTATAAATACGTTCCACAAAAAGCCACCATTATTTTGGCGCCCAGTAATTAAGAATCCAGGCCTAAATGCCCCCTTTGTTTCCGCCAGGCTAAGATAATGGTCTCGGTTGGCGATATCAGAATATTAAAATATTCAAAGTAAAATTTGTATTTTGGGGCGCTGCTCTAGCGGGCAGGTTTCCATAACTAATCTTCTGCAAATACTTATAAAGAAAATTTAAAAAACATTTTGAAATCCTATCGGAACTTCTGAGCAATCCTGTAGAACACTGTTTCAAAGTGTTTTGAAATTGCCGAATTAATCCATTAAGATTTGTATTTCATTTGCCCAAAATGTGAAACGATTCTTTTAGTTTTCGTTGCGACACAAAAAATCAATAAATATCACTTTTTCCCGTTCATTTTGATTCTCTTTGAATCTTTTCGATTTTTATTATAAAATTGGTAAAACTAAGTTAATTTAAGATTAATAAATTTAAAATAATATTAGTGATTACTGTAAATGGTTAATAAAGTTTAGTTAACATTTTTTATATTAAATTTACGTATGCTTAAGGAGTGTCACCCCGTTGCTCCGGTGTGTAATATTTTATTGATGTTAATTTTTTTCGATGCACTTAAAAAAACTATCAAAATGTAAATGTATAATTATTATAAAATTAAATCTCTAATTAAATTCCATAATAAGCAGGTTCACAAAACTAAAGGAAATATCCCGCAACGACTTTTTCAACCGTTAAAAATTCTCTTCACTAATCAAGCGATATCCAAGCGAAAAACCATTAAACATTATAGAAATTAACACACAAGACCCTATTATTACGGATAATCCAAGAGTCATGTTTTCAGCACAACCCTCAATTGTTTCATTGGGGCGGGAAACTAGTCTAACGAGGGCACGTGTCATTTAAATACACCTGTCACGTGACACCTGATGCACCGATCAAATTGGACCGTTAACACCATGCACTTACCATATAATGTATGCTCTACCATATGGGCAAACCAGTACGCCTATAAATAGAATACTATCCTTCCTAATGCCCTTCCAACCGGTATTGTCGATTTAATTACTATTCCTGTTTAAATCATAGTTAAATGTAAACAAACCAAACTAGTTTTGTAATCTTAAGAGTTTAGCATATGCGCTAAATGTTTTATGTGGATAGAATAAAAAAAACTTGATCGTAAAATTGGAAATGGAAAAACAGGATTCAATTATGTTTTTTGCAAAGATTTAAATTTTAATAAAAATTATTATTCATTTATTTATATATAACATCTAAATAATAATGATTGGTCAAAGAAAGTCAGTACTTAATTTTAATAACCGTAAAATTATAATTTATGTATTATCAAGTTAATGAGCGAGCTTTATTCAAACATGTCGTAAATTATTATTAAAGAGTCCACCGAAAACACTACTAAAACACATGTTAGGTTAGGTCGTTTGCATACAGCTGTTAAAAATAACTCATTCTTACACTTGTTACACCTGATTGAGCCATGTGTAAGATGCGAATGGTTTTATAATGATATTGCTTTGATTTTTTTATATTTCTCGTAATTAAATCGGTTATAAAGATTTTTTGTTGACTATCACACTGTCTTTTGTGAGTGTGCTTATTATTTACAATATTTGAAATATTTTGTAGCAATTAATTTCGGTGATGTAAGATTGGAAAAAATGCAGAAAATTATTGTTGGATCTATTTTAATTAATTTTTGCCAAGTTTCACACACAAAACCTCATGCAAAAAATACACAATTAAATTCGATTTTATTTGATTTTGAACAACCAGTGACTAAACATTGTCCTTTGTAATAAATATTATGTAACCCATTGCTATTTCGCAATAAATATTTTACCTTTTTGCTTATAAAACAATTGCTTTCACAAATTGACAAATTATTTTTCTAGTTTTGCAACGAAACACACAAAAATAAAACAACAATGAGATTACTGCTTATTTTATATTGCCCAATATAACAGTAGGTAGCTACAGAATTAAATACATTTTTTGTTTATAAAAATTGACTTCAATTAACCACAAAACTATAATTATTATTGGACACGCGAAATAAAAAAAAGTTTATATTCAATTGCGTAAAAGACAAATCTCAATAAAAAATTAAACAATAATTCAAACAAACTATACGAATATAAATACACCATAACCAAAAAAAAAACAAAATCACCGTCACGAAATAAATTTTCTTAAATTACATTACCCTATAAACAAGACAAGTATACTACACTGCCGACTCAATAACTGGTGGCCGCAAATCCATGTTAGTTAAAGCTAAAACCTCTTCGCAAACTTTCTTGTAGCACCAAGAGTCGCCCTTCAAACGCTTTCGTCTGATACCAACAAAACCAGCGAACTCATTTGCATCCAATTTACTTTCCTTTATTTTTTGAGGTGTTGGAGTTGAACTGCTACTGGTTTTAGTATGTGCTGTTGTTGGTGTATTGAAATTGAAAAGTCCGTTTACGAGAATGGATTTGGTGGGTGTTGCAGAGGACGGAGTATCATGTAGAGATGGGCCCAGACTTGGAAGATAACAGATTTCTAGTTCGAAGGAACAACCACTGAGACGATAGATTACGTTTGGTTCGACTTTGCCACGTAAGGTGTATCTGAAAAAAAAATGAATCGTGTTTTATTAAAAAAAAATTGGATACCCAATTCTGTACGTTTTTGTTAAATATGTATTTCTACAATTCCTATTACATTAATGATAGTCTGTTATAATAAACTCGTATCAATTTATTTTTTTAACATCTTATACGAAATACTAAAAATCATGTCATTTTTATAAAATACTGTTAAAAAAATAAATGATATTTGTTTGGTGTTTTGTATATTTTATTCTTTTATGTTTATTGGCAGTCACGGGCACGTCTAGAAAACGGTGATTTATGTAAAACTGTCGCAACATACCGTTAGTAGTGGTGACAATAAATAATTTATGTTTTTACTATTACATACAACAAAAACATGGAAGTTTTCTCTTAAATATCACAGATATATATTATTATAATCTGATAATTACTATACAAATATGTGCATGAAGTTATTTAGTGAGAAAACATGGTAATGTTGCTTTGATGTTGTTATTAAAAACATTACTCCAATTTCATATAATTTAATCAAAACATGCACAAAGTAGGTAAATAAAACTGAACCTCCTGACAGTAAAAAATAAAAAATTATAACAAACGCAGGAACTATATTTTTTTAAATCTTTGCTTATTAATTAGGAGACCTGAAAGTCTTTCTCGTATCAATTATAGAGAGCCAGAAGTTAGTACAAATCCAAAGTAAATTATTGAGCCTAACGTTTTAATAAACTGCTGGCCAATCGAAACATACCAAGTGAATTTTTAAGTTGAATTTAAAGGCAAATATTTTGAAAAGGAGAAAAGATATGCGCTTTTCTAGAATTAAGAGATAATTTAATTGGGAAAATAATACTGTGACCCAATTTTTTTACTTTGAAGTACGTTACTATCTACAGGGTATGCAAGAAAGTCGTCTTTTTTTTCTCAAACTTTAGAACTACCGACACCCTGTATTTCAGTAACGAAACATTTTTGTGGGTCGGTTTATACAACCATTTATGTCTAGTTTTGGACGTAGAATCAGCTGTATTATAGTGACCTAATATTTTTGACTTTACAAGGTAAGTCACAAATTATTTTATGTACGACTGCATTATAAAGTACTGTTTATGACGTACTTTTGTGTGCGTAAAGTGGCTCTTTATACACTAGTGTATAATGGCACTTTATTTTACTATTATTGTAAAATATCAATATATCAGCTGTCAATGTCACAATAAATACTGTCAGAATGAATTTATTACTGTCATTTATAATTTTTCTAAATAAATAAAAGGTAATTTTCGCAGTTGAACATAAAGCTTTGTATGGAACTCGTATATAATCTGACTTTATTGACTCGTCCTATTTATTAGCCTCGCTCGCAAGCTTGCTCTGCCATAAAACAGACTCGTCAATAAAGTCATAGATTATATACTTGTTGCATAAACTACTATTAATAGCAAAAAAAAATTAGTTAAATATCTCGCAAACAGTTATTATTTTGTAAAAAAATTGAATCTCCTACAAAAAATATTTAAAAAACCTGATTCCCCTTTGTGAGTACATCACTGAACAATACTCCTATTATTTTTGTTGTAATAGGAATAGGTACCTTATAGCTTCCTTATAGACTTATTAACCCACCAAATATCAAATCTCTACTTTAAACCGTTCTGTAGATATATTTAAAAAAATTATTTGGAATGATATTTTTAGCGCCCTGTAACTCAGTGAGGAAGAACTATTGGACTGAGGTTTGGTTCAAACGACTTATTTTGAGCCCAAAAACTTGTGATAGGATTTTGAAAAGACCTTCTACAGTATAATAGAAAAAAATTAATTTCGTCGTAAGCAGTTTACAAAAAATATGCATTTATTGACATACTAGGTACACGACGATTCAAATTTGATCCTAGCTGCTACGATCTCGTAAACTGTAAGAAATGTAGATAGATGTAGATGGAACAAAATTTAAAGAAATTCATGTGTAAAAATAATCTGCCATCAAACTTTAATATACAGGGTGTGTCACGACGAGTTGACAGTATACATAACTCTATTACTAAACACAATTTGGTT
Source organism: Pediacus dermestoides (assembly GCA_963942485.1). NCBI lineage: Eukaryota > Metazoa > Arthropoda > Insecta > Coleoptera > Cucujidae > Pediacus > Pediacus dermestoides. The sequence goes on along the minus strand of OZ012625.1, from coordinate 29,142,846 downwards.
CTAAAAATTGGTACACGCCCATTGTACAGTGTGCTCTATTTAACGAAAATATTTCCATCTTTCTGGTACTTCCGGTTATACCGGAAGTAGACACAAAGTTGGTTATTTTAAATGGAACACCCTGTATATTTTTAAATTTTTAGATTCTACACTTCATTTTAGACATAAAAGTATAAAGATTGTATGGTCCTAACATTAACGGTATTATAATTATTTACACTTTTTCGTTTTTTTTTATAAAAACAGATGTAAATAAAAATTCAAATCTTGACAATGACACACTTTTCCAAAGTTTTTTTCTTACGTTTGAAGTAAAAATATACAAGCAATAAGCTGATGTAGTTTTGGAAAACTTGCTTTATACAGGGTGTTGGTGGTTGTCCGTTCATTTTTAAAAACTTTGATCAATGATAACTTTATTTTTTTAAATGGAACACCCTATATATTTCCACATTTTCGAATTCTACACTTAATTCTAGACATAAAAGTATTAAGGTTGTAAAGTCTTAAAATTAACGGTTATATAATTAATTACGTTTTTTCCAATTTTCAAGGTTTTTAAAAATTAACGACCAACCATAAACACCCTGTAGATATAAAGTAAGTGTTTCAAAACCATATTACCATGTTTCTTGTACATTTCTACGTCCACTAAATTTTGTTTTTATTATATTTAATTTAATACTTTTTATTTTTATTTTAATTAAGTAATTATGTTTCTTCCAATTTTTTCATACAAAAACTTAGAGTCAAACATTTTCATATTTTACTAATGACACGTTCTTTCAAAAAACAAACCAAATTTTAGCGGACGCAGAAATGTACAAGAAACATGGTAAAATGGTTTTAAAACTTATTCTATACAGGGTGCTTGTGATTGACCGTTAATTTTTAAAAAACGTAATTAATTAACATACCGTTAATTTTAAGACCTTACAACCTTAATACTTTTATGTCTCGATTTAAGTGTAGAATTCGAAAATCTAGAAATATATAGGGTGTTCCATTTAAAAAAGTTAAGTTATCATTGATTAAAGTTTTTAAGAATGAACGGACAACCATCAACACCCTGTATAAAGCTAGTTTTCCAAAACTACATAAGCTTATTTCTTGTATATTCCTACCTCAAACACAAGAAAAAAATTTTGGAAAAAACATGTCATTGTCAAGATATGAATTTTTATTTACATCATGTTTTTATTAAAAAAAAAAATGAAAAAGTGTTAATAATTATAATACCGTTAATGTTAGGACCATACAACCTTAATACTTTTATGTCTAAAATGAAGTGTAGTATCTAAAAACTCAAAAATATACAGGGTGTTCCATTTAAAATAACAAAGTTTGTGTCTACTTCCGGTATAACCGGAAGAACCAGAAAGGTGGCAATATTTTCATTAAATAGAGCACATTGTATAATGGGTGTGTACCAATTTTTAGAATCAAATTGTGTTTAGTAATAGAGTTATGTCTACTGTCAACTCGTCGTGACACACCCTGTATATGTCTAATACATACAAATATATCCGAAAAATCAAATATGGTGACGATAGAAAAAATGAACCTCATGATAATCTTTCAAAAACATTTCGCAAATTACTCTAACAATATTTTCACGAAGCTAAAATCGATTTAGAAAAACTGAAGAAAACTATAACATTTCAAGATAATTCATAAACGAAAAGATACGATATTATACGAAATCGTGACGTGAATATTAAATTTGAAGCAAGTTGTAAAAAATACAAAAATTGATTTTTACTCTAAGCGCTCAAAAAGATTCAAGTGGTTTTTTTGAGGGTTTTTAGTTAAAAATTTAATACTTAATAATAATTTATTTATTTAGTTACATTGCAACCCGACAAAATGTATACAGGCTGTTACAAATTCGTTTACCACTACAGGCATCTCAAAAACGGTAAAAGATTGGACCAAATAGATAATCAACAACATTTTCAAAAAAATCAGCAGAAATTTGATTATTTCCTGAAATATTTGAAAGAAACACAAATTTCAGCATTTCTTTGTTTCTTGTTCTTTAAAGTTATTTGGAATTATCGAGTTAAAACTGAAATGTCAGTTGATTTCAGATACTTCAAAAACCCAAAATATTTTAGATTTTTTCAAGGTAACATTAGCTTCACTTTATTGAAGCTGCACCTCTTATAACCATTTCCAAAATCCCTGTAATGATAATAATTTGTAAAAAAAATGTCCAAAAATAATTCAAAATCTGGGGATTTATGTTGTGCATCCATGGGGAATTACTGGGATTTCTAAAAAAGTATGATAATGTACAGGGATCAAGATAGAATTCCCAGGATTTACTAAGGACCGGTTGTATAAAAATTTAATCGCGAGATAATCCTCCAAAAAGGATAAACCGAGGGATAAACTGCCATAGAAACAATTGTTGATTACAATTGTCACTATAGATATTTTGGAGGAGAAAAATTTAACACCGCGATTAAAGTTTTATACAACCGGCCCTTAGAATGCACATAGTATGTATGAGGATTTAAAATAGGATGCATCCAGTTGCGCAAGCAAGTCAAGTTTCTCCACTAATTGTAAATCTGTGCATGCGTATTTAGCTTTTGTTCACCATTTCTTCACAGGCTCTATCTAGTTTCGTATTTAAACGTGACTATTTGCAAAACTGCAAATACGGACAAAAATGTTTTTTCGTTCTTTTTATAATTGCCCTAATCTATAATTATTAAAAAAGGTATGTAGGTATCCACTTTTTCGTCAACATGTTCGTCCCTCATATGGAAGTATTTAACGAAGTCTTGGAGTTGAGTATAGAAACATTCTTGCTGAAAGAAGAACTAAAGCAGAATTTGTTAACAGATGTTGCGAAATGTACACATCGAGCAACAAAACTCTCAAACGTCTAGCATTTTTTAATGAAAGAAACGTGGATTATTTGTGTTGCCTTATGTTTCGCCGAGTTCACTATTTTTTCATATTTAGAGTTTTGAATAGAAGCACGTAACAATCCGGTAACTTTTATAACTGCAAGAAAAACGAAAACAATTAAAAAATGTCCTGATTAACCAATAATTTATGATAATATTAATAATTATAGAAGTTCAATTTCCCTTTTTGGAGTCCTCCGTAGAATCCCCTATTCTAATATGGCACATCACAGCTATTTACGACTATCATTTCTACGTGTCTTTTAAAATATACATACTACAAGGTATTTTTATTGGAAAAATTAAGCTAAAGCGACAGTGACAGAAAATAAATAGCAAAAGAAGTTTAATATATGCGGACCGTAGCACAGGTTAATACTCGTTTAGTTGTTAAACAACGGCTACAGATGCGTTCCCATGCATAAATTACGTCTACTTTAGTTTAACAGAACTGCTGTCTATTCAGAACTTTAACATAACATTGTATTTATTTCATTAGAATTGTCTTAACTTTCAATATGGCAAACTGGCTTGAAATTTATTATTTATTAATAATAAATAAATTGTCGTCGTTTCATTGGTATTCTAGTCGTGAAAGTTCGTAAATCAAAAAAAGAAGCTTGTGACTAGAAGTGTATAATTATTCAATTGACACCCAAGGCTTCGAACAATGTTGTGCAAGTAGTTATTAATTTGAAGAGCCAGGAGCTTCAACCAGCATCTGATTATAAACTATATGAATAAATTACCTGTAATAAAAAAATAACTTGTCAGCCTGGAGCTTCAAATGAAAGCTATACCAATAAAAGTAATTAAATGTCACAAGTTTCTTAACTAATTCATATTTATTATGTCAATTCTTCCTGCTATATTATTCCAGATAAACACCATATGATCTAATAGCAACTAAATGCTTGTTAGTTGTTTGAGGGAGTTGATAGTTATTTGGTGGCAAAAACCAGTTAATTTAGTTGGTGGTGTTTGGTTAGGTAAGGTTCTTTGCCAGTAGAATCACAACGATTAGCAAATACCATCACGGCTCTAGAATATCTTCGTGCATCTATTCCGTGCAAGACGCGTTGATAGGCACGGATCACGTCTGTCCGTCCGTCATCTAGAGAGGGCTCCTCGACACGGCTTGAATATTAAATCGGGAGGACGGGCTAATGGTCCGCATTGGCGGCATATCAATTAACACCTCTGTCCACACCAGATAAAAACACCAGCAAATACTTGGACTTGGAGATTTATACACCAAGCAGAACGCATGCCAGCGATGTTGGCGGCAAACGAAATCCACAAAGAGACATTGTTTACGATAATGCATAAATAGTGGTGATGTGATAAAATACGATTTGAACCAGATGAAAAACTTAATTAAAGCTTTTCTTAGTTGAAATCTGTTTTATGGGGTTAATTAACAAGTGGATTCAAGTTGTGCGAAATGTGGTAATCTAAAAGCCGGGGAGAAAAAGTTCGGAAAGTGACGATGCAGAATATTATCTTTAAGAAACACTTGGGGATACTGAATAATCTATTTATTCTTTCACCTTTAACTATATATTTCCAAATACCGAATAATCTCTTCAAAAAGAAGATTAACCAAAAAAATATTTTGTCTTGTTAAATTCACTGTCCCATCTGATCTCTTCAGAGATTACTATTTATTTACCAAAGACAATGTAGAAAAATCTAAGGAGCAAATAAAGTTATGAAGTTAATAATCTAAAACTCCAAGTACTTCATATACAGTAGGTAACCTATGTTCTGACAACATCCTAATATGTTATAATGTATAGTTACTGTGTTATGATTGTTTGAGTAACTTTGTACCACACATATGCATATCAGATATTTTAGTCTAATAATTGCTTAGCACTTGTTTTAAAAATTTAAAATGAAAATAAAAATGACAATTGATATCATTCTTCAGAATACAGCTTTTTAATAAATATAAATAAATAAATAAAAATACAGGGTGCCCCAAAATTAGCGTTCAATATTTCTAGGACAGATTGTACTTGTCACAATATGACGAAAAGTTTATATTAACATGACTCGAAAAATGCTTCCTAAGGAGGCTAGAGTCCTCCGAAAGGGAGACCCCAAAGAGCAGTTTTCTGTAATATCTTTGCAACTGTTTGAGGTAGATTCATGAAATTTGGTGAGTTTAAAGCTGTTATAATTTGCCATATATGTCTTTTTCCAATTATCAGAAATTTTGCCAGGGGCGTCACATACAGGGTGGGCGCTGGGTAAATATTGCCCATATTTGTTGTGTGGATAATTTTTAAATTTTTTATATCAAATTATGAAACTTGGTATATTTTTACACAAAAAAGGTCGTCTCAGTCGATCTTTGAATCTTGAACCGTTTTCGAGTAAAATCGTTATGAAGAAGTCACGTCCACAAAAACTACACTAATAAAAATAATCACTAAATTGAAAAAAAAGTTTTATTTTGATATTTTGTTTTTATTATTAATATTTGACGAAGAAATGCTAAACGAAGTAATAAATACCTATAAATTTTAATCCATTGTCTACTTTTGATAAATTTTAATTTTGCGATTATTTTTATTAGTCTAGTTTTTATGGACGTGATATTTTCATAACGATTTTACTCGAAAACCGTTCAAGAATCAAAGATCGACTAAGACGATCTTTTTTGTGTAAAAATAAAGCAAGTTTCATAATTTGATTTAAAAAGTTTAAAAATTATCTACACACAAAATATGGAGAATAATTTATCCAGCACCAACCCTGTCTGTGACGCCCCTGGCAAAATTTCTGAAAATTGGTGAAAGACATATGGCAAATTATAAAAGCTTCAATCTCACCAAATTTCATGAATCTACCTCAAACAGCTGCAAAGATATTACAGAAAACTCCTCTTTGGGGTCCCCCTTTCGGAGGGTTCTAACCTCCTTAGGAAGCATTTTTCGAGTCATGTTAATATAAACTTTTCGTCATATTTTGACAAGTACAATTTGTCCTAGAAATATTCCACGCTAATTTTGGGACACCCTGTATAAATACATATAATTAACAAATCAATCACTTGAAACTCATTTCATATTATATTTGCACCAACGCTTATAATAAAATATTATGAACATATTTAAAATGTTCAAGACGTTTGTAAAAAGTGAATCTTAACAATTATACTCTGACACAATCATCATACTCGACCTACAGGTTTGATGAGAACCCCGAAATAGAGGCTTACTTAAAGTTCCAAAAATACATTCAACAGCTCACAAATAGTGCTTTCAAACCAAAAATTTAAAAATTCTTCATAAAGCACTGTTTCTACTCCACCGAAGAATATCTTGTCACTCTTTCATGTTGATTTTGTATTTTGTGATTTGTTTACCCTAATTTCTAATTTCAATGTGATTTTGTTGTATGTCTTTAACTATTAAATTTCTATCTATATTTTGTATTTTTTTATATATCGGGTGTTCATTAAAATTTCACCTCTAGTTGGTGCTGAAGAGTAGTTTATGAATGAAATAACGTGTTAGTTCATTCATAATCGACTCTTCAACGCCAAATTTTGAGGTGAAATTTAAATGAACACCCAATACTATATACTATTATACAGGGTGTCCCAAAATTAGCCTGCCAAAATGTACCAGCTGATTCTACGTTCAAAAATAATGCAAAAAGTTTCAATAAATATAGGTTGAAAAATGCTTCCTAAGGGTGCTACAGCCCCCCGAAAGAGGAGCCCCAAAGAGGAGTTTTCTGTAATATCTTTGCAACTGTTTGAGGTAGATTCATTAAATTTGGTGAATTTGAAGCTTTACAATTTGCCACATATTTCTTTTTCCAATTTTCAGAAATTTTGCCAGGGGCATCACGTACAAGGTTGGTGTTGGGTATATTATGCTCCATATTTTTTGTGGGATACCCTGTATACGAAGCTAAAAAAAGCCTAGTCCTAGAGTAACTAATAGAAATTAGAGACACTATCACAATGGCAAAAAATTGTATTTCATTCAAAAAAGAAAAAATTGTTGTTTTTGGACAACCATTCCTAAATTTTTACTGTAGTTTTTAGATAAAAAGATTCCAAATAGGTAACAAAAACTTATATTTATTTCCTTTAATTTCAAGGTGCTGACTCAATCACAATTGCCAAGGTTTTATAAAGCTTGAATGTTGCACCTAAACGTATTTTTCTGAACGAAAAACATATCTTGAAACACTTGCCCGTTAAAGCAAAAACGACTTCATTCATCTGCACCTTGTTGTATTAACATACCTTGAGGCTTCTTTACATGAGAATGGTAACATCTTTTTCTTAGAGGGTTGTAATTTACGGCACTCAATAACCGATATTTCAACAAGTTATTAACACATACGAGCGGTAAATGGCTCACACAACCCATAACTCATCTACTAATCAGTTCAAGTAACACTTAATTAGTTATTTGTTAAATAAGATATTTTGCAGTTAATCATAAGCTGATAGAACGATAATTTTTAAACTAATGTTTCCAAATGGTATAAATCATCGGAAACACAAAATTAAGTTCGCAATCCTACACAGTTTTCTGTAACTATAACCATGTTTTAAACAAGGAATCTTCATAACTTGGATTAATATAGTAATTTTGTTTAATACTTAAGCAAATTATACCTTATTATTCTCGTACATAATAACATAATTTATTTTTATTTTGTAGAAAGTAAATGAAGCCAAAATTGCTGTTAATCGTACCTATATGTAACTAAAGCTTAACCAAATCACGTAGATTTGTGGTCAAAGAGATTTCCTGTCGTCGCAGTCGATGTTTTGCTCTTTAATGTAATGTGACAGAAGAAGACGCCTTTTGTCCGATTTCTTTCGAATGAAATACGAGTATTCCAAGAATCATCTCATATTATGAATGAAAACCAAGTGTAAACTCCTGGAATGATATTGCTTCTGTTTGCTCAAACTTGTGGTTGAATGGCGGAATCAAATACCTAACTTTTGATTAATAATAACGTATTCAGAGTATTTATTTTTTATTTTCGTTAAACCGTAACTGTAATTTTAGTTCTACAGATTTCTAGGAATATCATACTACTAGGTATTGAAATAACTTTATAAAGAATTTATTGTAGGAAATGAATTTTTATCGTACTAATTAATTTCATAAACATTTCTATAGTTAGGTATTTTATTTCCTTAAGCGTATCAATTAACATTTCACAGATTTTTCATTTTTTCCTATATTAAAATCAATTTTAGCGGAAATGTTCAGCGTTTAAGGAAAAAAATTTTAACCAATTTGTCTGGCAAGTTAAACTTCTTTTTATGTATAAATCGAAATTATTTACATTTTGCGGCACAATAAGCAAGTTTTTGATTTGTATGCCTTAATCGGAGGCATAATAAAACCGCCGATTAAATTATACACACAAAGACATTTTTTTGAAAATAACAAACAACTTTTTCAACGATACAAAAGTATAATTTATGATTTCCTCTGAATTTGAAATCTCGTAAAAAAACTATAACTGTAATAATGAACACGTGCGTAATTTTAAAAATTACTAAAATCAAAAGTATGTTCTGTGTTCAATTGTAAAAACGGCAAGTTACCATAATAAATTAATATAACTTACAACTTACAAATAATTTAAATCGCAAAATCCATGTCTGAATATGCTAGCAAATAAAATTGATACTACCACACTGCTACTGCCATCTAAGTAAAAAGACTCACACTATTCAATTTTGATCATTTTGTGGGAAGTGGGAAGAGCGCATTGTATGTAATTATAGTGCCAAGTGGGGCTTAAAAATATGTACAATTTCTCCCGTATTAATTAGAGTATTAGGTACTTACTTACATGTTCATTTGCTCTCTTTTTAAGGGGTGATGCCATAATTCGTTTAAAAGTTGAGAATATTATAATTGTCCATTCAAATGAATTATACTTTCTTTTAAGAAATAATGGGAAAAATTCTGAATATGACCATATTTTTAGATATGTTGATTTTGATACTTCTAGGTAATAACATATATATTACATTTTCGAGCACTGGGAAGCTGTGCTTGAAGTGTTTGAAGGGTGTGAAGGTGTTATATCTCAAAAACATAGATGAAAGATGATAGAAGCTATATTATAAAAATGAAACTTGTAAACCTCCTTACACAACTGATTTAATACAATTTTTGTCGAGTAAATAGTTTCCCGTAAAAAAAAAATTTAAATATTTAATTACTTCTTTGGTCCGAAAATAGATGTAATGCATTAAACACATTAAACAAAATAATATAGTAATATAGGGTGTAAAAGTTGAGAAATTAAATATGAAAAATTTCGTGTCAACGTAGAAATATTTTAATGTTTGGTGTTTGTTTGTGTATATCGTATTTCGAGCGATTTTCCAGTACCAATCAAACAAATTTAGATGTATGTATGGAGTGTTATTTTCTGTTTTTTAATGGAAAAATAGTACGCCACTGTATTTGTCAACTTCAACCATTTTTTATATTTCCATACTAAAACTTTATAAAAATTGCCTCTTGCGCTTTTGCCTGTTTAAGTTGCGTTTGAGTTAAATTAAAAAAAATGTATCTAAAAATAGATTTTACAGTTTTTAATTCAATGTTTTCAGTTAACTTAAAAGCGGCGTTTCGATTCAAAAGACTGAAGCGCCATTTTTTACTTTCTTATTTGTAGTGCATTGGTTCAGAACTTAAAAAACAATCGTAAATTTAAAAAAAGTACTACTACAACTAACTACTATTGAGATTTTCAAAATTTTCATAATTTTTTTCTCAAATTTGGTAACCGGTACTTTGTATTTTGATAACAAAGCAATTTAGAGGAGATATTTTCTTCCTAAAGCCAAAGAATATCGTTTTAAAACTTTTGGAATACTCCAGATATTCACTTCTAATGAATATAAGTATATGACTGAAATATTAATTTTACAAAAGAAATATGAAGAACTATCTTTGTATAAAATATCAACATCTTATTTGTATAATAAATATTTTAGTTATAGAGCTTGTATAAAATTAACTATTAGCAAAAAAACGATTTTTGCCATAATTTTTTCAAAGGTCCCAACCCATACTCATTAAAAACGTTTGTAGGATTTCTTCAAATGTTTTCTGCCTAATTCGCCTTTAACACTTGAAGAATTATTAACTTTATTAAAATTTAGTACTACATGTAGGTACACCACTTCCATTACTGGTGATTTTTTTTTATTTCACTAACTAGACCAGGAGCTGAAAGGAATTGAGTATGCAGGGTGTCATAGTTTAGGATAAAAACTCGTTTTATTACCATAACTTTTCAACCACTCGATCGATTTCCATTAAATTTCGCACACAGAATAATGTAGTACAATTCTAGATAATGATGGAATTCATTTATAAAAAAAATCTCCAGAGGCGTAGATACTGGGGGACTGCTCCACTTTTCCCCTCCAACCTTCGACGCTACTTAATTGTACGAAACAGGTGGGGATACGCCAACTTGAGATTTTATCAGAAATAACATATTAAAAATTTAGCCTACCCGCAAGTTTTTGGATCTCAAATATCTGATAGATATAAGAATGCGAGCATAGTTGCCGGTCCTCATATTTTGCGTACTCAAGTACCTTTGGCGCCTGCACTAAACGTATATAAATATGTACATGGGTAAAAGAAACTGGTACGCCAATGCTTTTTTCTTAATCTCTAAATCTCTACAACTACAAAAGTTGCTTCTCGGATTTTTTTAATATATCAGCCGTTTTTGTTAATATTTCAGGATTTCGTGATAAAATTTACATGAAAACCAAAAATCAATAAAAGAAAATTACTTTTAGAAAAAATTACAGGGTGGCTCAAATTCGAGGAACACATGGATCTAGTTTACTTGAAGAGATATGGATTTGGTTAAATTGACACAAAATTGACTAATTAGGTGCCCAACAATATCCTAAAAAGAAATCTGAGGTACTTATCCTAAAGGACAAAAAGTGACTACGAAAATGCGTTTATACTTTTAAAATATCTTAACATACAATTTCAGAAAACGAGAAAAAACGCAACTAATCAAGTTTTTATCCCTTTCCAATTTCAGCAAAATATGATTTTTTTATCATTTATTTCTGACGTTATCATATTAAATTTAAAATTATTGCCATACATTCATACTGCTTTTCAAAGAAACCTCTATTATAACAAATATGTTTCACCAACACAATAAATGGACTTACCCTTTACGGTCACAGTGGATGCCTTTCTTCTCCAAAGCTTTAGAAAGTTCGTTAATAACGAACTCTGGGTCGCGACTCTGCGTTGTAGACACATTACATAAATTCTGAAATAAAAAGTTTCCTACAATTTTTACCTTTTGTTATTCGAATGGTTGTGATTTTACGTTATATTCCATAAAAAAATCTAGTTAAGTATTTATCTAAATTAACATGTTTTTGATAAAATTGTATATAATTAAATTGAATAAAACAACAACGCGGATATACACGTTTCGTTAGAAATTATCACGTAAGTTATTTAATCCAATCTAAAAAAAATTAATCAGCACAAACCACAAAAACAATAAAACGAAACCACAACAGAAACACACGCAACTATTTTGCTTAATGAGTTAGAAGATGCTTAAGATATGAACAGAATTCGAAACATGTAACTAATTTCTTTAAAACAGATTAGTTACGATGTTTCGAATGTTGGAACGAAGGAAGGAAGACCAAGATTAAGTTGTCTTAAGGCAAGCTGTAATGGACCTATACATCATCTTGAAGAAGTCTTACCTTGCTGGTGAGCGATACAGGATGGGTGGCGCACTCACTGGCGGTCTTTCTTGCTTTTAAGACATGCCTCACCTTATGCAGTGATCTTTCTAAACTTCCTAGAACACCACGGGATGATGCTGAGCTCTCTGGGGTCGCAGGCATTTGACTACTGGAAAAAATATTAAAAACCATGTCACATTTACAGAAATTATAATTTAATTATTCGTGTGATTTAAATATGTACGTGCAAACCACACGTATTTATCTGCGTCCGATTAAATGTGCTCCAGTGTTAATTGAAGCAGTAAAGTGGCGAGTATATGAGCAACAAGGGTTGTAAACAAGGGGTTGAGCTTGCTCGGTCAACCTGCACACGGTTTGTTGGACATGTTTACCATTACTGATTGTCATAAACATCGGTTTCCGGTTCGTTAAGAATTTGCGATTTGTGTTTAACGACACCAAATTTGGATGTGTAGGTATAGCTTTAGGTAATGCGTGAGAAATTAAATCACCGACGCAACCATATGTTTCTGATAATTGTCACTTTTTATGTTGGCTTAAAACTAAACAACATAAAATCTGGTTAATAATAATAATTGGTAGAATCGGTAATATGAATATGTTAGGGCCAGTTTTTCAATCCAAAATACCCTTAACTAATAGCTACTTTTGTTGGTGATGATTGTCTTATTTATGGTAATTAAAGAAATACATCCAAGTCAAAGTACATACACCGACATTTCGAAAAAATCTTCGTAAAGAAGGCAGCTGTAGCAAAAAAGTTACTTAGGTTTAATATTTATTTTTTGCATTTCCGGGATTAAATGTGCTAATTTAATCCCTCTTTACCGGGACTGAAGTGACGTATTTAATCCCAAGGGATTAAATTTACATTGCTAAGTTACACGAGTATTTTTTGTCATTTTGCACAGTATTCTATTGTTGTTGTCGACGTTTGTCACTTTGACAAGCATAAATTTAGAATGATTTCACATGCAAATGGTTCGGAAGTGCAAAACATAGCGTATACACTACGGGATTGAGGTATCATTTAATCCTTCGGATGAATTATTTCCCTCGCTCGTTTTGCTCGCTCATGAAATTTAATTCACCTTCAGGGATTAAATGATGCACCTCAATCCCTTGGTATATAATATACTATTATCGGATATCTTTTATATGTACGTATAAACTATGGCAAAATAACAAAAAATAATATTTAAAAAAACACGTTCTTGACAATGTGGTGGCGAGGTATATTTTGTTGTTTCTATGGTGAATAATAATAAAGAAAAGCAATTACATAAAAAGATACCTTAAAAACATCCAAAATAATAGGTTTGATAGAAAAAGTAATGATAAACGTTTTATGCTATTAATAGTTATAAAAGGTATTTATTTGTCAATGTTTTAGAAAAGGATTTAGTAAAAAATGGAATGCAGTGACGAAATAGTAATGATGTAGGCAAGGACATTGAAAATTTGAAGAGGCCGCAAATGCGGCAACTCTGAAAATGTTACCTATCAAATTTTTTACTTTCTTCTCGAGAGAGGAAAGTTTTTCATTAAACCATTCATTTTTGTAATTGTCAACTTTCACCTTTCAAACAAGGCAGTAGAAAAGTTATATTTATAAAACACATTTTTGACAATGTAGAGCTGTATATTTTAATTGTTGCGAACTGTTGTGAATAATTAATAAGGAAAAACCGTTAGATAAAAATATACTTTAAGAAAATCTAAAATTATAATAGGTTTGATAGAAAAAGTTGTTATAACACGTCATAACACAAAAAACAATAAAGAAGAGTTATTAAATATTTTCAAACCTACTTTAAAATGTTTAGATGCTGAATCAGAACTAACCAAAAAAAATTCGTCTAGAAATATGAATCAAGCAACACATTTTTTCAATTAGATATAAATTATTTACAACTTTTAAAATAAAATTTATTGTTTCAGAAATAAAAGTTATAGAAATATTTTTAAGTTAGTTTGAAGTAAGTAGGTATCAAAAAGTTCATTTTTTATTTATTTTGATCTAAACATTTCAAGTTGTTATTATATTTTAAATGTTATTATTGTCGAGTGTTTCACAGAATAAAAATTTATAAGGGTTATAAAAAATAATATTATATTAACACTTACCACTCTGGAGTTCGTAAAGGTGTTGACTTTTCAGACGCCTGTTTCTTTGTAGGCACTAGAACAAAAATCATTTAGTTAGGGCCGATATTTCCACCTCCGAAAAAAGTTTCGAATGACTATTCACCAAAAGATATTTGTTATGAGTTTATGCGTCAAATTGTGTCTGGACGTCATTGTTTTTCTCCTTATTTGCCGAATTCGTATATAAATACTGAGGTTAAAACGGTATACAGCTATAAGCACAGTTTCATGTTGGTTTTATGTAACAATTTGTAATTTTATGTAACAAAAGTATTTATAATTTCGTAAACAAAAATTCCCTCTAAAATACGTTTCGTAATCTGTATATGTATTATACATGAGGCAATATAAAAAAATTAAATGAAGGATTACTTGTTAATATCGTGCGAGCAAATAAATTTGTAATCGAGTCATCCATGGATTTGAATCCGTATGTCTTTAACTTGAACCATTTTAGCTTTCAACTGACATTTTATTGTAATGCAGTTCAAGAAACTACATACGATTTCGCGTTCATGGATGACTCGATTACAAATTTATTTGCTCGCTCTTTATATTTAGATGCAATTTAAATTTTCGGCTGGTTTCGCCTCACGGCATCTTCAGAACGTACAAAATCTATTAGAGTTTTTAGCGATGTTTGTATGTATGTTCTGAAGATGCCATAAGGCGAAACCGGTCGACAATTTAAATTAAAACTAGATAAGTATATGAATAAATATTCCCTTTAGTTTTATTTTCTGAAAAGTTCCCACGCCTATACGAATACTACCTTATCTCTTTCAAACTCTGCAATCATAAATAATCGTCGTTTGATAAATTGCGACCACAGCTACTAAATAATATGATGCGCCTTAATTATACATAAGTCTATTTATTTTACAAATACAAATTAACAATACGTGATACTAAATGCCAGGTATTCAGTAATGATTATCCTTAACTACTAATTAATTGTTTTGGTTAGGATTGTCTTAACAATTGTATCTAAAGGAATTAAGTAGCAGTGAAGGACAACCACCAATTGAAAAATTGGTATTAAGATTCCAAAAACATATTTTAAGATATGTAAGGCTCATTTTTTCAATTGGTAGTTATCTTTCGTTAGTGTTCACTTGAACACCAATTAGAATTGTTAATTTCCAGAAGACCCGATGATTAAGGTTTTGAAACTTTTATTTCTTTTTATAAATTTAGATTTCCCTAAAAAATGGTGACTTTACAATGTCCTAGTTTGTCGCCGGCACCGCCATATTAGCAAGATGAGCCGAAAACGAGTTTTTAAAAATACATCGTTTTCACTGCAAATATCTATTCGTAGTTGTTAGGAAAAATAAAGAAAATTAAATTAGGTATATATAAACTAAGTAACAGGTGATAAGGTTGTAAAATTAATGTTTTTACGTTTTATGGACATCAAAATTTATAAAATACCAAAGTTTCAAAACTTCGGACTTATTCGGAGGTAGCTCTTTTTATATTATTAATTTAAAGATAAAATTAAACCATGTTCAAATTTTATTTAAATTTTAACTAAATTTGAAAAGGATTGGAAAGTAATACGTAGCCTACACACTGAACGTAAAACATAATTTTTACGTATAAGGTCAAGTTATACTAGATAATGAAAGCTATCGGTACAAAGTCCCTTTATGTGAAAATAGCTTATTGTGCGATCAGAGTCGTACATTTGCGACACTGATCTCACACATAACGCGATGAATCCGATGGCAAATCAGAAATTCGCCGATTAGTGTCAGATGACTTTAAAAATAATCTGATGAAATTCATCGTTCTGCAACCGATGAGATTAAAAATCCGACTGCATTTACAATATGAAAATTAAAATTGGCATAAATGCTAGGACCTATTATTTATTATTATTATTAAGTTTTCTATTTTTTATTTGCGAACCTCATAATTCCAAGTTTGTCGAAAACTTGCAAAATCTTTCGAAAATGTGTGTGAAACAAGCAGAATTCTTGCTGATATTCAATTTTAAAAGTTTGCGTTATCAAGTACTAAAACATTAATTCTTGTAGATACTTGGGATAAGAACAATTTTATAAAAAATCTAAAAATATTTTATTGCTATCGTTATTTTATTTTAACTAATACTAAATCTGTAAGTAGTTTGTATAACGCACCATGTAGAAATGTTACAATGTTTATGTTTTTTAGCAAAGCTTTTATTTCTTTTATTTTCAATATCCAAAGGGATAAAAGCTCGATTTTTTGACTATATTCATTAGTTTTATTATAAAATGATAAACAATGAATATTAACAAATAAAAGTTTAAGCAGCATTTCCTTAAATTGTCACCTTCATGCAAACCCTAAAATAGTTTTACTTTACTATTATCGTACCAAAAATTGAGTTGGAAACTAACAATCCCATAGAGAAACTCCACGACGATAATAAAATAAATCTTATCCACTATAATAGTGCACTCTTATAAGAATAAGCGGCGGCTTAACATCATGAAGGGGGTTGTAGTAGTAACAAAAGTTAAAACGGTGATATTTTAGCGCGGTCCGGGTGAGGGATTCTGCCCTTGGGACTACTTCACGAACTGCTTCGGCAATATTTTCCGGGCACTTTCTTATTAGTGTTTAGGAGCACTTGTGTAAAGTTGAACTAATTTAAGACTTTTACAGCCATAAAGAAGAAGGTAACAGCCCTTGAAGAACTGGACACTGATATACACATCTGCACTGTTAAGATTGTACCAAGATGCAGTCATTTAAAGTTTTAACTACTTTCTTGTTACCTGTTTCAAAACAATGTTGTTTATTTTGGACACAGGGGACTAGTAAAATATATGTATACTGTGGGTTAATTTAAATAAAATTCTATTGTAAAGTAGGTCTTAGCCTTGCACATTAGTTATTACTGTTAAAATTTCTTGAGTTTACTCAAAATTTAAAAAAATAACCTCAAATGATAATAGTTTAATAAAGAAATAAAACACGTCAATTATTATCGAATCCGAAAAACCAAAAATTGTTCTAAAAAGTAGACATTCGTTACACTTTTTTTACAGATAATCATTTGGAATTTGTAAATATATTCATTCGAAAAATATTTTAATTTTTGAAATTCACAATTTTAGCGTAAAAACGATTTAAACCCTGTAAAATGTTGATATGTCTTGAAAACTTTCAACAATTTAATTATGTTAATCTAATTGAAATTATACCCGTCTCTTTGAAAGACAATATATCTCAATTACCATAAACAATAGTAACAAAAATCATTTGAATGTGTGGCAGATGGTTGGGCAATAAACAAGAAGTAATGTTTAACAAACGTCATTATTAATTTATTTCCGCTTGTTTAGCATGCAGCTGTAATTTATTGTGTTAGTAAAATACATTTCTTAGATTTTAGTACTACTAGACAACAAAATTCAATTTTATTTGTTTGTGAACTGTACTGGGAGCGGCGGCATAAATTTTATACATTTTCATATAGAAAGCCTTTATTCTTATTTCACAAGATTCCAAGTTGTATTCTATATTTTAATGTCTTCTTTGGATACATTTTGTGGTTATTGATTCTGTATCTTCTTGTAGAATATATTCTCTTTAAACTAACCCCCGTGGCGTAGTAAGAAAAAATTTCGGGGGGGGGGTTATTGTATTGTTATAATTGAATTGAATAAAATTATTTGGAATCCGATTGCTAGATGCCATGCACCGAAATTTTTTCGGGGGGTTTTATCCCCAAACCTCCTTACTACGCCAGTGACTAACCCTATGAATTTTATAGCTGTACTAACTGGATAGCATCATTTATAATCAAATGTCTCTAAATACTAGGTGAATCTGAAATTATATTGAATTGTTAAACGTCTTAAAGATTACACTCTTATTAATACCAGGAAATTCAAACATCAAATTACATAGAACTATGTTGTTAAAAAATGTGTTTTACTCAATTGAGGAGTTTTTGAACTCTGAATTTTAAATGTTTGATTGTGCCATGATTGTAGTGTTGATTGATCGTTGTTTTAATTGTCTTTATTTACAACCGCGATGTATCATGTGCCTATTTTTATAATATATTATTTCTGGCATGTACCCAAGAAGGTATAAAAATAGAGAGAAAGCTCCCGGATGGGTGTAGACTTAATTCTGTTGCCAGTGACAGCAATTCTCGCGTCATTCATCAGTTTTTTATCCACACAAACAGCACAGACGGCCAAATTTCTCAAAATTCGTATACTCACAAAACAAAACAAACACTGACGAATATGCAGATGCTTTAATGGCTATTAACGCATGCGCATAAACTTTCGAGTACGCTTCAGTCCTTTTGAACGTGCAACATTTTCTGACCCATGTATTCTTACCCCCACATTGGGAGCGTTCTGTCCTCTATTTTTATACGTCCTTGTAAACTTTTGAAGGCTCAATAAACTTATCTTATTTTATCTTATCTTATCTTATGATACAGATAAAGTTGATAGATAAAAATAAAATTATTATCGAATACAAAATTCTATAATAATACAATAATCAAATATAGGTACGTAATAATAATTTGTATGTGAACGAGAACAATCATAGATCTCAAACTATACTTATACAGGGTTATTCACGGTAAGTGGCCTATTAGATGTTGATGGAAGACCACTAGGACAATCATGCTGAAATTTTGTACCCTGTGCGTTTTCAAGGATGCTCTAGCGAATAAAAATAATGGCATGATTATGGCACTTCTGATTACAACGGAAGTTGATTAATTTCAGTGACAAACCCTATATATTATTATATTTTTGGATTGACATTTTATTTTACGTTAAGTATAAAGTCACTGACGTACTAAATACATATGTTCGTAAAATTAACAGTATATGTCAAAATTTTCCATTTTTTTTTAAATTATGGATGTAAAGTTCTAGAAAAATAAAGAAGTTCATCATAATTTTGATAATTTTTTTATAAAATTTAAATTTCCTAAAAAGATGTGCCATCAAAATCACTTTCCTACATGAAGGTTTCTGAATAATATTGTTTTTCTATTTTGCGTCTCTAACAGAGTCATTATGAAACTCAAACGGGTTTCATAATAGCTTCATTGTGAACTCCGGCTTTTTATTTTTTCATAGTGGTAATGGTAACATTGCTTGCCATTAATTTCCAATGACATGTGGGTAACGCAGCGTCAAAAGTCAAAGCCAACCTCACAAAATTGTAGAAAAGAAACTAGTGAAATTTTGAACATTTTTTTATTATTTTTTCGAAAGTAAATCATTTATAATTAGACTCTTTTTCTTAGTTTAGGTGGTGTATTACTTATACTTGCTTGTTTACACTTGAATCAGATTTGCAAAATTGCAAACTATTTTTTCTACGAAAATGCGGAATGACGTTTTTTCTGACAAGATAATTGAACTTGAAAGTAGGCTTTTGAAAAACTAGTACGGAAAATTAGTGCGGAAATTTTTTTCCGCACACATTTTTTAAACTTTCCGCACGCAAACAAAAACATAAAGAAGTACTTACATTTAGTTATAATTGTAACATTTACTTAATATCTAACAACCGGAGGGGTGCACATTAGTTCATCGCTTTCGCTTTAGTTTTGAAACTCCATGTTTATATTCATGTAATTTGATCTCAAAATCAAAATTATTTCGATGACAGGACACAATTTATAAACTGTCAACAGCTATGAGCTTTCAGTTCTATGACAACAAACTCACTTGATGTTTTTTTTTAATTAGAAAAAGATTTACATATAATTTTATTTTTTACGAATTCCACGCTTTCGTAGAAAAAATCATATGTAACACGCTTGCGGAAATGGCCCATGACAATACTCGTGTGATTGCAGCACTCGCTATCGCTCGCGTTGCAAATTTCACACTCGTATTGTCAGGATGCGTTTTCCGCACTTGTATTACAATATACTATTGCTTCAAATTTTTCGAGAGTTTATTCGAAGGATAGAATCGATTACTTTCCACCAGTTCAATCGACGAATATTAATTTTTCGAGCTGTACTCTTGAAAAAGATGAAATTTTCATTGGTTTATCATATATTGAAAGAAAAGCTGTGTGTGGGCCTGACGGAATTCCGGCAATTTTACTTAGGGAGTGTAGATAAGGTTTAGTTAACCCCTTGTTCTTATTATTTAACAAATCATTAAATGAGGGTAAATTTCCGCATACTTGGAAAAAATCTTGTTACACCTATTTTTAAAAATGGGGATCGTAATGATGTAAAAAATTACAGACACGTCTCTAAAGGCCCCTACACACAGTGGGCCAACATAAGCCATCACCAATAGCACACCAATAAACGCCTCGACCAACACCGGCCACTACAGGTGCCCACACATTGACCCAGGTGTTGGCTCAGGTGGAGGCTCAGGTGTTCGGATGATTCACTAAATAAGGAAAAAATTAAGATTTATTTATAAAAATAAAGTAGAATGCTTTGTAGTATCATCTCTCAGGTAGTTGAGTATCAGCTGATCGTACTTTCGTACCAGGTGTTCTGTGCTCTCGTACTGAATGATGTGCCCATGTGTGGACATGCGCTAGCATCTGCACCAACTTCCTTTGATGTGCGCTCCAAAAACCGATAACTTAGCCATCGTCAGCCACGCTTGGCGATCATTCGCGAACATAAGCAAATGCGCTCTCTACATAATGGCCCACTGTGTGTAGGGGCCTTAAGATTTCGCAAATACCAAAGTTGTTTGAAAGACTTATGTGCAAATATTTTACCTATCACTTTCAACCTATTATTATAAATGAACAGCATGGCTTTTGTAAGGTTAGATCTACTTTGACTAACTTGTTGTGTTTTCAAAATGAAATAGTATGTGCTTTGGAGAAGGGCCTACAAATAGATACCATCTACACAGACTTTTCCAGGGCATTTGATAGAGTCCCTCATAATATACTTTTAAATAAAATGTCCGCTTTGGGTTTGAATGGCAAAGTGTTAGATTGGCTTTCTGACTACTTATCAAATAGACAACAAGTTGTCAAGATTAATGTGTTTTGTCGAATCCTATTGAAGTACTTTCAGGTGTACCACAAGGGGGACACTTATCAACAATTTTGTTTAATTGTTTTATAAATGACATTCATGCCGTCCTATAAAATACTATAAAATCTCTTGATGATTGTATTAAGGTGCAAAAAGTTTTAAACCATGTTGACAGTTGGTGTCTTATTAATGGTATGCAGCTGAATGTGCAGAAATGTAAATGTTTGAGTTTTTGTAGAAATGAGAAACCACTTTTAGATTAGTACCATATTAGTAATGTTCCTCTTGAAATGGTTAATTCCATCAAGGATTTAGGTGTAATCTATGATTCGAAATTATGTTTTTTCTACGAAAATGCGGAATGACGTTTTTTCTGACAAGATAATTGAACTTGAAAGTAGGCTTTTGAAAAACTAGTACGGAAAATTAGTGCGGAAATTTTTTTCCGCACACTTTTTTTAAACTTTCCGCACGCAAACAAAACATAAAGAAGTACTTACATTTAGTTATAATTGTAACATTTATTTAATATCGAACAACCGGAGGAGTGCACATTAGTTCATCGCTTTCGCTTTAGTTTTGAAACTCCATGTTTATATATATTCACGTAATTTGATCTCAAAATCAAAATTATTTCGATGACAGGACACAATTTATAAACTGTCAACAGCTATGAGCTTTCAGTTCTATGACAACAAACTCACTTGATGTTTTTACTTTCTTATACGTACTTATAGTATAAGGAAGTATTGTAATCGTGATTTTTTTCGACTTCGAGGTTTTGATGGATTTACACGTTTTGAGGGCCCCTGAATCCATTTTGACCATTTTCGCCATGATGTCTGTCTGTGTGTCTGTGTGTCTATCTGTATCCACGATAACTCAAAAACGACTTAACGGATTTGATTCAAATTTCATATTTAAGAGTTTGAATAAAATTGTGGGTGCCACATTAAATCTTTTTCATCTAGCACCAACACAAGTGGTACTTACCTGAAAAATAAACAATTTACGACATTTTTTTATTCTTTAACATTGATTTAGAATTAAATTTTGAACAAATTTTGTTTGAAACTTTTTTTTAAATTCCGTCAAATTTTTTTATTTATATAGTGGCGCCATCTATCTCTGATTTACAAAGTACATGTTGTTTACATACAGAAATCTATACCGTTGAGGAAATCGATTGTAGCATTACTATTTGAAAAGATCGACGGCTACAACGGCTACGGTTTTATGTTTTGGATATCATGGCAACTCGATTAAAATTTTTTCTAATATATACAATAAAGTCGTGAAATTGTATTATGCATGCAAATCTACATTAAAGATATCGACGCCAAATTTTTTGTGAATGCTCTTTCAATTTTTAGACGTGTCGACAAAGTAACAAAAGTGTTTTATTTTGCGCCGTTTTTTAATAATTATAAATTATTTATATATTTATATAGTGTTGCCATCTATCTCTGAGTGGCTGTTGTTTACATTACAGAAATCTATTTGTTTTTATACTAAAGATTCTATTTGAATTAAACACACGAAGAGCTCGAATAAAGTTATAAAAATTTAAAAAGTGAAAACCAATTAATCCAATCCTGGTGAGAGTGGCTATATCGCCAAACACCAAAAACTTGACATTGCTTTGCAATCCAAGTACGAAGAAGAAGAAGAGATTGTTAGTCAAACAATTGTCAAAGGCAAAAGATCGAAATATTTTGATGAGAAGGATTATTGTGCACTGTACAGTTTGTTTGAGTGAAACGTTGACCAAAACTGAGAAGTATTTTATAAATCTTCAAAGTTTAGCTACAGCAAATTCAAAGATATCAAGCATTTTTCGCACTGTGGAATTTTGATAAGTATTCTGTTATTTATTTGTCCTAAAATCTGGTAGTAATGAGTGGGACAAGGACAGATTTATGCGTATTGCAATAAGTGCGACAGAGACTATTTGAAAATTGCTGGAAACCCTCAAAATTTTTACAAGAAATTTAACTTATTTTTATTTAGGAATAGTAGTTTAATAAACAAGAGTGTTAATAAGAGCGATTAATAATCGAAACGATTTTAACGCGTGAGCGCAGCGAGCGCGTTAATGAGTCGAGATTATTAATCGCCGATTAACACTCATGTCGATTACAATACTTTTTTGTCGATCGCTCTTTATTAGAATGAAAATAATCTAATTTTGTTCCATGGCAAAATCCAAATTCTGACATAATATGCAATAAGTCAAAATACCACTGACATAATTAATTAATTTCGGCAGGTGTCAGTTCCAAATGCATGTTTCAATAATATAATATATTGTTGGTTACCTAGCAAATCTCAACAATGTTTTTAATGTGCATGTATGCATTAAACTGAGTTATTAATACACTCCTTTTATTACATTAACTAGATCTTTAATAAACGATCGACAAAAAAAGTAATTACTGTGATACTATCCGTATAAGAAAGTCATGTGTTGGGCACATCAGATATTTTACTTTCTTATACGTAGTATAAGGAAGTATTGTAATCGTGATTTTTTTCGACTTCGAGATTTTGATGGATTTACACGTTTTGAGGGCCCCTGAATCCATTTTGACCATTTTCGCCATGATGTCTGTCTGTCTGTCTGTGTGTCTGTCTGTCTGTCTGTCTGTATCCACCATAACTCAAAAACGAGTTATCGGATTTGATTCAAATTTCATATTTAAGAGTTTGAACAAATTTGTGGGTGCCACATTCAATGTTTTTCATCTAGCACCAAAACAAGTGACAGTTACCTGATGACATTTTTAGGTTTTTTAGGAATATCTTGAAAAATAAACAATTTACGAGATTTTTTTATTCTATAACATTGATTTAGAATTAAATTTTGAACAAATTTTGTTTGAACCATTTTTTTAAATTCCGTCAAAAAAATTTCAAAAAAATGAGATATTCTTAAAACACTTATATTTCTCATAGTGCGCCTTGAATCCGACTAGTAGATAGACGAGTGAGTTTGGGACTTGCCTGCCAAACGGGAGGTCGCCGGTTCGAATCCCAGAAGGACCATTATTTTTTATTTTTTTGTATTTTACTGGTTTCTATGGTACCGAAAACAATAATAATAAATAAATAAATGTGATTTTATACAGGGTGATTCAAAATTCGATGTAGATATTTTAAGGACGTATTGTTGGGATCAAAATAAGACTTTTTTTTCAAATAAACATGTGTCCTAAAATGCACCCCCTCCGAGCTACAGCCACTGTAAGTTGCGTAAAAAAAACGATTATTTAAAATTGTGACCACAATAACGGATCAAATCTTCTGAAAATTGGCATGCCCCCCTTTTTTTAGCCACTCTATTTATTTTTTGCTTCAAAAATTATGTAAACCCAGTTTTGGGGAAGGTTGGAGGGGGTGCATTTTAGGACACATGTTTATTTAAAAAAAAAAGTGTTATTTTGATCCCAACAATCGGGGTGATTCTATAACATTTTAATGACCGTGACTATGTAACCACTGTGGTTGTTGCTACGGTACGACGTTTTTGATTGGTAATTATCATAGCAACAACCACAGTAGTTAATAAACACGGTGGTTAGAAACTTACAGAATCGCACCGAATACGTCCTTAAAATATCTACATCGAATTTTTTTATTCTGTCAAAAAAATTTCAAAAAAATAAAACACTTGTTTTTGTCATAAAATTCGGTTATAATGAGTGGGATAAGGACAGATTTATGCGTATTGCAATAAGTGCGACAGAGACTATTTGAAAATTGCTGGAAACCCTCAAAATTAAACACGATTTTTACAAGAAATTTAACTTAATTTCTTTAGGAATCGTCGAGGGAAACGTAATTGTGGTACTATCTGTATAAGAAAGTCATGTGTTGGACACATCAGATATTTTTTAATTAGAAAAAGATTTACAAATAATTTTATTTTTTACGAATTCCACGTTTTCGTAGAAAAAATCGTATGTAACACGCTTGCGGAAATGGCCCATGACAATACTCGTGTGATTGCAGCACTCGCTATCGCTCGCGTTGCAAATTTCACACTCGTATTGTCATGATGCGTTTTCCGCACTTGTATTACAATATACTATTAATGAACATATTCAGATGCAGGTAAATAAGTCTTTGAAACTGCTGGATTTTATTAAACGTTATATGAAAGATTTTACGAATAT
This sequence comes from Pediacus dermestoides, assembly GCA_963942485.1. Lineage (NCBI taxonomy): Eukaryota > Metazoa > Arthropoda > Insecta > Coleoptera > Cucujidae > Pediacus > Pediacus dermestoides. The sequence continues at coordinate 29,117,805 of OZ012625.1, read as the reverse complement.
TACTTGCATTAAGCAATTATATTTTTCAATTGTCCGGTCAAATCTAGAGTATTGTGCAATTGTTTGGTCTCCATTTTATTTTAAATATAAATATCTCATTGAAAAGTTTCAAAATCGATTTTTGCGTTTCATAGCGTATAAATCAAATATTTTAACTCTTGATGCTGATTATGTAATGTTAAGAGCATATTTTAATATTGAGTTACTCGAAGTAAGAAGAGTGAAATTCGATTTACTATTTTTGTATAAATTAATCAATAATATGGTAGACTACTTTGATGCCTTATATTTGTTAAATTTTTTGATTCCATTTAGAACGACACGAAATCATTAGACTTTTTATGTAGGTGATCATAGCACAGTATATGGTTTTAATGCGCCTATAGATAGGATCTGTAGTGAAGCAAATTTACGGAATCTTGATTATACACTTATAGTCCTTCAGCTAGGGGTCAAAAGGTAGGAAGTAAAAGCGGGATGAGACGACGGAGTGTTTTCAGAAGGTTTTTTGGTCGCTGAATCCGAATCCGTGCGTCGTTTTTCAATAAAGTGGTGCAAACAAAAGTTATTAACAATTTATTGTTTAAAACGTAATAACTCGAAAAGTATAGATTTTACCGAGCATTTTACCAAAAAAAGTTTCAAACAAAAGTTGTTTAAAATAAAAAGACTCTCCGAAAAGTTCATATGGTATTTTGTCATAAAGTCGCACGGACAAAAGTTATTAACAATTGATTGTTTAAATGTTTAAATTAACTCGAAAACGAAAAGTATACATTTTACCAACAAAAATTTCAAACGAAAGTTATTCAAAATAAAAAGACTCTCCGAAAAGGTCATATGGTATTTTGTCATAAAGTTGCTCGGACAAAAGTTATTAACAATTTATTGTTTAAAATGCAATAACTCGAAAAGTGTACATTTTACCAAAAAAAGTTTCAAACAAAAGTTGTGCAAAATAAAAAGACTCTCCTAAAATGTATGCTTTTTGATTTGTTCCGTTTTAAACAATAAATTGTTAATAACATTTGTTCGAGCGACTTTATGACAAAATACCATATGACCTTTTCGGAGAGTCTTTTTATTTTGCACAACTTTTGTTTGAAACTTTTTTTGGTAAAATGTATACTTTTCGAGTTATTGCGTTTTAAATATTTAAACAATAAATTGTTAATAACTTTTGTCCGTGCGACTTTATGACAAAATATCATATGACCTTTTCGGAGAGTCTTTTTATTTTGAACAACTTTTGTTTGAAACAATAATTTGTTAATAACTTTTGTTTGCACCACTTTATTGAAAAACGACGCACGGATTCGGATTCAGCGACCAAAAAACCTTCAGAAAACACTGCGTCGTCTCATCCCACTTTTACTTCCTACCTTTTGACCCCTAGCTGAAGGACTATTAACTTTAATAGCTTTAAAAATCTGATTGATAGAGAATAAGTAAATTATGTCCCTCCTGATGTCACGAAATGATGCGCAGTCGTCTTATCGGTCATTAGGGTGTTTTATGAAATTTGAAATGTTGTGCATATGATTTTAAATACTATAATTACAAAAATTGACTGAAAGGCAATCTTTTAAGAGCTATGACTAAATATTGTTGTGTCCCATTGTGCAAGTCGACCAGCAAAACAGAAGGGGTGTCACTTTACGCTTTTACAAAGGATAAGAAGTTACTGAAAACTTGGATTCACAACATAAAAAGAGATACCAGGAAAAGTAAACATAATCCCAAGCCTTTTAAAGTGACAACAAATACTAAGGTAAGGGTTAAATGTAATTATTTCACAGCCAATTTACAAGGGGTTTGTTGGTTTAGTTTTTATCTTTTGAAGGTTATGTTGTTTAACCTCAAATATGAACAAATAGTTCGATTTACAATAACATGGAATAATAATTTCCAGATATGTTCTGCACATTTTGAAAAGAAATGTCGCATAATAAATTCAGAAAAAACTCGGTTGAAACCAGATGCTATCCCTACAATTTTTCCTTGGTGTGAAAGAAGAGAGCGTTCACTTAAAACGTCGCTCAGTACAAGAAACAAGGGAAAATTTAATGATTAACTCAACAAATGAGCAGTCGATACAAACACAAACAAGTATTACATCAGCGGAAGCTTCAGACACGACATTTTGTGGACTAAACGAAGGTATGTGGTAAAAATAATAAAGTATTTAAGTATATATTTATTGAGAAAACGTATTCCAGGTCAGGAAGTAGTTCAAGAGCCAATGCAGGGTACCGACAACCAGCAAGCATCAAGCATCGAAGAACAAGAAGACTGTAGTATTGACTATCGAAAAATGTACCTCGACTTACTTTTGGAACATGGAAAATGTCAAAAGAAAGAAAAGAAACATCCACCAAAGACTCTGCAGCTGGCACAGATGAAGGTCTTTTCTGTACTAATGATAGTGGCCCCCCACAAATGTTTTCATTGAAAGATTTTAAACATAATAATGACAAAATATTTTATTACACGGGGTTTTTCAATTATGAAATGTTAAGCATATCATTATCAACGTTATTTGATTATAGTGAAGAGAATATTTTAATAATGAATTTTAGTAACACGTTGAAAGGTGCAACACATCAACATAAGTTATCTCGAGATGATCAACATTTAACATTTCGGTATGAAATTACATTTATTTATTCATTATTATTGTTTTCGGTACCATAGAAACCAGTAAAATAAAAAAAAAACTAATGTTCGTTCCTTCTGGGATTCGAACCTGGCACCTTCCGTTTGGCAGCCATATAATGAGACACATGGTCTACCTCGACCATCGAATTCAACTTTCAACGCGCGCTATGAGAAATATAAAGTGTTTTAAGAATATCTAGTTTTTTTGAAATTTTTTTGACGGAATTTCAAAAAAAAGTTCAAACAAAATTTGTTCAAAATTCAATTCTAAATCAATGTTAAAGAATAAAAAAATCTCATAAATTGTTTATTTTTCAAGATATTCCTAAAAAACCTAAAAATGTCTTCAGGTAACTGTCACTTGTTTTGGTGCTAGATGAAAAACATTGAATGTGGCACCCACAATTTTGTTCAAACTCTTAAATATGAAATTTGAATCAAATCCAATAAGTCGTTTTTGAGTTATGATGGATACAGACACACAGACACACACACACAGAGACAGACATCATGGCGAAAATGGTCAGAATGGATTCAGGGGCCCTCAAAACGTGTAAATCCATCAAAATCTCGAAGTCGAAAAAAATCACGATTACAATACTTCCTTATACTACGTATAAGAAAGTAAAAAGTGCATGTAGAATGTCAAAGTCTCAACAGCACAAAATCGATAATAAAGAAAATATTGAGCATTAAAGAAAATGCAACATTTTGGTTTTTCCCGAATATCGCAAAAACTAAAAGAGACATTTAAAATCTGTTGAATAATCTGAAATGGCCATGAAATTCCTGAAAACTTTCCTAATTTAACCGTTTTTGTATCTCCAATAATAAATAAGTTAGCCATAGTGGAGTCACCAATTTGGGACACACTGTATAAGATTAGGAAGTGTAGACATTTGGCCACATAGAGATATTTTGCTAGCACATGCTCCATTAGAACTGAAGGAAAAGTATCCTAATGTGTTGGGTAGCTTGGATGCCATAGAGCTATTTATACAAACTCCAAGTTCTTTGGTGCGACAGTCACAAACTTATGCGCAGTATAAAAGCCACAACACTTTAAAAGGTTTAATCGTCATTGATGGAAATGATGCTATAATTTTTGCATCTGCTTTGTTTACTGGTTTCATAGATGTCATTCAGAATAAAATTACAGAAGGAATGTTATTTCTAGGTGATACTTTTTTAGCAGATAAGGGCTTACGTCAACAGAGTTTTTAAAACCAGTAAATATCAATATTCTAGTGTTTCGCATCAGCAACATGCAATTTTCCCCCGAGGAAGTGATAAGGAGTCAAACAATATCCATGTTGAAAAGGCCGGCCATTGGTCGTATAAAATCATACAAAATTTTGACTCGTGAGATACCAATTTCTTTAATGGGAACAATTAATCAAATATGGAGCGTATGTTGTTTACTGAGTAATTTTAGACGACCTCTCAGAACTTCAAAGGATGTATAATAATACTTATTATGTCATATAAATTTTGTGAATATTTATTATATTATTATTGTATATATTTGTAAATAATTTTTTTCGTTGATTATATTTTTACATTCGCTTTTTCAGTGTGGGATTTGGGTTTATAATTGAAGGAATTATTTTACTAAATGACATAACAATGTATTATGATTTTTTGAAATATTTTTAACAGTAGGCCGAGTTTTCCTTCAAATACTAAAGTAAATCTTATTATATAAAATAAAGTAGGCTTAAAAAAACAAAACCTGATATTTGTCAACATATTACAACAACTAAAAACTTATTAATATCTAAATTAAACAAAAAAAAAGTGCCTCTTTAGATTAGAAGACATTTGTGGCTTCAACTAGATGGGGCTCCTTGTCATAATGCCGCTATCGTGCGGAATTATTTAAATATAGAATATGAAGACAGGTGGATGGGAACTTACAGGCCAGTAGAATTTCCGCCTAGGTCCCCAGACTTAACACCTCTCGATTTTTCTTGTGGGGAACTCTTAAAAATAAAGTTTACAAAACAAGGTCTAATAATATAGATCATTTAAAGCAAAAGATTGTCGATGCCTGTGCTGAAATTAATGCTAATGTTGTAGGAAGTCACATATACCTAATGAAATAAAAAAACGTTATAATTTATGTTTAGATAACAATGGTACTCATATTGAACACAATTCTTAAAATAATCAACATTTTCATTACATTTTTTGTTTAATTTAGGTATTAATAAGTTTTTTGTTGTTGTAATATGTTGATAAATAACAGTTTTTTTTTCTAAGCCTACTTTATTTTATATAATAAGATTTACTTTAGTATTTGAGGGAAAACTCTGCCTACTGTTAAAAATATTTTACAATTTAGTTAGAACAGAAATGATTTAAATTGGATCATAACTTTTTAAAAAATAAGAATAAAAAAATTTGTTTATAGAAAAAAGACTCAAAATTAAAAGACCTTTCCAATGATATAATAAAAGTGGTATGTTGCTGGAAATTTTTTTGAAGCGTCGCGACGCCTAGCGTCATGCATATTAAAGTCTATATTTCTATCCTAATTTTGAGTGACAGCCAGTAGGTATATAACACTTTTTTCAAAATTTAATTCCCTTCGGCTGTTTACGAGAAAAACGCATTTCCCCAGATAAAAGAATCACCCTGTACATAAACAACAAAATCGCACCAGTCGACACCACAAATTAACATCTTTCCTTGGATTTGACAGTAATAATTGCTTCCTTGTCTAAAAGTCATCTTATTATTGTCCTTTAGTAATAAGAAGCTTCCTGGTTAATAACAACTCTCTTCGAAACTTTCCCAAGTTGGACATTTTATTTCCAACACCCCATTTGGGCTGATGTGATTGTAGGCATCCACAACATGTCTGGTGATGCTCCTAAATGCGGGGCATGTGGATTAATCACTAGTCCATTAGGGTACACAACAACCCCATGTTTCTTCACGTATTTACTGCGCGCAGTCTCTTCATATTTTTTTCCATACTGAATGGCAGGAATGCCTGATATATTTTTCGGGCGTAATAATCTTGTTAAAAATTTGTCATTATCTCGTTTTTTCTTGAATATATTTCACCAAAGTTGGAGGCAGTTAATCTGTTGGTCCTTTGTGCAGCCCACAGAGGGGAATTCGATTGATCTCGTGTCTTCTTCTCTAATTCCTTGCATGATTCCTCGTCTACAACGATCTCTTCATTAAAAGCTGTTGGTTTTACAGATAAAAAAATTTTACAGGACAGTGTAGATAAAATAGGAAAATCCGTGTATAAGTTGTCCTTTGCAGCCTCGCCTCTATCAACCAGAAGAAAAGCTTCATACGAAGTGCTTTGGTAGTGTAACATAGTTTTTTGCAGCAGTAAAACCCATTGGCAGTGAGATCGACTACGTGACTCCACTAGGTCTTAATGTGTAAGTTGCTGTAATGTCTTCGTTAATTTCTAATATACTTGTACGAGTAGATGTTATCGATAGAGCATTGGGCAACAATAGATTACCTTTCTTGCAGGCGTTGAATAATGTGCAATGCACTGGTGCTCGACGTTTTTCTTTGGCTTCGGGCCTGGAGATTGTCATACCAAAAGCACATTGTGGATCGATGGTATTTCCACTTCTAGGCTTATGCCACTGTTGAGATAGATCTGTACAAGCGAGTTCTACGGGGATCTCTTTGTACCCCTTTAGCATGAAATGTCTAAGTGTGAAATAGAGGGCAACCACATGGCCGCAAGTGCCTGAGGACCTGCATATAACACCATAACTTGTATCTAGCTGTGCCACAATATAGCGTCTTATAAAACTCGTATAATACATAATATACTATTTTGTAACAGTACCAGAAATATTATTTTATTTTCTTATTCTTCCAATTTCCGGTTTGTTCTTCTCTATCCCTCCTCCGTTCATATTCTTCCATTTATAGCACATAACATGTTCCTTTCCCCTTTTTTTTCTCCTTTCGTTTTATTAATTACCCATGTCTCACAGGCATATGTGGTCGTAGATCTCATAACTGTTGTATATATTCTCTCTTTTGTCTTTCTCGATACATATTTTGATTTCATGCTTTTTCAGACTTCTGTACTTCCGTATTTCCGGTTACTTTTTGCAATTCTTGCCTGTATTTCCTGATCTTCATTATCATTTTCTTCTTCAGTTACCCGCAGATATACAAAATTATTCACTCTCTCGAAGACATATTCCTTATTGTTGTTTGTTATCACGGTCAGATTGCCTTGGTTTTAGCAGATCTTGTACTTGTCCCGTACCTAAACATTTATTTCGTTTTATTTCGGTTTATCTTAAGTCTGAAATTATTATTTGTTTCAAAACAAACCCGAACAAAAGCAGTACCTTACCGATTGTCGATCATCGTTTTAGAAATATAATGTAAATAAATACAAAATAAATAAATAAAAATAATAAGTGACGTGCACGCAAATTCTGGTAAATTTTACTACGAGTATACACTACAGTGTGATTCAAATTCGATCCTCACCATTACGATCTCGTAAACCGTAAGAGATACAGGGTCGGTTATGTGGGACAAAATTTGAGGGATTCCAAGTGTAAAATGAATCTGTCATCAAAACTGCGATATCTCTTTTCGTTCCTGAATTATCCTGAAAAAGTCGATGTTTTATTTTTCTGTCTAGTTCGGTTATTTCATAACCGATTTTAATTTAGTGAAAACATTATTAGATCAACTTTTTATGGTCTACACGATTAGATGCAAAAAAAATTTTTTCGACGTTTCGTTTTTGTGAAACCATCATCAGGTTCATTTTTTCTTATGGGCGCCATACTTATTTGATGTCATATTTTAGCATATTTTTTGCTGATTTCAATGATGTATCACACTTCATGGATATCTTTGATTTTAAGATCAGTTTTTCAAAAAAAACGTTTAATTTACAAAAAAAATATATGAAACAAATGAAATAGTACACACAACGAAATAAATCATTTTGAACAATTGAATATGATGTATCCACATCGTCGTCAATCTTCCTAATTGAATTTGTGGGATTATCCTGGACAGACTGAATAATAACATTTTCTACATTTTGGCGATACCCGTAGTTTCTTCTAGGGGCACAAAATGATCCATGTTCTTTTAAATTTCTTTCTAACTCTTTAAATATGAGGGTGTCTTCTTTTATGGTATAAATTATGACATTTATAACAAGCATTAACTGTAATACGTCTTTATAAGTAAGTATTAATTTTGTCTTCGTTCTTATACATATTCATGTTAATTACAATAACAATTGGCCACTACAATATCTACCCATGTTATTTGTTTAATTTTGTTATGCATAGCCTACGTTTCTTATTTTTCTTATTCTTATTACATACATACCTTATTGTTTATAAACTATTACCTAATAATTTATTAAATTATTAAAAATAATATAAAATTTTGAAAAAAGATTTATTATTAATAAATTTCATAGTTGATGTAATGGTTCAAAATGATTTATTTCGTTATGTGTACTATTTTATTTGTTTCATAATTTTTTTTGCAAATTAAACATTTTTTTTGAAAAACTGATCTTAAAATCAAAGATATCCATGAAGTGCGATACATCATTGAAATCAGCAAAAAATATGCTAAAATATGATATCAAAATCAAATATGGCGCCCATAAGAAAAAATGAACCTGATGATGGTTTCACAAAAACGAAACGTCGAAAAAATTTTTTTTTGCATCTAATCGTGTAGACCATAAAAAGTTGCTCTAATAATGTTCTTACTAAATTAAAATCGGTTATGAAATAACCGAACTAGACAGAAAAATAAAAAATCGACTTTTTCAGTTTTTTCAGGATAATTCAGGAACGAAAAAAGATATCGCAGTTTTGATAACAGATTCATTTTACACTTCGAATCCCTCAAATTTTGTCCCATTTAACCGACTCTGTATCTCTTACGATTTACGAGATCGTAATGGTGAGGATCGAATTTGAATCACACTGTATAATTTCAAAATAACACATCCAAAAAATCGAAATGTTACCTACTTACTTACTGGTTTACCAATTTAATCTGATGACATAGTGAAGCTTTTGGTTCAATCTCTAGCTTTATATTCACATTGAAAGAGGATTTTTAATACAAATCTTAAGCTTGGCGAATGTAGAACATCAGATTTGTTAGCTTGTTTCGCAGCCACCAGTAACGATTCCTTAGAACGTTCCACGCTTTATGTTTATTGGTATTTTATTGTCTCATTTTAAGACAACAAATTAATTAAACTCACTCATTTTTAAGACTCATATGGAGTCAGAGTTACGAAAACATGGAAGTTTCGAAAGTTTCTGTACGTATTTCTTTCAAAACTAGTATGCGTATTCCGTATATCGGGTATTAATAAAGAATATTTTCAAACACTTCAAGCAATATTATACGCTATACACAAAGAATATGAAAAATTATATTTCGATCTCTGGCATTAATAATGGCATTTTCCTCCCTTGGAACCAGCCTTATTGTAGGTCCTGGAATTGGATTTCCTGGAGGGTGAATCCCTCTGGATACCATATCCCAAATTCAATATTTTTAAATATACAATATAAATATAATAAACGACACCTCTAGTACGGTGAAAATATTGTTGCCGATGAAAACACAATCTCACATAAAAAGCCAAAATTTCCCTAAGTTCGTCGTCTCGCAATGTGAATTATTTGAGTATGTCAGTCTACCAATATGTACCTACCTATGTACCTACAGGAGACATCGCTTTGAGCCACTAATTACGGTGAGTGAACTTCTTGAATTAAAATCACCTTTTCACTATCAAGTCTGAAATCGGCCGACGATTCATTTATATGCACTATTAAGTAAATTCGAAATTAGAAATTTACAAAATGCGTCAATAAAATATTGAACTCGAAAATATATCCGAAGGGTAAAGTTATCATACATAAAAACATCTACAAATTCTGAGGCAAAAACTGTTTCCATTAAGTTCCCATCTAAACTTTTACTAGTTAACATAAAAAATTATCATTTTTCACACCATCTAGATTAGAACTAATATCCAAAATTCATTTCTAACAAACTGCTTACCAGGTGAAAAGTCTCCATCTAAATTAGGACTTCTGATACGTTTCTGGGGTTTTCGAATACGCGAGGGTTTTGGTTGTGTAAAATCACCATTTGCTGGACTAGAAGCATGTTGACATTTAGGAGTTTTCGGAGGACTTTCTATTTTGCGTCTTTGAAGAGTAAAATCAGATGTTGGTGTTTGTGGATTTAAATTTTTAGGAGTATTAGTAGCTTTGTCGTTGTGATCTTGAAGAACTAGGGGCTTCAAAGTGTGTTTCCTCTTCTCCCCCTGTAACAATAAACCAATGATTGATTCCAAATTTTAGAAAGAATTAAATCAAGGTAAATGAGGAATTTTGACTCTTAAAAGCAGTCGAGATAAGTATTAAAGACGTTGAGATTTGGTTTAAATAAATTTATTAAATAAATTAGATTTCTGTAAATCGGAGAACGTTAAAAACCGGACTAATAGTAATAAGAACATTTAAGATATCACAAATTGATTCAACGTAATTATCAATAAAATTATAATAAGTAAGTAATCATTAGTACACAAATGACAAATAAAATATAATTGAAGGATCAATATTTACACAACAAATTTTAAAATTACAATTTTATAATTTTTCAACTGCAAATCAGTTTAATTTAAAACTGCTGAACTAGTACTATTAAATAAACATGACAAATACTCAGTACAATCTATAAAGAAACTACAATTAAATTGCATGAGAAACAAAATACAAAGCAATACACTTACAGCTTTAACTTGAAGAGGAATATCAGTGGAAACATGATACAATTTCAAACTGGAACCACGCTTCTTCTTTGCCAATAACAAAAAGTATGTTGATGTATAATAGTCATAACGCCATGTCTTCAAGTAAGTCCACATATTTTCCGGTGTCATTTGATAATGCTTCGCCATGACATTAACACAGTCGCTATCAAACACTTTTGAAGCTTCTGGTTTAAATTGTACAGGTTCTAACACGCCCAAAGTTAACCAAGGATGGGACAGAAGTTCTGTTATTGTTATCCGTTTTTTTGGATCTACTTGCAGCATGGATTTTATTAAATTCAGGCTTTCTTTGGTCATGAAGGAGGGCTCCAGATATTTACCAGCCTGAAACAAGAAAATATTGCAACTGAAATATTTTAATTTATGGGTAAAGTTTAAAAATAAAGAAAAGTTTAATGGATTGAAGTTTTGAATTTATTGAAATAAAATGTGCTCGTATGTGTACTAGTGAAATCCGGAATTTTCTACGGATTTTCATGCTATTTGAATTTTCTAGTAAAAAATTAGCTTGATTCTTAGTACAAAAAAAAAAACGCACGGAAATCATCATTTTGTGAAGTTTTAACGACACAAAGCCTAAAATTGGATACATTTTTTAAACGAATCTATAGTAGGCCATAAACTACGGATTTTTTTACGGACTTTCATTCTATTTAGTAGACATAACTTATTTCATTAAGAAAACCGCAAGGACATGTGTTCTTTTTTTGATGGTTTATGACTATTTTATTAATAGATAGCCTTAAATTGAATATATTTTTAAGTGAGTTATATAATAGATCATAAAATCTGAAATTTTTATTCTGTTTGGATTTTCTAGTAGATACAACTTATTTCATACTTATAGCAAAGAAAACCGCAAGCCAATCTATTAATTCTTCGAAGTTTATGGCATAAGACTACAAAGTTTGCAATTGGACAAATTTTGAAATGGGTTTATAGTTGGCAAAAAAAATTCTGACTTTTCGGATTTTCATTCTATTGGCATTTCAAAGTTTTATAAATGGTTTTTTTTGTACACAATCAATAAAATAGCTATTTAACGGACTCATTTCAGTCCGTAAAATTTCCGAAAAAAAAAGCATCAGCACAAAGTAGTAGACAAAAATATTTCCTACAACTTTCCTTTTAATATTTTTTTGATTTTGTGTTAAAAAGTTATTCAACAAATAAGTTGAACATTTTTGGGAAATTTTTCTCTAGTTAGGTACTACTTTTACTTACTACTACTACTTACTACTCTTACCCCAAAATTGCCAACTTATTTGTTGAATAACTTTATAAATATCGACAATATCGATAAAAATTTAAAAGAAAAGTTGTAGGAAATATTTTTCTCTACTACTTTGTGCTGATGTTTTTTTTTTTGGAAATCAATAGGAAAGAAGTTATTTAATAAATAAAAAAATCAACTTTAATTAAGGGCTGGTGAAGAAACAGCGGGGTCTACGAATACAAAAAATCAGTTTTAAACTTACAGGGTGACCCTCTACAAGATTCTGCAAAAATTGGCTGTAGGGTAAAAAAAGTCTATTTGAGGTCTTTTTTTCTCCCTATTTACTGTACAGGGTGTCCCATTTTCGACACTTTTAGGGGGTATTGGCGTTATTATCAAAGATAGAGTGTTGCGCGGTTTTCACCTTCCTGTCCTACTTTTTCACGAAACGAAAGATTCCGGGGTCAAATTTGTCATGGCTCTCTTAGTTCTTAATCTACAGAGTGATTCTGAAAATCTTTGTTTTTTAGACACCCCTTGTATTTCCGTTATGCGTCTACTTATCAAAAAAGTGAAAACTGTTCTTGATCGAGTTTTTTACGTAGAAATCAGTGGCGTAGGCAGTTTTTGTGTAAAAGGTTCAGTTTTTGAGATATTGCCCAAATTTATGTTTTTTTAAATGGGACACCCTATATATTATTTTTTATATTGATTAAGCAAAATTTGAGCTTTCCAAAAACATATAATACTTAATATTTATTTTGAAAAACAAGCTCAAAATTAGATATTTTTAATAATTTACTTTATTTATAACAGTAGGCCATGGCTACTTTATTAGAAACAAATCAAAATTTGACAGATTTGTCAGATTTCCATTATTGATGAAATATTTTTGTTACGTAGGAGTTTTTATTTTACTTTTAATTTTTTATTACAATGGCCATTTACGATAATTATGAGAAGTATTATATTGTTGGTATGTTTTATACAATGCATTAAAATTATCTTTTGATGTGTTTAGCTTTAAAATAAATACGCATTGTGAAAATTTTGGATTTGTTTTTAAAAAATTAGCCATGGCCTACTGTTATAAATAAAGAAAATTAGTAAAAATATCGAATTTTTAGCTTGTTTTCAAAATAAATATTAAGTATTATATATTTTTGGAAAGCCCAAATTTTCCTTAATCAATATAAAAGATAATATATAGGGTGTCCCATTTAAAAAAACATAAGTTACTGCAACATCTCAAAAGCTAAACCTTTTACACAAAAACTGCCTACGCCACTGAATTATACGTAAAAAACTCTATCAAGATCAGTTTTCACCTTTTTGATAAGTAGACGCATAACGGAAATACGAGGGGTGTCTAAAAAACAATGATTTTCAAAATCACTCTGTAGATTAAAAACTAAGAGAGCCATGACAAATTTGACCCCGGAATCTTTCGTTTCGTAAAAAAGTAGGACAGGAAGGTGAAAACCGCAACACTCTATCTTTGATAATAACGCCAATACTCCCTAAAAGTGTCGAAAATGGGACACCCTGTACACTGTGTTCCAATTTGCTTGTAATTGCAGGGTATCTCTGTAAGTTGTAAAGATAGAACTTTGCGGTTTTCGCGAACCTCTGCCACTTTTTCGTTAAACTTTTAATGCCGCAAACAAAACTAACCTAACTTGTTTTGTTTCTGAGATACAGGGTGAAAACTCTTAATATTAATATTATTTTTATTCTATCTTAGTAAAAAAGAAACAAAAAGCGAAATAAAAATTTTTAACGGTCATTATAAATAAACAATGAAACTTAACAAAATATTTTACTTTTTTATTTATTTATTTTATTTAACATAGTGTCTCATGTTGCTTGTAAACATTTCTTTATCCCCGATTTTCATGGCCAATTAAAATTTTTTGACTAATAATTGGGTTTTTTACTTTTTAGGGCATTTATTATTTTAAAGTGCCCACTGTTTACATCATTTTAATGAGAAAAAATAGACAAATTTAATGACACTAAAAAATACAGGGTGTTCCATTTAAAAAAAACACCTAGTTTGGGTCATATATCTTAAACGGTGCAAAACATTTTTTTTCGAGTACGCCACTGGTTTCTACGCAAAAATATCTATCTAGAACAGTTTTTACTTTTTTTCTAGCTTACATGGCGTGTGAGATATGGCAGCACCCCGGAAAGTGAAAATTTTCGTTTTCTTCCTGTATCTCAGAAACAAAACAAGTTAGGTTAGTTCTGTTTGCGGCATTAAAAGTTTAACGAAAAAGTGGCATAGGTTCGCGAAAACCGCAAAGTTCTATCTTTACAACTTACAGAGATACCCTGCAATTACAAGCAAATTGGGACACAGTGTACTATTCTGTTTTACGGACTACTATAGTCATCGTAATAGTAATCATCTGCTATTCCAGACTCGGCTTCGACTCGTCCGGAAACAGTCATTTGTCCCAAAAAACTTGATTTTAGGGTACTTGTTACAAAAAATAAAAAATACTATTTATGGACAAGACACCATTAGATGGGGAAATTTTGTGTATAAATTAATTACATATATCTTGATGAGTGAGGTAATAAAAGGAGAAGCACCAGAAGATTGGACCTTAGCAATTATCGCTCCAATCTACAAGAAAGAAGACAATAGAGACTGTCAAACTATAGAGGTATCACAATAACCTATACAGTACCCAAAGTTTATGCAAGAGTATTAGAAAAAAGGTTAAGGGAAAGTTTGAAACATACTTTGGAAGAAACCCAATTCGGATTCCGACCGAACAAAGGCGTAAAGGCAATGTTTATTATGAGGCAATTAGGAGAAAAGGCGATAGGAGAAGACAAAAGCATACACTAATAGTAACAGAAACGAGGTTTATAAGAAGAATCGAAAATAAAACAAACAAAAATGGACTAAATCAGAAATACCACGCATTAAGGAAAATTTGAAACTGCGACCAACAGAAGGACAACTAAGATGGTTTGGCTACGTAAAAAGAATGGCAGAAGAGAAAATAGTCAGACAGATTTTTGAAGCCAAAAAGAAACCAAGGGTAGACCCAGCAAAACATGGCTGAAGGATGTAAGACCGGTAAAGGTCAAGAGAAATATGAAATGGGATAAAGCAAAACGGATAACACAGGATAGAAAGTAGTGTAGGGAGTTCTGGAGAAGAATACCAAACAGCTCAACTACATCAAACACCCTACATCCGTAAGGGTACATGGGCGCAGAGGATTATCTACGTAAATATGGCCATCACTTCAAAAATCGCAATTATGTAAAAAGCTAATTTTGTGCATTTTCGAGCTTTAAATGTTTAATATTGTATTTTGAATATCATCTCCTTTCACTTGCGATTATTCTAGCAAGCCATTCAATCAGGAAGGAAATATAGTTTAATTTTTTCGATATGATCAATAGGGTAACTGGACTACAATCCAGTTTTACTTTTTTTTTATCTCAAAGCTATGTTGCCTAAAAATTGACGAAAATTCTGATATTTTAATTTTAAAATATAAACTAAATTAGTAGGCTGCTTGTAGTATTATCAAAAAACCAGGTTTACTTTTCATTTTATTGTTACTTCACTTGTCAAAAAATAAATATATACAACATGTATAACCAAAACCGAGGCCAAAGCTCAATGAACAATGAATTGGATGGACAAATTTCCACTCGTCTCCTGCCATCTTTCTCCTCTGAACCTATTGTTATTCGTGGTGACGGCAACATTGTAGTTTTTGGACTTCACAATCATTTTAATCCAGATTTACCCTCCAAGTTAACTTCGCGGGTGGCTCCAGAAGAATATAAATACACAGTTCAAAAAATTAACAAAATAGTAAGAAAAAATCAAAAAGTTAATTTGAAACTAGCCCTATGTGGATGTTTCTTTATTTGTTGTACAATGGGGCTATCGATTTGCCCGGCAATTATCTCTCATAAGCATAACTTACGTCATATTAGACAATTTTTAGACAAGGAAAATAAGAGGCTTTATGAGAGCCTGGGATTACATTGGAGTTTATCTAAGAGACTTTGTGGAAGTGTTCCCATGATTGAATATGTTTTACAAATAGATATTGTTAAAAAAGTTAAGTTCTCTCTGCCAGATTAAAATGTAAGAATTAAGTAAGTAGTATATCTTCATCAATCAATGTTAATTTTGATAACTATGCCAATAAAAAATATTAATAATTTAGGTTTTGTATTCAAGTTATTCAAATTTCAGAAGGTTCCAGCTTTTTTCAAAAAATTGAGCATGGGCTCAAAGATATAACTTAATTTTCTGTGGCTATCATTTAAACGGTCAGCATAATATTGAGGTTTTGGTCGGCTCTAAAATGTTTTCTGCTGGCAAATACAGGGTGGCTGAAATTCCGTTTTCAGCATGGGGATCTCGCTTATTATAATAGATAGACCATAGGTTTAAATTTGGCAAAGTTGCTAAATTTAGTGCTCAGTAATTTATAAACAATTTCAAAATTTAAGTAATTTGAGGTCTGGCACAAGTGACAAATTGCAATAATTATTATTAATCATAATCTGTGAACTAAAATTATGTTTTCGAATAATGAAAAGACTGATATTATGCGTGTATTTTTTATTCATAACATAAAAACTCTCTCCTAAAAACACAGTGTTACGCCGAAACTTATTCTGAATGAAGACAAAAATCTTCGAGATTATTTTCTACACTGGACAACAATTTAATGGAATTTGGAGCCTTTAAAAGAAATCTAAACAAATATGAAAGCCGAATAACATATGACAATAAGCAATATGCTATATCAAATTAAATTTAAAGTAGATGTTCAAATAAATGCCCGTCTTCTCTAATACACAACCGCAAACGCTTCCGTACTCCACTGTCTAAACTTCGCACTATCGTTCTACGTGGAATATTACGCATCACTCCCAAAACGGCATTCCTCAGCTCTTCGAAATTATTATAAGTGTTTTTAAAAATTTTATTTTTGGCGTATCCCCAAAGAAAAAAATCTAAGGAGTTCAGGTCAGGTGATCTACCTGACCAATGGACGTGCCCATGGATTCCGATCCATTGTTCAGGGAAAAGTTCATTAAGGCGTTCTCTAATAATCTGCGCATTATGCGCTGGAGCCCCATCCTGATGCCACCATATTTGCCGTAGTTGATTCAGTGGGACATTCTCCAAATATTCCATCAAATCTTGGTTTATAAAGTCAATGTAACGTTGAGCGGTTAGAGTCCCTTCGAAAATATGAGGACCAATAACCCTTGCCCTCCATAAACCTACCCAGACATTGATACCAAATCGGTGCTGTGGTCTTGCTTCTCTATAGGAACGGGGATTTTCTCTGGCTCAATAATGTTCATTATGACGATTAAACATGCCCAAGTTGGTGAATGAACATTCATCCGTCCAAATAATATTTTTCAGAAAATCCTCGTTACGTTGGTATTTATCAAGAAGCCACTCGCAAAACTGGAGTCTGTGAACTTCGTCTCCGGGTCTCAATGTCTGTGTCACATGGATTTTAAATAGTTTAAATCCTTCCTCCTTTAGAACTGTTTGAATCTAATATCGAGGTAATTCCAAATTATGACTCAGTTCTCTTGTCGAGATACCAGGATTCTCGTTCACCTAAATGGTTGAAATTGCATAATTCTATCAAAGCCAGTGTTTAGATATTTACCGCGGCTAAAATATTTTCTTTGTTTTCTTCTGTAATTCGGCTTCCATATTTTGTTTTGGGTTTTTCAAAGGCCCCAAATTTCATTAAATTGTTGTCCAGTGTAGAAAATAATCTAAAAGATGGTTGTCTTCTTTCAGGATATGTTTCTGCGTATCGTTGTGTCGTTAGGATAGAATTTCTATGTGATGAATAATAAATACGCATCATATCACACTTTTTATTATTCAAAAACATAGTTTAATTTAATTCGCGGGGAATAACTAATTATTATTGTAATTTGTCGCTTGTGACATCTAAGCGTGTGAGAAACCTCAAATTTTAAAATTTTAAATTGTTTATAAATTACCATGGTAACAACACAAACTAAGCGAGTTTAGGCTGCTTGATTTGAGATGATTGCTGTATTGGACACATTTTTTAAATTTTAACAATTAAAATTAAATCTAAATACCATGTGTAGCACATCGATGAATTTGGAAAAAAATATACTATCCAACGATGTATAAAGTAGAAAGTACGTCCATAAGAAAAACGGAAGTTGGCGTTTAAAAAACAAAAACGAATCGATGTTTAAAGAAACGACGATCATTGATTGATAGAGCATAAAAAGTTGCTTTGAGAATGTTTATACAGATTTGAAAAATATTCAGAAATAAAAAAGTTATGGGCGATTTTCAAAAATTGAAATTTTCAGTTTTTTTCACTTTTTTAGAAGACCGTTTAAGATAATTCAAATTTGTCTTAGGATTATTACTGAGCTCTAAATTTAACAACTTTGCCAAATTTAAACCTATGGTCTATCTATTATAATAAGCGAGATCCCCATGCTGGAAACGGAATTTCAGCCACCCTGTATAGTCAGTTGAGCCGCCACTTGTGGTCAGCAAATAACGTCATATTAGGCAGCTCTAAAGTTATTTCTATAGCTAATTAAATACATTTGCAGCAATATAAGTAATAAGAGGCAAATCTAAGTCAGATTTAATAACATTGTGGCAAGCTGTAACACTACGACTTTTCTGTAGTGTCTATAGCTAACCTAATGGGGCAAGGCAATGCAAACACATAAATATTATAGCTTGTGGATATTATTTTGTTGCTGATCAATTTTATAATATTATAATCCTGCTGATCAAGTAATAACTTTCTTTCATGACTATTTATTTTGAATACGCAAAAATATTAAGTTGACTAAAGATGTATTTATTTGATGATACAAAATCATTTGTTTGCTATCCACGTATTGAGCCCGATATTTATTTACTGCCGACAAAAACTTAGTATGATGTCCAAATGATTTAATAGCTGTTTTTTCTTGCTCAGTCAATATTTAAATGGCGAATCATTTAATTACTTCTTCTTTTCTATCTGCTATCATAAGAACTAACCAATATTTTTTCGAACAGTCCATTAATGTTGACATCATCAAATGGTAGCCTGCCTGCCAAAAGCGTGTAAAGCATGACACCCATTGCCCAAACGTCTACCTCGGGCCCCAAATACTCCTTTCCTTTCACAAGTTCAGGAGCAGCAGAGGTTGGTGATCCACAAGATGTAACCAAAGGACTTTCAATTCCACCTTCTGGCTTGGCACACAAACCAAAATCAATTAGTTTTAAGTTTTGATACTTATCTAGTAACACATTTTCCTAAAAACAATTTGAACATTAGTCTTTTTCGATAATGTTATGAAACATGCTTACGGGTTTCAAATCTCGATGGGCGTAACCTAAACTATGTACATATGCGACTGCAGAGACAATTTGTCGAAAGAACATTCGGGTTTCTCCTTCACTTAAGCGAGTTTTCTCTATGATGTGATCGAATAACTCGCCTCCAGAACAGTATTCAATTACTATGAAAAAGTGCGTCTCAGTTTCAATTACCTGGAAACAAAACTGTGTTGTAGCACAAATATATTGTAAAACTGACTAGAATAGTACCTGGTGCAATTTACAAACATGTTGATGTGAAAAATTTTTCAAGGCTTTCAGCTCAAGTTTTACTCGATGCAAGCTGTCTCCCAAAGACTTTTTGTCCATTATTTTGATTGCCACCTTCTCCCCAGTGGCTAAATGTGTTGCCAGTTTCACTTTTGCAAATCCACCACATCCTATAGTTTTTTCTATTTCGTATAAACCTTTTAAAACGTTATGCCGCACCATGTTATCTAGGTTAGAATGCACACAAAAGTAAAGTTCTATGAAAGTACACAATATAACGACTCAAGAAACTTATTAACTAAATGATAACGAACACTGTTATTATATTAGTTCTTAAGACAAGATCATTAGTGGTTTTTTATTTATATATTTACATATTAACGACTTTTTGACGGGTTTAAAATCAAATTTAACTTGTAAACAATGTCAAACCGTCAAACCGACAAATGGGAGTGCCTGATTGCACAACAGATGGCAGTAGAAGTCTCCATATTTTTTATATAAAATTTTTAAATATAGACATTTCCAATTAACAGAAACCCCTAGTGGCATTTATGTTTTAGGTTTAATATGTTTAAGTACCACTCTTTATACTATATGGTAGTAATTAATTTTTGTATTAGTACATTATATTACAGATTTCTATTCCTCATTCTTTTGTAGTCTCAGAAATTCCCAGTAGATGCTGCTAAGTTTGCTGTGATAAACATAATTATGAAACTAAATAATTATGTTATAAAAATAAAATAATCTAAGTAATACAATTATAATGAAGATTTACACAGTAATTTTAATATTTATAGTCCAGTAATATTTTATTAAAATTACCCAATTACAGATTTCTATACAATATGTCGCTGGCATCTAAGTACTATAAAGACAACTACAATGAATTAATTTTAAACTTTACTATAAAATTGCTGTCCATCTCATTTATCATTGGTAAGTTTTCAATATCTCTTATTACAAAAGGATAATAATTACATTTTTAGGTGTTTTTCATGCAAATAGTTAGTCTTCACACATCCGAATATAGAAGTTCTAGATTTGTTAAAAATTGAGGTTATATCCTCAATCTAAATGCTAGCACAAGCACATTAGACGTTAAATTCAGAAATGTTGAGAACTCTGCGTTTTCGCATTAGCTCCCTAAGCAGTTCATCTCAATCCAATCGCAAGTTCTGCGAGAAGAAAGACAATAATGCTCCACAAACTCTACCGGCGCAAGTGCCCGTCCCCAAAACAAAATTAGACTCATCTGGCGTTACTCAAGATGATTTAAAGTGGCGTACTCCCTGGCATCAAAAGGAAGCCAAAAATTACAGTCTCTTAAGAACATTCTATTCGGAAAAAAGTAAAGCAAGCACTCTCAAAAGACTACAAACTCAAATCGACTTCACCCCGGCAAAAATCAAAGAATGGTGGGCAAAGAAGCTGGAGGAAAGGGATATTCTCTACCAGGAGTACCTGCCGGAAAGACACAAAATTCTTGGCAATGAATTGGCCACTGCTCACTTTTTAGTATATCGCGGAGGAGCTGTAAAATTCTGGGGTCAAGACGTTTGGATTAAAGCTGACGAACATGGACGGTGTTCTTCTCTTCCTCATATGTTTGAAGTGGATAAAAAACTGCAAGCTATAGACTGTTCCGATATGAATTTGTATTATGAAGGGCTTTTCAACTTACAAAATTTAGAAAATGTGGAATGGATTAGTTTCAATGGATGTCCAATTATTGATGATTGGTGTCTTGATAAGATTACGAATATTTTTAGTCATAGTGCAATTTACTTAGATCTACGTGATTGCCCAAACATTTCAGAGAGAGGCATAGGGGCCGTTTATAAGATGAGAAACCTGAAGATTTTGTTATTAGATGATTTTCTTAGAAACACTAGATATGAAATGACATGTTTGTTGCTACAGGAGGCTAACCCTAACCTGGATATAAAAGGTAAAGAGTATTAATGTTTTTGTTTATTTATTATAATTGTGTAATAAATTTGTTTGTTAAATTTATAGACTTTTATTTATAAGAAAATTGAATCTAAATATATGTCCCTGAAAGGTCTGTACAAATAGCTATCACAAGTTTCTGGGCTCAAAATAAGTCGTTTTAACAAAACATACCTCAGTCCAAAAGTTCTTGCTTATTGAGTTACAGGGCGCTAAAAAAAATCTTTCCAAATAATTTTTTAAGTATGTCTAGAATATCTACAGAACGGTTTAAATTAGAGATTTAAAATTTGGTGGATTATTAAGTCTATAAGTAAGCTATAATGTGTTAGTATTACAAGCAAAATAATATTGTTCAGCGACGTACTTATAAGGAGGATATAGGGTTTTTTGAATATTTTTTTTACAAAATAACAGGAATTAGGATAGATACGATTAAGACATAAAAAAGGTATACTTGTTTGACTTGCGTTAACACAACTGTTTGCGACATATTTCATTAAAAAAAAAATGTTTTTGCTATTAAAACAATTTGTGACTTACCCTATGAAGTCAAAAATATTGAGTCACTCTAATTCAGCTGATTCTACGTCTAAAACTAAGCATAAATGGTTATATAAACCGACCCATAAAACAATTTTGTTACTAAAATACAGGGTGTTAAAAGTTAAATATCTCGCAAACAGTTGAGTTAATGCTAATCAAACAAGTATACCTTTTTTACGTGTCTGATCGTATCTATCATAATTCTTGTTATTTTGTAAAAAAATTCAAACCCCTACAAAAAATATTCAAAAAACCATAAGTTAATAAGTACGCCACTGAACAATATTATTTGGGTTATACTTATAATACCAACACAATAGGTATAGCTTCTTTATATACTTATTAACCCACCAAATTTCAGATTTTGAACGATTTCGAAATATATTTTTTAAAACCCTGTAACTCAGTAAGGAAGAACTTTTGGACTGAGGTCTGCTTGGTTCAAACAACTTATTTTGAGACTAAAAACTTGTGGTAGCTCTTGTATTGACCGTATAGGGACACCCTGTATATCTGGTTGTCTAATATCTATCGTTCCATGTAGCAGTACAACGAATGTAAATTTTAATTAACAGTTAACACACAGATAAAAGGGGTTGTGTTCATGTATCTCAGCTTAGCACATTAATATTTCAACCTGCATTTCAAGATGAAATTTAAATTTTATTGTAGGTCTAGGTTGTACCTACTCTCTCTGGTATCTAATTAGTACAGTAAGCAGGAAGCAGGAAGTTGAAATAGACTTTTTTACCCTACAGCCAATTTTTGCAGAATCTTGTAGAGGGTCACCCTGTAAGTTTAAAACTCAGTTTTTGTATTCGTAGACCCGTCGTCGTTCTTTCACCGGCCCTTAATTAGGGGTTGATTTTTTTATTGAATAACTTCTTTCCTATTAGATTTTCAAATAAAAAGTGATAATACAAAGTTGTAGAGGAAAATATTTCGTACAATTCTCTTTTAAAACTTTTTTGATATTGTCAATATTTAAAAAGTTACCTATTCAATAAATGAGTTGAAAATTTTGGGAAAATATTTCTTTTTCATTAAATATTTCCTTAATGGTAAGTTTCAGAGTAGGTAATTTTGTTTCTAATGCTTTTTATAGACCTCTCTCAGAGCTACAAAAAACGTATTACAATTTTTTTATACAGATGAATTTTGTCGTTTTTTCAACCTGTATCTCGAATACATCTTATACGAGTGCTGTTGTCATTTAATAATAGTTTATGCAACAAGGTAGGATTTAAGAGATTCTGACGAATGTGAAAATTGCGCCAGAGCGAAGCGAGATTGCAAGAACACGAGGCAGAATCAATTCCTCCTGTGTAGCATACTCTATTTTTTCTCATACCTGTACGAAAATGGCCACTTCTTTTATGTGAAACGCACGAACAAATTATAACAGCATAACACTGACATTTTTGCTTGAGACTTTGCGGTAAGAAAACCACGACCTTGACAACCATAAACAAACACAAATAACTCCCCCATATCAGGGAGGGAATGTTACCCCCACTCTTTATTTTCCGCGACTACACTAGAAAGGCGACTTTGTACCTGCATTTCACACAAATAAAGTTGCCATTTTCATGTAGGTATGAGAAAAACTCTTTTTCAAACTTACCTCTACATGATCTGCAAAAAATTACTGTAAGTTAAAAAATGTCTATTTGAGATCTTTTTTCTCCCTATTTGCTGTACTCGCCAATTTTATTACCTGTAATTTTTTTGCTAATTTTTTTTTCACCGACTTAAAGGTTGTGAATGTAGCCAATAGTTAAGGAAACATAAATACCACATTCATTAAAATTATAACATACAGAAGGAATCTAATTAGTTTTTTAAAGTTAAATCCACGCAGTAGAACTAATGTAAACGAGTCTATTAATGAGTATATGTATGTAGTTAGAAAGTATTGAGTCTATCCTAAACCAGAGGGTATTGAAGGTCTATACTAAAATGAGTATTGAGAGTCTATACTCAATATTATAGATTCTCAATGGCAACAAGAATAAAAAAAAATTCGAAAAGGACTCACCTACACAGTAGATGAAACATTACTTTTGTGAAAACCTCCCAACGAGGACACCAGGTGCTTTATTTTTATCTTCTCTGTCATTAACTAGTTATTAATTCGACAAAAAAGAAAAGGTGGGGGAAAATATGTAGGTTAAGGGTAGGTGAAATTCGGGGGACACTACAGGGCTCGCTTATTTGAAGTTGACAAAATGGTAAGTAATTGTAGCTGCCCATGCCTAACAATATGTTTAAAATAAATCTGAGGTAGGTATCTTCTTTAGGTACTTTCTGAAATATCTGAAGAAAATTGAAAATTCAAGCATTCTATTTCCTCGTTTTGTGAGATGAATTGAAAAAAAAAATAGAAAACTGAAAACCTATTTTCAGAGCCACTTTTCTAATTTGGATCTCAAATTTTTTGTTAGGTATATTTATTTTTCAATTACAACTTATTATATTGTGTAATAAAAAATAAATAAACTTCTCTCTTGAAGTACTTTCATCTTTTCTTTATTTATATAACTACCCTACCTAGGTGGGTACCTGCTATTCCTGTTATGAAATCTTAGTAGCCTTTCAGAGGTTTTGCAAAAAACAAACTTTTATCAATATTTTTTTTTCGTAAATTGCATTATTATGAAAAGAGTTTTACCTATATGAAATCTCATTCGTAGACATACTGTATTTTTTACTTTCTTATACGGAGTAATAAGGAAGTATAGTAATCGTGATTTTTTTTTTAATTGTGGTTTATAATGTCAATAGTCAGTAGATTAGGTAATCGTACCAAAGCGTTGATTGATGTATTTTTATTATGTCAATCAACGCTAAAAGAAAACATTCATGATCTCCAACATCGTTTTAGTAATGAGTGTATAAGAAATTCTCTCTATCGATGGTAAAATACCTTTCCATTTTACGTATAAGAATTAATGTTGATGGCTTTAGTATAATTACAAGTTGATAATTTAATTATTGAAACAAAGTATTGGATGTTACCTGATGAGATGGTGAGATAAAATCACTACTTTAACATCGCTAAAAAATTGTACGTATCAGTGGATTGGGTATAAAATTTTGTCCTGGAGGTCTACAGCCAAACTGTTGACTCAACTCTAGCTTAAACGATGACAAGTATTGAAGTAGGTATATGAAAATCATTTGCATCCGATTTCAACTTTAGAGTAGATTTAAATGACAAAGCTATCAGATAACATACGATAATAAGTATACCATTTAAAAATAGAAAATTTTATTATTGAAACATGTAAATGTATAATGTATCTACTTTCCTCTTTAAATTTGAAATTATACTTTTAAGTCGTCTTGGCGGATCATATTTTTATTGAAATTACCATCCATTTGCAATATTATTTTGTTTATCCCAACTTGGAAATTTTATATCCATCATAAGAAAAATACCTGGAGGGACTCACTATCGCCACTCATATTGTTGTTGTGTGTCTTTTCGCTTATTTGTGACTCTTGTCTCAAGAGAATATGTTTTTACAGTGTGATTCAAATTCGATCCTCACCATTACGATCTCGTAAACCGTAAGAGATGCTGGGTCGGTTAAATGGGACAGAATTTGAGGGATTCGAAATGTAAAATGAATCTGTCATCAAAACTGCGATATCTCTTTTCGTTCCTGAATTATTCTGAAAAAACTGAAAAGGTCGATTTTTTATTTTTCTGTCTAGTTCAGTTATTTCATAACTGATTTTAATTTAGTAAAAAAATTATTAGGGCAACTTTTTATGGTCTACACGATTAGATACAAAAAATGTTTTTCGACTTTTCGTTTTTCTGAAACTATCATCAGGCCCATTTTTTCTTATGGGCGCCATATTTGATTTTGATGTCATATTTTAACATATTTTTTGCTGATTTCAATGATGTATCACACTTCATGGATATCTTCATGGATCAGTTTTTCAAAAAAAATGTTTGATTTACAAAAAAAAATATATGAAACAAATGAAATAGTACACACAACGAAATAAATGATTCTATCCGACGGTATGCTTAGCATGTACTTTTTTCCGTGTCGTTAAATATCTCACTATAGTACCCTTTAACGCGGGTACTCCGGAGATCTCTGATCCTCGGGCATTAATACCTCCGATCTCATTAATGTGTATGGAGTGTAGTGGAAGGTGGAGGTAGATCCAACAGCGTCTCTATGGCTGTGCTAGGGGTTGTAGACATCGTCCCCGTTATTTCCAGACATGCTAGTCTCTGCAACTTGCTTAGTCTGTTTCTAACACCTCTGTTATTGACTTTATGCCACCAGACCAGATATCCATAGGTAATGGTGGGTATCACTACTTTGGTGTAAAGTTTTTTTAGTTTAGTCCCCACGTTTTTCCAACCATGCTTTTGCATGTCCACAAAGCCCGTGTTGGTTTGTTAACGACTTTTTCTAGATGAGGTCCGAAGGTTAATTTGGAATCCATTCTTAGGCCCTGTCCACATAAGTGAAGTCCCTTCAGATCTTGAAGGTTTCTTCTCTTTGTGAAAGGTATAGCTGATGTTTTTACAGGGTGTACAGAGAGATTCTCCCTCTCACACCATCCCTCAACGATAACTAGGGCTCGCTGCATCAGCTCTAATACAGTGCCCCCAAACTTATCCCTTTTCTACTAGATGCGGAAACGTTTTTAATAACTTTTAATAATTAATTAATTATTATATCGGAACATACAGTGAATTTTTTTTATGAGTCTCCATAGGGATTTACATGGTAAAATCTTTAACTCGTGTTAACGGTTTTTCTACTGCGAATTTCAAAATGATTTTTGGCATCTTTTTTTACATGTTCTAGTAGTTTTTAAAATGTAAAAAGTAAAATTTATTTATTTAAACGGGAAAATAATTACATAATTTTAGCTCGTTTTTTCATTAAAATTTATTAAGTTAGGAGGCTTTGTCCACTGACAAGCAAATAAATATTCCAAAACTGTCACTTTATTTGCATTTTTTATTAAGTTTGAAAGACTTTCAAAACGTGAAAATGTCTTTGTACACCATCGAAGAAAAAGTAAAATTCATTACGGCGTATATTAAAGGTGTCTCAAGTAGAGAGATATGATAATTTTGCGGTGGAATATCCAAATCGATCCATACCTTTAAAATTCTATAATAATTGTCAGTGGACAAAGCCTCCTAACTTATTAAATTTTAATGTGAAAACGAGTTAAAATTGTGTAATTATTTTCCTTTTTAAATCAAAAAATTTCACTTTTTACATTTTAAAAACTACTAGAATATGTAAAAAAAGATGCAAACTAATAGTGTGCCAAAAATTATTTTGAAATTCGCAGTAGAAAAACCATTAACAGGAGTTAAAGATTTTACCATGTAAATCCCTATGGAGACTCATAAAAAAAATTCACTGTATATCATATAGAAATAATAAGTTCATAAATGTATGCAGGTGTTTCAATTACAATAGTTTGAAAAATATTGATAAAACGAAACTTTGTTCTGACTCCTTAATACACTTTGAAGACACATGAAAATGTATCGAAATGGTCCTTCCAAAATTTTTCAATATTTTTGACTAAGATACTAAGTAGAGTTATACTGTCCATGCACAAATACGATTCCAAACAGAAAACTCTTTTAATATGTCTTTTACGTAAAAAATTGATTTTAATAAAAAAATTCTGCTTTCCATAAAACCTCTAAAAACTCAGATTTGACAATATAAATGTGGGTGGACATAAGTAAATTAAGAAAACATCAAGTGAATTTATTTATTTTTTACTTTTAGACCAGGGCATCAAAAAAAAGTAGACTTTAATGAAAAAACTTTGCTCAAAAATGTTTTGTAACAAAGATACAGGGTGTCAAAGTTTAGGATATGAACTCGTTTTGTTACCATAACTTCTAAACCACTCGATCGATTTCCATTAAATTTCGTACAAAGAGTAATGTAGTACATTACTAAGTAATGATGGGGTTCATTTATAAAAAAAATCTGCAGTGGCGTAGATACTGTGACTGCTCCACTTTTCCGCTCCAATTTTCGACGCCACTGGATATATTGCGAAGAAATTTCAAAATTCAACGTCTCACTAACTTCGTCTATTCTCCTATCTGCTGTTTTTATAATATAGTCCAGTCAATCTGTCGAAATTTCTGGAAAAAACTCGGAAAAATCGTCGGACAAGTTTTTTGGGAAATCCAAGAAGTGTTTGGATTTGATTTTACGCGAGAACGGTGAGTTTCAGAAGAAAAGTTTGTTAATAAGTATTGTAGAAGGCAATATTTTCTGCAATTTATCTAAAAGGATCGATGCGCTACGACGAAAATGCCAAAAGTAGGGGGCGCCAAAGTACCCAAAAAATAGTTTCTTCACTTTTTTACAACGAAAAAAATTTAGTAAATTATAAACATGTTAAACAAATAATTGTTTAATTTAATATTCAAATTGCTGCCGATACTGTTGTATTGCAGCATGAATCACGTTAAAAAAACACTTTACAGATTTAAAATATTTTAATAAACAAAAAAGTTATGACACTTTTTAAAAATCGGCCAAATGTCACTTTTTAAAGATATCTTAATAACGGTTAGAGATATTAAGATGTGGTTTTTACCAATGGATTTTTCTTAAAAAACGAGCAAAGTATTACGAAAACCATTTTTTTCTATCTCGCCTAGAAATGGGTGAAACCCCCCATTCCCATCGAAATTGAGACACCCTGTATATTAACCTAATAATTTTTTGTTTAAAAAATCTCAAAATCGAATAAAACATCGATAAACTTTCGCAATAAAATATTATATTACTTATATTTATATATTTTATCAGCCACTCCGTTATGTATAAGTACTTCCAAAACTTTTCCATTTTCTCAAAAAATTCACGTTTAAAACTTTTAATTGTTTAAAAACTTGTTTTCCTTATCAAAAAATGCCTCTAAAAATAGGCAATGACTGTAGAAGGTCCCCGAGCTTTGACCATGATTATTATGCATGCAAATAAAATGAATACCATTTATTCGTAAAAAATACCTGTAAAATTGCCTATATTTTGCCGTTAATTATTGCATTTTCAAACAATTTGTAACCCGATACCAAAGTGTCTGTTTCCAATTTTGAAATACTATCACCTGAGTGGGGACCCCGGCGACTTCTAAGCTGCAACAGGTGATTGTCAGTTGCCGGTAAACTTGTAAGCGTGCAGGTACACCCGTTGCGTATTTTAAATTAATAACGACGAATTGACGCACATGTTTATATTCTAATTTGTTTGATAACAACGTTTTCATACCATATCAACAACAGCAATTATTCTTGCGCATGTTGAAAGTGATTATAAAAAAAACCTTAGTAATTGTGACAAAGGATACGAAAAACAAAGAAATTATTAGTTATCTATAGTAATTTTTTCTTGATACTATCAAGTGAATTAAACATAATTAAATATACTTACATATATTATATTAATATTGTGAGTTGATTAGAAGTGTTTAGAAGGTGTAGTGCTTGTAAATAGAGGTGAAGGGCTTTAGTGTGTAAAATAAAAAATTGTGCAGTTGTTAAGGTGTTATTTTTAGTAATAATATGTTCAGAAAAGGATTACTAAGATAAACAACATTAAAAGGTAAGACCTTCAGACTTCATGCAATTTTACGTAGATGATATACTTATTTCTATAATTGATTTATCGTTTACTCTTGAGTCTTGATAAGCTTCCAGATTGCTCAGATAAAAAATATTACAAGGTATTATTATCATTCTCAAAGGCCAAGGTACCTACTTGTTTTTGAACTGTCGCAAATTGAAATAATTTTATTTATAAATAATTCTCTTTAAGAAGTTAACAAGTCGTATTACATCCATAACACCGCTGTTCTGTTATGTTATAATTGGTCTAAGAAATTACTTACGTACCTACCTATAATGGATAAATTTTGAGGCAGGAAATCAACTGAATGGTTTTTGCAGGAAAACCCAAAAAACGATTATGTATAATGCCAAAATAAACATTTGTATTTGAGAACATGTTCTGAATTTTAAACATGTGGACTATGAAATGGTGATTATAAATATATGATGTTGTCAAGAATATAATTATTGTCGGACTTTCGTTGAATTACCTTGAGACTATACATAAACTGTTTTTACTGTTTTGTATACGGTTCTTCTCCATACTATGGACTTTAAAAGTAGGTACCTACATATGTTGTTAGATTATTGTTAAGGAATTTGGTGTCTTTAAATTAGACATTTCAACTTGTTGTATATAGTATAAGGCGAATGATAAAACGCAAACCATATTCCAAATCTGTAAAATAAACCATGGATGTTAGATTAAATCTATTTGTTTTTACTTTCTAAAAGATGAGATACGTGCAGATAAATTATTATTAAATTAAAAATGTTATATCTTTCTGCTAAATAAAAGTTTATGATCAAGATCGATACTTTCACTAATCGCTGTTTGATAAGTACATTAAATTGTTTTCATTGAGTATAATCTCTACAGAGAGAGACTAATAGTTCAAATTTGTCTACTACTACTAAGATCTTCAAAACGAATAATTATAACTATTTTGTAGAGTTCTTGGTTAGAATAAAAGTACAAAAACTGAAGAAATGTCCAATTTTGTTTTAACGTATGAATCAAAAAGTTTTGAAAAATCTTCTAGAAGAATTAAAAAAAAGTAATACAATATGCTCAAACCTTTACGATATTTCTCCTTTGTATCTAATTAATGGAAAACAATTCAATATACTTGAAGGTCCATTGTCTTCGATGGCACGTAATTTCCTTCTCTGTTATTTTTATTACATATTTTCTAATTTATATTTTATGCAACTCTTGACAATTTCTCTCTCAAAATTTTTTACAGAATGAAGTCATAAGGTGGGTGGCTCTTAACAGATTTCTTAAAAAGCTGTAGTGGTAGTTCTCTTGTTTCAATATTAAGTTTTTAGGCGAGGTTCTATAGACTCTATTAGCTGAAATAACATTTTCATTAATTCTTGTTTCGTAAGTATGAGTTGATCTTTCTAATGTGTGAAAGTTTGTTCGTATGTATAAGACACATTCATAGTCATACTTAAGATAAACTCAGGATCTGGAGCCTTTTGAGTTTGAGGTTTACAATGGTTTTTCTACGTTGCGTCAGACAGTGTGTCCTTACTGTCCTTTTTGGAGTACAAAAAAAATGTCCACGTAAGTAAAATATTTGAGCGGTAGCCAAAGATGTTAATGCAGTAATCAACTCTTAATTGTGTTTCTCATGTACCTAGACAATGTGTAGGTATAAGTCTCTTTGTTGGTACTTATATTTTTTAAAAACGATACGTATGTGGTTCGTGAAATATCCAATCAAATTATAGTAGGTATTTTAAATTTTTCCCCAAAAAGTAAGAATTCCATATTCTCTACTAAAAATGGAATCCAGAAAATAGAAAATGAAATATGTAAATGTGAAACAAAAAAGAAATATTCTGCATCTGCCAGGAAAGTGACAACTTTCGTGACTCCCTTGAGACTCTTGAGGCAGGAAAGTTAATCATTACAAGAATAGCCCGAGGATGTACATATTTTTCAACAACTTTTGATCAGAGATCAGTTGATTAGTCTCAGAGAAAAAAAAACAACCTTACATGTTTTCACTATTCAGTCCGCAAAATCAATGCTTCTGGTAAGTTTTACTTGTTGCTAAGAAACAATGACTAACTGCATCTACAGATCTTATTTTTCCGGTATAGACTGGGACGATATTTTTATTAGGTAAAATAAAGGAGACAAAGTACTTTAAGGATAAAATCGTTTATTGTTGCACTACCAGTAAAGGAAAATACTGATAAAGGTGTTGAAAATTATGAAACTACAATACATGTGTTTAGTTTGAATTTTATTAATTTGCCAATGTACAGAGTGGCCCATTTTCGAGCCTCATCATAGGGATCTCGGAAATCGTAAGAAATACAGGGTCGGTTAAATTATGGCAAAGTTGCGCATTTTGATGCTTATCAAAATGCTGTGTTGCAACTTGGAAAATTCCGAATACTTTCTGAAATATCCTGAAAAAAACGAAATTTCATAAAATCTTTTTTACTTTTTTGTGACGTTATTTGAAAACAAATTTTAAAACAAACAACACTTCGTCATTGCCACTTTTTATTCTCTACAATATGGCGCTGTCAAAATTTCAATCCGACGTTTCGTCTTCCAGAAACCATCATCAACTTATTTTTTTTAAATACGGACCTGGATTTTTTATTTTATTTTTTGTTAGCTTTGGACTAACCTTAAAACTATGACCCATCACAAAATTTGATTTTCAATCGTTTTGATGACAAAAACTGACATTTTCTGTATTCTTAAACATTTAATACGATACTATTTTTAAAACAAATTATTTGTTCAACATTCTAAATTTATGATACTGTTGAAAAGCTATTATAAACATTATTTAGTCAGAAGTAATAATTTGTTTTAAAAACAGTGTCGTATTAAATATTTTTAAAAATACAGAAAACGTCAGTTTTTGCCATCGCAAAGTTTGAAAATCAAAATTTGTGATGGGTCATAGCTTTAAGGTAGTCCAAAGCTAACAAAAAATAAAATAAAAAATCCAGGCCCGTATTTAAAAAAAATAAGTTGGTGATGGTTCTTGGAAGACGAAACGTCGAATTTAAAATTTGATAGCGCCATATTGTAGAGGATAAAAAGTGGCAATGACGAAGTGTTGTTTGTTTTAAAATTGGTTTTCAAATAACGTCAGAAAAATATTAGAAAGATTTTATGAAACTTTGTTTTTTCAGGATATTTCAGTAAGTATTCGGAATTTTCCAAATTGCAACACAGCATTTTGATAAGCATCAAATTGCGCAACTTTGCCATAATTTAACCGACCCTGTATCTCTTACGGTTTCCGAGATCCTTATTATGAGGCTCGAAAATGGGCCACCCTGTACATATCCTTCATTTTAATAATTCGCATAAGATCTTGTTACAAAATTCTGTGTGGCAATTCTTGTTTCACTGATGTTATGATGTCTTAGAACGTCCGAGCTTATAATGTGTAATAAATTCAATAACCATCAAATTCATACAAAGTTGTTCAAAATGCAGGATGTTGATGGCAAAACGAATGATTTATTTACGAAATTATCTCATCTATGTGCCAAACCTCTGAGAATGATCGATTTTACGGAATACTCTCTATGCGAAAACGATTCTAAGAAAACTGAGTAACTAAGGTGCCAAAGGAACTTTAAGGTTGTCTTGAGTTTTATTTATTTTTATACCTATACCTACTTGTACCTACTAAAATATAACTTCTCGTTCAGGAATGTATTACTTTCCAACCTAGTTACGTAAACAATTATTATAATATGAAATCAATATGTACAGGAAGTTATAGGTACTTATATCTAACATTTATAAAACCCTAGAATTTTCTTTCTCTCTCTCTATCACTAGATGAGTCACGAAGTGGACTGAGTGCATACAGCATACAGCATATTGTTATTTTTTTTATTTATAAGTGTAATTTGCGAAATCCTTTTAGGGAACAAAAGTATAATGAAGTTTATGTTTTATTATATAGGTACTACATAGTTAAATGAAGTAAGCATACAATATTATTTGTTGTTTCCATCAGTATAATATGAAGTTTTTCTAAAAATGACGTATTATCATGCATCCTTATCAAAATATTTCTCATAAACAAAATTAGAATTTTTATCGGTTATTAAATGTAATGATTTTTTTTATCAAAATTGATTACAAATTGATAATTCTATTCCTGTTTGTTACAACGTAAACAATAAATAATATAAACAACCTATTTTGCATTACACAAATTCACAATGAATGAGTGATTGTTTTTTTATGTATCTACAATTGAAAATTTCACATAGGTAATTTAAAATCATAGTATCATGTTACAAAAAGGCAAAACGACGTGTAATGCAAAAGTCTATTGGATTCCTGCATATTTCATTACCTTTATTCGAGCCTTTATTGCATAGAATAGATTTAATCAACAATAGAAAAGAGCGTCTGGTTATATATTTTTCTACGTTGTCTTCCTATAAAACACATTTTCAATTATAATTACAGAATCAGGTTTAGCAACATATTCTGACTTTCCACAAATCGATAGGATATACACTTTCTAACGTGCTTTTATCCCTTTTTTCAAAGGACAAGATTGTCGATGAAAGTTGAATGTTAGACCTCAAGAATAGTAATAAATAGTACTTTCCCAAGCATATTTTCATATCCATCTATCGCATCTTCGTTCTACGTTACACATAACTGTACCATCCAAAGAATTTCTAAATGATCGTTGCTAATATAAATTCTTTTTCAATCTCGCTGTACGATATTGTCAAACGGTCCATAATATTCGATTTGTATGGTTCAGTGCTTGCACAATAATTATCGTGCTATTATCACATCAAACTTGTAAGGTAAATGTCTCGGTAAATACAGTGATTTTAATTTACTTTAGAACGTTGACTTTTAGCAACGAATTTAAAAGTCGATTTAATATTATGTGCCAAGGATAACATACGTACACTTAACTTGATTGTGATTTTTATATTATTGATATAGTTTAGTAAAGGATACCAGTAGGTGATTGCAGAGGAAAAAAGATATATACATTTTTATTATGATTTACTTAATTAAGTAGGTTTAATGAAAACACACCAGAGATTTTATCAACTGCTTTTTTTTTAGTTTCAATGAACCAAATTCAAAATGAACTGTATACAGATTGTTTTTGAAATGAATATAAAATAGTAGTTTATGCAACAAGTATATATAATCCATGACTTTATTGACGAGTCTGGTTTATGGCAGAGCGAGCTTGCAAGCGAGGCTAATAAATAGGACGAGTCAATAAAGTCAGATTATATACGAGTTCCATACAAAGCTTTATGTTCAACTGCGAAAATTACCTTTTAATTATTTAGAAAAATTATAAATGACAGTAATAAATTCATTCTGACAGTATTTATTGTGACATTGACAGCTGATATATTGATATTTTACAATAATAGTAAAATAAAGTGCCATTATACACTAGTGTATAAAGAGCCACTTTACGCACGCAAAAGTACGTCATAAACAGTACTTTATAATGCAGTTGTACATAAATAAATTTTAGAGCTTATTCCTGGTGTCAAAAATAAAATAAATGTTTCCATAAACATGAGTCGAGAAACTTTTCATTTATGAGAATGTTGAGGGAAAGAACTATAATTATTGTACCGAGTAACTAGTGCCAACTAGCCCAACAATTGCTTGAGATGGACAGCAACACATGGTCTCTGTCCTTGTCTTAGCAGTCGGCTATCTGGCATTCCGCTATATGTATTAAATGTTTATATGAATTTTTTTGATTTGAGACGTCAGAAATACTCTAAAAATTTTGAAAAACCCTGTATAATCTTAAAAAATTGTTCTAATATTGTTTCCTCTAATCGAGGGTTAAAGTTAACCAACGATTGGAATATTGGGCCTTACAACGGTAAAAATGTACTACCCAACTGGTACCTATTTACAATGTTATAAAATATTTTTTTCTATAGCAAATGTTAAAGTGTGCTTTTATCAACTCAAAATAGTAGATAAAGTAGCACTTTATCTAAATAAAAATTTTTGATTTTTTCGAAATGAATGAATTAAAACGTATTACTGTTGATTTTGACACCATAGTGACAACTCATTATAAGCGATTTTTCGCGTCATACCGGTTACATAAAATCATAACCGTTCACTGGAATAGCCTATTTTTGCGAGAAACTAGTCAACCCCACTAATCGGAGGAGAAGTGATATGACGTCATGAGACGTCATCATTATCATACCGCTACTTACCCTGCTCGCGAGCAAGGTTAGAAGCGGTCTCTATTCCTGTCCTTGTTTAAGTAGAAAATTTTGAAGCAGGGATAAAATTGAATCAAACCAAGATGGAATAACCGGTATCACGCGAAAAATCGCTTAATATTCACTGATCACTGACATTTTAAATTGTCATTGATAATAATTTAATTTGTAAGTAGTTTTTCTTTAACATTTGCTATAGAAAAAATTTTGTATTATACACATGGATAACATTTTATTATCTTCTCGAGCTTATTAGCGTCTCGGCCGACGCCTCGACGCTAAAATCGCTCTCTAAGATAAAGTACAATGTTATCGTCTTGTATAATAAATAACTATTTATCGGTATAGGTATGTACTTGTTAATTTTTTTATGCTGGTCTAACAATAAATCTAAATTATGGAATCTAATGTGTAGAAAAATATATAAAATTCTCCTTAACTTATCAACCAACTTAGCCTTTCCAGTCTCACTTCATATCGTAGTCCGACTAAGCCTAGTTACTCTCATAGCAGTTTTTGCCTATTCGGCAACCAGAAGCATTAAAGCAGGTAGCGTCCCGTATAAAATGAATTATTTTGAACAGGCTTAAAAGCGGTATATAAATAGATAGTAATCTAAACTACGTGTAGATGTGCGACTCGACAATCGACTCGGCAAAATAGCAGTGCGTATCACCTGGCTATGAGCAACTGTTGAAATAGTTTCGTTTTTAATGAGTGAACCAAGGAAGAACGATATCCCTAAATGATATGTGTCGAAAAAAGTATGATATGATAATGACGAATTATGTGGTATTTTCAATTTAATACCCATAACATGCCCTCTGTTTAACGCTTGAATAGATGTAGATATTCCGAGCCTACATAGTGAAGTAAATTGTAATATAATTTCTTAGCACATATTCCAATGTCACTTTAGAAATTTATCCAGTGAGTATGGAATCAGATCACGTGCCTGTACTTTTCTACTAGTTTTAAAGGTTGATCTTTCTTATTTTTAAACCTACCTAGGCTAAAGACATTCCCCAGAGAATTCAGTCTATTGAAATCTAAAATCCCTACATCTAATATTATTTGGGAGATGTTAATTCACATATTTATCGATCTCTGTTAAATTTGCATACAATTAAACTGGATTGTTACTATGGCGATTAATTGTCACTAACAATAAAATGTGACATTTTTGTGGATATGTCAAAAGACTTGTTGAAATGTGTGATGTATCAAGAAATTATGAAATTCATGGAAATTTCTGAATATTTCAGAAAATATATAGAGTACAAAATTTTGTCTTCAGAATCTTAACATGAGTTCAGTTTTTTAATTTATCATGTTTAATTTTTCTTAAGCATCAGTTGTGATTAGCTCAATTTGTTGGGTAATTATTTGTAGAATTTTTTTAATGAGGCCGAGAAGGAAGCAATTTTATGTAAGTCTTTTTGAAGGGGCCAAAAATGTTTATAATTTGTTTTTTATTTTATTTTGTGTTAAATTTAAAACACCCAAAGCTCACGAGTATCTTAATGGAGTTCAAACGTTCAAATCGAATAGGTAGTCTATCTGTCGAGCGATCTATAACTAACTTAGTATAATTCAATCTGATATACAGATACGAATGTGTTCTAGAAGAATAATTGAATTCAGCTTACACCTCTTGAATCCAAGGAAGTATTTTAAAATTTATTATCTGTTTATTATTGAATTATTTAACTAGTTTTCTGTAACTTTGCTTTTGAAAAACTTTAAATCTAAATAAAGGTAAATTATTTGGTCAAGGTTTAAATTCATCTGAAGCTGATCTGAAATTTTAAGAAATTGTTCACTTTCTGTTTTAACTTGCCAACCATAAGGTAAGGACCGTTATGACATAAAGTGACCACTCAGTGTAACTCCTGAACAGGAAAAAATATTGCAGATGTTTATGAAGATTCCATTAATCCCTTACAAAAAAATCTAACTGTTGCCTATCAAATAGTTGTTACAAGTGAAAATTACCTATGCCATTCGTGTACCTACGTACTGTACCGTAATATTTGCTCATAAACTGACCATTATACTACATCTTGCTTTTTCTAATAATTGAATTATTATAGTAAGTTTATGTTTGTGTAGGTCGATGATACGCAATAAAAAATCAACTGCCACAATAAAATCCATTTACGGATATTATAATAGTAAATAATTGAGTTTGTAACGGGATCTGCTGTTATTACAATTAAATTTTTTGAAGATGTCTGTTTTATCATAATGCAATTGATTATGTTGTGTTTATTACAACTTTCCAGAATGCCTTTTGTACCTGATATTACACAAACAAATAAATTTAAATGACTTTCTAATAGCTTTGTTTTGTATTTTTTTTTGGTTTAATTGCCTCCACTATAACAAAATAGCTTAATTTTCTTCGTAATTTATCTCGTATCTAATGCAATTTTGGCATTAATGAGTGTGCTTTATTTATGTTATTAACATAATAATAGCATTATTAAAAAATTTTAATAAGCTGCTTTTAAATAAAATAATTGTGTTAGATAATAATTTATTTCTCATGAAATTGGAACAACAGTACCATGTATAACTGAATTTTCGGTGGCATGTTTTTTAAGAACAGTGCATAATGTAAATCATAGAAACAGCATTTGTAAAACATGTTTTAATTAAATGTAACATAGTGACTCATTTGAACTTTAGATGTAAAAAGTTTGTGAAAAAAACTACAGCTGTCACACCAGTTCAGTTTAGTCTTCAAGTTATATTGTCTTATTTACATAGATAAAACTAATTGGCGCAAGTTTTTGTCGCAAAATTGTTTCTAATAATGTTTTGCTTCGATGGATTCCGTTTCCGTTATATCAAATATTTGAATCCTATCACTAAAACCACAATGGATTTTTTGTTTTTTTAAATGATGATAAATCTGCAAAACTCTTACATGTTTCCTCTATTATTTTTATAATAACTACTTAGTTTTTCTAGTAATCAACCTTGGCAATTTGAAATGAAATATTTCGGTAAAAAAACTTTAATTAGTTTAATACCTTTATAGATCAACTCGATGAAGTGTTGCAAGCAATGAAAGGAACTATGACTATTCTACGTAAAAAATTGATTAAGTTTGCTACTTAGTTACTTTCCTTGAAACTAAATATAATTACCTTTGAAAATGTCATTAGATTAGGTAACATACTTTATATTGTTAATAATTTTAAACCCTAGGCGATATTATGTTAAAGAGCAGATGTGCCCCCCTACAAAAGAACCCCAACTCTATGCTAATGATTTCGTAGTTAAACATGGAGCGGAATTTCGAGCGCACAGGAAGTAGGAATATGCAGGTCCCTCCATAAGTAAGATAATGACAGTTGGGTAAAAAGCTAAGGATGTGTGCTTGATGCGATGCTTATCGTGTTTTTAACCGACATGTTGGCTATGACACCGTCTTCATAAACATATTTTCGCTACAAAATAAGATTGCGAGGATGCAATTAGAAATTTGTTACGAACGAAATTATTGCAATGGTAATTAACGTAACGGGTGAAGTTCTAAGGACATCCAGAAGCTTGCAACAAATTATTTAAAAAATTAAGTGATTTTTTTATTGATTTTAAATAGAAATATTAATTTTCGTTAATGTATACGTATTGGTGTAACCGGATATTATGTTTTATTTTTGGATTCGTATCCTTTGGAAATTAACACATAAAATTGTTCTGTCCCCAATTGTTAATTACGTTTTATTACTTTTTACGCTTTTTTCTTTCGCACCATTAAAAAGATAATTAAAGTTTGTAGTTTCCATTACATTTATTTGGTTTTTATACGTATACATACAGGGTGTGTGATGACGAGTTGACAGCAGACGTAAGTCTGTTACTAAACACAATTTGGTTCTAAAAATTG
The DNA here is from genome assembly GCA_963942485.1 of Pediacus dermestoides. Taxonomy (NCBI): domain Eukaryota; kingdom Metazoa; phylum Arthropoda; class Insecta; order Coleoptera; family Cucujidae; genus Pediacus; species Pediacus dermestoides. The sequence goes on along the minus strand of OZ012625.1, from coordinate 29,078,158 downwards.
ATGCAAGTCCATTACACAATGTGGTCTATTTAATGAAAATATTGTCATCTTTCTGGTAGACACAAACTTTGTTATTTTAAATGGAACACCCTGTATATTTATGCATTTTTAGATTGTACACTTCATTTTAGGCATAAAAGTATAAATGTTATATGGTCATAATATTAACGCTATTATAATTATTTACACTTTTTCACTTTTTTTTTACAAAAACATATGTAAGTAAATAAAAATTCAAATCTTGACAATGATACGTTTTTTGCAAAGTTTTTTTCTTATCTTTGAAGTAGGAATATCAAGAAATAAGCTAATATAGTTTTGGAAAACTTGCTTTATAAAGGGTGTTGGTGGTTGTCCGTTTATTTTTAAAATTTTTAACTAATGATAACTTTATTTTATTATTTGATCACCCTACATATTTCTAGACATAAAAGTATTAAGGTTGTAAGGTTTTAAAATTAACGGTATTATAATTAATTGGAAAATTAAATGGAAATTTTGCCTATCTATCCATTTTTTAACATCACATTGATTAATTATGTAGGTATTTCAAAACATACAGGGTGTCCCGCAATAGAATGTACAGGGTGTCCCATTTTCGACACTTTTAGAGGGTATTGGCGTTATTATCAAATATAGAGTGTTACTGTTTTCACATTCCTGTCCTACTTTTTAACGAAACGAAAGATTCCGGGGTCAAATTTGTCGTATTTCCGTTATGCGTATACTTATCAAAAAGGTGAAAACTGATCTTGATAGAGTTTTTTACGTAGAATTCAGTGGCGTAGGCAGTTTTTGTGTAAAAGGTTTAGTTTTACAGATATTGTCCAAACTTATGTTTTTTAAATGGGACACCCTATATATTATCTTTTATATTGATTAAGCAAAATTTGGGCTTTCCAAAAATATATAATACTTAATATTTATTGTGAAAAACAAGCTCAAAATTCGATGTTTTTAATAATCTTCCTTATACATATATAACAGTAGGCCATGGCTAATTTTTCAGAAACAAATGCAAAATTTTCACAATGCGTAATAGGCCTTTTTATTTATTCTACGCGCAAGCGCAATCCCTACTTTTTGCGGACAGTTATTCAAGTGTGACACGTTTAACCGATCACTCTTTCTCTCTTTCTCCCATAGAAACTGTCCGCAAAAAATGGCGGAACACATTAATAAATAAAAAGATTTATTATTCTAAAGTTAAACACTTCAAAAAATAATTTTAATGCATTGTATAAAACATACCAACAATATAATACTTCTCATAATTATCATAAACGGCCATTGTAATCAAAAATTAAAAGTAAAATAAAAACACCTACGTAACAAAAATATTTCATCAATAATGGAAATCTGTCAAATTTTGCATTTGTTTCTAATAAACCTGCCATTGCCTACTGTTACACTAGTAAAAATTGAGGACGTTGCTCTACCAAACTTGTGTGGTAAAACAGTTTTGGTGAAAATGTTACACCAAATTTAATGAAATACATATTTTTAACACCTATGTAACTGTGGTGAAACGGATATATTGTTTATTCAACCAGTGTCCGATTAAATGTCCACCCACATCTGTGTTTCCTCAAAATAGTTGGTGAATATTTACTCTCTGCAGTATGATTTCATCTTATGTGGTAGTTTTTACCTCATGTGTGGTGTGAGCATCATCGTTACAAGAACAAAGAAAATTTCACCTAATATGCTTTTGGTAAACTTTACACTATAAACGGTGGCCTCATATAGACCCTTTTTCGTGTTGATTTTCACACCGAATTTTTACTAGTGTATAAATAAAGTAAATTATTAAAAATATACCTAGAATTTTGAGCTTTTTTTTTAAATACATATTAAGTATTATATATTTTTGGAAAGCCCAAATTTTGCTTAATCAATATAAAAAATAATATATAGGGTATCCCATTTAAAAAAACATAAGTTTGGGCAATATTTCAAAAACTAAATCTTTTACTGAAAAACTGCCTACGCCACTGAATTCTACGTAAAAAACTCTATCAAGGTCAGTTTTCACCTTTTTGATAAGTAGACGCATAACGGAAATACGAGGGGTGTCTAAAGAACAAAGATTTTCTGTAGATTAAAAACTAAGAGAGCCATGACAAATTTGACTCCGGACTCTTTCGTTTCGTAAAAAAGTAGGACAGGAAGGTGAAAACCGCAACACTCTTGCCCGGTTGCACCAAGCTCTGCTAAATGCTCAATTAACTAATTGCGCGTTTAAAATTTAGCAGCGGCACCTTATTGGGTCTTTTAAATTTGTTGCCAAGCAACGCAGCAAATAACAATTATTTAGCCAATAACATTCCGCTTTTAAATATTTACCACGCTGCTAGTTTAGCAGAGCTTGGTGCAACCGGACATCTATCTCTGATAATAACGCCAATACCCCCTAAAAGTGTCGAAAATGGGACAACGTGTACATAGCTTCAGTACGTGTTCCTGGCCTCTTTTTAGTCAAAAACTGCCATTAAACCCTGTCTAGTAAGTGACTGAACCAATTACAAAAGTTTATACCCGAAGAATATTGCAACTAAATTGTTATTTACGAATGTAAAAATGTTATAATATATCTTTCTTCAATCAGGAATACGTAAGCATAATCTAATTAGAAGAACAAGCAATTAATTGATTTTAAGTGTTAATTCCAAGACAAAAACATATATGCGTATATTGTAGTGTCAAAAGAAAAAACAGCCTTTCTTTGATTGATATTTAAAAGACCGATCAAACCTAAACTCCATATTTTTATATTTTCAGCTTAAATGATCGTTATCTTCAAACTGCTGATACTAAGTGTTGAAAATAATACTAAAGCCTGTGAAAAGTGGTTTGTCTAGAAGGAAACCACGTCTTAAGTCACCATTTCTCACCAACACGAAACTTAATGTAGTGTGAAATGTACCTAATGAATATTCATTGTATTTCGCTTAATATTGTTTTAATAAATACTCTATCGTCTTACATAATACATTTTTATCGCATTGTACTTCTCTTATACCGTATTATCAGAAATTCCTGTAATTAAAGTTAAAATATTGCAAATCAACAATCATTTAGAATATAAACCGACAAGATTTACAAAAAAAAATTAAATTTACTGGTGCCACTATAATTATTTCCTGTTTATCAACGTGCGTTTTTCGCGGAGGTATAACTGTTAATGAATTAGTATTTCGCTGTTAGTCTTTGAGATTTTGTCTATACACATCTGTTTAATATAAGCTTTTTCTAATTATTGTTCGTTGGTTCGATTATATTGGTTCAGTACTATTGAAGCATAAAGTCCTTTAAACATATAATTCAAATTTATTGGTTGTAAATCATTAAGGTTGGCAAAAGAAGTGAATGGAAAAGAAACGGTTTAATTTTTATGTTTGTTTTAATTATAACAATCTGATTGACTCTTGATTTTGGAATTATCCTATCTACTAGTTTATTATTAGTTTATAAGAAGAGTAATACATTGAAATTCATAACAATTAGTTTGGTTTATATTGTAGAAATCAGGAAGAAAAAATTCATAACTTTATTTCATGTTATATTTCTCACCACGCGATGTGCTAATTTGTTTAAAAAATTAATTACAATACTTTCAATTAATACTCACGTAAAAAAATCATAAAGTAACATGAACATGAGTTCTAATATGTGAAATACAGGGTGCCCACCTGTCCAATAGGACAAACAAGGTTCTGGCTTGCTTGATATCCTTATTAAAATATCTGATGTGCCCAACACATGACTTTCTTATACGGATAGTACCACAATTACTTTTCCTAAAGAAATTAAGTTAAATTTCTTGTAAAAATCGTGTTTCAATTTTGAGCGTTTCCAGCAATATTCAAATAAATTTCGGAAGTCTCTCTCGCACTTATTGCAATGCGCTTAATCTGTCCTTGTCCCACTTATTACAACCGAATTTTACGACAAAAATACCTAACTGTTTTATTTTTTTGAAAGAATTTCAAAAAAAAGTTGAAACAAAATTTGTTCAAATACAATTCTAAATCAATGTTAAAGAATAAAAAAATCTCATAAATTGTTTATTTTTCAAGATATTCCTAATAAACTTAAAGTATTTTCAGGTAAGTGTCACTTGTGTTGGTGCTAGATGAAAAACATTTAATGTGGCACCCACAAATTTGTTCAAACTCTTAGATATGAAATTTGAATCAAATCCGATAAGTCGTTTTTGAGTTATGGTGGATACAGACAGACAGACATCATGGCGAAAATGGTCAAAATAGATTCAGGGGCCCTCAAAACGTGTAAATCCATAAAAATCTCGAAGTCGAAAAAAATCACGATTACTATACTTTCTTATTATTTCGTATAAGAAAGTAAAAACTATTAATACATATTACATATACAGGGTGGTCCGAACTTTACCTTCGATAATTTGGGAATCCATAGAAAACCTTTAAAAAACATCAGTTTTCTTAATAAACTTATATCGAAAACTCAACCGTTTCAGAAATACAGGGTGTTGAAGTTGCAAAATTTTTTTTTAATAAATTTAATATCTCCTGAACCAAAGGGAATATTTTGTTGAAATTTGGTGGGGAGTTTTTTCTTAATAAATACCATATTTAATCACCATAATTTGTTTTCCTACTTCAAGCAGTGGCGTAACCACGGGGGTGAGATTATTTCGTACGCCAATGATCAGGGTTGGGTAGGTAAAATACCTGACGTAAAATACGTAGTTTTTTACATGTAAAAACTACGTAATTTACGTCTATAGTTTTCTACGTTAAAATCGTGTAAAAAACCTAAACAAAAAATAATTATTGTGTTAATGAATTAATAGAACAAAAATAAAGGAATAAGAGAATGTTTATTTAAAAATATGTAGGTAGGTACTAGGTACATAATATACAAAAATGCAAGCACAAAACAAATAAAATTCAACATTCTATAAAACATCAAAAGATAATGCTGACTGAATAAGATCATATTTTAACTTTTAAGAGAATAGTTTTTAATAAAAGAAAACTAATAATCATCGCATACATTACTATCTTTTAATTTAAGGGCATAATATGTATGCACAATTTTTTTTGAGTTTTTTGTGTCAATTTATTCCTTATAGTGGAGTGCACAAACGACCAATTAGGTTATAACACACATATCACGTGGGTATTCTACATTTCCTACGTATTCTACTTATTCTACTAGGTTTTCTACGTGTAACGTAAAGTTTATTAAGAAAATTGATTGTATTTTAACATTTTCTTATTGATTCCCAAATTATTGAAGGTTCAGTTCGAACCACCCTGTATTTTCTTAACCATTGTTCAAAGAAAAATTGATTATACTCTTTTTCTTTATATATTTTTTTTGTAAAATGACTATAAAACATCAAATGCCAATAGCATAGCAATTATATTTAAGGACCATTATCAGAAATCAAAAATACAAGAATGTCTTGGTAGCCAATAAAATATTGTCTTAAGCTAACGGTTGGAATAAAGATTACTAGCAACTTCCTTTTGAATAAAATGCAACTTTCCTCCTGAATTTACATTTATTATTATAACTGTAGTCTTCAATAACTTGCATTGTGTTTCCGTCCTGCCAGTCTTTTCAATTTTGTGTCACCATAAGAGAAAATATTTTTTATCGTATATCGGAAGCAACCACTTCTTTGGTTTATTACATTTATTTCCAATTAATGTTTTGCTTTTGATTGCAACTTTATTAGGTACTTACAGCTGTTCGATCGCAGAAAACTATTTAAAAGTAGGTACTTTTCTAAATTAAAACGTTTAAACTACTCAAGCTCAAGCAATAAGTGATAATATTAAAATGATATTACATTAAACTCATAAGTTATTTCCTCGAACCACACACCGTGAATTACCCACGCATTTCCAAATTATTTTATTGATATTTTTCTATATTTCTTTCATAGTTAAGCTCGCATCTTTTTTAATTTACGATTATTTAATTGTGGTATTGATTTTATTGAATAGCATGCCAAATAAGTATATTGCAAAACACGAATTGTATTAATTAAAAAGCTATTAAAAATGTTGTAAACGTAGGTAGAACAAACCAATTTGGTTTCGTTGTGTAGAACTACATAAGTACGTAGGCTTCGTAGAATTATAATATTATATAAACTCTAAATACATATCATAGGAGAATAATTTGCGGTTTTAATACTTAATAAAACGCTAACATCCAAAACTGATCGTGGTTATTGGTATTTTACATTTGATTACTTTAACTAATTTAGTCAACTGTGTGGATCAAGCTGTTCAACAAGGTAATAATTTTGCTATCATATAGGACTAAAATTACATAAGGTGAACATCTATAACAATAAAGAATACAGTTAAGTTTCTTGTAGATAAATTTAAAAGTAACAGTAGTGAATTTTAATGTTATCATGATGTAAGTATGTAGTAGGTATATATAAGTGAATCGTTACTTAGTTTCCTAGTTACTTTGGAGTTAGATGAGCAAAACTAATTAGAAAGTTATGATCGCGTTGAACTTTAATATAATTAAAAATAGGGCCAATTTCTAAGATACAAGTTTATGTTTACTTGAATTTTTAAATAAAAGATATAAGTACAGTTTTAACTTCTATAAGAATTGCGGAAATATGTTTCTCATCATGTAAACGCTTCCATGTAACTACTCTGAACATAATACACATTATAATAGTTAGTAGTTATTTTATAATAACTATATCCTAAAGATTGAAATGATGGAGTTGTTTGCGTCCTTTTATGTTGGAGTACGATAATGAACAGTTTATTTAATCATTTATAAATTAAGTGTAAATATACCTACAAAAAGTTTCAGGAAGAATAAAGATTTTTTACGAAACCCAACTTACTGCATGTTCTGTTCTCTTTTTAAAATGGTAATTTTACAATCTTTATATCATACAAAAAAACGGAATTAAGTTCAAATTTAAATTAAATGGAAAAATTGTGTGATCTTCACAATCCAGAACAGGAGTTCCCACTGCGACCATAAGGTCTAATGTGGCTCACAGGAAGTTTGCAATTCGCCCATCATTCCGATCTATTTGACGAAGTAGTTATAACAAGGGTCGAAAGTTATTCTACATTGCTGAGGTTTAAAATATCCCGAGTTTAGACTCTTGGCCTTTCCAAGGATTAGTCACAAAAGAAGTGCTTTGCGGTTTCTTCGTCCTGTAAGCGCAGACGACGTTCAGCATCCTCCTCTCAACTCATTTTGTGTTTGTGATTAAATTTACCAGTAAAGAGTCCTGTAACAATACGCAGGTTCTTCCTTCTCGCTTCCATCAGTGCCTGAGGGTCCTATCTATAGAGAACGCCTTGATATTTCTTTGAACAGGAATCCCGTTCCACTGCTGGAGGGTAGAGTTAAAAATTGAATTTATTGTCATTTTGTGTGAGTATCCAAAGCTCGAGTTTGCTCCCACAAAAAGATATTCCAAGCCGTTTCTGGAAAGACTATCAATCTTTTCATTTTCCTCAACCTCAGAGTGAACTGGCTGATCCTGATCGTTTGAGTTACCGAGGGAGATCAAAGATTTAGTTTCAAACTGAATGAGCACAAGTTGACTTTTAGCAGGGAGGATTGGTTTCTCATTTATTCGGTTCGCTCTGGAACAATAATACTATAGTTTCTGTCATCACGGTTTGTTAGGCATCTAAGTCATAGCCATGGTGCTGTGGGACTTACATTCCCGCACCACACCAATTGCTCTCTCCAGATAGATATATTTTACCTCCACATATCCTTTTCCATATCCAAATTGACAAGCTGACTTTATTGGCGACTCATTCCTGATAAGCGATTTATCCAAATATTTTGCTGTCCCTACCAATAGAATACTGTCGAGAAAAATAGGGTGTCAGACTTGGTTAATTTCATCGACATATGCCTGCATCTCTGTATATTTTGAGCAAGTGGGACAAAAATATTTGGTAGTTACAGTAACGAGTAAGGGAGAAAGAAATAAAATTATGACTGCAAATAGAGCATATCATGCTATTAAATTGATTCTAAAGAGTAAGATCTTGACAATAAGGACTAAAATTAGAAGCTACAAGACGCTTATTAGACCAGTGATGATGTACGCAACGGAAGCAATCTCCTTGACAAAGAAGGACGAGGAAAAACTAAAAGTAGCTGACAGAAGAATATTGAGATGAAAGTTGGTGCCAATTCGTACAAGAGAGAATGAGTATAGAACAACATCAAATCAAGAATTACTGGATGTTTTGGTGGAGGAAGATAGTGTCAGAAAGATCAAACAACAAAGGATAAAATGGCTGGGACATGTATGGAGGGCACCGACAAAGGAGTATTAAGTATAATAACAGAATGGACACCAGCAAGTAAAAGAAGAAAGAGATGACCAACATCAACATGGATCAAGGAGGTGAATGAAGATTTGTTCAGGGCAGGAATAGCTAATGGAGTAACAATAGTTCAAGATAGAAAGGAATGGCGAAATATATGTAAAGAAATAACATAGAGGAAAAGGTGGTCTGATCCACCCCAGAAATTTTATAAGATATTTTCCTAATAATGATTCCTAATGTGCAACTTAGTACCTATAACCATATTTAATATCTATTTACATAAAATATTGGAATACCTTATTAATTTCATAAACTCTTTCGATATATTTACAACAATATTAGAAAATAAACAGCAGCCACCGACACTTTTACAGAAATAATTACAGCAATCCCAGGCACGCACACTAATTAATTATTTAAAACAGTCTCCCTATACGCAGAGGGAAATAAATGCAAGAAGCGAAGCCTGAGCTCTAGCTGTAAAATCTTTTAATTTCATGTTGGTTGCCCATTAAATTTTATTTGCAATAATTACTTCACGGTATTGTAATATACCTATAGAGCAAAATATATGTTCACTAGCAGCAAGTACTTCTGACTTGCTAAAAACCATCTATTATTCATAGTAGTAATAATTTTTATAATAAATTTAATGCATTCATTATACTGTTATGGATGTCGTCGCGCTTATTCAACCGTACATAAAATATGAAAGTACGCATAAAGGACTATTAACTTTTCATAAATTGAAAGTAATTATGGATAGCTTGATATACATGACAAGTGGATTATAAGTAAAATAAAATTACTCTTCGCAATGTGTGGCCTTAATTGGAATTTGATTGTCTGTAAAAATAGATGTCGATATCAAATCTGTGATTACATGTATTGTGACATACGAGTATTACAATTATCATGTGGGCCAGGATAATTGAGTCTTCTGGAAAAAATTACCATTAAACCATTAACTTTAATTATGTTGTAAATTTGAGAAAATACTGATCAGTTGAGGTTATTGACGTGAACTACAATACGTTGTGGCGACAAAAGATCATTTTAAATAAAGAATTAATTTTTTTCGTGACATTTACTTAGTTTGTGTAATACAACTTTTATGGCTTAACTTTACTGCAAATTAACTTCTTCCCCAGAAAGGAGCAGGTACCTCCTTTTTCTCACTAAAACTACAGTGTTAACAGGAGTAATTAAATTTCTAAAACAATTTAGGCATCAATCAAATTCAATTTGAAAAATGCCATGGGTATATGTTATGAAATTAATTTATGTGAATTTATTTTAATTAAGTTAAATAATTTAAGCTACCTCGGTGATGAAATACACTTTTACTTGTACCGTTAGAACAATTAGATGTTTTGTTTTACAACCTCTTAATTTATTGAGGAAATACTACCGTAGCCATAATTAGGAAGGCATTAGATACATGTGTAAATTGGCACTTTAATTTTAATTATATAACAATAATAATAATAATAAAAAAATTAAAGACCTCCAATTTCATACGTACCAGTTTTAGGATTATTATTTTAGCGAAAAGTTAGTGTTGTAGTGTTTTTAAAACAAGTTGTGCTACCGGATATTACGGTAAAGCTGCTATAAAAACCGTATCAATATTTGATGATGTTAACATCTCAGACTGATTAAAATATTTATGAAGTTTTGTATAAACAAATTGTAAGCCAGTTTGCTGTTTCTAGTTCACAAGAAATTTAAAAATAAAATCAATTGAAGCATAACAACAACTTTCAGTTGAGTTAAATCATTTTGATTTTTGTGAAAGTGACGGTGTTAATGTTATATCGTATAATATTATTGTCAGATGTGTTTACTTTCAATAGTCTTATTATTTGTTTGTATCAATAGTGTATTTTACTTTTACGGTGTTAAAAAACGTCTTTTCTTTCGCTTTAGTTGCATTTTTTAATTCATCAAAATAAATGAAAGCAAATATACACAAAGAAATTATATAACAAACGTAGGTAATAAAAATTGTAAGTTTGCTATTAAAATAAATTGCTTTTGTGTAATTGTAGTTCTTAGAGAAAAATCAATAACCGAAAAAACGTTATAACATTATATTATTATTTTTTACTACTGCCAACAATTCATAGTTCATTAATTAACGAACATATTAGTTTTTCTAATCAGTAGTTACTAATTGCAAATTTCACAATTTGTAGCAGTGATTGCAGGTGAATATTGTTAACTAGCAATAACCACAACACCCAATTATATTTTTTATGTACATTATCTAGTTAAAATATCAAACGGCATAATGTTTAAAAACAAAAGTTTCTTACGCTCTATTAGTTGCAAAACAGGTATATAATTATTTTGTTCTAGTGATCTCGTAATTTAACCAGTTTTGCATTAATCTCTAATTGATTCATGATTCATTCATTAATAAAACTGTATATCATTACTTACCTATTTACTTCTTATTTTTTGTTCACTTGAAATACATTTCACACGCCCTTGAAGGATTTTTTATCTCTAATTACTATCTATTTGTGTAATTCAACCAATAATTTGTTTGAGAAACTTTTATAAGGAATTTAATAATGTACATTTTTTGTGTAATCGAAGATAAATAAATAAGTACGTAAAGCCTGTGTAACTTTTCAAAATAGCTTAGTATGTTTTTCTGAATAAAATCGCTGTGTCTCTCTTGGTCGTGGCTTCATTTTGAGAAGTGGGTCTTCATATTGAGTTATTATTTATCTACATAGATTAGAGGCCCGACTTTGCGAACATCCTTAATGTCCCATTCAATTCTTTGAAAATATACACTTTGTGCGATTCCGCTCCATATCTACAATTAACATTTTAAAAACGCCATAAATATTTGAAAAATATGTTAATCAATTAGCCAGATTTTGGTGATGCCTTGGTCTGTTTATACGTTTTTTAGGATGCTATACTGCTGACTTTTTAAACAAGTATACGATTTTGAGATCCATGAGCACTTCTAGCTGTTACATTCGTCTTTTCAATTTCGACATAATTTTGTTTTGCTTCTTTCCAATTCCATTTGGAGACTTCCCTATTCTACTCATTCCCATTTCTACTTCTGATGAAGCAATGAAGTTGGCATAGTTTATTATTGTACCTTCGTTCTATCCATTTTTTTTTGTCAAATCTACGCTGCCATCATATTACCTTATCTCTAGTAATCATGAATCTATCTATGTAAGGCTTACTTGATGTATTTTCCAAAGATATCAAAGAGCATTGAGGTGATAATATGCATACTTGGCAAACATATTTTTTATTAAGGAATTTCTTCCAATTGATTTCTTCAACTCTTGTGCTAAGGCTGATTAAGTGATACTGTACTCCCATTACGAACATCACTTCACAGACAGTGCCAGACTAGATATGTTAAATAAGCCCAAGCTGCCACCTGAAATCAGATGGTATTGTAAACAGTGATGACCTAGAGTCCCTTAAACTAGAAACCCGGGTTTTTTACTTAAAGAATATCTAAATCAATATAGTTTTGGTGTGTTTTGAACTTCTTTTACTACAAATATTTTTGATCAATAACTTCTGAGTTCTGAGGAATTAAATGTATAAACGAATCTACATCTGGTCATCGTAATTATTCTAAAATAAAACTTCCTATCTGATTTTTTAGAACGATTCAGGCTTGTAATATTTTTTTCAATATTTTACTACACTTTGTGGAACATATTGAAAGGTAGATATAGAATATTTTGAATATTTGTAAACAATCTGGAGTGTCTATATTAGAAATTGCAAAGTAGGTCGTTCTATAAAGAAGATTAATCTTCAAAAAATTCGAAGCATTTTAAGATTATCGAATACAACAGACAGCTTTCAAATCTTGTACGACTTAATTAGAACTGTCTATAAAACTTTACATGATGTCCCAGTAAATAAATAACGCCTATCTTTTTTCTATTAAACAAATAACAATAAATAAAAATTGTAAAGTGACAATATGACAAATTAGTCTTCATAACAAATTTGTTCATTATCCGTGTAGGACAAAAACGTTCGAACTTTACGTGTTCATAAAAACACGCAATTTCTGTTTTTTTTGGAGATGATTATAGGACATTTGAGAAAAGATCTCGACTTTCTCTAAACTTGTCCCTGAAACGATGAAGTCTTATCATTTAGAAAAACAGTGTAGATAACATAAGCACTCACAATTTAAATCAGTGGAGTGAATGGTAAGGAAGGGCAATCGTACATTTTGTTATTCTACAATTTACATCTTCCTTAATCTAAACTATTCAGACATCCTGTATATTATTTGAGACAATTTAGAACCACATGGAACATGAAATTTTAACATTATTATATTCTAGTAAGTATCTTACACACAGGTTGGCTTTTTATAACCATCAAAAATTCAATTCAATTGAAAGTGAATTAGATTGGTTCAATTTTCATGTTTTTTGTCTCCAATAAATTTATATCTAAAATTAAATTCGTAATTAAATGTGATTAAATAAATATCTCAACAGATGGAGGCAGAGACAAATTTTTGTACGTGTTATATTTTAATTGAAACAAATACAAACGTCAAGCCGCATAATGAATGAAATTTAATTATAGAAGAATGTTCACAAATTTTATAATGATTTTGAATTGTTTTTGCTTGTAGATCACATAATCTACATAGGCTGTTACATATGACATCTGTAGAGTGTTGGTGTAAGCCCAATAAATTTTCCTACGTCACATGACGTCACACATGCCTTTTAACTTTATTGTTAATTTAACCGCGGGATAAATACTGATAAAAACAATACGAAACAAATTATTTTTCATTGTTTTTATTTATGCGTTTAGGCAGATGCCATTTTCTGTTAAATTTTATTTTAAAAATCGATGAAATAAACATATTAGCATTTCCTGTTTTGTTCTAAATCTGTAACTATTTTTAATACTTAAGTGTGTTAAAATTTAATATTATATTTCATAGTTATAGGTAGGTACCTACTGAAACTTTAAAATTAGTCTGTACAGGGTGGCCCCTTTTCGAGCCTCATCATAGGTTTTTTTGGTAATATTGAAAATTATGTCAAACAATTCGATTATTGGATCAAGCAATCGATTTTGTCAGTAAAGCATCTTAAACAATATCGTTACATTAATCATTAATAAAAAATTAATTAAAAAAAAACTTCTCTTGTTAATCATTATATTAAGTGTAAGTACCATAAAAATTGATATTTCACGAAAACGGCAAAAGTTGGGTGTAAAGTTTATTTAACAAAATTACCTTTAAATTGAATGAATAATCCAAATTTGTATCGATATACAGGGTGTTCCATTTGAAAAAAATGAGTTTTGCCGTTTTGATTTTTTTCTGAATGGCACCTAAATTATAAACCCCCTGTAGCACATTGAGATGTTGCAATGAAAAAATTGCAAGTAGTACACTTTTGTTAACATCTTCCAAAAACCGCATTTTAATTTGAATATTAGAAGGTTAGAAAATAAAATTTGAAAGTTAACCCATTTTTGGACATTTTTAAAAAAATGATCCTGTAATTATTAAACGAAATGTTTTGGAGAAAAATTGTTTTAACAAAATGTTATTATAATTGAATGTAGAATTTAAAAATGTTATAATATACAGGGTGTTCCATTTAAAAAAACGAAGTTAGGGTCTACTTCCGGTACAACCGGAAGTCGTAGAAACTTGAAAATATTTTAAATAAAGAGATCTTATACTATTTAGACTATAAACCAATTTTTAGAAATAAATATTAATTACATCTTTTAAAACGTCTAACCAACGGTTTCGGTGAATATCCCTGTATAAGAAAGTAAAAAAGTTGATGATGGTTTCTGGAAGACGAAACGTCGGATTTCAAATTTGACAGGGTCATATTGTAGAGGATACAAAGTGGCAATGTGTGTTGTTTGTTTTAAAATTTGTTTTCAAATAACGTCAGAAAAAAATAAAAAAGATTTTATGAAATTTTATTTTTTTCTGGATATTTCAGAAAGTATTCGAAATTTTTAAAATTGCATCCCAGTATTTTGTTAAGCATCAAATTGTGCAAATTTGCCATAATTTAACCGACCCTGTATCTCTTACGGTTCCCGAGATCCCTAATGTTCCATGAAGTTACAGAAAATTGGTTAAATTTTCAAACATTCATATGATTTTAAGACATATTTTCTAACGAGTGTTCATAAATGAGCAGCCTTACCCCCTTGCGGTTATTTTTTTACAAGTAACTGAAATAGCGGGAAATTGAAACGCCTATCAATCATTTATGAACATTATACTACATTTATAATAACTGTCGCTCACAGTTCGAAATACACAATTATTCCTTTGCTTACATTAATTTGATCTTCACATCTTAATCCTCAATGGTATATAATCTGATATTTAATAAATATCCTGAAAACTATACTTAAAAAAAATTACAGTGATTGACCATCATACTCAAGATTCTATATAGAATTGCAAATTGTTTTTTCTCGCATAGAAATTGCATCAATAAAAATGCAGTGATTATCTAAGGAATTTGACTCTAACATACAACATATAATTTGTGAATAGAATAGGCAGGAGTACACCCACCCGACTTGCTAAAACAATACACAACCCACCAGGTACCGATAGACTAAGTTCAACAGCCTCCTACACCTTTCATAGGTGAACTTGCACTAGATAGTGGTTCAGCTACACTATACTAACAACATGTCGACTAAACATCATGAATTGTGCAAGAATCAAATCCGACTCGTGTGAAAATTATACGATTATTTAACATCTACACTTACAATCGTTTCAAACTCAATGGGAATAAATTGATTTTTCAACACAACTCGGGGTAATTTAGATTGCAAAACTAAATTAGAGATGCAATAGCTGCCTACATGATGGATTTACATAAAATTAAATTGAGGTTGTTTTTATGTACAAATTTTAAAGAGCAACACTGTTTTTGTTGTTATAACTACAGCCGACATATGCCCTGGGGAAACTGATGTAATGCGGAACGAAACGTTGGCTTCAATATAAATTGTATGGAGCTACTATTCTATGGTATAAATTTGACAAGTGCGGTTATAAATTCTATTATTTAAAACTCTCGCTTTCGATTTATGTATCTGGGGTCAGTTCACGATGTTCTCCGGTCATTCGAGCTTAATATACAGAAATTCCTCTAAACTACACACAATAGTGTTGATATATCTATGGATATACACCTTAGATTGGTAGTAAAGTATGTTTCAGGAATACTGTCTGATGTTATAAATCATGAATGTTTTATATAATTTCATCGCCAAGTAATTTACGTAATTGCAAGTCTCGTTATGATGTTATAATTAATTTAAACTTTTTTACATGTTTATAAAGTGTAAAAATGAAAATAATTAAGTAATAACAGAAGCGGTGATTAACTCACCGAGAAAATTACTTTTACTGCAATTATTTACAAATAAATTGATGATGATGTTGATGTCGTTATGGCTTGCATTTTTATCAGTAGCATACAAGTGATTTTGTTTAATTTTAACTATTCAATTAAACTATGACATAATTAGATTTCCAACTGATTGTATCGTAAAAAAATAACCAACTAAAGTAAATATTGTGTTAATCATAAAATACGTCAGATTATTGTTAGAATAACACAATAAGCTCTTTTTGTAAATATTTATAGCGGAAGCATCTGATCTCACTCTTCTGTTTTTATAATATCCTCAACAATTTTGTTATAATTTTTAGATGTTTACCGTGGCATAACATAACATTAAATATTTGCTTCCCTTACCTTACAAATAAATTATACCAGTTGCAGTTAGATCATTATTAGCTTAAATTTACATATAAGATTTTAGATTTAAATAAATTTATGATCAGTTGTTGACATTCAAAGGTGTGAGGAACAAATAATTATTAAATATGCGTAGATAGAAAGTTGCTGAATGAAAGTAAAACAAATATAAAACTTATGGATTGGTAATAGTATAGTATTACGAAGTAGAGAGGAATTTTTGCATGTTGTTTATTTAGGAACATTAAATAAATTGCAGAATGTAAATATAACATAGATGTACGAAGAAAGTCAACCTTCACCTTAAAATGTATAGGTCTTGCAACTTCTAGATATCAAAGTAAGTTATGAAATTGTTGATCATGATTAAAATTCTTATTTTTATTTATAACTTTGTTGCATGGTATGGTAATAGTTTTTTTATTGATTTAGAAGGTAACAGTAAAACTAGCTGTATCTCGACGTTTGTTTACCAAAATGTTTTAGAGAAGTTGAAAGGATATTTAACGAAAATGATAGGGAAATCGCAGTTTTACCCACTCAAATATGACAAGTAATAATAATGAAGTTCATTTTAACTTACCTTACTAAAGGATAATCAGGTAGAAAATACTGATGATAACCAATACCTAATTCTTGTATAAAACGTATATAACGAATATAATCAACAGGTATTGAAATTGTGGTACTAAATTTCTGGATCCTTCAATTTTAAAAATTAAATATACACTGCTGGCCAATTGAAACGTACCAAGCTAATTTTTAGGTTGAATTCTCGGTTAAATATTTTGAACAAGAGAAAAGATATCAACATGCGGTTTTCAGGATTTCAGAGATAATTTAATTGAGAAAACGATAGTGTTACCCGATTTTTTTACCCGATTTTTTTACTTTGAAGTACATTACTATCTACAGTGTATGAAAGAAAGTCTGCTTTTTTTTGTCAAATTTTATAACTACCGTGATTCCACAAAATTTTTTTTATATTTTTTTGATGTAGATTTTTTTAGTCCTTACTTAATGGGAAAACAACCTGTTTCTCAAAATTTTGATATCCGTGTTATTTTATGAGATACCGAATTTTTGCTGAAAATTTGATTTTTTCTTTGTTTTTGTCGTTCGGCCGTATTGTGTTTTGTAAGAACCAATCTCTGTAGTTGATTATAATACCTTATGAATGGCTTTCTTATAAAAAGTACACTTTTTGTACTTTTTATTAATTTATTGGTAACCAGTGGCGTATCAAAAATCGGCACACGTTCGCTAATTGGTAAATTTTTTTAATTCATTTTTTGAGGCTATTTTCTTAATGGAATAAAATGGAATTTAGTTAGTTTATGTTCACCATTGGTTTAAGTGACTTATATCCTCGAAACGGGTTTTTCACTTTTTCAAAAATTTGCTTATATTCGTGTATACCAGGTGGCTACGAAATCGTTTTACAACCCCCACCATTTTGTTACATTTAACTGTATTAATTTGAAATTTGGCATGGTTTGATTTTTGAAAGGAATAATCATTTTGACGTATAAAACAATCTGATGACACTTCCGGTTTCACCGGAAGGGCCACCTACTAACTTTCAAATTTTTTTAAAACAACCCTGTATATTTTTTTCCGTAAGAATTAGATTCTACTTTAAATTACCTTTTTATCGACATATCACATGATGACATTTGCTTTCAAAATGGTAGCATAATTATTATTGCAAAAACCTATTCAACAATATTAAATTTAATAAAAAATTCGGTATCTTATAAAATAAGAGGGATATAAAAATTTTGAGAAATTGGTTTTTTCCTTATTAGCCAGGGACTGAAAAAATCGACATCAAGAAAATATAAAAATTTTTTTGTGGAATTCCAGTAGGTATAAAATTTGAGAAAAAAAGACGACTTTCTTTCATACCCTGTAGATCAGTGGTCTCCAAACTTTTTTGATCTCGTACCCCTAAGGTAGAAAAATAAATAGCGCGTGCCCCCAACTAATTGAAGACAAATTTATTGTGCTAAATACCATTGCTATAAAAAAAATTACACAGTATTTTATTTTATTAGGAGTATTATTTTAATCATGTCGTAGCCCCTGGGGTACGCGTACCCCACTTTCGAGACCACTGCTGCAGATAGTAACGCACTTCAAAGTAAAAAAATCGGGTCACACTATTGCTTTCGCAATAAAATTATCTCTTAAATCCTGAAAACCTCATGTTGATATTTTTTCTCCTTTTCAAAATATTTGACTTTAAATTCAACCTAAAAATTCGCTTGGTACGTTTCAATTGGCCAGCAGTTTAATTTGTTATAACTCATTCTCATTAAGAAGACATTAATTACTTTTTTTTGTTCCAGGTATGTTTCAATTTAAAAGTTCTCATCTCTTAATACTTAGAATGAAAGGTAAGTATTTCGATTAGAAATAAATATAATTCGTAAAAATATACAGGGCGATAGAAATTGCGTTTCCAACATTTATATAGCGTTTATTTATAATGCTAAATTTAGACCTTTACATATAATAATCCAAGGACAAATTTGAATGTTTTGAAATGGTCTGTTAAAGAGAAAAAAACGAATTTATTGTTACTAGAAAATCAGACATAACTTTTTTGTTTCTGAAAATATTTTTAAACTGCATTTTTTCTTATGGCCGCCATAACAATAAATTCCTCGAATTATGTCCCATTTAACTCTTACAGTTTACGAGGTCATATGCTGCGGATCTAATTTGAATCAATTTGAGAAACAATTAGTATTGGGATATTTTCTAATAACAGTTTTTAGTATATTTCACCTTTCCAGCTTGCAGATCAAGATAATTCAAGTTTGTCTTCGGGTCGAATTTAAACTCATTCGGATTCGGAACTTCAGCTACTACAATAATTTATACGTAAGAAAATTGTTCGACGGATTGATTACATTATACAACTTGGGAGATGGCAACTAGCCAAAAATCTTA
This sequence comes from Pediacus dermestoides, assembly GCA_963942485.1. Lineage (NCBI taxonomy): Eukaryota > Metazoa > Arthropoda > Insecta > Coleoptera > Cucujidae > Pediacus > Pediacus dermestoides. The sequence continues at coordinate 29,059,062 of OZ012625.1, read as the reverse complement.
CTGAAACAAATGATGCGAGAATGTGTACGATGAAATGGGACAGACATGTATATGCTGCGTTCATCAAAAGCACTTGAGCGTCATTCCGAGATATTCTGTCTGTGTTTCGAAGGTTATCCGACTGACTGAACGTAGCTCAGTGACAGTGATAAGCCACGCCCCACGCGATCTCTGTCTAAGAAATAGACTAGTTGCCATTTAGTAATCTGTATACAAACACATGGTACGAATACTTAAAGAATATTCTGTTTGTTTGATGTTTCAACAAAGAGCAACTATTGATCTGTTGCCTGAAATTTACATTTTGAAAAATGAAGTATTATTGAAGGTGTAAAGCCGATATACAAGTTGGATATACATCGCTGGAATGTCTTTTGTTTTTTTTTTATTGCAAAATACATTTTTCTGATTTTTCTTGTGAAAATTGGAATTTTTCATGATGTTTTAAGACATCGTTGGAAGGATAATAAAAAATGCTATTGGATAGTGCCAAAAAAACAATTGACCTCCATAAGAAAAACAAAAGTTGGTAATCATATCTCAAAAAACAAAAGAGTTAGAAAAAACTGACAGCACCATTAGAAGTATGTTAAAAAAGTGCATGTGCAATATCAAAGTCTCAACAGCACAAAATTGATAATAAAAAAAAATTATATTTAAAGAAAGTGCAATATGTTGGTTTTTCCCGAATATCTCCAAAACGTAAAGAGCTATCGAAATTCGTTGGCTAATCTCAAATGGCCATGAAATTCTTAAAAACTCTCCTAATTTAACCGTCTTTGTATCTGCAATAATACCGAAGTTACCCATAGTGGAGCCACGAATTTGGGACACAGTGTATACGGTAATTTTCTCATCTAAAGGAATTTAATTTTACAGAACTTGCTATGGAAATGACGTGACTTATATTTTTAGTTTTATAATTTTTAGTGATTATACAAAAACCTTGGTTTGTTATCTTTTGTCAAATTATTTTATTTAAATACTTTATAAATTCCTTTCACAGTATGATTATAAAAATAATCTAACGTTGGACAGTTACCACAGTTATTTTAATTTTAGTATATATAAAATGCTTAAGCCAAGATATTGCAAGATAATCTGATTTTTTTTGCACACGAAAGTATGAAACTGGTCAACAATCAATAAATTGTTCACTATTGATTCAACATTCTAGTCCAAATACGTGAGATTAGTCCTATTAGGTCATCCTGAATAGATCGAAACGAAAAAATTGATAGTTTATAACTGAGTATAAAGAATATAAGTAATAAAAATGATAAAAGTATATTGCAGAAAATTAACTTTTATTGTGCATGTTGAAATATAAATCACATTTATTGTTATTATTATTATGTACATTTTTTACTGGTTGCATATTTCCTTTTTAAGAGTTCATGATTTTCTGTACTTTGCACATCCGTAAACAATAATACTTTTTACTTTAACACCTTCAGCAGTTTCATTAAATTGACATCATTTCTGATTAATAAAAAGTTTAATATTTTCAAATCTTATTTAGTTTTTTGTCTAAAAGGATATAATAATGCATCGTCAAACAATAGTCACCATCCCATAAATACTTATACTCGTAGATATAATTATCTTTAAAAGCAGCATTCCTTTAAAACATTAAGACCTTCATTACCCCACTCAAAGACCGTATCGTTTAAATAGGTACAATATTTGGTCGTGTCCTATGCGTCCGGTGCGACCGTGTGAACCCTTCACAGGTGCATGAATTTCCTTCCGCACCTTTTTGCTGGTTTTTCGGTTCAGTCCACGCCACCCTTGCATTGTTTAAATATTATGCATTTCCACAACTCATATTCATAGACATTCGGATGTGAAAACAATACCGAACTAACATATGGAATTATGTGAGGGAACAAACACAAACGCCTGTAGCCAGATTCTTGATGGCGACATAGTTGACAGATCAAAGACTGATTATGAAGTTATGTATTGTGCTTGCTATGCGATCTCTGATATTGCAGTAGAGTTGGTCGTAAAATGCTACTTCGGAACTGCCAGATTAAAAGATGTCGGTTGTGTTTATATTTGATCATAAATCAAAGTTGAAATATTTATATATAGATTCAGAAGAAAAAAACTTGCGTAATTTCACAGTTATGCATAAAAAATTAATTCATCGCATTGTTCTAGTTATTTGTTATTAAAATTGACTGATAAATAATAGCTTCTATTGTATTATATCGGGTGTTCATTTAAATTTCACCTCTAATTGGCGTTGAAGTGACATTTATGAATGAAATTTCATTCTTAAACGACACTTCAAAGCCAACTAGAGGTGAAATTTAAATGAACACCCGATACTTAAAATTAGCAATTTGTCATGTAATTTTATTAGTCTATAACTAAAACTTCCGGATTTGAAATGGATATTCTTGACAGCCAACAAAAGAAAGCGAAATGGTTGGTATAATTTCAGGAAGTTCCATCGTTTGCCCTAAGGTGACTCACACCTTTGTTTAAAGTTTTGTAGGCGAGACGACTTGTACAATATCACCAGTCTGGACAGTCGTAATGTTGATAATAACAATAAATGCACAGACAATTTTATTTTGTTTGATTTGGTTGTGCATGTAATGATCAATGGACGGGGGCGAATATCTTTTGCATAACTATGAGAATGTGAATTCAACACGCGTATGAATAAAACAAATGATTAATTTCACAAAGAGTTTAATTTATGGTTTCCTTTTATAATTTTGTTGTTATTTAGACGGAACAGGAGACGCTTTATTCCCATTAGTTTAATTCAAGATGTAATTATAGAGCTTTTATTTTGTTGTGTAGGTGGCTCAGGTTCAGGCAAATAAAACCTAAATGAAGTTGCTGAGTTAGCTAACTGATTATTTTTAATTGTATAATAATGTCTTGGTTTTATACCAAGATAAAGATGTAGAAAACTACTAGTCATGTTTTCTTAGAGTATTCATTCACACTCCTATTACTTAAATAAACTATAATAATAATAAACAGGGTGTATCACAACCCTTGCATTTGCTCTTAGTGATATATCAGTAAGTTGTGAAGCGATTTCCCTTTACAAAGATCCAATAGTTTTCAACTTATGTGCAATAGGTCTCTCCAATTTTGGCTAAGGTACAATTATACTAGGATTATTTTCAGCAGACATGTGCGTCACATTACCTCTGTTTTTACCTCTCGTTTGCCTCTCTTGAGAGCGACAGAAATGGAGAGGCAGAAACAGTATGACGGACACTCCTCCTGGAAATAATTTTAATGTATTGAAATATTGAAATGTTGCTATCTAACAGGATAACTTCAGGGCTTTTTGGTTACTGAAAGTTTCGTAGCAACTCATCATAATATCCTAAATTGCCTCATTGCCTGATTAAATAGTAAAGGTGTTAAATCTGATCAGTCGCTTTAAATTGCTTAAATCTCTGAAGCAATTGGATTGTTAATTGGATATATATCTAGATCTTGAAGATAAACTTACCATTGGTAGAAAGTCAAGAATTCAGAGAGACCGTGAATACATTCAATTTTAAGTTAGGATTATGTTTGTGAAAAATTGAATCGTCCGACTATCTAGTTGACAAAGAAATTTAATAACCTAAACTAGAAATTCCTAAGAACAGTATTAAATCTTACAAAAATGAATATTTAAACAATAGCCAATCATTTGCTGTAAAATTTCATTCTTTTTAAATAGATCTCTATCAAAAATTTTACAATTTTTCACAATTTTTTTTAAACTACCTGTAAGTAGCGTAAAAAATTCAATAGAACCATTAGAAATTCCAAAATCTGATAATTAATTTCTAAACTGTAGCATTTAAATTAAAAGAATGAGAATATTTAAAATTTCGCTTAACAATAATACTAATCCTTCTGCCATTGATGTGACGACCTCCTAGTATAAACATTAGGTTCACGACTAATGTAATGTTCTTATTTTCCTTTTCAGAACTTATGTACCTTTCATTTTCTTTCCTCTTTATTTTTAAGTAGGTACCACTAATACTTCTGAGATTCTGAATTCTGACTCAGAACAAACTAGTCCAGATTAAACCTTCTATATCATGAAGCAAGCAGCCACAACATTTCTCATGTATAAATTGACAGAAAAACTTGCTCCATTAAATAATATAAAGTAAAAATCTATTGACATGTGGGCTGTTTATATAAAATATATTGCAAATTGTGTAAAACTTCTATATCCAGAAGATATACATACGCCATTTGGTTTGCTTATGTGTTTGTATTCAACAGTTGTAAATTGGTGGTAGCCATATTGGGAACATCGCCGGTTAACCCAATTAGGGCTATGTCAGAATTCTGAAAGTGAAATTACAATAAAATCGAGGCGTTTTATGTGACGTAGGCGATGAAATCGAATGTGCGGTTAATAAGTTTTTTTACTAAACTAAAAGAGAATTTTTCGTAGGATTAGTTAATCTTACAATTGATATTGATTTTTGACAGTTCATTAATAATAATATCGATAAAATAAATGAAGAGGTTTATATTTTGCAAACAATTTAAACGTATTTAAAGAAAACTATTAATCATAACAGGAATGTTTTTAAAAATCATAAATTACTATTTAAAAATCCGCATAAGAATAAATTTTATAACTAAACCGGTACCACTTCCCAATAAACTGATCCGTTGAGAATGCAACTAACCCACTACTTTAATAAATAACTGACAAAGCAATTCTTCTAATTACTTCATAGTCGAGTACATAAACCTCTGCAAATGATATTCAAATTTATTTTATTATTACTTAAGTTAAATATCTCATTATGTAAAAATTATACAAAAAGAACGTGTAGGTTTAAAAATGTTCATTTAAATTAACAACAATTCAAGTCAAGGTTTCTGCAGAAAAAGCAGACAAACTGATTAACCTTTTTTATAAGTGTTATTTAAACAGCGGTTACTATAATCGTAGAATAATTGGATTAGTAATATTTTTATTATCATATAGACTCTATATGGAGCATGTTACTAGTTTACCTACGGTTTTTGGTATGCACTTAATAAATTTTTTCGTATTCCGTCCCTGTTAATATGAATATATTAAACCTATGTTCAATGTACTGGGTGTCTATAATTCCAAGAAAACTTTTCGTTTTCCATTGTCTATACATGGGTACATATAGTAAATTAAAAAAAATACCCCATTCTACTTTCTTATTACCTATGTTTTTTTAAATTTATTAAATTTCATAACACTGGGTTGTTAGATTGTACTTATTTTATAATGGTTCGATACATATGTGAATATAAAACAAGGTCACTCATTGAAAAGAAAATATATCACCAAAATCATAAAATATTATTAAACAATTGTTGTAAATAATTATTAATTCACTTTTATTATTCTAACAAATAACAAATAACTAGAAAAGGTAGGTATAGGTATACATACGAGTATGTTTCAGCTTTCCTGTGAAGTTTCTGTCTTGACCTTCCATCGATATCTCTACTTGGGATAAATTAGATTCAAGATTATTCTCAACACAGATTTCGATATCAATTTACAAACATGTTAGAAAACAAAAAATAGATATTTTCTCCATACACCAACCGCATAACCCAATTAATTTGTGATAAACAATTTATTGAGATAGGTTTACTGACACCGGATAAGCTGCATACATTCACTTTCAATGATATATTTAACAATGTATTCAGGTTTGTCTTTCACTTTATCATAAGTATGAAACTTTTTTTAGGCATAGCAGAAATAAAAGATTTATTTGTTGGAATAAATGTAACCTCCTATCAATATTCTAGATAAACTAGGTGCAAAATTAAGTCGATGAAAGCGTTCAGAATCAGGAGTTTCAAATTCCACGATATTGTATAATTTTTCTTTATTAAGCTTAAAATTGTGTTCAACCTCATTATAACTGGCTAAATGGTTTCAGGTATTTCTTAGTATTTTTAAATAAATTAAGTGTATACTAGTACCTTATTCACCTCCTGCTGCTCAGCAGAAAATAACTAAAATAAGTACTTTACCATTACATCTTTGATTAGAGAGTTGCATTAAACCATAACAAATGGCAGCTTGCACATTCTGTAGATTGAATAAGAATTACATGTAGTGCTGAGCACTGATCTGCATTCTTTACAAAGTGGTGCCATCAAACACAGTGACTGGAGAGTTTTTATTTTAGAAAACCTTTGCATGGAATCCAAACTATGTCTAGGCGGTATTACAATTTGTCACAGATGCCAATGTGTATCACACAGTCAGATATGCCGAACCATAGTTTCAAGACTATATCTTACATGTAATAATGTAGTGTGAACACCAGGAGGCACACAATATTAAATATAAAACATTAGGCATGCATAGGAATCCATAAATTTAATGATACAGGTACTTATGGGAATGTTTTAAATGGCCTAATATTTTTTCTTCGTTTCAAATTAATGGTTACTGATGATCTAGGAATAACATGTTGAAAAGAAATGTCGCTGTTGGGCAAATTTGATTCTTTAAAATGTAGTGGTTTTCTAAAACATTTTAATATACCTAATTTACATAAGAAAATTTCATATGGTATGTGTGTACGAAATAAATACCATTATATCCTAGAATATAAACTACTCATGTCTGAAGAAGATACGGTTTCTACACACACATATTGTAGAAGACAATGTTCTTGCTCTCACGTTTGTTGGTCAAATGCTAACACAATATATTAACATAAACCTACTTTGATAGAAATAATGCAGTTGGGCGTACAATTTTCCAGTTAGTTCTCAAATATAGTGGCTTGTATAATAGTAACAGTATTTTGCACTAAAATATAAAACAATAGGTTACAATATATGCTTATTATATTAATTTTTATTGTGCAATATGGAATAACTGGTTCAGTTGATGTTATAAATTAATTTAGTCATGGTATGAGACAATAATTAAGTAATTCATTGTAATCCTCAGACCGTTAGCGCCAACTAGTGGCTAGATTGTTCTAATAATTAAATTATGTAAGGTTAAGGTAGGTTAGGGAGAGGGTGTTATCCTTTTCTTCTTTCAAAAAATTTACTAAATACGGATTAAAATCAAATTACAGCTACAAACAATTTGTACACATATATTTTACAAATCTATTTGAGTCATTAAGTAAAACTTAAAGCAGCGTATCAAAAAAATTTCATATGTATTTATTTTTGGCATTATAGCATAGAGAATAAAAAAAATTCGGATCTGCCAAAGGATTTTTCAATCTATTAAGAGATAAGGTCAATGTTTTCAATTGTTGTGACGTCACCTTTATATCTCGCCTACACTGCACTATTTTACAACAATTTCTGCACCTGCACCTATTTTTGTACTTACAACTGTGAATTGTTAAAATTGTGAAAACAGATAAAAACTTTTTTTTGTTAGGAGGATAGGTACCTATTCTATACAGATTGGGAAATAGCCTATTTTTTAAACAGAGAACGAATGGAGCGTGGCTTATCACCGCCACTTCTGAGCTGCGTTCATAAAAGTCAGTTAGATAACCCTCGAAATACAGACTGAATATCTAGAATATCTCGGAATGACACTCAAGTGCTTTTGATGAACGCAGCTCTGCAGCATGTATATGTCTATCTCATTTCATCGTACAAATTTTCGTATCAGTTGTTTTAGTAAGATTTCCGGCTAATTGCCATTTCCAAAATTTTATAATTTTTGATATATTTAGTGCTTGCGCTTTGGGGCAATCCACCATTAATTTACGTGTTTTCCAAAGTTTTTGAATATATCTAATTGTTTTTATGACAATAATCAGTATTGGTTTTTAAGTGTCAGCGACTTCCTCTGGCTTGAGGGAAAAATTTTAGTAATTGTACTGAATATAATTTTAACATTGAAAAAATAGCACACGTTCATAATAATTTTATGGTAGAGTTATTTTTCTATTATCTTTTATTTGCTATAAATATCTACAAAAATCTCTTCAAATAATCAGTTCGCCAAGTTTTTTATTATTAAAACTAATTGCTTCTATGAAACTGTTTACTTAGTTGTTGAATTAAATTATAACATATCTACATCTCTCATTGTATTTGTTTTTGTCACATCCGCTTCTCTCATGCTTTATCTCTATAATCATCTGCTTATCATTCTCACATGTGCACATCATCGCTAATTTCTGTAAATTAAAATTTTGTTTTGTACCTCTCATAGTTTCTTTATAAAATAATTAGCAGGTGTTATATCTTTAGCTAATCTACTCTACGGATGAATGAAACTTTTAACAGTGGTATCACTTTTTATCACTGATCCCAAATTGGAGTTTTCCTTGCACTTAAACCATCTGCTATTAATTTCATCCCTTATATTTTAACACCTGCCTACATACAGACAGTTAATTTAAATAGCTTACTTGCAACATGTAGTGGTAACTAACCTTTTTGTTCTACGAATGTACATAATTTATTTAAATAGCATATAAATTGCTTCGTCACAACGATCCCTCGTAATTTGATTCACAATACCACAATTATTGTAAACAAAAATACTCTTGATACAAAAGTAAACGTGTCTTGTGGCTGGTATAAGTTTTACAATTAGAGGATAAGTCACACAATGATATTTATGATCATGAAATTTCTAACTTGCTTTGACATATTTATTTGAAACGACTTGTATTTGTAAGGAAAATTTGATTAATGATCATATTTCTTTTACAATTAATAAAAAGTGAAAGTTATGTAGAGCTTTTTAAATGTTTATCCATTTGCTTATGGCAACGTTTGTTTAGTACAATGACCGAGCGTGGGTTCAATTCACGTTTCGCTATTAGTATTTATTTACTAAATACTAAATACATCGTACTTTCCTATGTTTTTTAGCTATCAACAATTTATGTTTAGTTGTTACCTGCACCGCTGTAGATTATTATGGCCTACAGTCCTAATGAGTTTGTAAATTGAGCATCAAAAGTGTGTATGTGTGTGAAAATAACCTGCAATGATATTTAGGTTTAAATATAAGTACAGTAGACCACAATTAAGATGGAAAACATGACCATTTATAGTGTCCTCACATCTCGTCTCGCATACTTAACTACATACATTTTACCGACTTTCTAGGGAAGTGTCACAAAAGGTGTTGTAAAGTAAACAAATTGCTGTAAGTGTAAATACCTAGAAGGAAATAGACTAATTATAACTTAAATTATGTATATTATGTTAAATTGTAGCAGAAACTCAGAATCTATTAACATGCTAATATAGCTGGATTATTTTCAAGAGACATTTGCTTACACTCATTCTTTTGCTTTGCAAGAGAGATGGAGAGACAGGAACAGTGTGACGCACCTGTGTACTGAAAATAATACTATTATACATACCTAAGGCATGAAGAGAATAACAGACATTTCCCACTTAGCACTTAGCGATAATTAATACCATATGTGTGACCACCAAGTATGAATTACGTTTTCCATATTTAATCTTTATTTTGACACTCTGTTTTTTGAAAATGAAGTAGTTGAGAACTAATGGCCTCATATTGCTAGAGGAAATACTCACTTCAATATTTTACCTTAATTATAAAAACTGAAAATGTTTGTTTATTCTTGCTTTAAAGTTTTCCAAAATATTAATTTATCTCTACATTTATGTCTCGGTAACTCAGTTAATGTAATAAAAACATACCTAGTAACAAAAAAATCTAGATTAATGGTAACATAACCTAAATTTGTCCATGGCATTAATTTCAGTTGACTTTTTTTAATAAAGTGATCATTCCAACATTCACAGGTTCCAAGTAGTTGGACATTTCAATTAATGAAAACCAGGTCGATAAATTGTGCCTAATGTTTCATTTTTTGCTTCCTAGAAATTCATAATCATCTACAGGGTGTCCCGAAATTAGTGGGCAATATTTCTAGAACAGGTTGTACTTTTCAAAATATGACGAAAAGTTTGGTATAAACATTACTCAAAATATGCTTCCTAAGAAGGCTAGAGTCCTTCAAAAGAAGAGTTTTCTGTAATATCTTAAGGTCTAGTAAAAGATTGCAGTATTTTTTTTAGAGTTGGACGGCGAAAAAAGACCACACTCACGTAGCGCTTACGCCAATGCAAATTTAGTTTTTCCTTTGCTCTTGGCCTCGGCCGGCGTCTGCCCCATTCCTCATCACGGTATACTCGTGGTAGCTACGCCACTCTGTTCAAGTAGTAAATTTAGTAACATTACTTCTTCCTGTGAACTAAAAAGCATGTGTCTTTATTTTAGTAATTTGCATGCCAATCAGATTTCAGTTTTATGTTAGCTGCAATCGAGGACTAAAATACATTTTGTACACCCGTTTGTAGTGTTGTACAGCTTACAAATCTGTGATCGAATAAGCGTAAATGTCTTAATTTAATTTGCTTATGTCATAATCCGTTTTAGAAGACCTTACCATTGAAAATTTAAGAACAATTCTATCAGACAATAAACATTTTTTCTTATAAGTTAAATGTTTGTTCATCTAAGAATGATTATTCTTCAGTCATATAATATCTAAGCAACGAAAGAAACCAGATCCCCTAGCATATTGAATCTTTTGTTGCACGTTCTTGAATTAGTTTATCAAATTCAATTCAATGATACATAAAATGCAATTTTCTTTTTAACATTCGTAGATAATTCGATTAGTCATCAATTATGTTAAGTAGATAAACTAAAGTATAGTTCATTGGCTTCTTTTAAAAGCGTGTTTAAATAAACATTAATAAATTATTTGTAATTCCAGTCGATAAATTTGGAGTTTCTTCATTTATTTTGTAATTCAATTTTAGTCCGAATTGTGAGTTTTAATATTTTATACTTCAGAAACTCTTAATTTTCTCAAAACTCTCATAGATAAACATCTTCTTTTATTAATTGAAACATTTTCTTGTATGAGGTCATCACAGTGTTGTTTAGAAAAAACTCAAAATCTTTCTCCGACGAAATTGCAAACTGCGCATCTGAAGTCAAATCTCTAGGTAGTCTACAATAAACAATTGCATATCTATCATGGCAAACACTTGGCCTATTTTTTACTTAAAAATGTAGCATTATCGAATAAAAATATTTCTAGTATGGTTGGGGAAACAAAATAGCACTGTTGCATGACGGAAACTTCCGGTGTTGAGTGAGCCTTGACTATAGCATAGAAAAACGCATGCGCTACCGTTGCCAGGCGTTACATGTATTGTTGAAACATTTGAATAACTACGTCAAAGTTGCCACCTTGATTCTTACAGTTTTCACGTGAATTTCAGTGCTTTCAGTTCTGTGTTTTTTAGTTTTCTTTAGTTGTGGTTTTTTTGTGTTTTCCTTGGTTTATTATGTTTGGCAATCTTCGAGATTCCAGTGATTCCTACGAGGAATTTGTTATGCGATGTTCCATTGTAACAGTTTTAAAACAGTTTTTTATTAGATTCTTATTTAATTATGTAATATTTATTTTTTTAGTTACGGTTTAAGCAGCAGGTAAAATTTATATAATCAATCAAAGCCACCGCCACCTGGTAATTTGTTATTAAATAACTTATTGTTAGTTGATACAATATGGCTGCATCGATGTTTACCCAAGCGTAGCCGCCAAAATTTTAAAATTACATTGACAAGTGAATATAATATCCAAATTGAATTGTCACACCAATTCGTTGGAACTGATTAAATAAAAATTCAATAAGTTATAATTTATTTCGTTACCTACAGCAGTATTATAATTATTATCGCAAAATATTGTTATCGAACCGTGACTGATATGAATATTACCTCGTTAATTGTAAGTGCACCATACATTAAACTAATGAAATAAATTACATAATAGGTACATAAATATTATTCAGATCTAAATTTTAAAAATTCGAATGAAATATTAGGACTATAATAATTTGTTTCATGGTCAATGCATAATACTGTTAGGTTAGCTCTTTTAAAATGCATTAAGTCTAAATAGTACTTAACTACAGGTGTTTCAAAGTTGTATCTGGACGCAGGTATTTTTAAATAAATAAAATTTGTTGCAGCCAGTTTAGTCTTATGATTTTCTCATAAAATATTCAACTGTATAGGTATTATTAAATACAGAATTTGAAAAATTCAAAATAGAATTGTTGTGAATCACGATCAGTTTTTTTTGTATTCTGGACTTTTCTCTTTTCATTAAAAAAATGTCATCAAAAATTAACCTTTTTTATGCTTGTACACTTAGCAGACCATAAAAAGGTTATTTTTAGACCATCCGCGTTTCGGTTGTTGAAGTTGTTGAAATAAACGTACCATAATTTATCAAACAATATGCATAAATATACACATTATGTACTGGGTAATAAGTTTAAAACAAACAAAGAGATTTGTTGGAAGAGGAAACTTGAAAATTCATTAAATTTGTTTCAGGCAAGCCGCGATGCGCATCCGTAATTAAATCATTAAGTTAAATACGTGCAATTCTAATGAAATTGTCATCAGTAGGATTCTTTTTTTGGATGGTACCTTATAATAGTAATATTTTTTTGGGTTTGATATTTAGAAAATCGTACTAAAAATGTTAACCATTTAATAATTGTTAGGTTAATTTATGCAAATTAAGACAAAATTAAATGTAGAATATGAAATCATCCAACCGTTATAAATTAATACATACAGTAAATTTTGTAGTATTGGTGATCATTTTTCGTGAATTAAACCACTAAAAATGGAAACATAAGTATATCATATTTAAATATCATTTAAATTAAAATCAAATATAATAATTTTTGCGACAGTGGGTAGTTGAATCTTTTAAAAATAGCAACATTCCACTAATATTATAGTCAGTAATAATAATTGGGAGAAATTTGCCCTAAAATCAGTATTAATAAAATTTCCTGAGAAAAGAAAATCTGTTTAGTAAGAGGTTTGTAAGAAATTAGAAGGACATTTATTGATTTCAACAATTTTTTTTCAAAATTTACACAAATTATACTTTTTTGAATTTGCCTCTTTATTTAAGAGGTATCTTAACTTTAATACGTGTATTTGTTAGGTACATGCATATTTTTTGGTGCAGACTATTCCAAATTATTGAATATTTTATTTTGATATGAATTTGTTTACCTGAAATTGTCAAGAAAGTCAAACTTTCAAGGCTATTTTGGTTCAAGAAAATTGATCATTGCAAGACTAGTACTGTAATATTTTACATGATGGTCATTACAGTACTATATGTTTAAAAATAGTACTGTAATGACCGTCATGTAAAATATTACAGTAAGTACTAGTCTTGCAATGATCAATTTTTTTGAATCAAAATAGTCTTGAGAGTTTAACTTTCTTTCAGGTAAAATATTATGCATAATACGTCATGAAAATTATTATTCCAGGACTCAGGAAGGTTAATAATACTCGGCCTTACGGACTCGTACTCTCAATAATGCATCTCTTAGTCCTGTAATAGATAATTTTCATGACTTGATATATAAATAACTATTTTCTTATTTTTTTATTTACTAGGTCACATACTGAATGCTGAACAGTTAATCTTTTTTGATATATCGTCTTTATTAAATACAAAATCTTTCCAAAATAGAATGCAGTTTAAATACTGCCCAAGTTTTATTTATGACTAGACGATTTCAAACTTGTTATGTCCCGTTTTGGTAAATATTGCAGGATTTCAGAATATTGTGTCACAGCTGAAAAATATGGCTCGTATTTTTAAATTCAAAACTGTTTTTTGAAAACTACATTAAGAATGGATTATACAAAAATTGATATTTTTAAGAACTCTCGTTTTCGTCCTGAATGTGATGCTTGAATGAAGGTTTAAGAAGGAATATAAATTTAAAAAAGAAATGTATTGCAGTAAAGTCCGAAACGACGGAAAAATTGTTTTAGAAAATATTTAGAGCAAATGTTACTGAATACAACTTTAAGTTAGTTGTGGCTTCCCATAGTTTATATATAAGAAATTAAGTTATGTATACCTATTAATAATAATAAAAATATTTTGGTGTAAATATCCTAAGTAAAATTAATAGAAATCATTTCAAGACCAAATTTATCATGGAAAACTCATTTTTAGTCAATAATGTTTAGTGATTATCTTCTCTATGTACAAACTATTTCACCAAATGATTGGACTTTACCATTTATTTCACTTTAAAAAGTGGATATGTACACACATAAACCATCATTAGCTTCAAGGTACATGTAAAAGGCAAAACGATACATTTTTTGATAAAGGCGCCGAGTGCATTAAGCACCACTATACAATAAAAGCGGTCAATAGTTTGACAGAGGGTTCTACATTCCAATCAATACTATGCTTGACGATAATAACCTTTTACATTGATTTTTTTGCGCGAACATTAGTTTCTACCTACCTATTATATAGGTGAACTTTAAATATAGTTAACGTAAGGGTCATGACACAAGTTACATTGCGTGATTTACTGTGATTTTATTGTTCTAACGAGAATTTTTGGTTCATTATATATGTACTGTACATACAAGGCTATATGAGTTATGTACAGTAAATTCTATAACTATCTACGTGGAAGGAGGTAGTAAAGATATGCGCTAGTTGATATTGGGTATTTGGTATTCTTTTGGAATTCATTAAATTATATTACTTGTGCTTAAGTAATTATATTTAATAGTTTTGCCTTTACATACGACTAAAAACTGAAATTAATTTAAACAACGCTGTTTGTAGATGTAGTAAATATGTTTACTGAAGGCTTGTCTGAAGAGATGGAGGTGCTATCACAATTTTTTATATGCGGAAATATTCTTAATTATTTATTTAAAAAATTGTTTGGCAACCCCAATCGTTTAAAAGTTTTAAAAAGTTATACGTGAATATCAAAAAAGTGAAAAACTTCCTTACTCTTCAGAGCACTTGTGAAAATATTTAAATGTTATGTTGGACGTAATTTAATTTCATATTCTTAAGGCAGTTACAGATATGTCAAGTTTGCCAATTTCCAAATACCAATGTTTCTTATTTGGCAAATATTTCATATACTGTGTTTCTGAAATATTTGTCAAATAACAAACATTTGCTATTTGGAAATTGGTAAACGTCACATGTCTGTAGCCGTCTTTAAGTATTCAAAATGATCAACTTTCTCAGCTTGATTAAAAAAAATCTTGAAAATTTGTGTCGAAACGATAACATTATGTTTACGTATATTCCATAATTTTAAAGAAGTACTTTTTTAACTTATTCTATCATAACTATATTAAAATTTGTAAAATTTCAGAAAACTATTTTTCCTTAGTTAGAACAAGACATTAAAATATTTTGTTTAAAAATTGACTAATGATTACGTTTTAAATTATTAATTACTTATTTAAAAATTCAACCAGTTGTTTCAAGAACTATATTCTACTAAATAATGATGTTTTCAAAGCGAGCAGAAGAATTTTCTCATTTAAATATGTACCTAGTTAAAAGTTGCAGTAGATAATATCTAAAATAGTTATTTTTGTATTAAGGGTACAAAATGAGTGTTTTTTTTATGGCGCCTGAGAATGTAAATTTTAGTCGAGACCGTCAGGTCGAGACAAAAAATGCATTCAAGGCCTTAAGCCGTGAAAAAATAATATTTTTTCATTGTTCAAAATTGACAAGCTGTGCGCATACGTAGATAACTATGTAAAAATGTGACGTTTTTTTGAAGGCTGTAGAAAAATAGTATATTGTAATACAAGTGCGGAAAACGCATCATGACAATACGAGTGTGAAATTTGCAACGCGAGCGATAGCGAGTGCTGCAATCACACGAGTATTGTCATGGGCCATTTCCGCAAGCGTGTTACATACGATTTTTTCTACGAAAACGTGAAATTTGTAAAAAATAAAATTATTTGTAAATCTTTTTCTAATGAAAAAAAACATCAAGTGAGTTTGTTGTCATAGAACTGAAAGGTCCTAGCTGTTGACAGTTTATAAATTGTGTCCTGTCATCGAAATAATTTTGATTTTGAGATCAAATTACGTGAATATAAACATGGAGTTTCAAAACTAAAGCGAAAGCGATGAACTAATGTGCACTCCTCCGGTTGTTAGATATTAAATAAATGTTACAATTATAACTAAATGTAAGTACTTCTTTATGTTTTTGTTTGCGTGCGGAAAGTTTAAAAAATGTGTGCGGAAATTTTTTTCCGCACACATTTTCCGTACTAGTTTTTCAAAAGCTTACTTTCAAGTTCAATTATCTTGTCAGAAAAAACGTCATTCCGCATTTTCGTAGAAAAAATAATTTGGAATTACCTAGTAAAGGCAATTTTTTACTTTTAAATAAAAAATATTTTTTAAATATCCATCCTTTTAATGGTTTTCTAAATCTATATTTCAATTTGGGTTCATTTCTTTCTCAAATACAATTTTTCTGGTAAAAAATCACAGACAAATTGAGGGTTAGCCAGAAGATATGGATGCTTTTAAGTCAAAGGTACAACATCTTTGTTTTAAGTATACAATGAATTAAAGAAATTTATAGTTCCCTGAAGGAATGATGCTGATACTAGAGATCAAAATGAAAATATTTCCCATGTTTATTACAAAAAAATTGTTCCTTACTGTATTATTTAACCATTTTTTGACTCTATTCTCTATATTTTCAAATGTCAAATTTCTCATAAAATGTTCAAAAAGGATAGGTTCCTATTAAATCAGTTTGTAAGTTTTAGAAAAATGGATTACATTTTTGTCCAATTTGTTTTCTAATGATTTTATTTTGTTCACACACATGCTTATAGTTACTACAGTACTCTTTTTTCAAATAGCCTTTGAAATTATTTACAATCTCGCAATTTGGAAACCCTAATAATATATTTATCAATTGTATTAATTATAATTTGCTAACGAGATTTTCGACCAATATGCTTGTCACATAAGTACGAAATATATAAAGTTTGATTATATTTTATTTAAAGGAACGTCATCTCACTGTTACATGAGCATATTATATAAATCAATAATTTATATTCAATTTTGTGAAAACTAATCGTGCAGATTAAATTTCCTACCTAGATAAGCCCTTTGCCTGTATATTTATTTACCCATTTCCCTTACTAAAGTTACATAATAAAATTATCAATCAAAATATGATGGATTTAACCTGAAACTATGTATATAAAAAAATCTGCACATTTTTAAGTATATTTTTAACTTTTATATTAAAACACAAGAAATTTGTCCTCCTTTCAAAATTCTTTTAATCAATCTTCATAATGAACCACCTTCCTATGTTCCCCTCATAATTTCATTTCAGTAAATCAAATGAACGCATTAACTCCACAAATTCGATTTAGCAAACGTTTTAAAACTGGGTGCCATCTTTTGACTGTCACTGCAATATTACTATTAGGGGTAGGCGGTTAGTTCCTCAAATGTACTGTTTGGTTCTTTTGTGTATACAACAACGATATTGACTGACTGCTGCAGTCATATCGTGACTTAATGACGTCATATTTGATTGTTACTGTAGATTAACCTGGAACGTGCGTGCATCTAAACATTTCAAACTCAGGGCGGTCTTTAATCTATGACTTGCGCTCTTTTTGGCCACATAACTTATAGAGTTTAGTATATTTTTGCTGTAGTATCGCACTTGTCTTTGATTTATAAATTCCCAAAAATTCTGTTTTGGGAGGGGTTTGTTTACATATTTTGGTTTAGTGGGACAGTGATAGAGAAAACTGTTTTGGAGTTTCGTCAGGGATACCAATTAAATATTATGTTGTAGTTTTCATTTAAATAATGCATTTTCATTTGTATGGTGCGCTTGGGTAAATACTTTCCACTCATTTATTATTAATAATAATTACTGTTTGTGCGTTGTGGTTAGTTTTAATTTACTTGGTGTTAATATTAATTTAACATCTGTAAGTTTTCAATGCAAAAGTATTTTTTACGGAACTTGGCACTGGAAGAATTCACAGATTGTATTTGAATCGTGGTTCTTTTAATGCCATATTTCGTGGGAAGGTCGTCTGCCATAAGAAAAATCACTTTGAAGCATAATTTTGTATAATAATACCGTAGAAAATATGCATGTAGCTAAATTATTACGATTATTGTAATTACACTGTTTTGTGTACGTTGTTATTTCACCTTGGCATTGATTACACTTAAAAATTGCTTAGCCCTGAAAGAGAAATATTCAAAAATATATTTTAATATTTATATACCACATTTCTTTACTTATTTTATTACTTATCCTTAGAACTAATTCATTGACAAATGCTACTAAATAATAATAATAATGATTTAATATAAACTAGCAGGTAAAAGTACAGTTTAAGCTACCAGTTTCAAGTAATTAACTACCTTAAGTAGCTGTTTATTAAATAATTATTACAGCGCTCCCTAATATAGCAATTTTATCTATTATTACTGTAATGTAATTGTCGACTTATCTTTGCCTTTATTCAACCAAAATATGCATGAGTAGAATTTTCTTATTTACACCCCATACACTTAGAAAAACCTTATGAATAGCTATAGCCCTTGCGTGACTTACCACCGTTTCTATTAGCAACAAAATTCACCCATGCACCTTAAAAAAATCGTTAGCTTTATTTGCCTCCCCCCATCATCGTACATAAAACATTTTCTGCACGTTTTACTTTGAATACGGCATAATCTAAAAAACATATCTGTCTTAGATGCTATCAGATCTACACAGATGATATTAGATATAAGCCATCATTTACATGTTAATATTTTTTATGTACATTTATAACGGTATCACAATTGTCATTTAGATATTCATCTTATATGTTGGAAGAACTGTCTTCTAGATCACAATATAAATCGCTTTGGAAATGGTAAACTTTAAACAAAACATAAATCATTTGAGGAAGTTAGTCGGTTTTATATGTGTGGTGTAATCTTTCATTCGCATCAGCAATCCGCGGATAGTGAAGGGAATTGATGTCTTTTGAATAACATTTGCAGCATAAAGTAAATAGTTTTGGATGTTGAAATGTCTAATCGAGTTTACGTATAACTTTGACATGATCATTCGCTGAAAAAAGAAATTTTATACTAACATACAAAGAGTTAGATAAATGGAAAATGACGATAATTAGGTATATTTAATATTATTTATACCCCACTGTTTAATTTATATGTTCTATGTTCTGTTATTAAATGCTATAGTAATATTTCTCAGTCACAAATCACGTTATTTGTACAAATTTATTCTTGTTAAGGATCAGGATTGAAAGGTTAAGGTTGTTTCGAGACGCCCTTTTAAGTACGAAAATACAGTGGGCCCAGTGGTAAGTCGCCGATGCTCTGCACAGAAAATGACAAAAGCGGGAAACTGTTTTACCACTCTAGTACAATCGGAGGAAGCAATTTCCGTAAAACGCGAAGCGCAGAGTGAGTTTAAATGAAAATGCCACTGAACTGATATTAAATAGTATTAAGTAATGGGTTTGTTTATGATTAAAAACTAGGAATGTAGGTAAATATGTACGTAAAAATACCTATATGCAAAAATTTTATTAAAAATGGCCAAAAAAAAATTTCTCTCCAGATTGTACCAATGTTTTGAGGCGAAATATGCATGTTCTACATAGTGGCGAAGGTGGGGAAAAAGGATGCGCACACAATGGGATCGGCGACTTACCACTGGGCCCACTGTACAATTTAGAATTGTAGATATATTTTGAGTTTAGTACCTTTCAGGAACATAACTTGTCTTCGAAGCACTTAATTTGAATGGGAACGGTTCAATAAAAATTTAAGAAACTCACATCTAAGAATTATATATAAAAAATCTTCACAATATAAAAATGAAGAAAATAGTAGGAACTTATTTATTTAGTTTGATTATTGCACTTTTCAGCACAATCGACTTCATTATATATAAAAAAAAATTGAAAACCGAATATAATAGAAAGTTAATAAACAATATAAACTGCATATTTGATGGACATACTATACTACTTCAGTTTTTACTAAAAACTCTTTCCTTTTTATACGTACCTGTATGAGTTGACTACATACCTATTTCATTATATCATACAGCTTTTTCAAAATCATATTTTTCTGAAAATTATCTTTTCCCGTTGACATGTCACGAACAAAAGTGAAACAAACATGACATTAATGATTTGTTTATGTCTGCCCACTGAAGCATCCTCATTTCACTCGTTACACTCTGTCACAAAGAACATAGCATGTGCCTCACTTCTATTCACAACACAAATCTAAAAGAAAAATGTTAAATAATATTCCTAATATTTTATAGGATTCGAAAGTACAAATTTTATTATAATTTGTTATTTAACAAGATAAGCCGTAGAAATTACTCAATCTGATAGTTTTATAATCAGGCAAATTAATAAATATATTATAAAGCCAAAATAATAACAAATTCGTCATATTTACTTTTCAGGTTAAATTTACCATTAAATTAAATATTTGGATGTTATATTTGCAAATTATCCAGAGACGGGATTAAATATTTTACAAACTGTAAATAATAGTATATTATATACCAAGGGATTGAGGTGCATCATTTAATCCCTGAGGGTGAATTAAATTTCATGAGCGAGCAAAGCGAGCGAGGGAAATAATTCACCCGAAGGATTAAATGATACCTCAATCCCGTGGTGTATACGCTATTTTTTTAACTTCCGAAGCATATATTTGCATGTAAAATCATTCTAAATTTATGCTTGTCAAAGTGACAAACGTCGACAACAGCAATAAAATACTGTCCAAAATGACAAAAAATACTCGTGTAACGTAGCAATGTAAATTTAATCCCTTGGGATTAAATAGGTCACTTCAGTCCCTGTAAAGAGGGATTAAATTAGCACATTTAATCCCGGAAGTGCAAAAAAAATATTAAAGGTTCTTTAATATTACAAAATTACACAAGGAAACATTTTTCATATTTTGCGTTTCACAAATTATCCCAAAATATTAAGTTAAAATGGATCACATGCAGCAACTTTGAAGTCTAATAACTCGGAAGCAAAGCCCGATCCGCAATAATTTTATTTCACATTTTTTAACCAGAATATCACACCGTACACGATCCTTAACTTTTCGCCTCGAGTTATGAAACACCCTGTATATCTATGTTTAATTATTGACAATTATGCTAATGTGTAAGTTGGGTTAAAATTTCCTGAAATTTATAGAATAAGTGCATCAAGTATGCCACTTTATGGTTTTACTACCATTGGTGGTTTCCAAGAGGATGTGTCAATATAATGTAATGTTTGTGGAAACTTTACAGAAAATCAGGGAAAACGGACTCGTGTCCAGCATTTCTTCGATAAACGAGTCGCGAATAATTTTGTCTTAGAGACAAGAAAATATACTAACCAGATGATGTCATTTGTTCACGATTATTTTCACTTTCTTCAGAAGTAATAAGATAGTAATCGTGATTTTTTTCGATTTCAGATTTACACGTTTGGAAGTTCCCCGAATTTAATATTTCTGCAATGATATCTCTGAGTATCCACGATAACTCAAAAAGTATACGTATCTAAATTGATCCAAATTTCATAATGATAGTTTGAACAAAATTGTTACTAACACATTGGATTTGGTTCTTCTAATATCAAGACATATTATAGTTTTTTAGGAATATCTTCCAAAGATCAGAACTAGATCCGCATCGTATAAGAAAGTCATGTGCTGTACATCAGATATTCTTAAATGAAAAGAAAAATAAAACAAGTGGTAACCATTTTGACTATATCATAATAGACCAATTTCAGAATCTCCATCTTACTTAAAGTTTTCAAACATTATTATAATTATATAAAATAATAATTAAATGCCTCACTTTTCATGCATTATTAACTTTCCAGTCCGATATTTCGCTAAATTAAACTTACAAAAGCTCTGTGTAGTCATAAAGTAAAGTATAGATATATCACTGGTACCTATCAATTATCTCATATTTCCTCATATTTTCAAAAATGTATAATTTTAGTTATGTAAGATAGTAACGGGTGTATATTCTATTATTGAAACCGCAAATCCAGCACTATTATTTTTGTAATAAAACATGCAATATTTGAATTTGAGAAAGTGGACACTTAAGTAAATAAAAATAGAATCAACTACACCTATATAATTAAAGTGCCAGATAATTAAGTTTTTGCTATAAAAATCGTCAGTGAACAAGTTAGAAACTTTCCAGTTTCTTACAAAATATTCAATTTACGCCAAAATTTTCTTCACTTGTAATTACTCTTGCTTAATTTAAATTATGTTATGTAATATTTTTTCTCCTAAAACTGTAATTATTTTCAGTAATTAACCGTATAAAGAAAACAGTGTTAGATAAACATGAAAGAAGTTGTTTTATTAAAATATTTGTTATCTAACAATATGGAGTGCTTAAAATAATGACTACAAGGAAAACATTATACATAAAATCACGAAATAAAGTAATTTCAAATCGATTTAAAATATTCTAGTTGTTGTTAAGGAAAACTATAATAAAAGTGTCATTAGGTATAATATATATTTCACGCACTGTAAACTCTGCACAATTATTTACTGAGAATAGGACGATCAATATGTTTATTACATATTTCTATTGTTAACTTAACTGTATAAAATTGTACGTTTTTTGTGTATTAGAACAAATAATAAAGGTTTATAAATCACATGTCAGTTTCTCTTTTCTTTCTTTTACCTTAAACAGATTGATTGATTGATAGTTATTAATGTGTTTTATTGATTATGCAAAGTTCTCCAACTGTAGCTATTGTGTATGAACGTTGAATTGAAATCTATTCGAAATTTATGTATGCAGTGAATCTTTTTCAAGTATTGTAACTTGAAAACTAGCAAGGGTAATTAAATTATAATTAAATTTGTCTAGAACAGTTAGTTATTCCAGGACTTCCGCATTTTTATGTGGGTAATTACTATCTAAATCTAATGTACGTAGGCACGATTTAGAACTTTCATGAGCTTTATCACATTAAAATATACAGGGGTTGTTAAATTAATAATATTCTTAAAACAATCTTGGGATACATAATTAAGTATCTCGTAATTACGAGACCTTATAATACAGTTAAGCGAGGGCACTAATGTGAGTACCCCTAACATACATAATATTAACATAAATAAACTATTGAAATCATTCCTAGGAGAAGGATCGTGATTTTATTCCAAATTAATTTGTGAGAACTTTTATAATATTACAGTATTATATGATCGATACTTGCTTAGTATTTTAAATGAATATACAGGCTGGGTGAAATTCCGTTGCCAGCATGGGGATCTCGCTTATTATAAAGATAGACCATAGGTTTAAATTTGGCAAAGTTGCCAAATTTGGTGCTCAAAAATAATCCGAAAACAATTTTGGATTATTTTGAATGGTATAATAGAAAACTGAAAAAAACTGAAAATTACGATTTTAGATTTTTGCCTATAACTTTGCTATTTCTGAACTTTTTTTAAATCTGTAAAAACATTCTCAAAGCAACTTTTTATGCTCTATCGATCAGTAATCATCGTTTCTTTAAACATTGATTTGTTTTTGTTTTTTTAACACCAACTTCATTTTTTCTTATGGGCGCGTTTTCTACTTTTCACACCATCGGATAGTACATTTTTTTCCAAATTCATCGCTGTGCTACACATAGTATTCAGATTCAATTTTAATTGTTAAAATAAAAAAAATGTGTTCAACACACCAATTATCAGAAATCGAGTAGCTCAATCTCGTTTATTTTGTGTGGTTACCATGGTAACAAATTCAAAATTGAAGAACCTTGACTAGTGTTTTCAGTGCCAAATTACAATTCTTGTAAAATTATAATTTGGGATTTAATTTAATTAAGTTTCTTCAATTTTGAATTTGTTTACAAGTTACCATGGTAACCACACAAAATAGACGAGATTGAGCTACTCGATTTCTTATAATTGCGTTGTTGAATACATTTCCTTAATTTTAACAATTAAAATTAAATCTGAATACCATGTGTAGCACATCGCTGAATTTGAAAAAAAAAGTACTATCCGATGGTGTGAAAAGTAGAAAGCGCGCCCATAAGAAAAACTAAAGTTGGTGTTAAAAAAACAAAAACGAATCGATGTTTAAAGAAACGATGATCACTGATCGATAGAGTACAAAAAGTTGCTTTGAGAATGTTTTTACAGATTTAAAAAAAGTTCAGAAATAACGAAGTTATGGGCAAAATTCTAAAACCGTAATTTTCAGTTTTTTTCAGTTTTCTAACATACTGTTCAAAATAATTCAAAATTGTTTTCGGATTATTTTTAAGCACCAAATTTGGCAACTTTGTCAAATTTAAACCTATGCTCTACCTATTATAATAAGCGAGATCCCCATGCTGGCAACGGAATTTCACCCACCCTGTATAATTAATATTAATAACATCTAGACGAAATCGAATAAAATATTTATTTTTTTATTTTATTGTCTTTTCAGTGCATCATGGTGCATACTTAACAATTACAATTCATACAAATTCAATAATGAATTGCATGTTTTACTTAAAAACAAATTACAACGTACAGTGGGCCCAGTCGTAAGTCGCCGATGCTATGCACAGAAAATGACAGAAGCAGGAAACTGTTTTACCACTCTAGTTCAATCGGAGGAAGCAATTTCCGTAAAACGCGAAGCGCAGAGTGAGTTTAAATGAAAATGCCACTGAACTGATATTAAATAGTATTAAGTAATCGGTTTGTTTATGATTAAAAACCAGGAATGTAGGTAAATATGTACGTAAAAATACCTATATGCAAAAATTTTATTAAAAAATTCCCAAAAAAATTTCTCTCCAGATTGTACCAATGTTTTTAGGGCAAAATACGCATGTTTTACATAGTGGCGAAGGTGTAAAAAAAGGACGCGCACACAATGGGATCTGCGACTTACCACTGGGCCCACTGTATAATTAGCGAAGTTCATCTTATTCTGTTCTCAGGCTTAATCTAATTTATCTATTTTTCCAGAAATTAAAAAGTAACCAAAAGTTTCGATACTTAGTATTCAAAATGCAGACTATTTTCAAAATGACCATCAAAATGTGTGTTTTTTTTTAAAAATTAGTTGCTTTCCCGCCATAAGCGTATATAATTTGACACTCTAGAGTCTAGAATATAGTAGTAAACTAAAATTTAAATTTTCAACCTGAACTTCAACACCGAATAGGTATCTTTGCAAAGGTACACTTTCGTATAGGTTGCCAGTAAATGCTCTTAAAATTAAGGCTACGGCTACAGTGCAAGCTTAGTCGCGCGAAGAAAAAGTGGTTTCTGGTGTTCCTTGGTTCGCGCGTTTCAAAGCGATTTTATCACATCGGACGCAAGTACAAGTGTACAAATTTTATTCACAACATGGTTAGTGAAGAAGAATTTTACCTCGCTGAAAATTCCGTATTACAATTTTTGGATTTCAAAATCGAAAGAGGCGGTTCTGATGGGTTAATGAAATATACCAAAACCGTCATTTAAATGAATTTAATCAATTATTCGAAGATTTAAAAAGGCGACCGGAAAATTTCTTTGAATATTATAGAATGACTTACGACACGTACTGTTATACAGTGTGATTTAAATTCGATCCTCACCATTACGATCTCGTAAACCGTAAGAGATACTGGGTCGGTTAAATAGGACAAAATTTGAGGGATTCGAAGTGTAAAATGAATCTGTCATCAAAACAGTGATATCTCTTTTCTTTCCTGAATTATCCTGAAAAAACTGAAAAGGTCGATTTTTTATTTTTCTGTCTAGTTCAGTTATTTCATAACCGATTTTAATTTAGTAAAAAGATTATTAGGGCAACTTTTTATGGTCTGCACGATTAGATGCAAATTTTTTTTCGACGTTTCGTTTTTGTGAAATCATCATCAGGTCTATTTTTTCTTATGGGCGACATATTTTGATTTTGATGTCATATTTTAGCATATTTTTTACTGTGGAACTAGAATCGTGACGTCAGCAGCCTTTTGGGCCGATTCGAGCGTTTCCGGAGAATGCGTGGAAATATCAAATTTTACGATACTTTTTTATTTTATTTATTTACTCGGAAAGTACGGACCAAAAAATGTGTTCAAAAATATTGATAGTGATAATTTGGTATCAGCTTTTCAAAAAAGTTATTTTGAAAATCATGCAAAGTCCCTATTAAAAATGTCAGTTTACAAAATCTAAAGTTATATTATGGTGAAGTACTGTTATGTTGAGATTGTTAAGATTGTCAAAAGTTGACAGTAAGATGTGCGCGCCAATGCCCTTGCGGTAATTTGCGTCAATAGTACCAATCCCACTAGTTATTTTTTCAATACCAATAGATTCAGTCATTCTTGATCACGCTTGATTACCTACATCAAAAGAAACTAGAAAAGTGCTACCAAAACTAACATTTTTTAATAGTACTAGAAATAGTGTTGAAAATTACGAGTCAAGCTTATACATATAAATTAAACTATTAAACGTTATAGTATTTAAATATGTTTTGTTCCAAATTACAATTCAGTAATATACAAAGTGTTTCCATTTTCTAGTGGACACAAATTTTTATAAGTAGATAAGTCAATTGGATCAAAAACTCCTTACTCTAAATGTTTTCCCTTGCTGAGATGTAGAGTGTTGAAAATTACTTTTCCAATTCAATTTTTGGATATATCTATGAAACGATTCAGAAATTGGGTGGGTTAATCAGGTCACATTTTAAATCAATAATAATTAAGCTCTACTTGCTAGTTTGAAGTTAAGCCAATCGGACAATCAAATCGTTATATTATGATAAGGTCTACTTAGTAGTAACTATAGAAGTTAACTATCGATTAAAAAACTGGCCATGAGTATATTTAGTTAAACTGTAACTTATGGTATTATGTATAACAAAAAGCGCTCCTGATTTTTTTTCTGTTTTGTTATCATCATAATATTTGACTTAAAGAATAATATATAGAAATTAAATCTTTTTTAACATAGGTACTCATTTATTATTGGTATTTATTGTAGGTTTCTTAAAACTATTAATTTTCTATGGGAATAATTGTTATCTTAACAAACTTTTATAATTAAATTCACTATAATGTTATAATATAAATGTTTTCATTTATTTATTTTTATGTATTTTTCAATCTTCCACATGGCGTCACTTAATTAACTTAATGGTATTTAGCAGTTATTTTACAAATCTAAATTTCTGAAAAATGAAATAAAAATTCAAATTAACTGTATCATTTAGTTTAGTTTATCAGTTTATAACTTTTTGTTAATTTATTAAATTATACTGAAAAATTCCCTCATTTTACAGTTGGATATAAATGCTAATTTCACAATTTATTATTGTAAATGATTATTAACTCTACTTTATTCCTAAAATGAGTCAGACAGCTAGCTTATTAACTCGATTGATATGCATAGTCTACAAGAAAATTAGAAACGAAAGCCAGTAAGTAGTTATGGTAAAAATAATTTTAAAATACTTCCGATTTTACCGGAAATCTCATTTAGGTTTATTTTATAAATACCATGGCATGATTTTTATTACTTCATTACTTTCAGAAAAAAATCAAAATCAGGTGTTAAATGTTTTAATTAACTCAGAATAACATTCCTAATTTCACTTTTTGACATATATTGCAGCTTTACTTTAAGTTAATTATCACAAACTTAACTACTTGAATTATCTTATGTACTTTTAAAATAACAACGTAAGAAAATAAATTAAACATGGCAGAGTAATTATAAATTAATTACAAGGATTGTCCAAGGTAATTTACTTAAAAAGCGCATTATCATCCGTACTTCCTTCGGTTAACAATTTTTCATGTGTATAACACAAACACAACAAACAGGACAAGTATGTGCCCATGGACAGCTAAACGATTTTCCTCCAGAGTAAATAATAAAGTTCACACTCGCACAGACATATGTATGACTATCGTGACATTGGCAATGGACAATAAAACTCGAGAACAATAACAAGAGACAAGAGACATGCATATAGCTATAGGATAAGCGGGTGTTACCTTTTGTAGTGTTAAATTAATATTACAAAGAGCACAATGTCAAATGTGTGGTGAAAATTGCCTGAAAGCCTGCTGTTTATCGAGGTTAATTTCACAAACTTTCTTTCAATGTCAACCGGCTCTATGGAGTAAATTATTAGTTAGATTGCATATAGAATCAATAAAAATTAATTGACAGTAGGTAGATGTATTGAAAGACAATTGTTTGTTGGACAAAGGACAGTGAATACTGAGTTATCTCATATTCAAAGTCATTAGTTAAATTGATATATAGCTATTGTTTGAATGTAGGTAGGTAATTAGTTGAAAAAATAATGCTGTATTGTGGATTATCGTGATCAAATTTCTATGAAACTCCAAGGGTATAGAAGATGGAAGCTTTTCACACTTTGGCCAAGTGGACAAAGGTCTTCATCTATTGAAGAATTTCTTTTTTATTGCTTTGGCATGTGATATTTCGTTATGTAATGTCCTGAAATGTTTCTAAAGTTTCCCAACGAGAAAGTAATAAAATATAGAAGTTTATGATCCGAAACAAACGATTTGAATATTTTATAATAATTTTAATAAAAATTATAATTAATGTTTAAATTCTTCTCAATAAAACAAAAGGTAACAATAATTATTAATTCCATCATTTTGTTCAAAGTACAGTGTAGTAGACTCCCATAAAATGCATACAGTCCATAAAGCATTGCTCTTAAATGAATCAATATTAAAATTGTAATTTATGATCATTAAACAATAATATAAGAGCTAGATAAGTGCTTTATTAGTTTAATCTGAATACAAGAGCCATTGTATAATTATAGTAATCATTGTAATTATCATGAGATTTATACTGAGTTTAGATGAAATACTTTGAGTAATTTAATTTAATCGTTATGACTTTATAAAAGGAAACTGTTTAAATTATTATTGATTCAGGCACAAAATGGTACAAAAGTAATAGAATATAAACATTGGAATGATTTAAAAATGCACAATATTGATAATCAATTGATATCTTTAACTTCCGTATTCCTGGATGGATGTTTTTCAGAAATGCTGAATACGGAACCAATGCAAGAGATGCAAGGTTTACTTTTTCTTCGATGCCTACATAGTTTCTTAAGTTAAGGTTGAACGGTTGCTGATAATGTGATTCCTCCAAAACTTCAGTTACTGTGTCGCTTTGGTTAGTAAGGCGTTGTTATAACGCAACCACCTAATTGTATAAGGGGAGAAGACCGAGGGGTAACAGATAGACCACAAATGGCACTTCCTGCCAACTCCAAGAGGCATTCCTACTTACACTTTCCAATTTACTATACCAGTATACCACATCTTCTGATGAAGTCCTGGATGTTGGACCACCCGCGGGAAGTAAACTCTCTCCTGTGAAGTGCACTGGCACCGACATCATACCTAAGCCTCCTCAATACCTCACATTCTAGCAGGTAGTGAAAGGATTTCTGTTCTTCCTCCACACAACCCGGACAGACGGAGTCCTCTACCCAGATTTAAGTGCCCCTTGAGTCAGCAGGGGCTTGTCACAATTTACACCAGACAGTTCCCCGATGTTTTTCAAAAAGTGAGAAGAAATTTGGGTTTATAACGAAAATAAATAAAATAAGACTTGAGACATCTTCGTGACACCATATTTAGAAGATTGTTGCAAAATATGTCATGATTGTTATACTTTTTAGATAAGTATAGATAGATGATTCTAATAATTTTTACTTGCTCTTGGAATGAATTGCTGATTCAAATATTTGTTAAAAAGTAAACAGTCATCTCTGGTTTTATTCTTCTGTTTTTATTTATAGTTTCCTAATAAATCCATAAACAGGCCATATTTTTAATCCAACAATATACTATTCCTGTTAAAATCTACTCTACTACTTTAATTTTAGTTTCATTTTTAGTATAGAAATATGATTACGTATTTTTCTAGGATTTTTTCTTATTATTTATACATTTGAGAACTGTTAAAAAGTAAGTATATATCATAGAATATTAGAGGAGGACGAGAAGAAGTTATCAAAGAACTAAAAAATAGACTCGTAATGTGCGGGAATAATTCAAGTAAAAGTCGACTTTAGTTTAAATGGTATTTAGAAATTAATCGTTTTTATTTTTGGTAAATACATATAACATATCACAGTCTAAACCTCATTTAACTAAAGTCGACTTTTATTTTTATTATGAAACTGACAATTAGAGAACTACAAAAAATAAAGACTTGATAATATTACCAGAACCATAATGTTAAGAGAGGACTTACGTCAATTTCTGTATTATAAAATTGTTTTTTGTACACAGTCCCTAAAATAGCTATTTTACGGACTCATTTCAGTCCGTAAAATGGCTCTTTTCGGGACTATTTTTGTTTTACGGACTATTTTTATTTTTTGTGCCTCAGGCTGGCATTGGTCATTTTGCATTCGTATAAATCGGCTAGAAATACATGTTTTGCCGGGCTAGACCGGCAAAAACTAGGAATTTTTAGTTTATCTATTGGCATCATTGAAATCAGAAAGAAAATTTGTATTTTCCATAGAAACGGATTATTATTTCTGTTATTCGGCTACTACTGTCAGTGTCAATTTTAAGTATCGCGTGTTACCAATATAAAAAAAATCCCTAATACCAAATATTTAAACAAATATTTTGTAAATTTTATTTATTTAAATAAACTTCGGCACAAAAAATAGTGTGTATTACACGCCTAGAAACTGTTTTGCGAGTACTCGTAGTTGCGGGCCTCGGCCTACGGCCTCTGCTCGCAAACCCTACTCGCACTCGCAAAACTCTAGTTTCAAGGCTAGCAATACAAATAACTATTACGGACAAATTTCAGTCTGGTTACTATGATAACATGTTATTTAAAATCCGAAGTTCACTATTTTTGAGAAATATTTGCTGTAATGACATTGACAAAAATTGTATTATATATGATATGTCAATTACATATCATACATAATTAAAAGTTTGAATGTGTTTTAGGTGTTTTAGGGACCTTTAACAAAAAAAAATTTTTTATAACACGTACTTAAATCAGCGATTTGTCCCAAAAAACTTGATTTTAGGTACTTGTTACAAAAATAATAATTATTAATTTAAACATGGAGTAGTTTTTAAAATAATTTATAATTTTTTAGTACATTGAACATTTTATGATTGTCTTATGAATAATGATGTAGAATTTGCAGCAATTTAATGGCCCGGTTTTTCCATCGCAAGATAACTCTTACTAACAGTGGATATCCATAGAAATGATTGTTGTTGATAATTGTTTCTATGGATATCAACTGTTAGAGTTAACTTGCGATGGAAAAACCAGGCCTTCACAATACATCATTTTAATTTATAGAAAACTTATACTGGGATTAATCCATATTTTACCTTTATTTAGGTCCAGTAGTATAACCGATAGTTATCTCTAACTACTTATTAATGTTTAGTTACTAAAATCTAAGTAAATTAACTAATAAGTAAGAATAACTATCGGTTGTAGGTACAACTTGCTCTTAGCTTAATTAAATATGTCAAAATAACAACCATAATACAGCAACCCAAGAAAACAATTTTGTTTGTATATTAAATTTCTAATGTTCTTCCACTTCATTACATTCGATTCCTCATTTCAATTAGGACAATGGATGTATGCCAAATTCAAATTCATTGTTAATGTATCACGAAATTCCCAAACTAATTTCTCAACATCATCAAATAGGTGCTTCCTACCAGCAAATTATACATTCGAT
This sequence comes from Pediacus dermestoides, assembly GCA_963942485.1. Classification (NCBI taxonomy): domain Eukaryota; kingdom Metazoa; phylum Arthropoda; class Insecta; order Coleoptera; family Cucujidae; genus Pediacus; species Pediacus dermestoides. Next base: position 29,027,298 of record OZ012625.1, on the reverse strand, counting down.
ACGCCAATAACAATAATGTAGGTAATACTTCAACTTAATACAGTCCATTTTGTAATTTTACATTGGTAATAAGTATTTGCAAATGTGAGTAAACCCTCCTGTTCAAATCTAGCTATACTCCAGTCCAGTTTTCAAATATTCATAACCATGGGTATGACTTTTCGTAACAATAGTATTTAGAATGCCACTGAGTTCGCCTGAAAATTATACAGTACAATAAATACGAGTAGTTCCGTTGTCACGTTCAGAAGAAAACTTTTACGAGTATGCATTTGATTGTTTTCGTTGGTATTAATAATACATAGCTTTACCATAATAACCAAGAATTTGCATATCATAAATCTAAACAAACTTTTACTCTCTACACTTTCATTTTGCTATTTTCGTCTATGCACAGGAGTGGGAGGTTTCTTGATTTTTATCTTGTCAAAATTTCTGTCGTACATGGGTAAGAACAAATAATATAAGAAAACTTTCTTCGCGTAATTACATACTGTGCGTACTAAATAAATGTATAAAATACCATATAAACAGGTATCACATAAAAATTCTGAATTCACTTTCATACATAATGGACACCATAAAACATAATTTCCATAAACGATTATAATCTTGGTGTCTGCATGATGATGCTAATATGCACATATTCATTGACTGCGGTATACTATTGTAATTGTAAAAATTTCTATAAATAGTTTCTATAAATAACGAAGTTATTAAAGAACACCGCCGTTTGTTAGAGCGAAAGACGTCCTTGCCTGCAACTGGTAAATGTGTGACCTCTCCCAATAATGTAAATGATGGTGAAAAATGGAGTGTTACATACAGCAGCACCAATTGTCCACGCCCTACACTTGTTGTTCACTGTGGTACTCAATTGTAATTAATTGGAACACTAGTTTACATATGTTCTTACTATACAAATCAAATTTGATTGTTAAATGAAGAGAAATTAGAGTGAGAGTTAGTTTTTTTTTTCCTTAGGTAACCTTTCAACCTTGGAACTTTCAACAATTTCAGGGAATGATTGAATCAGTATTGTTCGTGAAGTTTCTTGTTAATATGTACTTGGTTAAAGAACTGCAAATATCATATTTAGAATAATAATTTAACAAATATCTATAAAAACAATGTTTTTATATATCAGTTATTATATTTAACATATTTAGATTTTACGATTGTAGTAAGTAAGAAAAGAACTCATCTTAAATTTTCAAGGTTTAAAAATTAAACTTAGTAAAATCAACCACATATGATTTTCCTGGAACTTTTATTGTCTAATTTCAATAGAAATGTACTGAACAAATGCTCTTCAATTTGATGGTCACATGAAAATATAATTGCGAAATGTAAGTCAATCGTGGTACTACAAAAAGTATAAAAGACTTCCTTGGAAAGTGTTATTCTACTACGATATTCAGTTTCTAGAAAAAAATTGTATTTTATATTCTTGACTATGTAGATTATAGGTACCTACTAATAAGACTTCAATCAAAACATTTAATTAATCTAGAGAGAACAATTATTTTACCTACTTAAACTTTACGTATCATCATCATCCTTTGTCAATTTACTCAAGAGTGAACTTTCTTTGTATTCGACCCCTTTCTCTCAAGGTTTTTATTCCGTGGCCACTCGGTCCTTCTAATTCCCTGTTGTTTAGTTTAATATTTTTTTATCTGCGGATTAAATTAAAAGAATGATCTGATTCTTCATCTTTTCTAATGATCCACTTGGGGTGTCTACTGATTTCATCATTATAAACATATCAGCTCCTTTCATTACATACTGCTTATTAGATACCTTTTGCCTTTTTGTTTAAGAACCTTAGGTTAAATTATACAAGGTATCTACATATAATTTTTATCAATTGAACCATCAACAATACTAGACGTGTCTTAACTATTACAGCAGCTGCATTTAAGTTTTTATGAGTTACCAAACAAATTCAGTTATGGTTAAAAAACTTCTATCATAAAAGACCAATAAAGCCAGATTGAAAGGTGTACCTATATTTTATATTGACTAGATTATAAAAATTAAGGGATTTTAACTTTGTACTGCAATCAAAAAGTCCCAATTTATAGTTTTATTATTATTTTAGCTAAGAACAAAACGAGATTATAAAGTCTTGAGCTATCCTGTCTAAAAACGTATCGCTAGGTTTTCTTAAGGATGATGTATAACATAATTTTATGAGTTTCATCAATCGGTTCGCTAACTTACGCTTTAGGTATTTTTAGTATCTGATTTTTTAGATCCAATAGACTGTGAGTAAGAATAACTAGGTAAAAAAGTAACGATTCAAACAATTTTGTTGCAAAAAAGTTAAATCGTATGACATTTTTTAAATTTTGTAGTATAATTTTAAATAGCTAATCCCAATATATCCTATAAAGCAAGGTATTCGAAAACTTTAGAATGCTGGGAAAAACCCTACGAGACAGGATTCGAAACATCGAAATTAGACAAAGAAGTTACTTTACAAACAAACGTGTCAGAATGTCCAACGAAAGATGAACAAGAAATATTCATGAACCTGGCCAAGAAGTATTTAGAAGCAGAGGACGCCTCTGATCCGATGGACAGATGACGTAAAACGTGTGATAACAAACTGGATAAAAGAAGCACAATAACGTTCCAGATGGTTATGTTAACGGAGACCTGTGTTTATAAACGGATAAGAGAGAATCTTTGATGATGATGAATTTATTGCTAAATTTTCTGTTTTTCTTGGTTAATTAACATTTTTAAAACTAATAAAATTACAAAGTCACGAAGACAGGAACTTCTGATGTAAAAAATTATTTCATAGTACCTTCTATCTATAAAATGGGAAGCTTCACCATGAAGATGAAGCTTTCAGATTTTTCTTCAGCAGATTATAGCGACAATTAGCGCGGGAACAGGCGTTCAGAGTGGTGGAGAAAATGTTTTATTAACAAATCTCGGGAGTTGGGTAAAACTGTCGATAAAAAATATTCAGAGCCAATTGCCATTGTATTATTATAATAAACAATCATGAAAAGTCATCTTCCGAAATTTCATTTGACTCTGAACCCCTGTTCCTGCGCAATTGACGCTATAATCTACTGAAGACAAGTCTGCCAACTTCATAACTTCACTGCTGTATATTTCAATATTAGAAAATGTTTGTAATCTCCTTTAGGATACGATATTTTTACTATACAGGATGTTTCCTAAGTACACTCCGTAACTTTAGGGCGCAATTCCTTTAGATGTTTAAAAAAAGATTCCGAGATACAGGCAGTTGAAAATTTAATTTTAATTTTTATTATTTCAAATAATTTTTTAACGGTCAATGCTGGGTATTAAAATTTTGCAATTAATTTACGTTAGTAAAGAGCTCCATTTTTAGTGTAAAGTCAATTTTTATCTGCCGCCAGTGGCGTAGTTAGGCGTGAGTCAGTCGACGTTTTCTTCATAAAAAGTAGAACGCCAATGGTTTTTTGGAATTTTTTTAATATTTTCAAACTCTTCTAACAATGTACAACAAAAAACATCTCTTGAATTTTTTGCCTAATACTAACCTATTCTTACAAAAATGGTCGGTTACTACCAACAACAATCAATAAAATTATCAATTCCGACATTAAATCAAAGCCGATGTGAAAAATGGTCACTTTTTGATAAAACGCAAGATTCCAATCGTTTTATCATTGAGTGCAGTATTTCGTATATAATAATGAAAAAATTAAATTTTCAACACCCTGTATTTCGGAATCTAAACATTTCCGGACACATGTTTATAGAAACTTTTCTTCTTAAAACATCCTAAGGAAATGCGCCCTGAAGTTACAGACCGTATTTAGGAAACACCCTGTATTATAAAGCTATGTATAGTGTAGATACAACCACAACATAATTGGCAAAAATCGTTTATAGTTTATTTTTGTATATTTTGACTTGACTTACTATTTGGTTGCTATTTCTGTACTAATATCTACTCACGAATACATTTACGATTTATGAAATAATTGTAGGTTTGATCATTAGTGGTACTATAATATTAATCAGTTCAATAACTTTTTTCCCTCTGTCTAGACAAGTTGGGCAATAATCAATTTGACTGATTGAAACCATTTAATACAGATGCAAATTTTTTCAGTTGAACTGAAAAATAAGCTGGGCAGCATAATTATGAAAATTGAATACTGCAGTTGCTCATAATAGGAACATAAAAGCAAATTACTGCATGAAAATAAATTACACCCATTAATTTCGGTACACCTCTAATAAAAGTAAAAGTGTCTTGTATAATTTACATTAATGTAGAATTGTAGACAATACTACTAACAAATATTAGAGCGGCACTTGAGGAATTATATAATTATAATTATATGTTAAATATATTAGCGATTACAATAGAAAAAGTGTAACGAATTGTTATAATGTTATTATCACACTTATATGTGTATGACTCTTATTATTGCGGCTTAGTTTACGCTCTGTTTCTTTAATATTTCGTGCAAGGTGCAAAATGACTGGCTACTTAGAAGTGGCTTTATAGAAAATCAATATGCTTTGAATATTAAAATAAAAGTAGGTTATCATTATAGCTGCATTTAAAATGATTGATTGTGATTTTTTTGTAATTAACAAAAAACTTTTATAAGACTGGAGTATACTTGTGCCGCATACATGGCTTTAATAAATATATAAACATTATGGACATATAATTATAATTTTTATCTGCACGATATATTTATGGTTCGTGCAATTTTACTTCAAATGTATGTTTGTTATGAGCTATAACCAAGTTTATATGCAATTATGTGGTAAAAGTCTGTTCTTTTTTCAATATTAGTGTATGTTTTTAGATTTTTTTATAGGATCAACAATTTATTTACATGAATTGTCAACGATACATACAAAACAAACAAAAATCGATATTTTTAATAGATAATCTAGAAATTAGGTGGCATTACTTGGAAGGTTTTCCGGGATACCTATTCAGGCATTTTTAATAACCTAGAAGAATTTTGACATACCTAATTTTAGTTTCCTTCACTTCTTTAAATAAACTGTTTTTGTTTAATTCGATGTCCTTGATAGGACCAGAATCTCCGAAATTTTTGTCCTCACCATTCATCAAACCATCATAGATATGTGTTAATTTTTCTATTGAATCAACGCCGAATAAGATAAGGTGACCCGAGTGTTCTCTGCATTCTTCTATCAGTAAAAGTACGGTATTAATATCTATAATTTGTCCAACGTCATAATTTTTTGCCACTTGTACAATGTGAGGATGAAGCCTTCTTCAACTCCATCAATAATCTTTGGGCTGACATCTTTTGAATGCCTGGACAAGTTCGTTTAAATATTTTTTAGAGCTTAATTCGAAAAAAGCATTCGTTCTAAATTGGACATATCACCAAATAAGTCCAACAGTAGTAGAGTGTAAAAAATGCAGAGCACTGGGAATATGAAAAAAGCAGACATGACTGTTCATTCACTACAGCCCCCTACTCCGAACACATAAACCTTATATCTTGCAAATGCAAGGAGTCAAGGAGTACGTACCTAGATGTAGAAATATTTGTACGAGTTGCAATTGTGTCTATGATAGAGACGCTCTAGTTAAAAAGCGTTAATTCTTATCTGGACAGTAATGAAAGAAAACTCGCAGAACAGGAGCCTACAGGCATATCGAAGAGTTTTTAAAATTGTAACAAAATTTATTAATTTTTTGGAGGGCCAAGACGTATACTCATATTTGTTCATGGAAAATGTTGATAATAACTTAACAAGGTGGCAAAGGGGCAAACTGGTTTATATCCAAATTCATAAAAGCGAGTTAAGTAATTCTGATGTCCATCTAGAGTTCAATTATTGTTGAAAACAATGGTTCCTATGCCTTTATGAAACTGAGCATTAATAACAAAGAAAGTTTATGTGTTTTTCCCCGAAATTAATGTTATAATTATAAAACAAAAGATACAAAGAATACATTACATAAAAAAGTGAATTTGAATAAAATATATCCAGTAAATAAATTAGTAGATTTCTATTGAAAAGTTGCCGGTTATGTTAAATCATGTAAAAATTTTCAACTTAGTGATACTTTAATTTGATACAATATTTAGTTTTCAAAAAATTCTAACTTTAATAATCCAATCAGGGAATAGAAACATATTTAACTTCTGATTTGGTTCTCATTTTGTCAAGAAAGTTTTTATTTTTTTTCTGCTTCGATTCTTTTTCAAAATAGGAACCGAGTTTATTTCGATTCCAGCTTTATCCGGTTTCATTGTTTTGTAACTGTGTATCAAAATTGGTTATAAAACCCTGATAGTTTTATGTATGCGTCGATGATTTCATTCTAATTAAAAAAATTAAAATATACTTCTCCATTTCTTTAGCTTTCCTCCCACGATGATCATGTGGAGTAGAAAATGATGTTAATGGAAGTACTAAATGGTATTGGTTTATACTAAATGGTATTGGTTTATTCGGCTTTTTGTGGCGGATTTACGGGAAGGGTTTTCGGGTTCAACCCCCCCCCCCCCCGTGGAGATCGTTGTTTTTATTCTACTGATGTTTGAAAAAGAGATATGTTAGCAAAAATTACTTGTGACGTAGATTATTCTAAATTATTTTATCCAAACCCCCCCCCCCCCATGGTAAAATCCTGGATCCGCCACTGCGGCTTTAGAAGAAAAGAAAAAATCGATACGACCGGTTTCGTCTAAAAGCAGTTTTCTGTACCAAAACGGTTTCAGTCCTTGCATCCAATTGGTAGGTAGTTCCTAAATAGTTTTAAAAATGACCAACAAAATTCAGGATAGTTTTTTACATGGCTTCAACTATAAAATAGTCTGGTAAGGTTTCTTAATTTCTTAAACAAAGTCATTATTGACCTACAGCGAAAATGAAATTTTGACTACTCAGTCTACTTTAAAAAAGTGAATTATATGTATATTGTACATTTAACTTTATATTTTGCAAAGTAAATGAATGTTTTTTTCCTAAATACACAATAATTAAAAAAAAGTAATTATGAAAAATTGCACAGTTCATTCAAAATTGTAACATTACATTTTGTTTAAAATTTTTTACAAAACTAAAATCACAAAAATGTGATTTAATGTCTAATTTAAAAACTGAATAAACATGAATGATTTACCCAGGGGCAGAGGACTCAATCGCCCCTAAAGATAGATATGTTTTATCTTAACATTATTTGTGCAACATTTGAAAGACTTTCATGAAAGATATATTTTGCTACCACAGTTCTTATACCCAAACTTTCTCATCTACAAGTAAGATAAAATAACTATGAAACCAAACGCTTTTTAATTGAAATTATAATTACGAAATTCATAGAGAAAATTAATATTTAAGACAAAGGATTTATAAAATTCTAAACCGGTTTTCCAGAAATTACAACCATATTATGAAAATTTCTAGCCCACTAGCAAAAAGTTTAATTAAATCCCAGCTATGAATTCCACTTTTAATTACAATTTATATATTTGCTTTCAGATGAGTCCGATAGAGAACGTCATTCCTAATTTGGTGGAAGCACCCACTCAACAAGCCATAGAACTGAGGAACAAACAGGATAGATCTCGTGACTTATTTGGAGTTCAGCTTGAGGTAATATCTTATCGTTGTAGTTTATAATTACTACCCGTAGTTGCGTTAGTGTAATAAAACTTTAACGAGAAACTAGATGCGATAATGTAATGATACAATCAATTAGTGTTACGCCGCTTAAATATTGACAATTCTTTTAGTTGCTCCATACAAATTAACGGGAAACTTTGTGTGATTCGGTAATTTGTGAAATTTAGGAGAATTGTATGCGTTACTTTCAAAATCTGATAGAGTTTTGGTTGAATGTAAGATAATGATGCACTGTTAAATTATTTCACAAGTCACCGCTCGCAGAACTTAAAGAGTATAAACATTTTTCCAACATTAGGTAATTTTACGACACATTATGCATGTATGAGCATTTAAATGCAAATAGTAGTTCTAAAACAGTCTTTATTTTTATTTTTCCATATATACATACTTATAAATTCCGTCCCCTTCAGCACCCCCAATGGCCATCATTTCTACGATATAATTTCCAAATTACATGTGACAAGATTGACTAATGACATAATGAAAATAATTCACACGTGTCGGATGAATAAAAAAGGAAAGTAAAAAATACAAGCCGCAACGTAAAAGATAATCATCAGGATCTCGATAACACTTTCCTGAAATTGTTCTGCCGCATTATTGGTTAGAAAAAGAAAACAACAAAAGAAAATGCTTCCGCACCGGTGTTTGAAACCACGAAATGGTAACTTGGCAACGAATACAAACATATACACGAGCATTGATTCGCTGAAAAACTAGTTTCAACTGGATAATAATCGATAAAGCAGAATGCCTAGGTTTAGCCGGGAAAATCAATTTTATTATTGACAAAATAGCTTTAATGAATAATCACGAAGCGCCAAAGAAAACATGAATGAATTGATTATATAATGATATGGTACACAATAAAGCTAACACTTTTACTTAGAAAGAACTTATGAAATATTAATGATTTTTCCAATTTCCCTTTTCTTGGTAATTTGCATTTAGTTATTGACAGTGGCATATAAAGTAATTCGCTAGGCTAAAATTGATAAAATACTGAGTTGACGTGACTGCTTTTAAATCTTTATACAACAAATTAGTTTTTGCTATTTGTGATTAATTTCAACTATAGTTTATGCAAATAAAGCTAATAAATTAAAATCATGAAACTTTTATATCCATTCATGTCTTATTGTTAAAACCTAAGATTTATGAACGAAAGATATAATTTAAAATTAATAAAAATGTTCTAAACGAATCCAGACTAACCATATTTGGTATCTATGTCAATATTCAAAACAAAATAATTTCAATGCCTTTTTTCTCGTGATAAACCAGTTTCTAATTTAATACCTAATAACTTTTCTTTACTTCAAATAGTAGGTACACAGTTTATGTCAATAGTTTGAAAAACTATGTTCTAAAATTTCCTTTTTACTAAGCGTTTAAAAATATAGAAACAACTCTTTCTATAATTGTAACTACAACTTTTAATCATCAATTAAAGTTAACCGACACAATTAATCGGTCTTTATATAGACAATAAACTGCATATTTATAGAACATAAAGACATATATTTTAAGTTCAACCAAGTTTAGACAATTCAAACATGAACTTAGTGTTTTAAATGGAAACTGTAATTAGCTTTAATCCATAGAGTTCACTAATAATTAATTACTTTATTTTATTTTTTCATTGAGTGCACTTAGAACCATCTACATTCTTGTAACAGTGTCCCGGCAATAAGGGATTGTTTTATTTTTGAATAAAATAAAATAAATTATATGCATGTGTGTATTTATCCCTATTTGAGAAAGCCTAGTGGATAAGAACGGCTGAACAAGAAATCACTTTGTTATTTGGAAAATAAAAAGACATTGTATTAAAAGCTTTAACCACATTTCAATCCTATCTATAAAACATTTAAAAGAGAATATATTAAAAAAAAAACGAAAGGTACATTTCTAACGAATTCAGGTTGGAGGTAATCTGTGGAAATCTAAGTAATCCGGAGATAAACTGCAGAAGTCTTAAGTTACTCGAAGGAAAGCTGAAGACAATCTGGAGGAAATATAATTTGCCGAGATCTAGGTGCATCCGCGAAATCATGTTAATCTTAAGGAAATTTAAGGTAATCTGAGGTAAATGCTACAAATCTCGGGGTAATTCGCGGTAATCTCTAGAAATGTTCTTTTCAAAAATACTCAGATGTATCAATTTTGGGCGGAATACATCCCAATTTACAGTATTTAGAGAGGATAGAAGAGGTTAAGTTATAATATTATATAATAGAATATTTTAATACACATGTAGTATTGAAGTTTTCGTAAAAGTCGGTGTAATGGCAACATATCACATGATCTAATACGAAAAAATAAAAAGTAAATCGAGAAGAAATATCTGGAAAAGAAGTAACTTCTACTAAGTTTAGTTAAAAAAAATTCCTTTGATTATTAAATCTAAAAAATAAGTACATTTTGTAATATACTTGGCTATTACAATATCATAAATAACAAGAAAAGAAACGTAAGCACTCTCGTAACTCTAGGCATCTGGACTTAAAATGGATTAAAAGTGCATCATTATATTTGTGAATAATTATTTAGGTACTAATTTAAGGCCACATTTGGTTTTGAAAATAGATATTTACTGAAAAACGGATTATTAGGTATACAGAAACTTTTGATAAGATTTGAAAAAGAAGAAAAAATATTTGGAAAATTTGGCGAATGTAGCTAACAGCGATTTTGGAAAAATTTTGAATTTACCTTATTAATTAAGATCTCCCGCCAAGTTTACCAAATATTTAATTTTTCGTCAATCTCTCCAAAATATCTAATTTTCCAAGCATTTATTCCTTCCTTAGTTTATTAGCATCCCAAATTATATTTTCATACCATATTATTGAAATTTTAAATCGACTTTCTCAAAGAAATTAAATTACCTAGTCTATTTAGAATGAGAATTACAAATAATATGACATTAGACTACACCCTATTCATCAAAACCAAATGAAATTATAAACTTAGTATTTCAAAATCTAAAACATCTTTAGAGTCATTTGTACATGAACATTCGTCATTGACAAAATCCTGCTCATTTTCATAGGTTTCTAATTCAATTTTATAAAATACGTATACCTATTTGTAATTTACAATCTAAATTTTTTATCGAACATTTGTATACGCCTTCATGATAGTGATACTGTTAAACGAAAAAGTGACTGATTTGAATACATTTCAAGGAAATTACTTTCAAGCCGAAAGTTTAAACAAATAATGATATTTATAGCTCAACATTACTTGACCAGATCATTTTACTAATTTATTCCATATCGAATGTTCAAATTTATCATATTTTGAATTAACTCGGAGGTCAAGAAACTTTCCAACTAAGAAATAAAATTCAGTCATTACCTATTCCAACATTGTGTACCACTTCTAAATGATGGAAATAATTGAAGAAACAATTATCTCATTATTTATCTATAAAAAACTGTTTATTAAAACGAACATTGCCCAGTTTTTATCTATTTTTCTTTGTTAAATTCTCTATTGCATACTAGCAAATTAATTTCCAATGCAAATTTATTTAAATATTGTGCATGAGCATGTAGGTAATTGATAAACCTTGTAACAAGGACTTTGATGTAATCTAATATGCTTTAAGGATATTGCTAATAGTGAAAAAAATGTTTATTAGAGATCGGTTATGGTTGTTTGAAATTATAAATATTGTAGAAAGTACAATAAAAATATACCATAAATTTGATTGCATGCGATTTGCGTGATTTTATAAAGTCGAAGCATAAATCATTGTTGTATGGGACGATAAAAATGATAAACAAGACATTATTATGAAACTTTTTACGTTAAAAGTTTATTTGAGAACTTACAGTAAAAGTAGCTTTATCAACATATAAAAGTCAAAATTCTTCTGTAATTACGTTGGGACAAATTAGCAACATTTCTTTCTGATGATTACAAAAGATTGAAAGCTTACAAGACAGCAAAAAAACACATTCAACTGACATTTGCATGTGATGACTGTATTTATTTAATTACATTAAATTACTGTAAAATTATTGTGAAGATGCCTCCACCTTAATGATATGTAATGATAAAGTGATAGTACTGATATTTCCAAAGATCACTAGTACGTATGCGATTGCATAATAATAATAAGTACATACAGCTGCGTTGAATTTAATTATCTTTGGGAAAAGTTTAAATGAAAAGCGATGTATGCCCTTTCCTATTAGCCTATTACCACAAACACAAAGTTAGAAAGTCGAGAAAAGAGTACCCATCACATTGTTATGAGACACATTTCTCTTAAATTGGCTATAAACTTGAGGATAAGATTTATTATTATTTATTGAAATGTCAGAGAGATGTCGGGGATTTAGTACCTTAACTAAGTTCACAAAAGATAAATTCGCATATTTCAAACTTATGAAATCGTGCTCTGCTAAATATTAATTTCCTATGACCTATTCCACCTAAGGATGGCTGCGGAAGTATACTAGAAAGATAAACTGGATAGAGTAAAATAGCGAAATTATTAATACCTTTAACTTGAATTTAAATAGCAGTTAATTCTGCCCTGTTTTAAATGTTTTAAGATATCACTATTTTCGAAGATAATTAAATTATTGTCATGAAATTAATTTGTTGATTTGACATTCCAAGAAAAATAATTATTTAATTAGAAATTGAAACAAACAAAATCTGTTATCATCCAAAAGAGTGTTCATTTAAATAGAATTAAACAATACAAACTCTTTGATTTTGATATCATCATCATTCTGACGCCATTGCTGCTATTTCCTTTTCTCTAAGGTACTCACGTTCGTTAGTTTGAAAAATCAAAAATTCACAATTAATTTAAAAAGCTGTATCTAGAAAACTTATGACTTCAATTTAACGGGATCTATTATTTTTTCCTTTGGTTTTGAAGTACGTTTTTGAAATAAACGAATAATAGTTATTTATGTATTAAGGGCGTAAAGAGGCTGTTATGGCGCGAAGCCTTATTTCAAGCCCGAGGCGTAGCCGAGGGCTAGGAAAAGGTTGTAGGGGCATAAAACCAAGTTACGCCAGAAATACATACACTATTTTATGCACAGATTAAGTATTTATCTCCAATAATTAAATAATTAAATATGTCTCAAGTCGCTTGAAGTACGTTATTATAGTAAAAAGAGTAAACAAGGGTATCCATTTTAACTTTGTACAAAAATTGTTTACTTCAATTGTGTGATCCAGAATCTTTGATGGATTTTTCATCAGACTAAGAAAAACGAGCTGGCTGAATCGGCAAGAAGTAGTGATGGTTTGATACCTGAAAAATCAAAATTTATTTACAAAAAAACTTACTGTGAGTAAAAAAAATCAGCTCTGACTTTTATTTGACGTGTTTCATTATAGCCCATGAGCATAAAGAGATCCATGGGTTATATAAAGACGTTTACGACAAAGAAATTCGTGTATAATTGTCAATTTATAATATGTCTGTGCTTTTGTGCATAAAATAAATTAAAAGGATTTAAAATTACAAATACACCCCCACGATACCATTTAATAGTGAAATTTATTATTTATAACAATTTAGATATTCTTAACATTTAATATATAAAATGTATAGTAATGACATAATGAGGCAAAGTAATGATCGGAGTAAACTGAGTTACTGACTTCATCGTAATTTATACTCTAATCTAAATCCACCATCCACCCGACTAATTCCCAAAATTATCAATCTAAATACCTAAGTAACCAAAACGATAACTTAATTTAACATTATATAGTTAATTATTAGTTTCACGGCCACAAATACACTTAATTTAGTTGGAAAAAACCAAATGTTTCTCTTTGTAACAGTTTCTGAACAAGCAATTTTCTTCCATTTTTTCAGGTCACCAGTTTGTTGTTAGAAGCTGAAAGACGTAAATTATCAGTTCTTCAAAAGGAATTACAAGTTGCTCTAGAAGAAGGTGGATCGATTAAAGCTAAAGAACATCAAAAGCAAGAATTACTTGTGGCTATTGCGTGAGTATCTCTATTTGTAGTTGTGGTCGATGGTTCTTGGATATTTGTTCCATGTGGGTTTTTGCTCTTTTAAATTATGCCGCACAATTATAACCTTTTCATTCTGTAGGCGTAGGTATTAATTTTTGTTGCACTGTACAAAGAAATATAATGTTAAATGTTGGATCTAAAATTTCAAATAATAAAAATATAAAACATTATTTAGTATTCCTGCGTAAATACATATACATATGATTATCGCGTTCATCATTGAAAATGGTTATAAAAAATAACAGTTAAAAAGTAATTGGATTGGAAAAAACTCGCATGAAATTATTACTAAACTAACATAAAAATTATATATTTTTTAAAAACTTAGATGCAGTAATTGTAATTGTATTCTTATTCTTATAGCCTATTGTGTTTGATTTACTGGAAACATAATTTCAAGTAGGTAAACTAAAAACTGGAAATGCTATAATGGCAAATCAATTAAATAAATAAACAAAAAACAATATAAGAGTTTTTTTTTGCTTGCGTAATTTTAATTTAGTGTAAAAATGTATTTCATTGAAATGGGTTTATTACTAATCTGAGGTATGAAATAAAATTTTCTACTTTGCATTTTTTGTTGAATATTATTAAAATAAAATTATTTATGAAAATTTTCAAATTGAGGCGATTTGATTTATAAAAATTCCCCCTAGCGTGTAAAACTTTGAACTTCGGCATTCTTCTATTGAGAAATATTAATACATAGAGCGCCATCTCTGCAGGGAGATCTAACTAAAACTTTGTATGTGTGGTTGCAGACGTATCCAGGCGCAGCACGACCATTTAGATAAAGAATATCGAGAACATGCATTGGGAGCACTTCTTGCAGCCAATACTCGAGGATCCGGAAAGGTAAGTTAGAAGATCTATGAAAAGGAAACAAAAAATTTTTAAATTAAAACGTGAAATGACTAATAATCATGCTTTAATTTTTACATTACCTAATTAGGGATAATTTTAGAAAAAATGTTTATCCTTAATTTTTATACCTACCTACCTATGTGAAATAATTTATAGATGTGTATTAAAGTCAGTATTTAACTAAAATCAAGGTTCCAAAAATTATTCACCGTTAAAAGCAAATTTGTAATTACAGAAAGAATATGTTAAAATATTTCAAGAAATTTTCACCTACGTGCTTTTGTCAAAATTTAGATTTACATTTACTTTGCAGTATGTATGTACTATACATATATAATTGAGTTTTAAATCTTTAATTGCAGAAAGAAATTACGTTTAACCACATTTAGTAAAAAACTATCTTTCAATAATTTGCACATTACGCATTTCACTTTATTGGGAAAACCCTTATTTTAACAAATAACTTTATTTCCTTGGAAATTTGAATTTCAAGTGTATCATATAATTAGTTCAGAAAATTTGAATATTAAATATAGAAAGAAACTGTCTTATTCTGTGATAAGAATTCAAATTTGAACCTATACCTATGAAATGGTACATAAATAAGAAACATAATTATAAGTAGGTACCTATATAATTCTTGTAATACATTACATATAGGTAATAGGTAGTTTAATTATTTTAAGTATGTACAGGGTGTCCAGATTTAGTTGTAAATGCGGGGTAACTCGCTTACTAGCCGAGATAGAGAGATGCGGTTTTCGCGTCACGTTGTTACTTTTTTGTGAAGCGAAAGATGCCGGTTTTTTCATAGCCCCCTTCGTTTTTAAGATACAAGGAGAAATTGAAAAATTGCACTTTTAGGGCATACCTCGAATCTCGGGAAAGGCTCAAGATAATGGAAAGGTAAAAAGTGCATCTTATACAGATTTTTATGTAGAATCCAGTGGCGTACTCAGTTTTTATTTAGAAGCGATAAATTTCGAGATATTTGTTAAACTTATGTTATTTTAAATGAAACACCATGTATGTTTTTCACTAGTTGGATCCAGCTTGTCATAAGCTTTACAAAAATATAAAACAGTCTGTAGTTATTTTCTATATTACGCTACAAAATGACAATTTAAAAAAAATCAGCTAAAATTTTTGTAAGTAGGCCATGAAAAACAACAAACAAAGAAGGAATACAGTCAACTTTTCACAAGAACAAATAAAAGTTTGAATACACTTTATAGAAATTGTTAAAATTGATTTCCGTTATGTCTCAGACACATTTCGCACATTTTTCTTATCCTGCGTAAAGCATTCAGAATTATGAGAGGTTGTGCTTGTAAATCCATAAATTCTCTTTCTGTGGCAGCACATAAATCTTCTATTATATGAATAATGACATTTATTTTTTATTTTTCATAGCCTACTTATAAAATTTTTGGCTGAATTTTTGAAAATTGTCATTTTCTAGCTTAATATAGAAAATAATTACAGATTGTTTTATATTTTTGTAAAGCTTATGATAACCTGGATCCAACTAGTGAAAAACATACAGGGTATTCCATTTAAAATAACATAAGTTTAGTAAATATCTCGAAAATTATCGCTTCCAAGAAAAAACTGAGTACGCCACTGGATTCTATGTAAAAATCTGTATAAGATGCAGTTTTTATTTTTCCAATATCTTCAGCCGTTCCCGAGATACGAGGTATGCCCTAAAAGTAGATACAAATTTTCAATTTCGCCCTGTATCTCAAAAACGAAGGGGGCTATGAAAAAACCGTTGACGCCATCTTTCGTTTCCCAAAAAAGTAGCAACGTGTCGCGAATACCGCATCTCTCTATCTCTGCTAGTAAGCGAGATACCCCGCAATTACAACGAAATCTGGACACCCTGTACAGGGTGGAGCATTTTCGATGGGATTACAGGGTATCTCTGTAATTTGTAAAGATAGAACTTTGCGGTTTTCGCGAACCTATGCCACTTTTTCGTTAAACTTTTAATGCCGCAAACAGAACTAACCTAACTTGTTTTGTTTCTGAGATACAGGATGAAAACGAAAATTTTCACTTTCCGGGGTGCTGCCATATCTCACACGCCATGTAAGCTAGAAAAAAGTAAGCTTAGCTCTGTTTGCGGCATTAAAAGTTTAACGAAAAAGTGGCACAGGTTCGCGAAAACCGCAAAGTTCTATCTTTACAAATTACAGAGATACCCTGTAATCCCATCGAAAATGCTCCACCCTATACTTACAGTTAAAAAATACATATAGTGCAGATTGTATAAAACGATTTCAAAATTATAAGTAGGTTCCTAATGGCTAATTTACACAATTTAACTACTGTGCCCGTGTAAATTCGCCATTAAGGTCAAACTAAACCAGTAACCAGTAGAACTTTAACGTGTCTTAGTAAAAATTCGTTCTTAAAAAAGTTGAGTTATATGGAGCCCCGAATATGGAAAGTTTATACTCCTACTATTTTTGCTACATCTATAACTCAAGCTGAAATTTCGGCTATAGTCATTTTTATTTATTATTAATTTTTGTTTCAATGAGAAATTATTCAAACAATAACAAATGATATTTCTAAAATTTTGCTTTCATTTACATTTTTCTTAAAAAAATGCCAGAATCAGTTTTTTGTATAGATTATTGTTGAGGCGTCCAATGTTTGCTAACGCAAATTGAACTTCAACAACCAACCATATAGTTATAGGTACACCACTGGCCTCGCAAGAAAAATGTTAAGCTAACCAAAATACAATATCGCCTAGAATATTACAAAATCATTCAAAATTTAAAAAAATATCTTAACTCTGTATCATGCGGTTCGGGTAAATAATACACTTATTGATTAATCTGCGTCCATCATATGTTAATTTGATTCAAATCTGACTTAAATCTGTGACGTAATAGGCATGAATAGGTATTATAAGACAAGACACAGCAGAATATTTTCTAAAGAGTGTCTAAAACATGACTCTAAGATAAGAATTTTACTTTAATCACATTTTAAAGTCGTTACCATTCTTGAAAAATAGTATTGCGGCTCCACTAATGAATAACCCTATAGATACATAAAAAAATGGAATCTTCATCAAGTTTGGAGGAATATATTAAATTTTTATTGTGGTAGATCAAATATAAAAACAGACTCAGACTTTCATCTTTTTTAAGGTATAAGCTTTTTATTATCAAAATATAATAAAAATATGGTTTCAATTTCGATTCATTTCCTTATTTGGCTATAATATTATTTCCATGAAAAGACAAAAATATTTATGATTTAATCTTTGAGATGTGCTTAGTATAAAAAATAATTAAAAAAAGTAAATATATATAATTTTTTAATTTTCCTCGGCCAAATATTAATTACAGTTAAAGACAAAGCACTCTTCCTTTTAACTTGAGAAAGTGCAAACATATTTCATCTGAAAAGCAAACAACCTTTTTTCATTGCAACACAGTTTTAAAAGCAGGGAAATCTGTTTTAGTAGCTGGCAACTGGCGCAAGTATTATTTATTCATTAACGTAAATGCACTTTAGTGTAACCATCAGGGTTAACTCTCCCGAACATAAATTTTTATTTATAAAAAAGATCCAAACAGCAGCATGCACAGTGCAATACACGAAAAAGCACACTGCAACCTGCTCTGAAAGAGCATTCCCAGACTTGAATCTATTAGACAGGGGCAAAACATTTCAAGGGAATATCAATCGAAAGGTTGCCCCAAAATGCTTAATCGAGAACCCCGAATTTTAATAATGGAAGATATTGAAATTATGTAATATTATTTTCTGTAACATTATACAGGATGTCCCAGTTTATATCGTCAGGATTTCACCAGTCGATAGTTTAGCGAAAATTAAAGGTGGTTTGTCAATAAACTATGGTCGAATGTTGCTTCCTTTTTGAAGTACAGGCCATTAAAAAAAATAAATTATTTTAAATAATTTGCTATAAACCAATAACAAGAAAAGTTAGCCTTCTGAAATTTTGCATAGATTTTTTTTGTATTCTCTTATTAATAGTGGTTGCAATTATTTTATTTAGAATACAGAGGCGTGCGTGCGGGTTTCTTCAAAAACATTTTATTGAATAAAACGTACGCCACTAGTTTTTTTGCAGCACCAATATGCAGAGAGTATTTTCCATTCAATTTAGAAACTTTGTCGTATCTTATAATTTTTTGATAACTGAACTCAAAATAACCTAATAGTGTCAGTAAATAAAGGAGAAAAAAGGCTTCAAATAGACTTTTTGTACCCTACAGCCAATTTTTGTAGAATCTTCTAGAGGGTCACCCTGAAATTTTAAAACTGAGTTTATGTATTCGTAAACCCCGCCCTTCCTTCACCAGCCCTCAATTAAGGGTCGGATTTTTTTGTTTATTGAATAACTTTTTTCCTATTAAATTTTCGAAAAAAAGAGTCAGTACAAAGTTGTAAAGAAAAATATTTCCTACAACTTATCTTTTAAACTTTTTTTGATATTGTCGATATTTAAAAAGTAATTCAATAAATAAGTTGAAAATTTTTGGGAAAGAATAGTAAGCAGTAGTAGTAAGTAGTAGGTACCTAACTAGAGAAAAATTTCTCTAAAATTTGCAATTTATTTGTTGAATATCTTTTTAAATATTGACAATATCAAAAAAATATTAAAAGGAAAGTTGTAGGAAATATTTTTCTCTACAACTTTGTAAAGATGCTTTTTTCGGAAATCTAATAAAGAAGAACCTCTTTAATAAATAAGAAAAAAAAGTTAAGTTATCAAGAAATTGTGAGATACAAAAAAGTTTCTAAATTGAATGGAAAATACTCTCTGCATATTGGTGCTGCAAAAAAAAACCAGTGGTGTACGTTTTATTCAATAAAATGTTTTTGAAGAAACCCGTACGCACGCCTCTGTGTTTTAAATAAAATAATTGCAACCACTATTAATAAGAGAATACAAAAAAAGATCTATGCAAAATTTCATGTTATTGATTTATAGCTAATTATTTAAAATAATTTATTTTCTTTAATGCCCTGTACATCAAAAAGGAAGCAACATTCGACCATAGTTTATTAGACAAACCACCTTTAATTTTCGCTAAACTATCGATTGGTGAAATCCTGACAATATAAACTGGGACACCCTGTATAAAGAGTAAGAAAGGTACACAAGTACATATATTCGTGAATGAATCATTTTGATGCTAATTTATTCTGAATAAAATATTTTTGTTTATGTTATTTGGTTACAAATTGATTTACACACTCTGCAGATTATTTAGAATTTAGAAAATAAATAAGTAATTAATAATTTAGTTTTTAAATTTATAATCTGAATGTATCGAATATCGATTAATTATTTACTGATTTTACGTGTTTAAAACTTTTGAACTTGGTTTGCTGTATTTTAGTTTACTCAGCAATAATCCAATTTTAATACTCTTATCTATTTGGCCCTGTCAATTAGAAATATTAGTTATTTTAATATCATACAATATTCATTTTTTACTATAGTTACTCAAAAATATCTTAGGAAACGTATGCTCGTAAGCAAAAAAACCAAATTAATTGAAAATGGACAAATTACTTTTGGGTGTCTCCATTTCGAATGAAAAAGTTATTTAAAAAAGCAAAAGGTATCTTATGTCTTGTAATGTAAATGATTGATAACAATGTGCTAGTTATTCCGATATTGATAACCAGGACTGATTCGATATTTTTGTTAAAATTATATGATGCAATCTGCATTTTAAAGCATCCTGAAAAGAAAATCTAGATCTAGAATCAAATTTAATACAAAATAATAATCCAGAGATTCCTTTTGTTTTCACTGTATATCTCTGTATAATATTATGTATGTACTTGTATGTATGTATGTATACGACATTTTTGTGGAAAGCACGTGGATCGTGGATCCTCCGACCGCATTTCTATTGACTTTTCTGTGACAAATTTGTGACCAATGTAAATTGTACATCGATGATGTCATTCTCTTAGGTTTTGCATGGAACTGTGTATGTTGTTATTGTTCGATTTAGTCGTGAATATACTTTCAATAAGTAAAAAGCGGTGTTTGATGAAATAAACGCTTCTTGTACACAGGGTGTTTTTGTAAGTAATCTAATAAAATATTCAAGTGAGCGAGTGAACATCAAATAATTTTGCAACGAAAAGGTTCGATTGTAGGATGATTATAATTTCTTTAAAGAATGGTAACATAATGTGTTTCTTTTTTGAAATTTGGCAATTTGTAAACATTTCGAAGTAAAATTGAGAAAAACTACTCTAGAGTGAAACTAATACTTACTCACAGATTGTGCTTATTACACTGTTTCCTTTGTTGGTTACAACTGTAGTAATTTTTTATGGTGGCGAATAAACATTGAAAAACTGAGCTTTAGTAAATTTTTGTACCACTTTAGTTTCGAATATGAAAATATGTTTAAAAATTAGAAAGGAAACAGTGGTGTACAACATAGGTTCTTCTAAGAAGATGTATCCATACGCATAGGTACCTAGGTGTACCCATGGGTCTAAAATGTTAGGTGGTAGAAAAGTAGTTCTATTAATAATAATCTATCTCTAAATGTTTTCCAGATTTTCTAAATTTACTAGAAGGATTTTTCTCTTTTAAGTTGACAGCGTTTATTTTGAAAACGAAGCGATTTAGAACATAATAATTATGTTCATAAATCATAACACCTTTCCATCATAAAATTTTTGTTTTTGCGAATAAATATTGTAATTTTAATAAATAATAAAATAATAAAAATATTAAATATTTTTTTCATAGAGGGCCTAATTGAATATGTTGTCAATTTATACCATTTATAGCACGAAGGATCCAAAATATTATCTTCAACGTTTTGTACAAAAGTTAATTCTGAAAATCTGTAACGCGACAAATGCGCTTTTTGTTTTCACAAATAAAACGTAAATTTTTGGACGCTACTATAATAATAAAACTTTGCCATCATAATAATGACCATTTTTGGTACGTCACGTTAAAAATTTAATTGCACCACGCGATCAACCCTATACTGGACGAATGGGGTATTATTCTTCATATCATAGGAGGGTAAAACACAATGAATCCGAATAAAAAGGGACGGACAAGTGTCGATGAACTTTTTGTGTTCAAAAGAATAGTAGACCATCTGTGCGTTTTTAAACGTTGCGAAATTATGTTGTAATAAAAAGTTGTGATTGAATTAAGTATAATTTCGTGTATTTTCGAAAGTGAGCTCACCTTTTTCGCTTTTACATTTGCTTATCGAACGCGACGCTATGCGCCGCCAAGCGACGCCTTATCGAACTCTTAAGGTAGGGAGTCAACCCCAACATTGCAACGTGTTCGTTGGTGTGGTAATACTGAAATATGTGAAATTTGCTTCCTGAAATAATACGATTATATTCTTAAGAAGAAAAATGTTCTTTTACGTATAAAACCAACAAATACCTGATGAAATTTGATTTCGTTTGAATGAAAGTAAATAATTATTATCTTTATGAAGTGAATTATTTAAAACTATGTGATATTAATGTTAAACAAATAGAATTAAAAATGCAAGGGAATAGTCGACCTGAAAAACCTAAAATCTTAGGACCTAAACCAGTGATAGCTACGAAACCAAGATTTGTGCCACCTGTGAAAACTCAAAGGTTAATTCGCGATGATAATGCGTCAAATACCAATCTACCCCGTCGTGAAAACAGACCTGTTTACAAAGAAGTCAAGGACACTAATTCGCAGCTGGACAAAAAAATTGAGTATAGAGAAATATTTACGTCCCAAAAAGAAAGTGTGATCACCGAAAAATTTACTGGTAAGAAAATTGGAGTAGAAACTAATATTAAATACGACGAATATTCATCTAGTTATATTAGCGAGAAATGTGATAAATTTAGTACTAGTTACGAGGCTTATAAAAAAATAGATGAAACAACCCCAAAAGCCCCAAATTCCCCCAGCACAGTGTGCTGTAGTATCCTTTCAAATGCAACGACAGACTGTTGCGGCATTATAAACGTTAACAAAAAAGACCTATGTGGCAAAACAATGACAAAAATAGACTCGCTAGATTCAAATTCCTCAGATTCCGGTGGCTTCAAGGACTTCATCCAATTAGATTTATCGAAAAAACCCTCCCCAGAAAAGGAGCAACTGAAACCAGAACCGCCTCAACAACAACAACAAACGCACCATAGAAAAATCTCACAGCCAGATTTTTTAGAAAAAAAACTGACAGAGCACAAACCGTACAGCCACCAAAGAAACTCCTCGCAACCTGATTACATGTCTCAAGAGGTGCGACAATCTTTTGCACAAAACAAGCAACATTTCGTTGCTAATGCACAAGCCTTGGTGCAATTCCTACCGCAAAGTGAACAAAAACTATTGCAACACCAACAACAAGCACTGGAGCGAAGTGATGATGCCATGTTCCGTCAATCAATAAATAAATTTAGTACTAGTAGTGGCAGTAGTATGGTCCAGAAGAGCGATGAACTAAAAACGAAACCAAAACCAATTATAACTCATGGTCAATTTCAACAATCAACGAAAAAACTCGAAGAACTGTTTTCACAACGATTAGAAAAGGAAAAGGTACTGATCAAAGGCCAGAATTGTTTGGTGGATGGTGAATCGAGCCAAGATGTGGAACAGAAGATGATGATACAAAAACAAATGCACCAAAAATTACAAGCTGATTTACAGCAAACTGTGAAACAAATACAGGAGATCCAAAGCATTGAATTGCGATTACCACAAAACCGGAAGTGGAACGAGGTTAGTTTTTAGAGTAATTGTTGGAAATGTCAGTTGTTACTCTTTAACATTTTAATTTACGCATATGTTGTGGGTATGTACCGCAAGCTAACGTAAACCCAATTTGGATGAGTCATTTTATGTTAGAAGTATCTATTTAATAATAATGTTGTGGTGACGTTTCTTAAAACATTGATATTTATAAAATATTTTCTTTGTAAGGAAGAATAATAAAAATAGAAAAATATAACAACTATTTTTTTTATATAGAATAGAATTTTTTAATTAAATTGAAAGCAGTTAATAATATTTTCTCAATTGTTATCATTTATGTGAAATAACGAGAGTGGTGTAGAAAAATTAAATTAGCTTTTTAATTTATATTCAGCGATAATTTCCTAAAATTTATAAATGTACCTAACTGAATGAAATGAAAGATATTCTACCTGAAATCCACTTTAAATTCTAGCTCGTTATCACGTAGCAATTCATTTCTTTATGCTTGTAAAAATATTTAATGTGTACAAAATGAAAAATATGAATTATTTTACAATATTTTCAGTTCGAATGTTTATGAAATGTTTAAGATATATTTATCCACAAAAATTTCACCTATAAGTTTGTTTCTCAAATAATACTTTTATTTATGTACGCGGATGATATACACCGGGATGCACTCGTAATATGATGAGGGTGTTTTAAATTCATATTATTTTTTGTGCCTCAGGTTGGCATTAGTCATTTTGCATTCGTATAAATCGGCTGGAAACTCATGTTTTGCCGGGCTAGACCGGCAAAAACTAGAAATTTTTAGTTTATCGATTGGCCTCATTGAAATCTTAAAGAAAATTTGTATTTTCCATAGAAACGGATTATTATTTCTGTTATTCGGCTACTACTGTCAGTGTCAATTTTAAGTATCGCGTGTTACCAATAAAAAAAAATCCCTAATACCAAATATTTAAACAAATATTTTGTAAATTTTATTTATTTAAATAAACTTCGGCACAAAAATAGTGTGTATTACACGCCTTGAAACTGTTTTGCGAGTACTCGTAGTTGCGGGCCTCGGCCTACGGCCTCTGCTCGCAAACCCTACTCGCACTCGCAAAACTCTTGTTTCAAGGCTAGCAATACAAATAACTATTAATTAATCTTATTTTATTATTGACTGTTTTAATTAATTTATGATATTGATTTTTCCAGAGCAACAGGAGCCAACCTGCGATTGGTTTAAAGCATACTCCCAAATCACGGGTAAGTAGACATTTAGTTTAAATTTTATGAAGGCTGTCCCAAAGATGATTAGTTACCAATGAACCAATATGGTCTTACTATAAAAATTGACAATTGTATTTAAGCTTTCAAATAATGTATTAGTGCATATGGTTCAGAATTTTCTACTGCGTCAAATATTTACTTGAAAAGTAATTTTTCCAGCTACTTTATTTCAAGGTTGATTTTTTCTTACGTCGTCAATATATTATTCTAACTAATCATTACAACTAGCACTGTTTAATTGGATCAGAGTACCTATTAATTTTTACTGTTTCAGTACTAAATTTTTTAGACACAAAATTCAAACCACTAAATACTAAATAATCATATAAACTAAATCTAAATTATATGTAAATTTTATAAACTATATTAATAATGTAATTGACTCGATATTATCCTTTATATATCGCGCGCATTTTTGGCCATCGAAGTCTTGTCGACTAGTTTACTATAAGAAAATTCGAACTAATTTTAAACTTACACTATCAAAAGAAAACTAGTTTTAAATTTACCGCCGAATTCTGAGACCTTCTTTGATCCTATTTCCATTACAATATTTACAAGACCCCCGATTACAATTGGATGAGAAACTCTTATCATGCAGAATCAAGGAGGAGGTGATGGTGAGAAAATAAAAGTATTAAATTTTTCAACAATCCTTTATATTTATTTAACAAATATTCAGTACTTAAATACTCTGTTGACTTCAGTGTCATCTCGTATTTAATAATTAAACGATCAAAGGAGCTTACCTGTGACGTTCGATCGTAATTATATGAGGCATCTCGGGCTAATCTATTCCTCTTTATTTTCCTAATGTACAAATACTTAGTTTTTAACCTAGAAGGGCTTTTTACATCACAGTCTGGCACTCTCTGCCTATGAAACAAGAATTACATGTTTAGTCGAGTGTTTAGTTTTATACAGTGCGGTTCGTATGTATTATGGAATAAATTCATTTTATGCATAATTATGAACTTTTAGAAAATATACTAAAACAGGTCGATTTTTAGTTTGAAATTGCCATTTTTTAGCATGAAAATAGTACCCGCGCGGGTAAATTTGGCGAATGTAGCTACATTCGCCAAATTTTGAAGAAAATCTCAGATATAGTAATATTAAGAATGTATTTCCAATTTATCTTAAAATTAAATTAAATGTTCAAAACCAAAAATGTAGCAAAAAAAGATATTGTAAAATTTGTAAGAGTGTCCGAGAAAACTTGTAAGATACATCCTAATGAGTAAATAAAAACTTAAAAGAAAAAATGTTTATTGTATACGATTTGTCTTAAAGTATAAATTAAATTTTTGCTCACTAGTTGCATATCCGTTTTGCCTCTGTTTTGCACATATGGGCCCTGCGTATGGAAACACTGGCAATATTGGTAGTGTCGTATTTTTTTATTCATAACTTTATTATTTTTTGGCATACATTTAAAAGGAATAAAACTTGAATAACCCTTAACTAGTGACGTGAAGTTTAGCAGACTCCTGAATAAAAAAGTCGTATATAATTTTTTAAGCTATTTTTTGGCAAACTGATATTATTTTTTTTAAGGCTTAAGGTAATGCTTATAAAGATTTATTAATCAATAATAATTATGATTTTACAAATTATTTTACTTTAATAATCATAATTGGTTCATGAAATTGCTTAAATTTATAGGTACGTGTTTATTTCAAAACTGATAATAATTAAAAAATTCAAACGGCATAGTAGAGCTTAAAGATCATACTTTTATTTTAGATAGCATACAATAGTTAGAATGCACTAACAAAAAAACAAAAAACCGAGCAAAAAACGTACAGCGTGCAGGGTGTCCTAGTCTTCTCGAGAGACATACACTCTACAAATATTTTGTGAACACTTTGATCAAATAGGTTTCTTTCATTTAGTACTAGGCATTAAGCCTTTTGCTAAAGTTTTCAAAAAATCTGAACGTGAAATGGATGTATTATCCCTGTAACACCCACAAAATATGTAAGCATTGACACAGCGTTCATATGTTCTGTATAAAATGCACACATGGTCCATCTCCTCGTTCGTCGATCAGAATTGTTGTTATTGATATTGTACAATAAATAGGTATAAACAAAATAGCCAGGAATTGCAACAAAAATGTGTTGTCAAATTTCAAAAAACGAAGAATTATAAACACAGCGTAAAGTCTGAAAGAGTCACACTAGAGTGAGATGGAGTCTGGACCACTGAGCATTTCTAAAGTCTTTGAAATAAAATTTTGCAAAACCTAGACTATAATAAATATAATAAATGATATTTTGTGAAGCTACTGAAGGAGCCAATTGTATAAAGCCAAAAATGTAAAAATTATTAGAAAAATAGACAGTGAAGAGTCTCACAGATCCACATCGCCCGTCACCCGAAGGGTTAATCAAGATACTCATTACTCGGACCTAAAAAAGTGTTTTAATTAAATAAAATAAATTATAATAAAAAATTGTATACGTCTGCTGCTATTCACCTTCGACGCGCAATCGGATGCGCGTATGCTCGTATTCCCAACGTAAAAATGACTCATTTTGTCCCTACTCAGTCTCTCGCTGTCTGCGTAGAGAGTACGAGCTTTCTGTCGGGTTTCTCTATTCTTGTAAACAACATATGAATACAAAAAACGTGTTTTCATATTATCAGTACATAAAATCGCATCAATTGTAATGTGTTCATTCAACATTCAACAACATTGAGAACATTTCGTTTGTATAGTTGTGTGATTTTGTTTTCATCTTAAAAATCAGTGTTTAAAATGTTTCAAACGTTTTGTTTGTGTTAAATAAATTTTTTCGAGTTTTGTGTTTATTTTTTGGATTCATTTAATTTGTGTTTATCTGCAAGTGTCTGCTGCCGGTACAAGGTAGTTTTTATTGTTTTATTAATAATTTAATCTTATATCTGATCTGTTGTTATTAAGTAGTTTAATTTGTTGTTGTTTACAACTTTTTTTAAAACAACATGGAAAGCAAGTCACAAATTGTTGTAATTTGGGAAATCTTCAGGACAACGTTATAAATTCCTTTACATGTAAAATTAACTAAAATAGGATTTATTTTGTGTAAGCATCATATAGTACGAGGCGGGAATGTTACCTTGATCCGCACAAAGCTGGTTTCCTCACAGCATCTCACTGTAAACAAATAAAAACCCAAACTGCCTACCTGTCTGCATTTTGATACATAAAACATAAAACCATCCAGTTTCCAACTGCATTTCGAGCAAATTCGGATAAACAAATAAAAATAATTTTGATTATATAATGGAAACCGGTGCGAAATAAAAAAAGTTCATCCACATGAAATTTTTAATTAAAATTATTAGACTTTTAACATAGAAACTAATCACAGGTTTTGTTTGTAGTTAAGTAATGCTATAATTCAACTTTTATCTTCAAAACTAATGAGTTCGTGCTTGCGAAGGTGCCACAAAAAAATTAAATTGTACAGTGTAACAACTGATTATATCCACCTTTTAATGAAATAAGGTTTATTCTCCGCGTTTTATCAGTGGAAATTCATGGTCATGTAGAATGAGAAATTTTAAATTAGTTTGTGTTATAAAGTTATAATAATGCACTTTGCGTAGGAGCGTACTTTGATAAATAAGTAGAAGTACCCACATAAAGTTTAAATTTTGAATTAAAACAAATAATAATTAAAATCAATTAGATCTTGGTCTATAGACTAAGGTCCGACTTTTCAACGTTAGATAACTTTAACTACAAATTATCATACCCAAATATTACATACCTATCTAGTAAAATATGTACAAGGTACAAGGTAAGTATAAAAGAATCTAACATCAAAGGTGGCTGTACATATTTGGATTTGCCACCTCTCACAATCAGTGGTGAATTAATGAATATCATTTAAATATCACTAGTATCCATTGGTCAGATTGGCATTTATACATTAAACGTTTTCTCTTTGAGATTCCCTAGTAATTTTAAATTTATTACACTTTACAGCCCGCTACGATGTTATATTCTTTCAAGTATTCTTTTAGAATGACTCTGTATAATATAATATACCAATAAAAAGGATCTGAAAATTTTTAATTATACCGATGGAAAAACTAAGCTTTAAATTCGAATATTCCCGAAATTGAAACAGTGATACAAGATATAAGTTAACTTCTAGCTTGCACTTACCGACTTACCTACCTGTCACCTTGTTGTATTATCATTTTATTACAGGGTACCAATATGTACCTGAAACCGGGAGATTCCAAGAAAAATCCGAGAAACAATTTCCTACAATCATTGAAAATCGAAAATATGAGTAAAAATTAAGAAAAAAACTCTAAAATAAAAGTTAGGGGCTTTACAATACAATAGAATTATATAATACCAAAATTTTTAGAGACTATACTAAACTTATTTCTGTTTACAGCTTTTAGGGTCTCTATTTATTATTTGTATAAATTAGGAATTCCCAAAGTGCAACCTACCGGTTAAAGTAAATAAATATTTTATGTTTAAAAAATATCTTGTAAAGTAAACTATAAGTACGTATAAACTATATTATTAGATACCTACCTATAAGTATTTCATTTTTACAAATTTATTCATTAAACATGCTAGTGGCTACAGAATTTTTTGAATATATTTTTTTATTTTATATTCAGAAACACACTTCCAACAAAAATTCGGTGTAGTACAAAAAATAATAATTTTTATAGGTAAAAAGCAAAAAAATTGTCTGTAGGAGGGGAGTTATTTTGTACATCATACTTACCTATATTTTTGTCATTATCAATTTATCAGTAATTTTTTTTATTTACAGTCTGTACTTAGATTTAGCTTTTCTGTAAAGTATCTACAGGTTCGTTTTTGTTTAATCTTTAAATATAAGCGGCGATTTATTAAAACTTTAGAAATTCTAAATTATATCAAATCGAAATCTACAATAAAATTCTCATTTTTTAGTCATCATAAAGAGTTAAAAACTGAAGATGATCCACTGCAAAAAATATTTTGTGTAATACATATTACTTATGTATTTCTGAAAAATCGTAGCGCATCAGATAAAATTATTATATACATATTTACTAAATCTTCTTTTGAAAGTAATGGATTAATTCATTCTAAACAACTTTTTTCTATTTTGTCTATCCAAAAATTATCTTTAATCTAAACATTATATTTTATGCTCTCCCTAGAGTTTTCAGAGAATTTTGCGAGCAAATTATTATACATTTTGTCGCGTATTTTTACTTTTTATCCCTCAAAATCGACATGATAAAATTAAAAATTACTGGCAAAAATTATCTACAGTTAAGCAGCCAAAAAAATTATTTTCTCCTAATGAAACTAATGTTTTAATCTTCTGTCTACTTCATTTCTTTTTAGGCTACATGCGAAGTTTCATCAATTTTCAAATCTCTGCCAGAGTGCATACAATGTTGAAATTTGGAACAGCACCAGAAAATATTTATTATGTATTATATTTATATACATATAAATAGAAACTTCATTTTGACTTTTAAGAAGACAACAGCTTATTTGTGAATTACGTTACAAGTAAATTAATGTAAACAATCGTTCTAGAAAAAGCGAGAGTTTATTTTATTAAAATTTTTCAATTTTTGAGTCCTTCCGGATCCTGAAGGTGCATCAATTATCAATTTTGACCATCCCCCGAATTTATAACAAGTACCTACATATTTTTTAACAATTTTAGAAAATTGTAATATTTTCTAGTTGCAGACAGTCGCAGAAAAAATGTTGTATGAAACTTATGGATAACGTGTCTTTTTTCAATCATGGGTTTGCCTAAGTATGGCTCGTGCAGTCAAACTTCCCATTCTTGAAAAAGTACTACTTTATGTACTTGCTGCATAAATCCAGTTTTATATAACTAATTTATCATTTAAAGCTCTTAGGACGTTCAGCTGTAGCTTATTGTACTTTTTTTTTGACAATGAAAACGAGAGAATTAGACGTACAAGAAAATAGATGCGCAGAAAACAGAATAGAGAAATATGTACACTGTTTCCTCAATTAGTAAACGAAGAAACAAAATTCTTTCAATAGTTTCGGATGCTGAAAAATATTGGGCGCAGTAATTTGTAGTGTGAGTGTATCCTATATTTTGAATCATCCTTAATCCTTACAAAGACAAGAGCTTGGGTGAAGAGTAGGTACTAATAATTTTCATTTTAAAATTACAGAAATTCAACTATATTTTATAAACTCTTATAAAAATTCTCTATTTACTAATTTTTGTTAACTCTCCTCAAGCTAAGTAAATGCTGTAAAATCGAATGAAGTCAATGAAGCAATTATTAGGCATGTACTGTGTTACAACATTACCCAAAAATAAATACCGCGTACTTTCTCTCTGCATTTTTGTGCCAGCTTTCATTAAAAAAATTAAAACACCTTACCTTGTTATAAAACCATCATTATCACACACAGATGATTTTATTTATGTGATATTAAATTTCGCAACAACTAACTCCATCTACCTAAATAGTGTTTTTTGAAGAAAATGTAAATAGATAGGTACCACTTATTTTTTCTGTTCATTTCGTCTAAAAATTTTTTCTAATTTGAGGAAAATCCTCTGGCTCAATTGTGTGAATTCCGGACGTCTATATTTATTCCTGTATTTTACTTTTCACTGATGATATCACTGTGTCGTTTTTGGTGACATTTTCTGTTATTATAGTTTATTTATATGTTGTTGTACGCAATCCTCAGCTTGCGGCTTTTCTTCTATCAATAAATTTAGATTTAGTTGCGTCAACACTTTAATAAACATTTTATTTAATTTATTCATTATGAATAATGTGGGAATAGATAACGAGTGAGTTTAATCACACATCCTCTCATTATAGTACATTCATCACAATAATACTACTCGTAATTTCCAAAGTGATTATTCGTTTAATATGCTATATTTGTCAAGTAATTATTTGTTGTCGGAGGGTGTGAAGGCATAATAAGATGAGAGTTGCTTGGATGGAATTTGATTAGGTTTCGGTACCGGTCTCGTAGTTTTCAATTAACCCCCACGTGTAGCTCATGTTTATGTTAGCAGTGAATTGTAAACAGTTGATGAAAGACAACAATAATAATTACCGCGGATGTGTTTCGGTTTCTCTTCATCCATATGCATTTAATGTATAAAGAATTTTCAGAAAGGGTTCTGCGGTGTTTGGTTTCTTCGAAGTTATGCTAAAATCTGGGTTAAAACTGTTTAAAAATAGAATAACGGTTTTTAAAGCAAACATTTATTAAGTAACTTAAATAATTATTGCATACACTTGAGAATTGATACATAAATAAAACTAACGGAAAAAGCATTTAATGTTGTTGTTATTGTTATTATTGTGACGGTATAAACGCCTTCAAAAATTAAATGGCTTAATGTGTTGTTGCATTTTTGTTCAACTAATTGCAACAAAAATATGTCGATCCCGTTATGCATCCTACTCTTACACTAATGTGTTCGGGGATCCACAAACGTCAATTTCATTTTTCTACTCCCATACTTTAATTGATTTATTAGACATTTACTACCTGTACCGTAATGAGATTCATTATGATACAGATTCCGTCAATGTCAAATATTGCCATGAACATCTGACAGATCTAAAATTTAAAAATTGACAGTTCATTTTAATTTTCTTATGATAAAAGTTGCCATACTAATTATTTTTTTATTTTTCATTATTTTGACTGTGCTCGTGTCTTAATAGCTATCATTAAAGGCTCATTGCACTATTATAATCAGAGATTAGTAGTAAGTATCTTTTTGCCCTCCTAAACATTAAAGCAAACTTTACAATGCGAGACACATCAAATGTAACCTGTTTTTGACGCTTACTGTATTGTAAATGGTCCAACTATGCGGTTGCCCTGTAGTTTTGACTATTATGGATCGTTTCTCTAATTCAATATTATTTATTTTTGCCAACCCTGCGATTTTTTATACTTACAAAACGAGGTTTTTCTCTAAGTACCTATTACTTTTTCGAGCCTTAAAAAAATTAAGTCGAATTAATTTTGCCGGAAGACTTTCCCTTGTTTTAATTTATAAGTAGCTAATCACTGGAATTTTGATTATATAAAACTAATTGACTGCTAAACAAAAAGTACAAATGAATACCCGTTGTATTGTTTACTACCTATAGATTCCTATGAAGAATTAATTACTGTGTATTATTATAATTAACAGTAATTAATATAGTATTATCTATAGTACCAACACTACAATCTTAATTATTACATTGTTACCTTTTACAGAAAATTTACTTTTAATTTCCGGTAAGCAAACATCGAGTTGTTTATTTCCCATTCGCCCAAGTACCAAGTAGTTTTCATGACCTGAAACCAAACAGCGAATGGCTAAAGTGTTATTTATGGGTCTCCTAGGATTAAGAGTTAAGACCAGCAGATAAGGAAGACAAGGAAGGTGGTTACTACATCTAGTAACCCAACCTTTTTAAAATATTTGTGGCATAAATTCATATAAGTTTTAGAGCTAGACTGGGAAACATTCAAAGTAATAACAAAGAATGTATTTCCAATCTGATCAAAGCCCCCCGTCCAGACATTCAAAACATGACTGACTCATAAAACCCACTGTAATCTTTAGTTGCTTGCAGTCGTATCGGTAATTTAAAATGCCTACATTCATGCATAAATAATCAAAATCGCAGGGTATGAGAATCTTAGGTGTGAAGTCCAACGTGACTTGGCGCGCCTTTAACGTAAACTGGGCCTTGAGACGGATCGTCTGTTAAACAAAATTGACCTCTACCAAACTTGTAACTTGACATGATGTCATCTTTGAAGTGTTCTCGATTTCTTTAAAGTTCTCTCTGTGTTTGGCTAATAATTGTTTATTGTTTCTTTAAACTTTTGGCTGACGTCATTTGAGTGTTTGCTTTTAGCATATTATATTAGGCTTTTCCGAAAGAATACTGGATGTTTGTTATTTCAGAATAATGATAGGCATGCTCACAAGGAGATTTAACACAAAATTTTGATTTATTGCTTTTATATTACTGGGTGTCCGAGGACAATTTATGTAGATTAACAGTCACTTATGAATCCCACATTGGGTCCCACATGTTTAGTTTCCAACTTGTTTGTTAGAGTTTCGCCAAATCAAAATTTATGATCCGTAGAATTTGTCAACTAAATATTTGATCTAATTCGAATGCTTTGCACATGAATAGAATTAGAAAACGATGCTGAATATTGAAAGTATTTTTTAAATATCGTTGATATAAATTACTTAATATTCTCAGTTACTCAGTTCTCCCTGGTTTGGTGTTTTGTATATAGCCCATTTTGGAACGCTGCTTTGTTGTTCAAGAGGTTGGCTAATTAAGTAATTACTTTGCTAATTAGTTTAGAATACGTAGGAGTATTTTAGGATATTTTAGTGAATCATCTCTCTTAACTAAATTAGTCTAGGTATCCTACCTATTTTACAGATTGTACCTCGGATTGTACTAACTTGAAAATTTATTATGTATCTAAAACGTAGATTTAGAAACTTTTCATCGATTGAATAGAATTATTTAATCCTAGAATTCACTAAACTATCGACGATAGTATAAAGATCGTTGCCAACCTAATGTACCTAAAATGTAACATAACATAACTTACTCGAACCTAATTTAATCTATTGTAACTTTACTTATATTTCGTAACATTCGTAATTTTTTTGCAGGCAGATTAAAGGAAAACAAATATTTTATGATTTTATTACTTACATCTTACATCACATATAACTAATAACAAAATAAAAAAAAACTATAAAAAAGAACAGAAGTTATATGATGAAATAATTTCTAGTAATGAACTTAAATACATTCCATGTTAATTCCTTCTAAGGAAACAAATTTCTTTGAACACCTAGGAAAGTCCTTAGATAATTTCAAGATAAAATTACCGTTTCCATCTCCGTTGCACTCACTAGCCAAGTTTAATGTGCAGATGAAATATTGAATTTGAAAATAAACATTGGTATTTTTTGTAACCACCAAATAGTAAATCAAGTAATGAATATGGCCATTTAACTATTTAAAAACTCATTTAAGAATAGGTAATAAAATATAAATGTAGGCATTGTTATGCACTCAAACAATAAACACGGAACCATACTCAAGTATATTGAAAATTATGTTCTGGCGTAAAAGTCTATGAATAGGCGTGGATACGACGCATATGGTGGTTCTTGTATCGTGTTTCCAACTAATATGGTACGTCTTTGGAATATGTTATTCGTATGGGATTGTAGGCCACCCAATAATTGAAAAGTGGAAGTATAGATGATTATTTTACTATTATTTTCCAATGTTTGCCTTAGAAAAACATTAAACTTTCAATAGGCGCCGAAAAACAGATAAAAACGTCAAGAGTCGTAAATAATGTTATGTGATTATTTTACTGAGATTGATTTAGTGACATTTTAATATGAATATATTATGCACTTAGGGTAGATGGGTTTCAGTTCATTAATTTCAAAAAATATGTTTGTGTTTGTTTTAAAGAGTTTTAGTATTGTTGTAGAATGTAGATATTACTGCCTTTGTTTTAAATTATGTATACGAAAAATAATGTAGGTGAAAATTCAAGGTAGCGTAAACAAACAATTCATATAATTTATATTTATTAATCAGACGGAATATTTCATTCTTGAGGCATGACATGAAAAGTAAAATCTCGAATAAAATTGCCTCAGATTACTTTATTACGTGTATTGGTTTTTACTTATTAAAATTTACAGACAAAATGAATAAAAATTCTTGTTGCGTTTTTTCGGAAAAGATAATCAAAAATAATAATTGCAGTATGAAGCTAAACAAATTGTCGACATTGAGTAAGAGTCTAATAATATGTTCGTCAGTAAGTTTACCATAATAGTTTTTCCGTAGGGTGGTAGTTATCATTGATGTATAAGTTAAAGCAGAATGGGCCCTAGTATCGAGCCTTAGGGAACCCAGAGTATTTAAATAGAAAATAAACATTATCATGATATTTTGCCTATAAAATAAAAATAGTATCCTTAATTAATCTTTTGTATATGTCACGGTATTATTGTACAATTTTTTTTCTGATTGATATAAACGGAAATACACCTGATCTAAGATATTGTTATCTCAATATGTTACGATAAAGTTCGTATCAATTATCGCATCGTCTTTTGTTTATTTAATTACTCAAACATTTCATCCTCGATTTTATCATTTGAAATAGTGCACATATAATAGGCAAAGGCTTGAAAAAGATGCACTTGTTTACCGTGGTGACCTGGAAATATATACCTGAAAATTTTATCTACGAGAACTGGTGATAAAGTTAAACATGTAATGTAGGTTCTGATTTCCAATTATTTCATTCGCCATGACAGTTTCTAGTTTATCAATTATTATTTACTAGCTTATATCTTTATCTAATTCAAACTAAATAATATTTAGATTATTGATGGTGACAGTACAATTGTGTAAAAACTAATACTAGTTGAAACATTGAGACATCTTTCTTTTAGATTTTCTTGTAATTCTCATTCTGAATAAGTAACTAATTATGAGTGTCACTATAACAAGTCTAGAAGGAAATATTATATCATTGATAATCTATGTAACGTCTAAATTGAATAAATTTGGATAGATATCCTTTTTTTACCATCTCTATAGAACATTTGTAGTAAATAGAATATAGGCAAATATTTTAGGTTTGCGAACTCATCATCATAAACCTGTGTAATAGGCGCACTTCTTATAAATTAAAGGATTTGCCGAGGGGTAAACCACTAGTGGATATCCTTGTACACATGTCGTGGATATGCATGGATATGCATGGATATCCCGTGGAAGTTCATGGATATCCGTGGAAGTTTATGGATATCCGTGGAATTCCATGGATATTCGTGGATGTCCGTGGAATTCCATGGATATCCGTAGAAGTCCATGGATATTTTTGGAAATATGTGGATGTCTTTGGAAATATATTGGATTTTAAAAGATAGTGCGCATGCGTTAATGTTTAACGCATGTGCACTATAGTTTAACGGTTAAAGCAATAATCTACAAATTCAATATTTTTATTGCGCCGTGTACTTAACGGTGATTACTAGAGTAACATTGCTTCTATTCAATTGATGTGATTTAAATTACGGTATGTACTTGGGTATGTACTATGAAAAATTCAAATAATGGATGTAAAAAAAATAGACGAGTTTGCAGAAATGTACTGCACTTACAATATACCAAATGTCCATCAAGTTACCAAAGCAATTTTTGAAAATGACCTGACAAATGCATTAGCCGCTTTTTAGTCGCTAATTAGTTATGAAAAATTTAATTTTGTCGCTTTTCTTTTTAAAAAATTACATCGGTTTTTTTTCATATGAACTTAGCAAAGCATAGGTTCAAAATCGAAAGTTAGGTAGTGCTAAATTTGTCATTTTTTAGTCGCTAATTAGTTGTAAAAAAATTAATTTTGTTTTTTTTTTGTTTTTTGGTACGAGTTTACAATACCGGACATATCACCGATTGAATTGAAATTTTTTATAGTGATGTATAATAGCTCGCTGAATACGAATATAAAATTATTCTTTTGCGGACGAAGCTACTTTTCAGAAAAAAAATTAAATAAAAAAGTTGTTTATTTGAATTTGGCGGCCGATGTTACCCAATCAGAATGGTGGGAAACCTTAAATTTGTTTATAATTAATTATTATCATAGACGTTAGGTAAGGAAGTTTAAGCACAGTATAGTTACGGGATAAGATAAGCAGTTCAAACAATTTAAGGACTTTTAGGGACAATTTTATGTAGTACCATCTTCCGTGGATATCCGTAGAAGTTTTGGATATTCGTGGAAGTTTTAAGAAATTTGGGTTCGGATATCCACGATTTGGATATCTCGTACGCTTAAATAGGTAGTGGTTTACCCCTCGGGATTTGCCCATAATGTATCCATTTACTATGAACGATCAGTATAAAAAAATTACAATTTTTAGATTTGTTCGTGAGAGAAGTCTTACTATTAATAATTTAATTGCTAGTAAAACTAAGTTATTTAAAGTATAAAATTTTGATTGCCAACTGCATAACATTCCTAAAAAACTTCAATACAAAACATTCACATTAACGTTTTATAACTAGAATTAAATTTACAGTTACAGTTACAGGCATCTTCTTAGAATGTTTCAACTCTAAATAATTTTTACTGTATAAGTAAGTAACTTATTTCCTAAAAGAAAT
This sequence comes from Pediacus dermestoides, assembly GCA_963942485.1. Lineage (NCBI taxonomy): Eukaryota > Metazoa > Arthropoda > Insecta > Coleoptera > Cucujidae > Pediacus > Pediacus dermestoides. The sequence goes on along the minus strand of OZ012625.1, from coordinate 28,989,470 downwards.
TTCATTAGGTATAGTTTTTATGAAATTTATACAATACGTAGGATCAGGTCGTTGTTTCCTTCTACCTTGATCTTTAGCTTCATATAGTTTCTTCAAATTGAGGTTAAAAATAGTAACATTCTTGGCACAAAATAAACTTGAAAAATTTCTACAATTTATTAGATGTTAGATTTCACAACTACTTTCTGTTAAAAATTATGTGAACATAACTTTTATATATACCTACACACTTCTATGCATATGAATAAAATTTTTTGCTGTTCACAATCACAATTAAGTACTAGAGGTTATTAATCTCTCTTTTTGCATATCCAGTTCTTATCTAGGACCACACTAAGTTCCTCCACACAAACAAAGAGATAATCTACATCTATAAACGTGCGTATAATTAAAAGCAGTAGAATAAAAAAAATACAGAAGAGTTTTTACTGGTTACTTCAAATAATCTCTGTCTATATGATGACAGTGTAAACTTTACAAGCACACCCTAGTGTACTCAGCTCTCATTTCACGTGTTGCATATTTAACTAGGTACTTGTTCCACTGCAATAAGTACACATTTCTAGTGATGATGATCATTCAAGTCCAAAAGCTGCGGTAGTTAGTTGCCATGAATATTTGAGTAAGTACTTTAGTGCTATGAGAGGGGTCATAACCTATAATGGGGGTTTAGCATGCAGTGGACATCTGAAAAACAAACTACTTTGTAGTGCTTTGGCATGTTATGTATACAGATGGCTTTAGGAAAATATAGGAAAAGCTGCGAAATGTTAGGGAGAAAGACAGAGGTGCTACTGTCCTGAATTTTGATCTAGGGTTACATTTTAGGATTAAGTTGTGAGGAGGAAATTTTCATGAAAACACTACTTTATGAAATAAGAATTTCTCTCTTATCATAGGAAACTTCTTGAGGTCGAAAAAATACTTCCTTCATTTACTGCGGGTTTTTTTATTTTATATTGTTCTATATATTTAGGTTTCACCTTCAATCTTGCAAAGCGTAAAATTTCTTGTTAAACTAGAAGTCGTTCAGCATGATATAACCAGCAAGACCACGCTTTGTTTTATTTTTTCCTTGATTTTATTCAACACTCACAAATAAATGTATAATTCAAACTTTCCAATTTGATGTGCAAGTTTTATTATGTAACTTTCTCTTTCAATAACCACTTAAATTCGTGGCCAAACAAATGGTCATTTATTTTAGATTTCAACGAACATCATCAAGGTTTTAATAGTTTTAAGCAACATAAATTATAAAATGCTATTTTACCACTAATGCGATTATCTTGCAATGGTACATAAAGCATTTTATTACTTTTGTTGTAGAATATAGGGTTATTCTAACAGAAACCAACTAAACTACTGAATAAACACTGAAAATAGTTTGTTTAGTTTCGTATGTTGTTTCGTAGTATACATCAGTAAATAAAAACGGGTATTTGAATTGTTTTTCGTTAACAAAGTTGTGACAACACAAAAGAAACGTTTTAGTTGCGCATCAACTTTCCTAGTATTCTATATAAGTAAACATCAAATGGAAACTGCTTTGAGGAAGAGAACTGCACGATAAACATGTCAATTGCCCTGGGGTTTTCAGAAAAAATAATACACTCTTATAAGGAAACTTCTCGTATCGTTAACAAGAAGACCCTGTCGTCCAAAGCTGACAAGTGGCCGTTACCTCGAGTGTGATTGAGTTGATTTTCCGTTAAAATGAATGAAACCTCACTGAAATGGTCAATTGCTCGTTAGAGACTTTGGTTGGGGAATTTGTCATCCAGAACAAATGTTCCGGCGCCAAATTCAACACAGCTTTCATATGGTTCGTCAGCTATTATAATTAATTGTGGAAAAAAGATAAATCTGTCCAGCAGATGCAATGTGAGGAATTTGTTATATGAGGCAAATGTTCTGTAGGCAATTTAAAAATGTTTGAAAGTTTTATGTGGATGTATCAATCGTCACAGCAAAGTTTATCAAAAGTTACAATGTTTAAATGAAAGTTTTTTTTTGTATTATCTGTGTTGTTCATTTTTAGTCGTTTTAATTACTAATAATAATATTGCAGGATATTTGTCAATGTCATTGGTAGTATCTTATCTGCATACGTAATTATACAGGGTGGCCATTCTAAATTTATGCTTGTCAAAGTGACAAACGTCGACAACAACAATAAAATACTGTCCAAAATGACAAAAAATACTCATGTAACGTAGCAATGTAAATTTAATCCCTTGGGATTAAAATGGTTATTTCAGTCCCTGTAAAGAGGGATTAAATTAGCACATTTAATCCCGGAAGTGCAAAAAAGTATTTTTGCTGAAAATATTCCTTTTTCGGACACGAAACATTTTTACTTTTTAAATTTTAAAAATAGGCAAAAGTAAATTTAGGATACCTATCAAAAGTATTTGGTACGTGTAGAAAATCTTGAGTTGGTATATCAATCAAAATAAGAAACACAATCCAACTATCGAATGCACGATTTTTCATAAGAAAAAAATTGTTTTAAAAGTCTTGAAATACTCGTACATGTGGAGAAAATTTCATAAAAATATTTTCAAAGCGAACCTAAATATCTTTAATTAATGTTTATTTTTCACAACGTCTCCCCTAAAGGTCATCAGTATAAAAATCTACCACGTATTCCGGGAACCAAAATAAGTTGATTCATCCCAACCTCTATGTACCTATACAAAAGTTCCTTACTGAGATACTGCATTGAAACAAAATGACTCCTTACTGTACAAAATTAATAAGAAAATAACTTCAACGTCATAATTTCCGAAATATATTTTTTTGTCGATCGTTTATTGAAGATCTAGTTAATGTAATAAAAGGAGTGTATTAATAACTCAGTTTAATGCATACATGCACATTGTTGAGATTATGAGATTTGCTAGGTAACCAACAATATATTATATTATTGAAACATGCATTTGGAACTGACACCTGCCGAAATTAATTAATTATGTCAGTGATATTTTGACTTATTGCATATTATGTCAGAATTTGGATTTTGCCATGGAACAAAATTAGATTATTTTCATTCTAATAAAGAGCGATCGACAAAAAAATATTGTAATCAACATGAGTGTTAATAGGCGATTAATAATCTCGACTCATTAACGCGCTCGCTGCGCTCACGCGTTAAAATCGTTTCGATTATTAATCGCTCTTATTAACACTCTTGTTTATTAAACTACTATTACCATTTCCAAAAATGGATATTACTTATTGTCTTATTGATAATTTTCCTAATACATTTTGAACCAGTATAATATTCTATACTTAAGATTTTTTTTGTCCCACCATGGAACCAAATTCTGAAAATAATTTGCATAATTTTGCAGTAATTTAACTGTAAATGGAACACAAATCTGATTTTCCCTTTTTATGTACAGAAAGTGCGCCACAAACAAGATAAAACAACGTTTCGCATATACTTGAATAGTTGATTTTCCAACAAGATACACTTCAATAAAAAATCTGTCTATAAAAATCCGGATTATCAGTTCGCTTCGCCAACATGTTTTTCCGAGTGCCAGCACCTGCATCTGTATGTAAATCCAGGCAGATGCATATCTTAATCAAATAAATTATAGGTGTCTTCGGACACGATTAATCTCGCTTCATATAAATAAATTACTGCATGTTTTAAGTTAACTTCCTCACATATCCTGATGATATTTCAAAATTTCCATACACTTACTTACATTAAGGTCAACTGAGCACTGTATAATCTTATTTGCTAATTAATGTCTAAAACAAATACTCATTCGTTTATCATTGCGTTTGACCTTGGTGAAAAAGTTGATCTCTATTATAATGTATATGCGCGGTGTGCTATTATCTGCAAAAAAGGAATTAAACTTGCTTTTAGGTGTAAGTGGTATGAGAGAACGTTGGAGACGGCTGGCGCCGACGACGTTGTACATGAGGGGAAAACAAGTGGATAAATTTGATATTTGGGGTTCGCTTGGGTTGGGTAAATATTTGATTTTATGCTATGTGCGCTTCCTTACCAGTAGATATAGCTAAATTAAACTGAAAATAATTATGGATAATTTGTTTTCTTTTTAGTAAACGTTCTTGCGTAATATTAAACCAGAAATGGTAAAATTCTTAATGAAATGTAATGAACCCAAATTGATATTGCATGTCTTTAGTAATATCCAGACCCAAAGTTTCTTGTTTGGTTGTTATGATCGTTTCTCAAGCGTGCACTATGTTCATTTACCAAATAAAAGTATACAATAACTGAGCAAGATGAAAGCAAATCCTTTGTTAATCATAATACATACTTCGTTTGAGCCTAATTTCAGGCAATAAAGCCTGGTCATGTCGTTAAAAGAATATTATTGTGTATAGCACCGTCACATTTGTTCATTTTTTGGAGCACGATCCAAACTACTGTCCTTCAATCGCTGCGAATTTTTGTGTATTGTATAGATGGAATAAGTTCTTTGTCCAATTGTAACTGTATTTTTTAAATGATGTTTTATGAGATTTGAAAACAGTCAAATAATCGAAACAGTGAACAGTGATTTAGATCTCAAGTAGTTTTAAGGTTATGTTAGGTTAAGATAGAGTAAGTTAGATTTTTCGACTGTGTTTTTCACGTAGGTACACATAATGTGAATAATTTCAAAGGAATAAATTACAGTTGCATATTTTTTATCTCAAAAATATTTAAATTTTAAATAATTGCCTTCCAATTTAAATTGAGTTATTTTTAATCTGATAACTGAACCGTTTTTCTATAATACCTAGGCGGTAGGTTAGTTAGATCTTTTACGTCTATTATTTATTTAAAAATAATAGGTTTTTAAGAATTTTTGTTATCAAATAAACTACTTTATTACAAAAATATGTGCGTACTTTTTATGTATTTTTTTACTGCTTTATACTTTATGTTAAGTACTTATTTCACTCACGTTAAAATATTATTTTTATGTTATTGAAACTCATCTTTATATATTTGGATTTATTACTGATTTTTTCATATAACACTGAAACTATTCACGATGGGAAAGTAAAAATATACAATTTATTTATAAAAAAACATTAAAAAGACTACTTTTCCTTCCTTATATTTTATCTATGACCTAAGCTAACTAACATGTTACAATATAATAAATAAATGAAAAATATTTATTTATATAGTCGAATTATTATAGTCGAAATTATTACTCAGACAAACCATATAGGCAAATTTTATGTTTTGAATGCACAATTATTTTATACTTGCAATGATTCATTTTCATAGTCCCGTTCAAGTTCAAGATCAATCGATTACAACGTTGATTAAAAACATGCACTGGGTATTAAATTATGCATTCGCTGCATTGTTGACAGTTAAACATCAGAAATGATTAAAACAATAATAAAAATCTTCTCCTAAGAACAAAAGCAACGATCTTGTTAACGATTCTAATCAGTTGCGCATCTTTTTCTTCTCGACTACATAACTTTTATTATATGCAGATGTCAGTAACCTCCTGAGAGATTTATATTTATTGGATTAGTTTACAATGTTATGTTGTACGTGATTTGGTAAAACAAACTGTATTGACCAAAACTATAATAGCCAACATTGTATCAATTTTTGTGGCTCAGTTCTGAGAAATAACTTTTATTATTCTTTATAATGAAATAGAATCGAGAGTGGTTTATATGAAAGGTGATCCAGAAATAAAATAAATTATATGCGTGCCGTGTAGTATTTTTTCTTACCATTAAAAACACATCCAATAATTAACACACCTAATGAATTCTTGCATGTTAATGAACTCGATAATCTAGAGACGATAGAATAGAATGCGAGTTGTAGATTTCAGGGAAGCCTTGTAAAAGAAAACGTTAATAGGATAGTGAAACCACTAAACCAAAACAATTTAAACTAATTGTCTTACAGGATAAACAATTATAGTTAACTGAATGACAACTATTCATTGCTGTTTTTGTATTTACAATTCATTTCCAGTGAAGTAGTTTTTTGCACACAAACCCTGAAACATCGATATATGCAAATAGTTTTTTGTATAGGTCTTTGTACTAAACTACTGTTGTTTGTATAGGAATTATGGTCCAGTGAGTTGGCTATAATAATAGCAATAATTAATCTCGTGTTTCGTGATTAAAATTGTTGTAATTCATAATACAAAACCCACCCAACAACTAACCCAATTATTGTGGACTGTCTAGTTTTATAGAAAATTTAATACATTTGTAGACTTTTACTTTATTTGTTGTTATGTAATATAAATTGCTTTAATGTGTGGTATATAAATGAACGAAGTGAAAATAACATGATACTGGATTATTACAACATCGGTTTACAAATACGTAGATATAGTTGCATTGATAGTTGAATGAAAACCATTTTATAATACCAACATATTGCAACGCAACAGATTTTCAATTTAAGATAAATGTGTACCTAGATTACAGTTATTAATTTTATGTCTTTATTAATTTGAGACTGGCAAGTAAATACAAAGTAGTGTCTATAGTAAGAGTTACATTATAGATTGCACCATCACAATTAAAATTCAGCTTTAAGCAATGTTAGTTTGATTACTACTTTGTATATTAGTATTTCCATTGAGGTCTGATGTCCTTATTCTGAAAAGGCAAAATTTCTTCTACATTTATTTACTGTTTTAAGTATGTAGTTAGATTATACCTTCCATGTTCTCATCTCAATTATCTTTATATTTCATGTGTACCATACTGTGGGGTTCATTTATTTTCAATATCTTAAGCAAATTGTCTTCATCAGAGCATCAGAACTGTGTCATAAATTTTATAATTTATTAATATTATTTTTATCAAGTGATTTGATTTTGATTTGTGCAGAATGAATGCTAGTTTAACCTTTTTAAATGTTAATACTTTAGGAAACCTTTTACTTAAAAAAGAATTTCCTATAGATGACTTTAAACTTTAAAAAAGATAAATACTGAACAAAATAATATCATAAGCATCATTGTAAAATTAAGATTTTTATATATTTTTATATAAATAGGTGCAGTTTCAATTATACCTTTAAGAGGTCTGTAGTTCTTTTTTCTGTATTAGAAGAGAACAATGAAAGTAATATTACTTACAAACTTTTAAAAAATCTGGCCAGTAGTTTCCAAAATAAAAATCTGAAAGTGATATTGTTAAAAAAAAACTTTATACTTAAAGCTTATTTATCTCAAAAATGTAGCTATAATAACAGTTTCCTTAATTTCATTCGACGAATGGTATATTTCCACTGTAAATAATTTTTGCAAGTTTTGTCTATCCCCCAATGAGCAAAATAATTTACTTTCAAGGTAACGAAAGAATTAATTTATATCGCATCATCTCGGATCCCTTCATACGTTATCCTTGGAAACCTCCTTGCAGACTACGTTCAGTAGATGAAATATTTATCTTCTGTCTGCAGAATGGGTGTATGAAATAAGAGTAGGTACTTAATGTCTGAAGTCATTCTGTTTAGTTTCTATTTTATAAACAACACCGTAAAAATAAAATATAGGAATATAGGATCTATTTGTCGACATTCAAGTACACTTTATTCATAGACTCGGTTCATGTTCAGTTAATGAAAATATAATATCGAGATTGGTTTGATAGGATCAGTAAATCAATATTAGGTTTTCTGCTTTTAAATTGGATATGTGATGATGAAAGTGGGTAGTGAAGGATTTTTCTTTTGCTCGGCTCACTGTACAATTTTCTTTTGATGGTCTTACACCTCACAGTCTAAGAATTCAGGTTAATGCTGCTTCGGTCCCCGAAAGTTCTAACATGCATTACATCTTTTTACTTTGCAGCCATACTTTTTCAATATCGAGCTCGATATTATAGAATTATTACTCGTGCAATAAAATATTTTTGTCAGATTTTCCTTCAGTTTTGTCTTATTTTTCGTGATTTAAGAGCGCAATATGTTACCTGGTATAAATTTTTGAACTATGTAATTCTATACAATAGGTATGTATCTCTAATTTCCAAAAATTCTTAAACATCTTCTAAACATTTAGAATTCCACACTATTTTGAAAAAATATGAGAAAATTGTTATACTCCTATATGTATCGATAATAAAACTAAATAAATTGATTAAATCTAGGAATATTAAAATTATGTGGTTTTGTAAATAAGATGCTTTATTTAGATTTTTTTTAGAAGACTCATTCTTATTCACTAACTTAATAATAACGAAACTTTTCCATTGCGCTGCTCGTATCTGCTGACACTTGTTAATGCTGTACGGAGAATCTTATGCGTTTTTTTATATGCCACTGGCTGCAGATTTTGAATCTGACACCTTGTTTTTTCACCAGCACGTTTGCCAAATCCATCTGCTCAACATCAACAACAGTCTACTCGTATATGCAGCACGAAGGCACGAATATCATTCAAACACCGCGTAGGATAAACACATGCTAATTACAAGTATTTGAATGTCAAATATTTTACAGAAATTGTGCTTTGATATTCTATTGGTGTACAGAATAAGAGAGTGTTTCGCAGAAATGCTCTTCATTGTAGTTTTCCTAGAAATAATGTGCTTGCGGAAAATGTTTTTATAAAAGAAGTACTGTTTAAATCATGAAACTGGTTGGCTTTTTAAACTGGTGTTTATCTAGTACAAGTAGATATATTCATAAAAAAGAACAAATTTTAGAATAGAATTGTTGAAATATAAATTCAGTTAGGTTTGTAAAAGAATTTAGCTTATATGCTGACCACCAATATTTACATATTTTGAAATATAACTGAGGTTTAATTGTTTAAATTTTGGAATTTTCGAGTTATATATTTCTCTTTTTTGGACGAATCACTATTTTAAAATATAAACTAATAAGTATGATTATGACACAATTAAGAACAATTTTTAATATTTTTCCCAGTATCAAGATTTGTAAATTTTTTGTGATATTTATAAGTCGCGAACACCTCTGTGTAAATTATGACGCACTCATTTTTTATCAGATTAAGTAAACAAGGAAATATAAATCAGATATTTACTTAATGTACCTGAATACTTCGACAATAATTATTGTATTTGCTCTTCTATATGAGTCAGATACTCAGATATCATTTTTTCAATGCATACTGATTACTGATACGTATGGTAAAAATGGTGACCAATTTTAAAACTGCACACATTTAGTTGCTTCCTGTTAAAAGAATAAAGCTATAGGAGATGAACGGAATAAATTGAACGGAAATAATCAAAAAAATGTCTTGAGAGATATTTAAAATTTAACTAACACCACATTGTTGATAGAGTGGATAATTAAACGCAATATATAAATAAACAGAAGCTTGTACTCTGCACATATACACAATGCATTTGAAGTTTTAAATTTTAAGTGTTTCCTCCAAGTGCGGTTCAACCAATCCAGATGGTCATAAATTAAATATTAATCCTCATAACTGCAAATACACATAAAATTTTTTGACGTCATATTAATTTTGTAATTTTTCTCTGTGAGACGAAAATACGATTTTACGATTCCACATTGACGGGTCTTTAACCCTCTCCTGGAGTCTGTAAAGTTTTTAACCTCTCGCGGATTTGCCTGATAAGTACCCACTCGCAATTCATCATAAAACTCATTAGATTCCACTTGAAATGTATTTTTGTTTAGTCGAGTGAATTCAATTAAGTAATTTAATTTAATGTAGAATTATTTTTGTTTTATCTCAATGGGGCACATAATCTGTATTGCTGTTGTTATTTATGTTAGGGGATTTAGCAGAAATTTTACTAGGCAAGACAGAATAAGATAAGTACTATGTAATAATTATTACATAATATAATTGTAATAATTGTTACATAATTTTTTAGATATCATTTTTACATAAACACATTATTTCTTATCTTTTTTCTTTTAAGCTCTCACACTACAGTTCTAAAGAAAAAATGAGAAATTATTGTAATGGTTTTAATCGTAATTTTTGATAAGAAGCAAAACCAGAAATAACTAATTCATCATCTGCTCATTTTGCTTTGAAACTCAAGTCAAATGATGCGCCATTATCCCATTGACGAATAGCCCTCACTATACTCTTTCTTTCAACCCCTTCGGGGTGAATTTTAATTATAGTGTCTTTCTGTATTATTTAACATATTAGGGTTCTCTGGTATTGACTGGTCTGGCAATTTCCTCTTACTTTTGATACTGTCAATAAAGACAAAGAAATTATAACACTGCTGCAGGGAAATCGCTTACAAGATGTGGAAAATGAGATGGAAAGTAATTTGATTAACCCAAGGAACGACAGGAATAGGGAGACGACTAGTTGGAAAATTGCTTGATCATGCTTAACTTTCGGCGGTTTAATCAAAGAGGGGATTATTGATATTTAATTTTCAATATATCTGTGTTTAATAGTGGAGTTGGCAAGGTTTATACAAAATGAGGACGCAATTTAATGAATATATTTTTAAAGGATACGTAAGGCGAGATACGTAGAAATAAATTCGAATCTTAAATGGTATTTTTCGATGGTTTTGTTGTGGGGCTAACATTAAAATTTTTATAGAGCTCACTTTTACTGTTCCTAAATAGAAAATAAAATCAGAGATTTTCACTTCAGGTTTTCGTTATGACCCCGGAGAGAAAAAGCTTTCATATTTTTCTGTTAAAAGTCATTCTTAATATTTTCCAATTAATGGTCGTTTTTAATAAACAGTTTTAGTTCTTTAAACAAATTGATTACCATAATGGAGTTAAAAATTAAAAATGAGTAGTACCTTTGTTTTTCTCTTGGAATAGAAATGTAGTGAGGAAAAGGAAAATTATAAATGAAAAATAAGAGTAATTAGATTGAAATCCAAATAAGAAATTTCATTTTTGCTTTGTAAAAATTAGGTAGGCTTACGCATATTTTCATACTGTTTTCCAGCTGTCTTTCTTATTTGATCCAGTATAACTTGAAGAAGTAATTTATTGCCGTTTGTACCATTTTTTAGTTTTTACCATTGAACAACTAATGTTATGAAATAATAATCAATTACTCTATTTTGTTATTTATTTATTCATGCACCTAAGCATTATTTATGTACTTATACATTACTTTTTATCTAATTTTATAAAGGAAATTTCAACCTCAAACTGAGCTACTTTAATATTTTATTTAAAGGAGTAAAAAATGGGTGTTATATTATATTGTAAGGATGTTTCATATCCACAATAATTTATGTCCAGAAAATGTGATGTTATATCGAAAACAGAAATATTTTGGTAGTATTATGTGCTTTCTTAACTTGTTAGTTAAGAATTTCAAGAGCAATCCGTCTCTTTAACGGTTTTCCATTTATCGACATTTTTCGTCTCATAAAAGCATGCTCATCCTGGCTTTATTGCAATTTTATACATACTGGGATGCAGTAAAATGCATCTCGTAAAGACAAATAATTAATTTTCGCATACTTCATAAAATATACGTTAATCGACTTGCAATTTGACGATTTTAAGTGGCTGAAATTACGATGCTGCAATATAAACATTGTGTATAACCATGGCTGTGGAATACTGCATCGTAATTGCAACCACAAATACAGCAGTTTGAGCAGCTCAATCTGTCTCGTCCAGAGTGAAGATAGAGTTAGTGGGAAACATATTGAAATGTTGTGTTCGGAAAATGCCGGTGGAAACAATGCCGCTTCATCGTGTAACAAGCCGATCTATAATTTTGTTACTGAAGGCGAGTTTATAACCGCCGTAATTTTGTTGTTCATCTTGGTATGAAAGCAAAGCATCGATATTAGGTTGATGTTATCTAATTTCGACCAAGAAAAGCGAATGGGGGTCCTAAATTTTCCAAGAGATCTACATAATAAAAAGGTTTTACATTTTCATAAGGGTTCAAAGAAAGTTTACTGCTAAATCTTTTTCTAGTTCAAGAAGTTTAATCCTTAAAGCTTAAATTTTCCAGAGCTAATATTCAAGATATCTAAGCTTTAAAATGAAAAGATTTTCCTATTATATTGCAATGCTCTCTATCTTATTTCCAGCTTATGAAGTAATGTTCTTTTAATATCGCCTAACATGTGATACATCTATTAAACCGGCAATCTCGATGTCATGACAGGCAACAAAGAGCTTTTCCGACTCTCATAAAGTTAGATTAATAGTTGACACCGCAAAATACGTAACGTTATCCCATTTCTCCCAAGTAAAAAGTAATTGGAATAGTGGAACTGAATCCCATCCATTTTAAGCCACCCTTCATAGATTCCCGGAACACAGATGTAAAGCCTGGAACTCTCCTCCAATTAAAAACTATAAACTTCCACTAGCACTTTATCTGATGCATCATCATCCTTAAACGTCAATATAAAACGTGATCAATTCTTGTAAAACCCCTAAACGACTTTCTTGGATCTATCTTCCTTTGGTGGATTCTGAACACTAACAATCATAAAATATTTGCCCTTCTTTTTTCCACTTGATAAATTTCTCATTCTTTCCTCCATTACACCACTGGCCACGTTTCTTGCACTAAGGGTTGTTGCACTCTAGTACATGTGTGGTATAGTAGTAGTACATGGGAGTGGTGCTGAGTATCGATGACTCATATTAGGTTGGTGCGGGGTTGTATGCAATCAGGGGGAATTTATTCTTGGGGTGCCAAGGAAGGGGATGCTGACGACTGTGATGTATTGGGAGCATACTACATTGCCGAGCCTTGAAATCCTTATGACGTTTGGTATAAAGAATTGCAGCGTTTTCTTATCTTGTACTGAATAGGAATTGCTCCAAGAGGTGGAGGATAAATCGTGAATTTCATGGTTATGATAAAGATGTTAACATTAAATTAGTGTTACTTAAATATGGTATATTTATTTTATAAAGGGGATACTTTCAAAAGTAGCGACAAGTGCTTCGTTCAAGGGACATCTGTCCTTGGTTTGTTTGTCTAGAATTATAATGATAGTAACATGTGTTGTGAATAAATCTGGAATATCGATTCGTCTACAAAGTTGTTTTAGTCCTAAGGTGTTTTGACAAGGTTACATTTGTACTATAAAATATTTATACATGAGAAAAATGTGTTTGCAGATGTTTAATACTAAAGTAAAACTACATTTCGAAGCAGATTATTCTAGAAGACTCTGAAGTAGGTAGATACCTACACTCTTATAAAGGAGCACAATGTTTAACCAGGTCGTGAGCATCTTTTAATGTTTACTTATTGAATAAAACGTTGATATTTTAGTAGTAAAATAGTAAAAAGTAAGAACACAAAGTTTTCTCATAAGCTGTAGAAGGAAATTTTATAATTTATTTACTTTTTAAAAGAACTAAATCAATTTGCAAAGATTATTAACGACATTGACATATTTACATGAAATGTTTTATAACTGGTAAATTTAAGCTTCATATATTTTTTGTACAAAGGACTGATAATACTGATGCTAGGACAGTAGGCATGCACGTTACCCCTGTTCGTCTCTCTCTCTATGGGGGCGAATCTTAGGTAGAGACAGAGATAGTATAACAACCTGTCTTCTGAAAATAATGTTGGCTTAATAAGCAAATATGTACGGATAAGGGTCCTTTTTTCTATTAACAATATTAATAATTGCCAAAAATGCCAAAGGGTTAATTTACAATTATTCCATTCGTTTGTTGAAAATTCGTAAATGTAAATGTTTGAAAATACAAAAAGTTTTTAATCCGAAATTTTACGCTACATACTTGTAAAAACTACCTTTATCAGCTAATTTCTATATTACCTTAGACCTTAGGACCTTACCCTTGTTATTACTATATTTTTGACGAAGATAATCTACACAAGAATTTGGAGAATTCCATGTCTGTAAACTAATTAGAAAAGTTCGAAAAACTCGAAAACCATTATCTAAAAATTAGTTTATAAAGGGCTAAATATTTATCATTCATAAAATAGTAATAATTCTACCTTAAGTCTACCTCTAGAAGAATGTTTACTTGTTTATTAGGTAATTTATCGTTCATTTCCATTTTTAATGCATAATAAATGCCCATTTAGATTCAAACACATCATTTTCTCATAATATGCAAATACAACCATTCCTTTTCTCAAATTACATTAGAATTTCACTTACATAACTATGCAAAATCCAACTTGATCTATGGCACATTTCTTTCATATTTCCTCGAGTATTTCCTATAGTCAACCAGGAAGTTTTTCCAATAATTTATACAAGAGTAAAACAAACTATAAAAGGAAATAGGTAAATCTGCAGATTGATTGTTTTATTATTGAATATCCGCATATCCTTCCAAGCAATTTATTGCTTCCATTTGTTATAAAATCCAAAATAACCTTGGAATATCTTGTGAATTTACATTAATATCATTAATAAACAGTAAGTTGATATAACGGTGAAAATAACCCAACTGCATTTAAAACTTGTTCGATCATCAGTGACGCCAAATGGTATTCATTACATATCACCATAGAGAATTGGTGTAATTTTCCATTTAAATTTTTCAACGCAAAATCTATTTCGGTTAGATGCGGGTGTAGATTCCAGACAACAGATAAAATATACATTTTTTCAGGCCACCAAATATGTATAACACATGGTTTGTGTCACAAAAATGCTGGGTGTAACGTAAAAATCACTTTTGAGTGTTGATGGAACAGCTTTAATGGGGCCTTATGGGTGGAAACCCAATTACATGCTGAATAGTACAACTTTAACTTAATTAACTTAACAGAAGTAATTCAAGTAAATAAATTAGCCATTAACATTTCGATGTACTTTCAAAGTAGCTGTTTATATAATCAAAGCATTTAGATTTATGCAGCTGTCTTTGATGTTATAATTATTGGTTTATAGAGCATATTTGTTTAAATTGAAGTTGTAATTCTTGTTTCACAAGCAAGTTTTCAAATTACAAAATATAAGAAGTAAACTCTAGGAGAAGTTTGGAGAAACTTATTTAGGAAATAAAAGTGTATAAGGTAGACTTTTTCGTGGATATATATGTAGGAAGTTTGTTATGTGCTTCTCAAATATCAATAAGTCGACGAAAGCAACAGTAAACTTTATTATACAATAACCAACCGCTCTATATATCAAATAACGTTCATTTCGACCAAGCCCACGTTTAAATCACTCTATTAATCATCTAAAACTGAATTAACATCCAAAAACAATAATGTCCTATGCATTTTAGACACGTGGTCTTGAGATAACAAGAGCAACAAAATGAAACACAAATATTTCACGCCACGTGCAGCAAACAATGGGGGAGAACCAAAGACAATTCCCATTAATTGACAATTCCGACAGGCGGAGGAAGTAGAAGGTTTAAACTAGATGAAAGAAAACTGTTAAACTAAGAAATTTACATTTGATTGATGTTGTGGGTCGTGGAAATTGCCCCAACTACTAAGTTGACTTTATCATGAATCTTGGACAAAATGAAATATATCACCTAAAATCTTTTATCTCACGAAAATAGAATAAATTTCAATATACAAACTCGGTGGTTAAAGCCGAGCGAGCAGGAAATAACCCGTAACTTACTCAGTTTTATTTTCCTTATCTTTGTAAAGGTAAAAAATTACCGGTAATAAATAGCCAAATTCAGCGATTATAATTACGAGATTTAAAAACGCACACACAGGAATAAATCTAGATTTATTATAATTTATTGTCGCAGCTACGTTTCGTGTATTGGACGAAAGTTTTTGATGAAGAAAACGGGGAAAAATAAACAAATTCTCTGGTAAGCTTTTTGATAACATGCCAAAAGGGAATTACATGGAAGGAAGAGTAAATATATTTGCTCACTGTCTGCAGGCTCTTTCTGAATCACAAAAATAAACTTCGCACTAGCATCTGCGACAGACAGGACAATTATTGGTAGGTAAATAGAATTTTTTCCGGTAATTTTCGCAAACTTCCAAACCAAAACATATCCCGAACACCTGGTGATGATTTAAAGAATCACGTGTCTTCTTGCACAAATTAGTTTAACGAACTAAGCATAAAATCTATTGGGGTGGTTAAGGTCATTGTATTAAAACAAAACTAGATACAATTTCAGTGGTATTAGGTATAATTTTTTTTTTCTGAAAAAGTAGCATTACTAATTGGAAAACTGACTGTCCCTTTCTAAACCATCTAATTTTTTAAAATTTTATTTACATTCAAAGATTTCGAATTACATATTTTGTAGATAGACATGAGAATTTGACGTTGAATTTTGAAACTTAACACAATTTTCGAATTGATCTAATATAATCCACCTCGTAATCCACAGTCTAAATTTTATTTTTCTATTTTTTCTTCTAATTATTATCAATCAATGAAATATTCTATGATATAATTTAAATCTAGCTTTGAAAGGAGCACTGCAACTGCTTGATTGATCTCTTAAATATTTAAAATAAACATTCATTGTGCGTTTATTCACACCTTTAATATTATGCCTTTATCACACATATACTCTAAATGATCGGCTAAACTTCATTTTACATTATAATGTTTATCGGAACGTGAACAAATTGATTAAAAATTCAATCAGTGTACAACATGGGTTCGGTATTGACGCTGGCTATAGTCTATAGTAGAACAATGTTTCGTGATATTTCCCACATAGCGAAACCGCTAATAAAATAAATACCATACAGTTTGTTTTAAATTAAAAAACAAATTACATGTAATTTCAACTAGCATACGATAAACTAAATTATAATTCATGCTGTTAAGAGTTAAAGGATCTGCGTTTATGGAAGTTTAAATTATTCCCAGTGGCAGTTTGTTTTTAAATGTTGTTTAAAGTTCCAATTGACGCGACGCGGCATACTTTTGATGCTTTACCAGAATTTTAATTAATCAAATTTGTGCATCGTTGTGCAGCTTTCGTGACATGCAATTTGGATTTTAGTTAGCTAATTGATCATCATTTTTTTACCTAGTTGTTGCCTTCATTGTAACTAACTGACGCACAGCTGGGACTTCAACATTACAAAATAATTTCGTAATAAGTAAAATACATACAACTAATAATAATATAAATACAAGTTACCTGTTGTAAAGATTCATGTAGATAGGGAACAGAAAGTAGGGTATAATAAATTTACAAAAAGAACCAGTTGCGATAAATTTATTATATTTTATACAATGCTTACGACTTTTTTTATCTTTTAGTTTAGTAAGTAATGTTTGGATATAAAAGAGCTTCTTATCTGAAACTACAAATAAACTAAACATATTCAAGTGAATGATCGTACTTGTACTACTTTTTAGTTTTATTTTTAACACTTGTCTCCAAATATGAATTATGAAATAATATTATTATCAGTACAGCATGTTTTGGACACGTTTGTTTTGATTCTCTTGGTATCAGCATGGTTTACCAATTTGCCTACCCACAAGACTAATTTCCTTAAAATTACATTTACCTACGCAATAAAAAATAAAATCAAGTGCAACGACCGAAATCGCAGGGTCACAAGTTCCTTTTAGGTAACATAATTTGCAAATAAAATAATATTTGCATACAAAGGTCAGCAAATTCGCGCAGATCCTTATGTTTTCGTTTAAATATATGCTAACATTACGTCGCACATCATTTTAGAATAATTAAGTCATATATTTCCGCCTATGTAAACTGAATAATTGGTAAATTAGCTTTAATATATACTTTACAAACATAAATTATTAGTTTGCTTGTAGAGTTACAAGCATTCTATTATGCAAACCTACAACAAGAAAGTAGTGAAAAACAATAATGAAAGTCTACCATCGAGGTCAGCACTTAACATATCTGCAAGCACACCCCCGACATGTATAAGCTTGTACAGGAAATGAATATCAGTCATCGAAATGAAACGAATATCATAAAATGCTGGAGGGTGAGAATGCC
The DNA here is from genome assembly GCA_963942485.1 of Pediacus dermestoides. NCBI lineage: Eukaryota > Metazoa > Arthropoda > Insecta > Coleoptera > Cucujidae > Pediacus > Pediacus dermestoides. The sequence goes on along the minus strand of OZ012625.1, from coordinate 28,971,583 downwards.
ATCTGCAGAAAAGTTCGAACCATTTGCTGTAGGCTTTTATATTTCGCTTGGGTTGTTTTATTATTTCGTACTAAGTTGACACATTCTGTTTCTTATTCAATTATATTCCGTCTTCTTGGGTGCAATCGAGCAAACTTTAATTTTAAGTAAAATTTGCTTCCATGAAGGAAAATGCCCTGAAAATTTTTGAATTGAATTGAAACAAAAATGTAGCTGGTTGTTAAGATAATGTAGTTTTACCACACAATAACATAACAGTCTATATGAGATACGAAAATTTCAGGAAATATAATTGATTTACAAATCACTATTTTTTAGAATAATTACTAGGTTCTTGTTTTAGTCAAGACGAATTAGAGTAAAGAAATGATAAAGTGCATGGGCAAATTTATTTCTTTATTTAAAATCTTTATTAAAAATAATTGATTATAAAAACTTAATACCACAATTTCGAGTCAATCTTTACCATATTTTGAAATGTTTTTGTTAAGAAAGGTATTTATAAAAAATAATTTTTGAATTTGTCGCGGCTCTTTTTTTTGCTTCTTACCTGTGACTTAATGATTTTCTACCACTTTCGAGGAAATTGACCTTATGATCATTATCATTATAGCTCCTTTTCATGATAAAATGTTTCTATTATATTGTAATATTAGTTTTATGCTCGAAATAAGTCCCCTTACCAAACTCCTTCACCTTCAGACATCCTCCTCTCTGTATTTTCCGACACTTACGTGATTGAAATCTGTCTTAAGGCATAAATTGATGCTGTAGGCGTACGGAAATGTATGCACCTATTAATATCTTACACATACTCTCTTATAAAGGGAAGAAAAAAAGACGACTGGATGTCGTCTCGGAACTACTCCACACAACCGGTATTCAAAAGTATGAAGCCCAATTTAGTTTACCACTCGCTTTCTACGTACATCTTTAGTAACCAATAAGGCGGATCGTGTTAGTATTTCAAATACGTGTAGGAAGTTTCACGGCAATATACAAAGTGACGTGCCACTCTCCATGCTATTTGTTTATTTTTCTTTTCTCCCAACTGGGTTGAAAGTTTTTTTCGTCCTACAACCTGCTGTGGAATCATATGAATAATAAGTATCATGGCTGGGAGTCACTGTGTTGGATGTACAAAAAAAAAAGAACGTGAAAATAGGATGCGAGTGGACTAGTGCGGATTAGAATTCATTTTCATGGAGACTGAGCGGCTGCTGTGCGAAATTAAAATTTTCGTTCGACATAAAAAAATTAATGAATAAAATCAGAGTTTATCATTGTAAATTTCTCATCACAACCCGCGGGAAAAATCGGACATGAATCTTGAATAACATTCTACTTTGTAGGCATGAATAGTTCTGATATAATAAAAAAAATGAAATAATTATGATAGAGTCGATTATTCCTACTACAAAAATCCTTAGAAATAGATTTGAGTTTCACTTATGCGTTATAATATAAATCAAACGCACTATGTATATTTAATACTAGACCTCACCCACTACTCTATTATCTTTGCATTGCGATCACATTTTTTTAGAAATTATATGCAACAAGGATACAGCTTGTCACATTGAACAGGACATTATGCCCGATTTTTAATATTTATGTAGTTAACCTTTGTTGCAGGTACACATTTGTTTTCAAGGATTGAAGTACTTTTATGATTGCATAATCTAATATAATATTATAACAATAGAATGTTTAAAATCTGTTCTTATTTTCAAGTATGCTGGATGAAAACTAATAAGCAACTGAAAAATGTGTTCAAGAAGGTTGGAAAAACAAACCTTGAATAATGAGGATAGTGACTCCATCAATAATTTTTTTTGAATTAGGTATAAATGATGATTTCATTATGTGTTTATTATTTATTTTATGGGTTTTTCTTGTTAAAGAAGTTTTAAAGTTTTTGTTCCTCGTAGAGGTTTCTTAGAACTGCCTAGAAATTTTTAATTTTTGTTGTTTAATCATATCATTTGATGAGAAGTACCTATTTAGAATTTTTTAAATTAACCTTTTTCCTTGGGTTCCATTATGTAAAACAGAAGTTCTCAAACTTATTTACGAGTATTATAGCAAAAGATTTATTCCTGATTTGCCGTAGGGTTGGCTACCTTATGCATTTGTTGTTCCTCGTAAAGGAATTTTTTTTGGCAGTTAAAAGTTAAAAGATAATTTTTAGAACTTTAGGGGAATTTATGAAGAATTGAACTGGCATTTATGAAAAATTTTGAAACATTTGCTTGTGTTGTACTAATTCGTGAAATCATTGTTATACAGTGGATCAGGTTTTTTAGCATTTTGCGGTATTTTTAAGAAGGATTTTGTGGTAATTGAACGAAATTGAAAGGCATTTTTGGAAATGTTGTATATTAAAGTGGCGTTTTTATGAAAAAGGTATTTTTTTACTTTCAACGGACATTGTTGGATGTATGTACATATTTATGTAGAATTATTATTATTTATTAGTTATTTAACTATATGTATAATTATTATTATTATTAATTATCAAAATATGTTTTTAGGAATTTAAAAGAGTTTTTAGCAGCTTTCTTGTAACTTTCTGGAAATAATAAGGCAATTAGAGGAATTTTGTGATATACAGGGTGATCAGTAATTGCCGTACTCAGACCATACTGTGAAAAACTTTACGTTTTAAGAATGACGAATTTTTTTACCGCAGTGCTGTAAGTCCTTTCTTTACAAAGATATGACCACTTTTGTGAAAATAAAAGTGGCAACACTGCATTGAACATGTGAATAGGTTCGACGAGAAAAAAAAGAGAAACGTTCAATATTTTATGATGCGAGAACTTGTCAAACTAATTTAGTACTGTCAATTTTATTAAAAAACAGAAACAACAATTTATATTTTCATGGCAATAGACGGTATTTTAGTTTTATCCAAAGGGGAGCTTGAGAGGTTGCCAAACTTCAAATTTCTCTCAAATTTAGGTATTTTATTAAATTTTAACATTTTCAATTTCTTTGTATTAGAGGTTTTATGAAAAAAATTGAACAAATCATATTGCATTTTATCCAGAGATTATAGTAGCATGAATTATTCACTCATTTATGTTTTGTTTATAAAAATAATTGGCTTGTAACTTGGATGAGGGAAACTCTATAACTCGGAAACTAACCATCAGATTTAATTTTTCTTTGCAGATTATCCTTAGTTTTAATGTGCTCTATAAAGCCCTGTGCGCCAATTACTGATCACCCTGTATATTTTGGGATTAAAAAGCCATTTTCGATTAATTTATGAGAAATTTAAAAAGAATTTATTTAAATTTGGGGGATCTTGCTGTTAATTGAGCGGAATTTTAAAACAAAAAAATGAATTTTGTTCCTCCTCAAGGGAATTGTTTGAATTTATTGGCATTTAGAAAGAGTATTTTTGGAATTTCTTTTTTTTAAATTTGAGATTTTTTCGTAATTTAGATATTTTTTGAAATTCGAGCTAATATGTATCTCTTTAAAAAAGAGTTTTTGTCTCTTTATTATGAGTGCTTTTGAACAGTATTTTGTAGGTTCCATAAAATGCTTCCTTTAAAGCCGTTATAAATTTTTTCCGTATTTCTATTTTATGTACCCGGCAGTATTACCAAAAAAATAACTATTTGATCTATATCTTTACAAAATTAATCTTATTTTTGTTTTTGCTTCATACCTACTGAAAAACCGAAAATTGGGATTAATTTTAATGCATATTTGCAACAACTCAGTAAGTTTCACAAGAATCTTATTATTTTCACTTGAAACTTATTTTCTAAGGTCTTGTGATCTTTTTAACAAATTTCCTAACTTTTTAAACTTAAAACTTACTTGGAGTTTACTAAAACTTTTTAGACCTTCCCAAGAATTCTTGAAGAAATCTTTCTGCTTAATGCACGAGAATACTTGGTCTAAATGAACCCCTATAATTAAGTATTAAAAGACATGCAAACCTATTATTATAAGAACTTGTTTAGGGCCATTTAAATTATTTCAGAATACAGTTGGGATATTTTTAATAACAATAGTTTATCTTTTGTCCTACATGCATAATGGTACCCTAGGCTAAAACGTGAAAACCACAGAGGATTATGTAACATGATCCTAGTGTGAGAACGGTCCATTTGTAATTTTTTTAAACAACGTTATTTGATGGAATACCCGAATAAAATAAGAGTTTAAGCACCGGAAGGTACCACGAATATTTTATGAAAAAAGGTTAATTTGTATCAAGTACTATTAGAATACAATATGAATTGCACTACTCCACAAAAAGTTACTTTTTCTAGTTGAGCCGGAACTAATCGACGATCCGCATCCGTTTAACCGAACTTTGTATACTTTTACCTTTCATACCCATAATGTGACACTCCATAACACTTTTTCAAATTGGTGTTTATTGTGACAATGACGTGATCATCGATCATATTCACACGTTTTGTTCAAATGAAAACATACTTGTACAATCAAGTGTTGCCGTCCATTAAATGCTTTACAATGGTTTCGTTACTTCACCCTTTCGACGGAATTGCAGGGATTAACAACACAACGACCAGACTAGACGGTCGTCGACGATATCGAATGACAATCACTTCTATCAATTCTCGTGACAATGGTTCATTTGCGTTAAAGTAATTGCGATAGCGTTCGTGGATTCCGGATGCCAAACCAAAGTTTTCTCATTGTTGTTGACATTTCCTTGAAGGTGCAATGCAATTAAGTTTGCAGTTCTGGAGCAAATATTTGAAATTGACTATCTTTACATATTTCTTATCATATGTGTATTCGTCTAGTCCTTTTACCATGAGCCTTGAAGCGACCTTTGTTGCGAAATTTGATGTATAATAAAATAACATCTGGCTCTATATCAAAACCTCGGCCAAGTTAGATGCATGAGTAATTTATGTTTATCGTTAGTTTTGCGTTTTATTTGCAAATCACCTTCATTTCAGTTTGTATAAGTGTAATGTGATAATCTATGAATAAAACCTTTTTTATGCGGCACGACCACACAAATGCAATTACACGTTATATAATTAATTATTCTTTTTCAAGCGATTATTTTCCTGACCTTCAGCCTAGTATTCTATAACTGATATTGAATATCACGGAGTTGATAAGAAGTTTGTTCTAAAAATTAGTGTTGCATTTTATATGCGACAATGAACTATTTTTCTCTGCGGTATAAATCCTTAGTATTTAGGGTAATTATATCTGGAATTCTCTTGCAATAAAATCTGGCAACAAGATGGAAAACTTGTATATAGACCTACATTTGCTCTCGGACTAAATAACTTCCTCTCCTCACCATTGCGTTTTATTATTTATGATAAATAGATACTATGACAGACAGCTTGAGGCTTGTCTCGAGTTTTAAATGAGTGTGAAAACCATAATATAATTTAATTGTCCGTTTCTTCGACAATAATAATTTTATGGAAGTTAACTTATACTTTATACTATAAGTTATATATAATAATTGATTGGAAATTATATTACATCTATTTGTTCTGTACTTTCGTTTACAATATCCGGAACATCTATGATTCATGTGAGTGTTTGTCTTTAGTAGAAATAGGCAAATAATAGGCAACGCAATTTATGTAAATTAATATAAATATTTACAGACCTCTTTATTTTCTCATCTTTTATAAAAACTTATCAGTGTTTCTATGAACGAAATACACAATGGGAAAGAAATACTTTTGAAGAAACAAACAACAAAGAATTCGCGTTGAACTTCCAACATCATTAATTTTATTTGTTGTGGCCTCAAAAAATCGGAAAGCTTGTAAACAAAACAAATCAATATTAAGAAAAAGTTCATTGTACACAACTCTAGCAACTCCGTGAGAGAACGGGCATTGGCATTTCAGTTGAAACACAACAAAAAACAATAATTTACTTTGCCAAGACCATGAAAAATAAAAAACCGCATAAAAAGAATAATTGTGAATATCGCGATAAAACAGGTATCGTTTTGAAACATAAATGTCGCATAATGCTAATGGTTGTATTGTGAAAAAATATCGTTAACTTAAAACAAAACGCTAATTACGATCATAAATAATTTTGTATTATAGCAGCGAGAATTGAAACGATAAAAACACGTACAATATACTTATTTGGATAGAATGCAAAATGCATGTTGCGATAGAAAATATTGAACGGACACTTTTACGATCGAGTCAAAGCTGTATAATAATTTTAGTATAATATGACTTGGGCGCCACGATACTAAATATTTCAATCACTGCTAATAAAGTATAAAAATACTTTTAATAAATGAAACTGCTACTGGACTTTATAGGTTAAAGTAGTCCCCACATGAAATATTTTTACGCTCCATAAACTTGTGATTTAATTCTATCAAATGTATAACGACCTTAGTTAGGTGTCAATTTATGCAATTTCTTTAAGAGTTATGTATTTCTATTTAGTGATTAGTGTTGATATTTTTGACAACATATTCGAATGAAAATTTGCATACCCGGATAAACTGAATTTTCGAGTTTATTCAAGATGATTTCATGAAATTTTGATCATGTTCCAAGTCTCAGAGTCAACTTCACCATGTGCGAACCCCCTTACCAATAAACATTTCGTCACTTACTACTTCCAAATATTTTGTACATCAATTTCCGAACAAATTCCTGCAGGTTATAAAAACATTAATCTACAAGTGTAGCTGCAAAGTGAGTAGAGTTTCTTTTTCGGCACTTATCTTTCATTCATAAATACAAATATAACACGAAACATATGTGGTAAAGTTAGCAGATATGACGAATAAATGGTGTACCAGCATAGCACGTTCCATAGATATAGAAAGTGGGTGGTTATGCACATCCGGAAGTTCAAAAACCGGATATATCGTTTATTTACTGGATTTTGTGGGTTATTAAACGGAATACCACAATATGGTTTGTAGTGTAGTATTGTTCGTAATTAAAATGTCATTAAGACTACTACACACAATCCTCTAATCGTTTTATATTCAACACACGTTTCCTGAATGTTCTATTTAAGTATCAGAGACTTATTTTACTATAATTTAATATGGGTGCTTTGGAAGCTGAAGATATAAACGACTTGATGACAATTGTAAAGTAGGTGCCGGTAATACAAGCCTAATCCATTACATTTGAAAAAACGAAACGAAACGAAAACATTCTATTTTCTACAACGTGTTTTAGAGGACTTAATTTATGGTGTTGAAAAGATTCGATTCTTTAATGAAGCTAAAATAAAATGCATGTCAAGTGGATACGTAGGTAGGTACACTGAAAGACAAAACATTTAACTTTCTAAATGTAGCTAGTTGTAAATTAAAATAAATCACCGTAAGAGATTAAGCAAAAAAATAAACAAGCAGTACGACAACGGACAGAATATTTAATTCGTATAAGTTATTTTTATACCATATTTGATAAATCCAATTATAGTAGTATAATTGATTATTTCATATGTTCGAAACTAAAATATGCATGTCTAATTTTAAATGACCTTACATGTTGGGGGCGGTATCCTATGTTGGTGAGTAACTCACTTAACAAGTGCCAGTGAAAAAATAACCTTGTAAAATCTCCAATAAAAGTACACACAACAAACACATCACATTATTGTTTAGATCAAGGTAAACTTCTGCATAAACAAATATACTCATTTTATTATTTATTATTCATTAAGGTAATTTTTTCCTAAGTTTTCCATCAGGTGCTGCAAAGAAAACTAACATGCAAATTGAATGACAATGTAAAAGTTTAATTGCTGTTTACTGAATTCTGATGTAAGATTTTCAAATTATATAATGTCTTTGGGTGATAATCTAGTTTTGATGCCCATATTGGTGCTAGTAACATTGTCAAAGATCGAGGTCTTAATTTAAGTAATTTTTATACAATACAAGATGGTGGTCTATAAAATTTATATCCAAATTAAACCAGTAAACAATTAAATTGCCCCATGGAGTCTATTATCAAATTATTTGCAAATTTTCCAATTGTGATAATTACCAAAACTGCTTTAATTTATTTGTCCTTGTGCGTATGGCGAACCACTTCCCATAACAATTTAATCCACTTTATAGACGAAGAAGCCAGGACTGCACTATAGTTTCTAATTCATCTCAGACGAAAATTTGGGGGACGTAATTAAATTTAAAAAAGTTTGTTCCCTCCTCTTTCCGAGAATTATTTGCAAAAGAAACTTTGGCTTGCATCCAATTTTAAATTGAATTAATCAAAACATGATTGTACGTTATTAAAAGACGAAAACAGATGATTTATTCGATATTTTACGTCATGAGTTGGAGCAATTAAATTTTAAAATATTGAACAAAGCGATAATAATACATTAACATAAACATAATAAAATTCGCTGCAATCGAAATAATACATATAGCACGAAATTTACATAATAATTGAGCACTTCGCGCCGGAATTAGTTTTAGTTAATTACATACCAGTAATTAGTTTTATTTTTTATACAGTAAAACAACGAACCATTACCATTATACTACAGTACTGATTAATTTGTGTAAAGAACAATTAGAAAAACCGGAAGTAGTAAAATGTTAAACACAACAGGCAAGGAGCTATTTAAAAATGGACGCAAAGCGTGTAAAAATGTGGGTATAAAAATATTAAACAATTTGAAGTCAGTTTGCTACTCTGTCAAAAAAGAAAATTAAGAAGGATGATTTATTTGTCTATAAATATGTAGATGTAATATTTTTTAGTTTATTGTATATACCAAAGAAAGTGATAGTACCTATTCAGTTTAAAGTTTCAAAATGCAACCACTAAATCTAATCTAAATCTAAATTATTGTGTTTAAAATTTTTATTTAGTTAGATAAATATAAGGTTTTATACATATATTTTGTAAAACATGATAAACACTAATAGTAATTTTGGCTTAAATCCAAAATACAGAATTACTTTTTTCGCCTTTTAATTAGTTTGTTATAAAACAAAATAGACATTTTGACATTTCTTAGAACTATATTTTAATATTTAGTAATTTATTAGAAAATTACAACTAATTAAAAACTGTATTAATGAACCGGATAGTTAGCAAAACAATTTATCATGAATCTGTGACTTGCTTTCCTCTCCATTAATAACAACAGATTGGCTCCTGAATTTTCTCCTATTACGTATCGAATTTTACCCATAAATTTTCCACAACAGCACAATGGACGATCCGGAAATACAAGAAACGGTGGAATCGATCCTTGGCAAGGGCGTCAAGGTGGTGGATTGTGAAAAGAAGTCATCAATAAAGGAGGAAGAAATCTTGTTCATTAACGGCATCCCCGTCACCTTAGAAGGCAGGGACGGGCTGGCCATAAAAGAGGCTCTAATAACAGGCCAAGTGCCACCTTGTGATCTCCTCAACACTCTCCTAATTAAAACGGGTATACTAAAAGCACCAGTGAAACTAGACACCTCTTTAAGCGTAAAATCGACAACAGTTACAAAGGAGGAAGTAACCGTATCGCGTGCTGGAAAAGTGGTTGATGAGCGAAGCAGGGAAACAAAAGAGCAAAATTTTTACACCAGTGCAATAACGGAAGTGTTTGAACCAATTAAAATAATTCCAACAGCCGAACTGTTAAATGGCCAATATCCAACAAAGGTGAAGTACAACAACACAAATGGAAAGTACTATGACAATAACGGCTATGAAACTGGTAGCGATAGGAAATTCGGTTCGTGTTCGAGTGCCTCCAGTTATGAGTCGGATGGACCAGCCTACAAGCCAAAGACCTGTCTAAGTAAGGACTCAGGACATTTAAGCAACTCTGTATCGACAAATAAAGTGGATTTCACGCCGAGTTCAATCGATTCCTTAAGCTCTTTAGACGAAACTGATTTCGTTTCGGATCAGTTCAGAAAATGTACCCCGTTTAACAGTAATGGATACCACAAGGAGTTTATTGTAAGTAATGGTTTTTGTTTTGTGACGCGACTATTGTTATCCTGTGCCAATACTGTTTTATATTCATTTCATGTACCTGATGTGATGTGACTCAGAATTCTGTGAAAAAATAAAATTGAAATAATTTCATCTCCGTTTGTGATGGTCTAACAATAAACAAAATTACGCCCGGTTTCTGGCCTAACAAAATTTCTTTCTTCAAGCTAGGAATGCCACTATAATTAGATCAAAAGAAATATTAATTTTACTGTTATGACATAAAAAACCACTGGTATTCGTAAATATTTACTAACAGATTTGTCTGGTTCAAGTTTTCTTACATGCTTCGTCACTTTTTTTTTCATATATTACCTACGTATTGTTTGTGTAACTAATCACTTTTGTGACATGCCCTACTTTGTAGTATTTGCCAAAGGCGCCCACCCAAAAAACTGTATCTAATATTTGTAAATTATTTTTAGCCTACAATATTTGGAACGGTTGCTTCCGACCTCACACCAAAAGACTGTTCAAACAGAAGGGTAAGTCCTATAATATTAAATTGCACGATTTAGTATGTGTGCATGCTTGTACTTTTTATTGTCCAATTAGGTGAAACTAGTTTAATTTGTTTCAATTGATTCTTTATTGACTTGACTAACTTTATTAATGTGTGACAATTGCACTGGCTATTTGGGTCAGAGAGAAGACAACTTTCATGGCTTTTAATCTATTTACATGATTTATATAAGACACGCAATTTATTATAATTTATGGTACGTATACTGAGTGTAGTTTTGTGGAGGGAGATATGTAAATTTACTAGTGATATGGTTTGCAAAAAGTTCATGAATGAGTCCTTGGGGAGTTGAACGGTAAAAATAAATTTAGAAAAGTAGACAATTCAGAAAGATTGCGAGAAGTTTTAAGCTAGGGGGCAGGTAGGTGTGGTTAAAATTTTATAAATTCAGATTGTGTCTATTTTTATATTTATGTTGATATAAAAATCATATGATTTGAATAACATATGCTTAAAGCTAGGGAATCTTGAGTCATGCTGCAATAAATCTTATCCCTGAAATAATATAGTTTATTTCAATATAATACCTATTAATTTGTGTTAAGATTTTCGCAACAATTTGTAAATCGTTATTAAGGATAACCACATTTTCCACTGATATTTGAATTGATTTTAAAAATATTATTCTTAGTTAGAATTATTTTAATAATAATAAGTCACAAAATAACTGTAGGAATGTTTATATAATACGAGCCCTAACAACTAAATGTTCGGACAAAAGTAAATTTTTGAAGTATGAAAGGAGAACTGGAAATTTTACACAAATAATTAGTAAACACCTAACAATACAGTAAGATAAAGCCTTAATAATTATCAAATTTTTCAAAATGAATTTGCAATTAAATGTTGGAATAATTTTTAATTTAGGACTATTAATAAGAGGTTACGTCTCCTTTTGCTTTAATAGCTGCCTGAATTCTAGCAGGCAGTATATTTATCAAATTTTGGTACAATTCTGGCGTGAAACTGTCCCAAATTTCTTCTATTTTGGTCTTTAAGTCCCCAATGGTTCTTGGTGGATTATTGCGTAGAATACGTTTAATTTTATGCCAAAGAGTTTCAATAACATTTGTCCGGACTGGACCATGAAAGCACCTTTATGTCGTTTTCACCGAGTTCCAAAACTGTGATTTTTTAAAAACAGTCGTTAGAAAATGACACATTTTTCAAGTGCAATTTTAAAGATACGAAAATTGCCTAAAATCACCAAATAAAGACTTGGGGATTTTTTTGTACATAAAACCAACATCCAGCTTTGCAATAAAGTAAATTTTACCGAAATCCAACCAACGGTTCCAAAACTATGTAGGTAGCACCCTCAAAAAACACGTTTTTTGAAAACTGAACTGTCAAACTCGAACAAAATGCAAAAAAATCATATTAACATTTTAGGATTTTTTCAATATAGTACGATTATTGAGCTTTGATTTAATGTTTTTTTGACACAAATCCAACTAGCGGTTTCAAAACTGTGATTTTTTAAAACAGTTACTAGAAAATGCTATCATTTTTAAAGGTGCAACTTTAAAGCTCCGATAAATGCCTAAAATCACCAAATAAAAACTTGTGTAACCTTTTTGTAAAGAAAATCAACATCCAGCTTTACAATAAAGTAAATTTCATCAAAATGCGACTACTAGATCCATCGTTTTGAAAATAATAATTCTTTGTTTCTACAATTTTCCTATCCTGTTGGGTTAAAGTGCCACAGTTTTGGAACCGCCGAGTGGATTTTTACGAAATTTACGTTTTTATATAACCAAATCTTGGCATTATAACAAAAAAAAAACATCAATATTATCGAAGTTAATTCAGATAACTTTTGCATTTAGTTGTTAGGGCTCGTATAATAATTCTAACATGTTCGCACTTGATCGTAATGCCATGTTTGCCTTTAAAATTTTATACGATTTTTCTATCAAAAATTGCAGTTATCCAATATTTTCCACTTACAATTTACAATGGATAAAAGTAGACAAATCAAATTCAGTTACAACTTACAACACACAGATTAGTGGCCTGAGTTGGGAACTAACAGAATAATATCAAAGACTATTCGGTGAAATTTAGTAACAATTTATTAAAATGTAGTAAATTATCTGATGATTAAATGATTAGAGGGTTAGATCAGATTGGTCACTTTTAATAGCATGGATTTTCAAAAAAATAGGATCTTTAATTTTTTAAAAAAGCAAATCATCTCAGATTTGAAAACAAACTTGTCATTAAGAGAAAGTGCAAGTGTTCGGAAACACCCAGTATTTTGTACTTGTAACTATTCTAAAGTTTGATTCGATCTCTAAACTTCACTATTTTTCTCGCAAAGGATATTTTAAAAAATCAGAAAGAGTTGTATAAGTAGGGGCCGAATTGGATTATTGTGCTGTCTATTATTACTATTGAAAAAAGTTCTTTTTGATTTAAATGGTATACTTACTGTTCTCAATCGAGTTCTTAAAGATTTACTTTTAATTTTACTCCAAAAATAGACCAATTGCAAAAATCGTTGAAGTCTTTTTTAAAAGCTTGATAATAACGTAAGTAATGAGGAAAAACTAATATACATCTTTATGCACCGGGGACTTGCAAATACAGGGTGGTGAAATTTACCTACATTTGGAATTTCGGAAACTATTAAGAGATAAAGAATCGATTAAATAGAATAAAACGTTACGAATTTGATGTGTAAAAAGTTCAGCTACTAATATTCATAGCAACAAGGTCGCCAATAGGGACTTTGCATGATTTTCAAAATAATTTTTTTTGAAAAGCTGATACCAAATTATCATTATCATTATTTTAAAAAAAATTTTTTGGTCCGTACTTTCCATGTAAATAAATAAAAAGTATTGTAAAATTTGAAATTTCCACGCATTGCCCGGAAACGCCCGAATCGGCCCAAAAGACTGCTGACGTCACAAATCTAGTTCCACAGTACAGCACGCCGCATTTTGACTTATTTCGAAAAATGTCAAACGCGTAATAGTAGTTTAATAAACAAGAGTGTTAATAAGAGCGATTAATAATCGAAACGATTTTAACGCGTGAGCGCAGCGAGCGCGTTAATGAGTCGAGATTATTAATCGCCGATTAACACTCATGTTGATTACAATATTTTTTTGTCGATCGCTCTTTATTAGAATGAAAATAATCTAATTTTGTTCCATGGCAAAATCCCAATTCTGACATAATATGCAATAAGTCAAAATACCACTGACATAATTAATTAATTTCGGCAGGTGTCAGTTCCAAATGCATGTTTCAAAAATATAATATATTGTTGGTTACCTAGCAAATCTCATAATCTCAACAATGTTTTTAATGTGCATGTATGCATTAAACTGAGTTATTAATACACTCCTTTTATTACATTAACTAGATCTTTAATAAACGATCGACAAAAAAAATATTTAGACATGCCAATGTCAACTAGATTCGTGACGTCACACAGGACTCTCCGATCTCAAAGCGTTTTTGGGCGGCAATAATATATTTGAATTACGGTCAATTTATAATCGTTTTTTTATGTACAAATATTGAGTAAAAAAAATATTTTTGCTGTAGAGTATTATTAATATAGTCGTTTTACATTTCTAACAGAAAAAAACGGGATTTAAAAAAAATGCAACATCCCTATTTGTAAATGTGATTGTTCACTTTTATCTGTGAAACCATTGCTCCTTAAAATTTCCTTAAAAAGTAAAAGAATTTGATTACACATTTTTTGCCATTAAAAGGAAATTAGTTACTTTTTATTAAATACGTAATGTACCTATAAAACGTAATTTCTCGAGAAAGATTATTTTTTATCCTTTAATATAAAAATCTGATTGATTTAGCGCACGTATTCTATCCGAAAGATTTTTCCTTATCTACAAGAATATTGCAATAATTAATTAATAATAAAATGTTATTTGAAAATTTAATTCCAGAATATAGCTTAAGTTTATAATCAAATTAACTTTGTCTTCTTCGTATAATCTTAATGCCTGTTTGGGAAGTGAGATATCCAGCCTTCGCATTTTATCTTTATTACATATTTAATAATAACTTTGCATGGCAAATTTCATTTAGATAAATCATACACCTACCTACCTGTTTAAAATAGTAAACAAATTAAATATTATAATGATAATGTTACCTGAACTCACATTCAACACAAGTTCAAGATTTACTCATTATATTTTTTGCCGCGAAAGTAGAATTTTATTGAACAATCTGTTGTCAAAATGCACTACGAAATACTATTTAATCTCCACTAATTATATCAAAAAGCAAATGAGATCCCATTAATGAACAATCACAAAAATAAACTACCATAAGGCCAGCGCAGTTGTCACGATTATTATAACCAATTCACTGTAGTATAATTATTATAATGTTTGTTTTTTTATGTAGTAGCAAATAATTACTAACAATTAATATTTACTTCAGAGCTTGCCGCAAACACCACAAACTAAAAGTTATTCTGCCATATATAACGGTGAGGCCAATCCAGAATCTTCTGCGGAATCTGGTTTGCAGCAAGATAACGTAAGATGTAGTTTTAATTTTTTATTAGTACTCACATAAAATATTGCACCCTAAACGCACAGGTTGCTATCATATATCTTGTTTTAGAGTTGTAGCAATAAATTTATGTTGTTTAATTCTGTTATTTGGGCTCCCTCTTTTGAGGAATATTTTATATTAGATAAAATTGCAGTAAATGTTCGAAGTGATGATTTTACCATACGTACTATCTTATCGTTGGAAATAATATACAAAAATTGACTTGTTTATACTCGTATGGTACTTATATTAAATCTCATTTTTATACTTAGTAAGTCTTAAGGTGGGGCAATTTCTAGTAATTTTAGGTTATTTGTGTACATGTATTTGATATGAATATGATAGCGGTATTTTCTGTAATATACAAAGATTGCTATGTTTGCAATCATTTTTTATTTACCATGCAAGTAATATTTATTTTGGTCCCTCAAAATTTGGCCACACAATTTTTTTACACCCGGAAAAAATATCAAAAGTCTCAGTTCTTGTTTTGTTGTAAAGTGTGCTGTAATATGCTTGATATTTACTACAGAAATCTAAGAGTAGTTACTTTCTTTTTTACTTTAATTTGATTTACTGAAAATCGCAAAATGAGTAAATTATTCCAACCAAATGAAAATTGTCAATGATTTTCAATATTAAGACTGTTTTAGGATTATTTCTTGGGTAATATTCCAAGATTAAACAAAATGATAATAGAAACGGAATCAAATTGAAAAATTTATTTCTAATTATATTGATATACAGGGTGTCCCAAAATTAGCCTGCCAAAATGTACCAGCTGATTCTACGTTCAAAAATAATGCAAAAAGTTTTAATAAATGTAGGCTAAAAAATGCTTCCTAAGGGAGCTACAGCCCTCCGAAAGGGGGGCCCCAAAGAGGAGTTGCAGAGATATTACATCTCTGCAACGATTTGACGTAGATTCATGAAATTTGGTGAGTTCGAAGCTTTTATAATTTGCCACATATTTCTTTTTTCAATTTTCAGACATTTTGCCAGGAGCGTCACACAGAGGGTGGGTGCTGGGAAAATTATGCCCCATATTTTTTGTGTGGATAATTTTTAAATTTTTTATATCAAATTATGAAACCTGGTTTATTTTTACACAAAAAAGGTCATCTCAGTCGACCTTTGAATTTTGAACCGTTTTCGAGTAAAATCGTTTTGAAGAAGTTACGTCCATAAAAACTACACTAATAAATATCTGATGTGCCCAACACATGACTTTCTTATACTTACGGATAGTATCACAATAATTACTTTTCCTAAAGAAATTAAGTTAAATTTCTTGTAAAAATTTTGAGGGTTTCCAGCAATTTTCAAATAGTCTCTGTCGCACTTATTGCAATACGCATAAATCTGTCCTTATCCCACTCATTACTGCCAGATTTTAGGACAAATAAATAACAGAATACTTATGAAAATTCCACAGTGCGAAAAATGCTTGATATCTTTGAATTTGCTGTAGCTAAACTTTAAAGATTTATAAAATACTTCTCAGTTTTGGTCAACGTTTCACTCAAACAAACTGTGCAGTGCACAATAATCCTTCTCATCAAAATATTTCGATCTTTTGCCTTTGACAGCTGTTTGACTAACAATATCTTCTTCTTCTTCGTACTTGGATTGCAAAGCAATGTCAAGTTTTTGGTGTTTGGCGATATAGCCACTCTCACCAGGATTGGATTAATTGGTTTTCACTTTTTACTTTCTTATACGCAGTATAAGGAAGTATAGTAATCGTGATTTTTTTCGACTTCGAGATTTTGATGGATTTACACGTTTTGAGGGCCCCTGAATCCATTCTGATCATTTTCGCCATGATGTCTGTCTGTGTGTCTGTGTGTCCGTGTGTCTGTGTGTCTGTCTGTATCCACCATAACTCAAAAACGGCTTATCGGATTTGATTCAAATTTCATATTTAAGAGTTTGAACAAATTTGTGGGTGCCACATTCAATGTTTTTCATCTAGCACCAACACAAGTGACACTTACCTGATGACATTTTTAGGTTTTTTAAGAATATCTTGAAAAATAAACAATTTATGAGATTTTTTTATTCTTTAACATTCATTTAGAATTGAATTTTGAACAAATTTTGTTTGAACTTTTTTTTGAAATTCCGTCAAAAAAATTTCAAGAAAACGAGATATTCCTAAAACACTTTATATTTCTCATAGCGCGCTTTGATAGTTGAATCCGAGGGTCGAAAAGTAATTATTGTGATACTATCCGTATAAGAAAGTCATGTGTTGGGCACATCAGATATTTACCATTTTCGCCATGATGTCTGTCTGTGTGTCTGTGTGTCTGTATCCACCATAACTCAAAAACGACTTATCGGATTTGATTCAAATTTCATATTTAAGAGTTTGAACAAATTTGTGGGTGCCACATTCAATGTTTTTCATCTAGCACCAAAACAAGTGACAGTTACTTGAAGACATTTTTAGGTTTTTTAGGAATATCTTGAAAAATAAACAATTTATGAGATTTTTTTATTCTTTAACATTGATTTAGAATTGAATTTTGAACAAATTTTGTTTGAACTTTTTTTTGAAATTCGGTCAAAAAAATTTCAAAAAAACTAGATATTCTTAAAACACTTTATATTTCTCATAGCGCGCGTTGATAGTTGAATTCGATGGTCGAGGTAGACCATGTGTTTCATTATATGGCTGCCAAACGGAAGGTCCCGGGTTCGAATCCCAGAAGGAACGGACCATTAGTTTTTTTTTTATTTTACTGGTTTCTATGGCACCGAAAACAATAATAATGAATAAATAAATGTAATTTCATACCGGGAGATTTTTTTAAGTGAGTAATAGGTCAAAAATCTAAAATAAAACACATTTTCGTCGTAAAATTCGGTTATAATGAGTGGGACAAGGACAGATTTATGCGTATTGCTATAAGTGCGACAGAGACTATTTGAAAATTGCTGGAAACCTTCAAAATTTTTACAAGAAATTTAACTTAATTTATTTAGGAAAAGTAATTATTGTGATACTATCCGTAAGTATAAGAAAGTCATGTGTTGGGCACATCAGATATTTAAATTTTTATAACTTTATTCGAGCTCTTCGTGTGTTTAATGCAAATAGAATCTTTAGTATAAAAACAAATAGATTTCTGTAATGTAAACAACAGCCACTCAGAGATAGATGGCAACACTATATAAATATGTAAATAATTTATAATTATTAAAAAACGGCGCAAAATAAAACACTTTTGTTACTTTGTCGACACGTCTAAAAATTGAAAGAGCATTCACAAAAAATTTGGCGTCGATATCTTTAATGTAGATTTGCATGCATAATACAATTTCACGACTTTATTGTATATATTAGAAAAAATTTTAATCGAGTTGCCATGATATCCAAAACATAAAACCGTAGCCGTTGTAGCCGTCGATCTTTTCAAATAGTAATGCTACAATCGATTTCCTCAACGGTATAGATTTCTGTATGTAAACAACATGTACTTTGTAAATCAGAGATAGATGGCGCCACTATATAAATAAAAAAATTTGACGGAATTTCAAAAAAAGTTTCAAACAAAATTTGTTCAAAATTTAATTCTAAATCAATGTTAAAGAATAAAAAAATGTCGTAAATTGTTTATTTTTCAAGATATTCCTAAAAAACCTAAAAATGTCTTCAGGTAAGTACCACTTGTGTTCGTGCTAGATGAAAAAGATTTAATGTGGCACCCACAATTTTGTTCAAACTCTTAAATATGAAATTTGAATCAAATCCGTTAAGTCGTTTTTGAGTTATCGTGGATACAGACAGACACACACAGACACACAGACAGACATCATGGCGAAAATGGTCAAAATGGATTCAGGGGCCCTCAAAACGGGTAAATCCATCAAAATCTCGAAGTCGAAAAAAATCACGATTACAATACTTCCTTATACTATGTATAAGAAAGTAAAAATAATCACAAGATTGAAAAAAAATTTCGATTTTGATATTTTGTTTTTATTATTAATATTTGACGAAGAAATGCTAAACGAAGTAATAAATACCTATAAATTTTAATCTATTGTCTACTTTTGATAAATTTTAGTTTTGTGATTATTTTTATTAGAGTATTTTTTATGGACGTGATTTTTTCAAAACGATTTTACTCGAAAACGGTTTAAGATACAAAGATCGACTGAGACTACCTTTTTTGTGTAAAAATAAACCAAGTTTCAAAATTTGATATAATAAATTTAAAAATTATCAACACAAAAAATATGGGGCATATACCCAGCACCCACCCTGTATGTGACGCCCCTGGCAAAATTTCTGAAAATTGGAGAAAGAAATATGTGGCAAATTATAAAAGCTTCAAATTCACCGAATTTCATGAATCTACCTCAAACAGTTGCAAAGATATTACAGAAAACTCCTCTTTGGGGTCCCCCTTTCGGGGGGCTCTAGCCTCCTTGGGAAGCATTTTTCAACCTATGTTTATTGGAACTTTTTGTATTATTTTTGAACGTAGAATCAGCTGGTACATTTTGGCAGGCTAGTTTTGGGACACCCTGTATATTTAGAGACATTTGTAATTCAGCAAAACATTGTTTTGAGATCTATATTCAGGTGTTTTCTCTAAATTTATCGACTATTTGATCTTGATTTAGTTATTTCCAAAATTATGCTAAAAAACAAAAATATTCGTTTTCATTTCTAAAAATTATCATAAAAACTGTTCTTAATGGCTCAATGCTAATTACACAATATTTTTTCAGGCTTTAGTGTACAGAGATGGAAATTTGTTGTCTGGTCCATTAGAGGCTCTAATACAACACATGGTACCAACCGATGTATACTATCCTGATCGAGCCTATTTATTTGCATTTCTATTGTCTTCAAGGCTTTTCATTAAGCCACACGACCTTCTTGCCAAAGTTCGCACACTATGTGAAACCCAACAGGGACTAGGAATGACTGGTGGAGGTTCGCATTCAGGACAAACTCGATTCGCTGAACATTTAGTTCAATTACTCGCCGAATGGACCGAGACATTTCCGTACGATTTTAGGTATGTTAGGTTTCTTTTACAATATTGGTCTGTAACTTTCAGGAAGGTTATTCCGATGTCAATGTTCAATTCAGTGTAATGAAATTGGGATGTCAGACTATCTTAATAAATTACATCATATTGATTGCGATCCTTTTAAAGTAAATTATTAATGCTGTTAATTGATTTCATTTGAGATTAAATTTTTAAGAAGTATTTTAATACTTACAATTAGATTTATCTAAGGCTCAAATTTATTAATTACTTTTTATAAAGATAGTCAATTATCTCACATAATTACCACTCTTAATTATTGTCCTTCTTCAGGGACGAAAGAATGATGCAACATGTCCGAACCATAACAAAACATTGTTATGAAATCAACCCAAGTCTTCGAGCCAGCGTGTCTTCTATGCTTCACAATCTCCACCCCCGCCTAACAGCACTGGCAGCGTACGAAAAGTCTTTGGACACTCTTTCGAAAGTAACGGATGAGAATCTAACGGACATTTCTGAAGTTTGTCCAGATCCAATTATCCTTGCCCAACAACTTACTCATATAGAACTTGAGCGACTTTCATTTATTGGTCCAGAGGAATTCGTGCAGGCCTTCGCCAAGGAAAATCCAAATTTGGAAACGTCGTTTAAGGATATGAAGAAGACGCATAATTTGGAACAATATGTCCAGTGGTTTAATAGACTGAGTTATTTTGTAGCAACGCAAGTTTGTAAAGTAAGTTTAGGAAAGGAAGTTTTGGGAGTTGTTTTTATGTTTCATTTATTTTAGTACCAAAAGAAGAAAATGCGGGTAAGGATAGTGGAGTTTTGGATAGAGACTGGGAAGGAGTGCTTCAATATTGGGAATTTCAATAGCCTTATGGCAATTATAGCCGGATTAAACATGTCTCCCATATCAAGACTGAAGAAAACAGTAAGTAATCGATGGATGTTTAAAATTAGTACATAGTGCTTAAAATTCGTATTAATATCTTTTGCTATAGATATTTTACACTTATTTATTTTATTCTACCTAAGTAATCCATTAAAAAAATTACACCTGAACTCACTTTATTATATTTAGAAGTAAAACGAAAAAAATACTTTGGAACTACTGAATGCTTTTTTTTAACTACGTACACATTTTTGTAATGGTTTCTTTTATAATCTAAAAATAGAAATTTTTTTTGGAAGGCACTGATGAAAATAAATTCAATTTGGTTTTTGACTGTTCAAACTTTAAAATTTTTGTTTATTTTGAATTGTCTGGGTTTTTTTAAGGAACAAAAATTCGGTATTATTACACTTTTTTTTGCAATAAAATAAGAAGAATGGTATACCGCCGAAATAATAAATTTAATTATTAACCCAACTTTGTTATCTCTCTTGCGTCCACATTCACATGATTTAAAATATTCTAAAAATACCCTTAATAACAATATACAGGGTGTTTCAACTCAAAGTGGACAACGTAATAGAGGTTGTAGATCTCATCGAGACTAACACTTTTTTCAAATTATTATTTTTTATTTGAGCTTTTGTTTTCGAGTTATCAACCTTCTTTTGTTTTTACACAAACCTCTTTATCTTCATTATTTATGGCCGGATTTTAAAAAATTAAAGTTTTTTGAAATTGTCAATTTGATATCAACAATTTTTGAGTTAAAATTTTAAAAAAATATATCAACAAACAAAATGGCGACCAATTTTCTTTGGAGCAGACTTATGTCCGGTTGCACCAAGCTCTGCTAAACTAACAACGTGATAAATATTTAGCAGCGGCATGTTATTGGTTAAATTATTGTTATTTACTGCGTTGCTTAGCAACAATTTTAAAAGACCCAATAAGCTGCCGCTGCTAAATTTTAAACGCGCAATTAGTTAATTGAGCATTTAGCAGAGCTTGGTGCAACCGGGCATTAGAGCTATCCAAGTTTAAAAAAGAAAACTGGTCGCCATTTTGTTTGTTGATATTTTTTGAAAAAATGTTTAACGCAATAATTGTAGATATCAAACTGACAATTTCAAAAAACTTAAATTTTTTAAAATCCGGCCATAAATAATGAAGATAACGAGGTTTATGTAAAAACAAAAGAAGGTCGATAACTCGAAAACAAAAGCTCAAATGAAAAATATTAATTTGAAAAAAGTGTTAGTCTCGATGAGATCTACAACCTCTATTACGTTGTCCACTTTGAGTTGAAACACCCTGTATAAGAACTATATCTATAAGACAAAAAATTATTGATATCTTTTTTTAGTGGAATAAAATACAATCTGGAAAGTTTGCAATCCTGGAACACCAAATGGACCCCAGCAGCAACTTCAGCAGCTACCGAAGCACTCTGAAAGCCGCTATGTGGCGAAGTGCAGGAGCCACTGACCAGCGCGAACGAATCGTCATTCCCTTCTTTAGTTTATTAGTCAAAGATCTGTATTTTCTGAATCAAGGATGTTCAAACAAGTAAGCTTGTAAAACCATCACTTGGACACTTTTAACTTCTGTTTTGTAGACTTCCCAATGGACACATCAATTTCGAAAAGTTTTGGCAATTAGCGAAACAAGTAACCGAATTCATGGCATGGAAACAAGTGACCTGTCCATTTCAGAAAGACCCGAAAGTATTATTAGTTCTGCAACAAGGACCAATCTTGACCGAGAACGGTCTAGCTCTTGCCAGTTTCGAATGTGAACCACCTGAGAATAATCAGGAAAAGGAACGCTGCAAAAATCTGAAAGCAGAAGGTGCTTCGACAAATTAAAACATATTTCCAATGTACAAATTTTTGTTTTGTGAATGTTTTATTTAATATATTTTGTATATAATTTTTTTACATTTTAAATTAATTTTATTTAGTTGTGCTAAATAATAGACGTTATTTTATTATCCCGATGGAAAGAAAAAGTATTGTTTGATACCAATTGTGATGTTTTCTAGCTCTTAAACGTTTCTTCTTTTATTCCTTAGTTGTTACATGATAGCAAAGCACAATTATTTGTTACGTACCTTAATTCATTTTTGTAAGTGTCAAACACTGATCTGTTTTTTAAAGTACCTAATTGCCATTGTTAGTTTAGTTTTAGGTGTTTTTTTTTGTTTTATTAGATATGTGAAAGCTTTTTGCCTCTTGGAAAAAAAGACGTCAATGTGATTGATATACTTTATAAATATTGAGAAATTATTTTGTGGATGTACTTTACACAGGTGATGAATACTCGATTTATAAAAATTTTTTTTACAACCGATTTTGTACCTATTTGTAATGTTTTATACCTCAGTGTTTTTTATAAATATACGAACTCTATGTACTTAAAATATGTATTGACCAATGTATTAACAGTATTTACTCATACCTAAATAGGTGAAATTTTGCATTCAGGAATTCAAAAACAAATCACATTTGTTATTACTAAAATATCTAATTGCACTTAAATACAACTTACCACCATACTAGATGTGTATTTTAAACTGTATGTAACAGATGTGATTTAATTTTAACACTGCATTGTTACGTCATATGTTTATACCATGCTTAGCCTCACATTGCATTAGATTTTAACTAAAAAAGACTTATATTTGTCAGTATTCTAGTCATTAGGTAAGATTTGCATTGCTAATTACATTTATTGTATTCTAGCTATTTATAACAAAGTAAAATAAACATGTAAATTAATAAATGATTTGTATTGTATCGAAATTGTTTTACGTATAAAATAAAAATAGAATATATAAAAATATGTTGTTATCTTCGTGTTAAACGATATCGGGCCCAATATTCCCTTTCATTTATTTTTTAAATTATATTTTGGTTAAACCTCAGAAAAAACTGCTCAATCTGTTTTCAAAAACATTGCATCAACATCAACCCTATATTAAATAACTTTAGCTCAGAATGCTTTTTTAGATCAATTTATAAAAGTATGTTACAAGGTTGCTAGTTGCGTACTGGGATATTCTCCCATTCCTCACTAGCATGTTTCATGGGGATAAGAGCCGTAGACATCGCAGGCCAATGTATCTCTAAATCTGTGCATCTAGACTCTAGAACTAGATAGACTCCGAATTTCAAAGAAAATGTTCTATCCAGTATCCGTAGTATCACTGACACAATAAATTTTAGAGATAATCCTTTTTTCATTAGTAGAGAGCCTACCGCGTCATTTATATTATGGCAGCCTCGGGATCGACTCTACTATACGATTTAAAATGTTTACATTTATGACTTTAACTGTGAATAATTAAAAAAAACGAAGGGGCCACTCATCAAAATTTGAATAACTTACGTTGAACAGTCAATCAGCTCGAACGAATTTTCTGATACGAAAGCAAATTTATACATTAACAGTAGAAACTCATAAAATGGTTTTATTGTTACTAATTATTACGTATAAGAATAATTTGGAGTAGGTATCGTCACTTAGTAGTCGCTTCAGTTTTGAATGTATTATACATATCTGCATGAAATGATAAATAAAGATGTAATAATAATTGAGCAAAAGTATGAAGCTATTTCCATGTAATATTAAAATAAATACTAGTATGTACTACGTAATTAAGAAAAAAAAAGGCCTTAAACAGACTTTTTTACCCTATAGCCAATTTTTACAGAATCTTACAGTGTTACCCTGCAAGTTTAAAACTGAGACGTTCCTTCACTAGCTCTTTTTACTTTCTTATACGAAGTAATAAGAAAGTATAGTAATCGTGATTTTATATGGGTTGAATTGCTTATTTATAGAATAACTTCTTTGCTATTAGATTTTAGAAAAAAAGCTTAAGTACAAAGTTGTAGAAAAAAATGTTACCTAAAGTTTTTTTTTTGATATTGTCAATATTTAAAAAGTTATTCAACAAATAAGCTAAACATTTTGGGAACATTTTTCTCTACTTACTACTTATTACTACTACTACTTAGGTACTACTCTACCTCCGTGATGGCGTGGAAAAGAGTTTTATAGAAAGAAATAAATGGAAATTGGTACAAATGAGATCGTGTTTCTATTTTGATTGTATGGTTTAGCTCAAAAACTCACTATAATTTATTTTAAATGACAACAATATGAGATCTATTGGTGATATCGGTTGAAAAGACGGAAAAATTCATCTATATAAAAAATATGTACCTAATACATTTTTTGTAGCTTTGAGAACTCTATAAAAAACATTAGAAACAAAATTACCGTGAAACTTACCGTCAAGGAAATATTTAATGAAAACGAAATTTGTTAAATAACTTTTTAAATATCGACAATATAAAAAAATAAAAAGAAAGTTATAGGAAATATTTTTCTCTAAAACTTTGTACTGACGCTTTTTATTCGAAAATCTAATAGGAAATAAGTTATTCAATAAATAAAAAATTCAACCCTTAATTAATGGTTGGTGAAGGATCAACGGGGTCCATGAAACAAAAACTCAGTTTTAAAGTTACAGGATGACCCTCTACAAGATTCTTCAAAAATTGGCTGTAGGGTAAAAAAACTCCATGCTCCCTACTTACTGTACTATACCACACAACAAGTACCTAGTTGAGTTGTACCTTATATTCTTATTATTATGATTTTTGTACTTATTCAGCTAATTCATCCATAAAATTAAAATTAACAAAAATTTAGGAACACGTAATCCTAAAATCGATCTTGACCAGCTTAAATGTGTGGTGGTCCAGGTTAAACGTCATTAATTTTGGGAGGTGATAGAGTATCAAGAAAAAAGTAGACTTTTATTAAAAAACTTTGCTCAAAAATGTTTTATAACAAAGATACAGGGTGTCAAAGTTTAAAATAAAAACTCATTTTCTTAACATAACTTCTAAACCATTCGATCGACTTCCACTAAATTTAGCACACAGAGTAATGTAGTACATTTCTAGATAATGATGGTGTTCATTTATAAAAAGAATCTCCAGTAGCGTAGATACTGGGGGACCGTTCCACTTTTCCCATCTAATCTTCGACGCCACTGGATATATTGCGAAGAAAATTCAATTTTTGGATTATCTGTATAATTTATAGAAAATAGTTACTCTTGAAAAAATTTAATTTAAGGCTTGATTTTTAAGATATTTGAGTTTGACGGTTTGGAAACACAATCTCAAATTAAAAATTCGTGTAAGTTCTCAAAATAGGCTTCGATACATTTTCGAGCTCTTTTAGCCACGGAATTAACCTCTGCCATGACTAGATGGCGATTTTCCGGATTTTCCAGGCCTAACCGAAATTTTCTTTAGTTCAGCACAGCATTTGATGTTGTATTTCCAAACATTCAAACTCAAATATCTTAAAAACGAAGCCTTACATTAATATTTTTAATAGTAACTATTTTCTCTAAATTAAACAGACAATCCAAAAATTGAATTTTCTTCGCAATATATCCAGTGACGTCGAAAATTAGAGGGAAAAAGTGGGATGGTCCCCCAGTATCTACGCCACTGGAGATTCTTTTTATAAATGAACTCTGTGTGCGAAATTAATGGAAATCGATCGAGTGGTTTCGAAGTTATGTTAAGAAAACGCGTTTTTATTTTAAACTTTGACACCCTGTATCTTTGTTATAAAACATTTTTGAGCAAAGTTTTTTAATAAAAGTCTACCTTTTTCTTGATGGTCTATCACTTTCCAAAATTAATGACGTTTAATCTGGACCACCCTGTATATGCACTTAATTCAGAAAATATTTTACAAAGTTATAAAAATGCCTTTTTGGGCAATCAGGTTGATATGTCTTGATTATAACGTAATAAAGTATTACGTAAATTAACTCAATTTTATGTTCAATTAGTACACTTCCGAGCTTATTAGCCTATATCAACTAATACTTCCAAGTCTTTTGTGTTAAATACAAGTCCTACAACAGAACGTTTTTGCAAATTATACGCGGAAATAAAACCAAAAAATCCTACAGTAAAATTGAATAAAATAATGATTCTACCATTTCATAAATTATTTTAAATTGGAATTCCCAAGACTAGACTAGTAACTAGATATTAGCAAATATGTTATATCACACCACAACATTGTTTTCCTTATATGTAGGTAAATTGCAACTTATTTTATTTTGTACTTCATACACATTACTTTAACTTGAGTTAGAGATTACACATAATCGTTATTTTCATCTTCTACAATTTTTTCATCATCGTCCAACTTCATATGAATAATAAACGGTTTGTATTTTTTGAAAGTTACTCTGTTTTCATGAGATTGTTCCTTCGAATTCACTGAAAGCTCTTGTAATAAACTCTGTTCACTTTTAACATCCACTTCCCGTTCAATGTGTTTATGCAGTAATCTTTTGTGATTGATTAATTTCTCTTTTGAAATAAATCGTTTGGAGCAAGCACCACATTTGTAAGATTCAGTCGAAGGTTGACTTTCATCATGAAAAGTGTCGACATGGTGATTTAGTAGAGATAACATTGAAAAAGACTTTCCACATTTGGTACAAACGTACGGCGAGATGTGCGTTGGTCCATGTGTATGTACTCTAACGTGGTCAATCAAGTCGGTTGTATTTGAAAATCTGTAAAAGACAAAATTATGGTAGAACCCAAATAAAAAAAAAATCATAAAGTAGAATTATTTTCAGTAGATAACTCCCTCTTTGTTGCTCTCAAGAGTTTGCCCCTTCAGGTAAAGATGGAGATAACATGTCTAGCTACCTACTAAAAATAATCCTGCTGTACCTACGTACCCTTCGTCGCAAATTTCACACGTAAATTGTTGATTATAATGAATTCGCATATGTCTATTTAACGAACTATGCAGTCTATATGCTATACCACAAATCGAGCACAAATAAGAATTCGGTAAGGATATTTTTCCATCGGTGTGGGATCTCATGTGCCTGTGTAAAGTTGAAGATGTTCCAAAAGTTTTGCCACACTTTGGACACAAGTGTTTTTTAGAGTCTGATATATTAGTACATTGATGGGTGCGCATGTGGACTGCCAAAGAACCAGATTGGGTAAAGGACGCAGAGCAAAGCGAACAGGTATAGGGCTTCAGTCCAGTGTGTTTAGTCATGTGTCTCTTTACATCATAATGTCTATAAGAAATTTAAAAAGTTAATCAGCTAAATTGAAATACATACTAATTTTTACAGAAAACAACAAAGAAATAGTTAGAAACAATATTCTCGTTACTGAAGTTACTTTATTAGTTTTTTTATTACTATTTACTAACTAATATCAAAACTATAGTGAGACTTGTTCTTTTCTGTAAATAATTATATTGTACAAGGTCTTTACAAAATGCTACCAAAAGTTTTTGGGCTAAAAATAAGTGATCTGAACCAAACATACCTCAGTCAAAAGTTATTCCTTACTGAGTTACGGAGCGCTAAAAATATTTTTCCAAATCATGTTTTAAATAACACTAGTTTACAAAATCGAAAAAATTTTATGCCCACCATATCTCACTCTGACTTTCCCATGTATTTTGGCCCACTAAGCACGAAAATCACACTTAAATTTTTTTTCATGGAAGCGTTTTCGAGATATGAATTTTCGAATTTTTTTTTTCAATTTTCTGAGTTCTTTCGACGTTTTTGAGTATATATCGAGATATAATTGGCCGATTTGGTCAAACAAGCACTCAAATTACAGGTAACTGAGCCTTCTACAATTTTCATTATATAGTTTTGAGATCGGCCCAGTAGTTCAGATGCTAGCGATTTTAATAAGTTGAAAAAGTCTGGTTTTTTGGTAAAAATAGATGTCGAAAATTCACATATCGTCCTGGGAAGAATAGAAATCGCAAAGATAAGTTTAGTTTAAATTTTTTTACGTGAAGCTGACACTTTTACGAAAAAAAGAAGCTACTATTGACGAAAATCCATGGACAAATGGCGAAGTTATGTATTTTTCAGTGGAAGACCAAGATTCAGCTTTTTGACGATTTTCACGTTTTTTCTTCGTTTTATTGAATCAGTTGAAATTCAACATATTGATAGTTACCATTTTGTTATAATAGGTGAAATTCGGTAACATTCCAAAGTAATTCAGATAACTTTGTTGTAGCGCATCAGTAAATTTGGGTACATTTTTTTGGACCATAAATTCACCTCACACATTGCAGAAATCGTTTGGGTTGTTTACACAAATACATACTCGAACTCTCGACTTCTTTTAGAACTCATTTCACAAATTTTTTATGAACTAAATAAAATGATGATAAAAATACCGGGTTACAATGACTCGATACAATAATATCTCCTTGTTTATATCCTATGTTCAACTAATTAGGTTTTACAGGGGCGAGATGCCACCGTACCAACATAATAACAAAATAATTCACGATCGCGGAGTTATGATCTAAAATTTCAAATTTTACATCAAAATTTCCCGATTGTCAATTGTTTTCTAACCCGGTATTTTTATCATCAAAGTTATCTGAATTACTTTGGAATGTTACCGAATCTCACCTATTATAACAAAATTAGTAACTAGCAATATGTTGAATTTCAACTGATTCACTAAAAGGAAAAAAAAAGTGAAAATCGTCAAAAAGTTGAATTTTGGTCTTCCATTGAAAAATACATAACTTCACAATTTGTCCATGGATTTTCATCAATAGCAGCTTGTTTTTTTCGTAAAGGTATTAGCTTTATGCAAAAATATTTAAACTAAACTTATCTTTGCGATTTCTATTCTTCCCAGGACGATATGTGAATTTTCGACATCGATTTTTGCCAAAAAACGCGACTTTTTCAAATTATTAAAATCGCTAGCATCTGAACTACTGGGCCGATCTCTAAACTATGTAATGAAAGTTGTAGAAGGCTCAGTTACCTGTAATTTGAGTGCTTGTTTGGCCAAATCGGCCAATTAGATCTCGATATATACTCAAAAACGTCGAAAGAACTCCGAAATTTGAAAAAAAAAAATCGAAAATTCATATCTCGAAAACGCTTCCATGAAAAAAATTTTAAGTGTGATTTTCGTGTTTAGTGGGCCAAAATACATGGGAAAATCAGTATGAGATATGGTGGGCAAAATGGCTGTAAACTAGTGTAATTATAGCTATAGGCCAGTCAAATTAGCATAACACCCGGAAATAATTGATAAAGTGTTCAAAATTTGATAAAAGTTGTAAATTGATATGGAATGGAACTATAAATTTTTGCCCCCTCCAATAATGCCGGGAACATTTTTAAAATTGCGAAAAACTAAAAATTAAATTTACTCACTGAGAAATAATTTAAAAGAGGGGCAAAGTCCGGTAAGAAATTCTTCTATTTATTCTTTATTTTCTATTAATTTTGCCAAGTTTTCAAACAACGGGAACATTAATATTTATTGATTTTTAATGTTTTTATTTATGACAAGAAGAGAACAAATTATAAAGATTGACAAATTGCAGAACATTCTTCTGTCTAATATTTTCCAACTATCCTTGAATTTGCTCCCATTTTTTTTGGCCGGGAAAGTAATTTTTTCGAATTTTTTCTTTAAAAATGGAAATTTTTTAATTTTTCTATCTTGGAAATAATTATAAAGTTGCAATTCTTGATGGCATATGCTTGAAAACGATTTTCATTGTGCGGTGTATAATTTGCCCCCTTTAATTGCATGGGGAACTTCTCCGGAATTACAATTTTTAAATTTCGCATTTTTTTTTTGATAATGGAAATAAATTAAAAGTTTGGCAAAATTCACAGGTTGTATGAAACCACGGTTTCGATGCGTATACAAATTTGCCCCTTCTACAACAACGGCAACACGCTAAACATCATTATTTTTTACACAAGTTTTTATGCCCCTGGAAATAAATTTAAAAATTCGCAAGTTAGCGGGGGATGTGAAACAATTACTACTATTTATTATTATTATGTGATGACGTATTTGAATATTGACATATGAACGATTCGACGCGACGTGTTAAATATGAGCGCTGAACGTGATACCTAATTATTCTATTGTTTTTTATGTCACTAACGTCTCTGTTCTGAAAAAAATATTCGAGTTTTTGAAAAAGGCTTGCAAAATCTGGTGTTGCGTCGACTGAAATCAGTGATAGTTCACGAGGTCTAACGAAAATTCAAAACTGAAAAAAAATCACGACAAAGTCCATTTTTAATTTTTGGATGGAACTTCGGCTTAAATACTTCTTTATACTTCCAAAATTTAAAAAAATCTGTTGGAAATCATAAAAAACATGAAGATTCTATAAATAAAATTTTAACGTGTTTTTGAGACATCTTCTGTACCAACGAGGTAACAGTTATAGTTGTTTCAATCCTAGAAGTTACTGTGTAAAAAATAATGATGTTTAGCGAATTGCCGTTGTTGTAGGAGGCAAATTTGTATACGCATCGAAACCGTGGTTTCATACAACCTATGAATTTTGCCAAACTTTTTATTTATTTCCATTATCAAAAAAAATGCGAAATTTAAAAATTGTAATCCCGGAGAAGTTCCCCATGCAATCAAAGGGGGCAAATTATACACCGCACAATGAAAATCGTTTTCAAGGATATGCCACAAAAAATTGCAACTTTATAATTATTTCCAAGATTGAAAAATTAAAAAATTTCCATTTTTAAAGAAAAAATTCGAAAAAATTACTTTCCCCGCCAAAAAAATGGGAGCAAATTTAAGGATAGTTGGAAAATATTAGGCAGAAGAATGTTCTGCAATTTGCCAATCTTTATAATTTGTTCTCTTCTTGTCATAAATAAAAACATTAAAAATCAATAAATATTAATGTTCCCGTTGTTTGAAAAGTTGGCAAAATTAATAGAAAATAAAGAATAAATAGAAGAATTTCTTACCGGACTTTGCCCCTCTTTTAAATTATTTCTCAGTGAGTAAATTTAATTTTTAGTTTTTTGCAATTTTTAAAAATGTTCCCAGCATTATTGGAGGGGGCAAAAATTTATAGTTCCATTCCATATCAATTTACAACTTGTATCAAATTTTGAACACTTTATCTATTATTTCCGGGTTCCTGCATTATAAAAGCTAATTTGACTGGCCTACTACAGAACGGTTTAAAGTAGAGATTTGAAATTTGGTGGGTTAAATAAGTCTATAAACAAGCTAAAATTTGTAGGTATTACAACCAAAATAACATTGTCAGTGACTTACTTATAGAGGAGGACTCGGGGTTCTTTTGAATATTTTTTGTATGGGACTGAATTTTTTTACAAAATATTTAGAATTATGATAGATACGCTCAAGACGCGTAATAAAGATATACTTGATTGATTTGCGTTAACTCAACTGTATAATATATTGAGAGTTGCTCAATGAATTAAAAAAATTCCAATTGCCAAAGAAACAAAAAGAGAGATAAACTACTTACCTCGTAAATTGTTTGGCACATATTTCACAATACAATTCCGGGCTACCACTATGAACTTTCCTGTGCTTATGCATTGAGTATTTAGATTTATATCGCCTGCCGCAAATATCACAACCAAAACCAACTTCGGATTGTCCAAAAAACTCCTCCATTTCCTCCTTAATGTGCTCATTAATATTTAATTCAACTTCATGTTCACCTGTGTCACATTGTTTATTAAACTTCTCTCTACTATCAACTGCCTCTGGTTTATCTTCTTCAAAAACCAACTGTGAATCTTCCTCGGAAACCAACTCTGGTTCATCTTCTGTGACAACAGACTTTAATTTATCATCCTCCTCAACAATCAACGCTGGGTGTAATGTGTTTGTGACTGAATCCTCTAACTTTATTCTCATCTCCATAGTTTTTAATGTCTCGTTGGTTTCTATACACATTTCACGAAATAGATAAGCTGCTGCAAGTTTCTCTAAGCAAGGGTGGCAGACGCTTTGTGGAAAAGAATCTATTTGTGGAATCTAAAATATTTTTTAAATGTAATGTCTCAAATTCGGTTAGTCATTAGTTATTACCTCTAATGAAGTACATGTTTCTAGCATTGTTATCACGTATTCTTCTTTATCGTTCACACAAATGATACTATCCATTGCTATTAGTTCACCATCTCTTGACATGCAAGTTCGGCAAACATCTTTATTTTCATTAGTTTCCATCGTTTCCATTTTATAGTTTAATTCAAAACAGAAATTTCTTTCATTTTCAATATTATCTTTGGTTATGTACGTGTGTTTGTTATTGTCAGAAATTAAGGATTATTTACCATAAACAAAGAGATCTATATTGCATTCTTCAATCGACAAACGATTATTTGTACCTTCGCTACTAGATGGCGACAGAGGTACATAACATAATGCTTATGATGATATACCAGGTTAGCACAAAAAATGATTATTACCTATACATAGACTTGCACTCGGCATGTAGTAAATTATTCTTTGTAAAGCAAATAAAACATTTAAGTGATTTTAAATCTATTTATTTTATGCATTTACAGTAATGTTCACAAAAACAAAAACTTAATATCTGATGTGGCCACCACATGAAATATTTTAAAATTAAAACTACTAATAATTTTTAATTATTCAATTTTTCCAAACAGTGTAAAATATTCTAAATTAATTTCTATAGGTAGGTACTTAAGTAGGTACGTACGGTTCGATTTTTTCTTAATAAATTCTACTATCTTTACTTATTTATTGTATTGCAATCTTAAATCCGAAATTTCACGAATATTTTAGAAATTTTTATCAACTGAAAAGTGCATTTCAAATTTGGTTTTTATTTTGAACAAAATAGGTATTCTAAACTAACCCAAGGTGTTGATGTTTTTTTCTTAAAT
Source organism: Pediacus dermestoides (assembly GCA_963942485.1). Classification (NCBI taxonomy): domain Eukaryota; kingdom Metazoa; phylum Arthropoda; class Insecta; order Coleoptera; family Cucujidae; genus Pediacus; species Pediacus dermestoides. The sequence continues at coordinate 28,937,805 of OZ012625.1, read as the reverse complement.
AAACTGCTGGCCAATTGAAACGTACCAAGCGAATTTTTAGGTTGAATTTAAAGTCAAATATTTTGAAAAATAGAAAAGATATCAACATGCGGTTTTCAGGATTTCAGAGATAATTTAATTGAGAAAACGATAGTGTTACCCGATTTTTTTACTTTGAAGTACATTAATATCTACAGGATATGAAAAAAAGTCGTTATTTTTTTCCGAGATTCCACAAAATTTTTTTTATATTTTTTTGATGTAGATTTTTTTAGTCCTTACTTAATGGGAAAAAAAAACCTGTTTTTCAAAATTTTGATATCCCTGTTATTTTATAAGATAGGTACCGAATTTTTGCTGAAAACTTGATTTATTCTTTTTGAGGCTATTTTCTTAATGGAATAAAATGGAATTTAGTTAGTTTATGTTCACCATTGGTTTAAGTGACTTATACCCTCGAAACGGGTTTTTCACTTTTTCAAAAATTTGCTCATATCCGTGTATACCGGGTGGCCACGAAATCGTTTTACAACCACCACCATTTTGTTACATTTAACTGTAATAATTTGAAATTTGGTATGGTTTGATTGTTGAAAGGAATAATCATTTTGACGTTTAAAACAATCTAATGACACTTCCGGTTCCACCGGAAGGGCCACCTACTAACTTTCAAAATTTTTTTAAGCAACCCTGTACATCTTTTTCCGTAATATGTAATTAGATTCTACTTAAAATTACCTTTTTATCGACATAACACATGATGACATTTGCTTTCAAAATGGCAGCATAATTATTATTAGAAAAACCTGTTTAACAATATTTAATTAATAAAAAATTCGGTATCTTAGAAAATAAGAGGGACATAAAAATGTTGAGAAATTGGTTTTTTCCTCATTAACTACTAAAAAATAGACATCACAAAAATATTACAAAAAATTTGTGGAATATCGGTAGGTATAAAGTTTGAGAAAAAAAGACGACTTTCTTTCATACCCTGTAGATAGTAATGAACTTTAAAGTAAAAAAATTGGGTCACACTGTTGTTTTTTCAATTAAATTATCTCTTGATTCCTGAAAACCTCATGTTAATATCTTTTCTTCTTTTCAAAATATTTAACTTTAAATTCAACCTAAAAATTCGCTTGGTACGTTTCAATTGGCCAGCAGTTTAGCATGAAGTAGACTTTATTCTAAGACTAAAATATCTGATGTGCCCAACACATGACTTTCTTATACTTACGGATAGTATCACAATAATTACTTTTCCTAAAGAAATTAAGTTAAATTTCTTGTAAACATTTTGAAGGTTTCCAGCAATTTTCAAATAGTCTCTGTCGCACTTATTGCAATACGCATAAATCTGTCTTTGTCCCACTCATTATAACCGAATTTTACGACAAAAATGTGTTTTATTTTAGATTTTTGACCTATTACTCACTTAAAAAAATCTCCCGGTATGAAATTACATTTATTTATTTATTATTATTGTTTTCGGTACCATAGAAACCAGTAAAATAAAAAAAAACTAATGGACCGGTCCTTCTGGGATTCGAACCCGGGACCTTCCGTTTGGCAGCCGACCATCGGATTCAACTATCAACGCGCGCTATGAGAAATATAAAGTGTTTTAAGAATATCTAGTTTTTTTGAAATTTTTTTTACGGAATTTCAAAAAAAAGTTCAAACAAAATTTGTTCAAAATTCAATTCTAAATCAATGTTAAAGAATAAAAAAATTTCATAAATTGTTTATTTTTCAAGATATTCCTAAAAAACCTAAAAATGTCATCAGGTAACTGTCACTTGTTTTGGTGCTAGATGAAAAACATTGAATGTGGCACCCACAAATTTGTTCAAACTCTTAAATATGAAATTTGAATCAAATCCGAGAAGTCGTTTTTGAGTTATGGTGGATACAGACAGACACAAACACACACACACACAGACACACAGACAAACATCATGGCGAAAATGGTCAGAATGGATTCAGGGGCCCTCAAAACGTGTAAATCCATCAAAATCTCGAAGTCGAAAAAAATCACGATTACTATACTTCCTTATACTACGTATAAGAAAGTAAAAAGACAAAAGTGGTTGGTCGATCTTTATTTGTTTTGAAGTTACAGGATTAACAAGTTTTCTTTTTACTTTCTTATACGTAGTATAAGGAAGTATTGTAATCGTGATTTTTTTCGACTTCGAGATTTTGATGGATTTACACGTTTTGAGGGCCCCTGAATCCATTTTGACCATTTTCGCCATGATGTCTGTCTGTCTGTGTGTCGGTCTGTCTGTGTGTCTGTCTGTCTGTATCCACCATAACTCAAACACGACTTATCGGATTTGATTCAAATTTCATATTTAAGAGTTTGAACAAATTTGTGGGTGCCACATTCAATGTTTTTCATCTAGCACCAAAACAAGTGACAGTTACCTGAAGACATTTTCAGGTTTTTTAGGAATATCTTGAAAAATAAACAATTTATGAGATTTTTTTATTCTTTAACATTGATTTAGAATTGAATTTTGAACAAATTTTGTTTGAACATTTTTTTAAAATTCCGTCAAAAAAATTTCAAAAAAAATAAAATTAATTTTTGTCGTAAAATTCGGTTATAATGAGTGGAACAAGGACAGATTTATGCGTATTGCAATAAGTGCAAGAGAGACTTCCGAAAATTATTTGAAAATTGCTGGAAACGCTCAAAATTGAAACACTATTTTTACAAAAAATTTAACTTAATTTCTTTAGGAAAAGTAATTGTGGTACTATCCGTATAAGAAAGTCATGTGTTGGACACATCAGATATTTTTAATGATATCTCCTAAACCGTGGTTTTATCGGAAAACGGCTGAGCACAATTTTGTAGTAAAAAAAAATCGCACCCATTTTTTGTGCAGTCAATTATTGTTTAAACAATAATGACACGGAAAGTGAACAATGCGGGGAGGGGGTTAGTATGGCATTTTCATTTTTATCGTCAGTATATGCCTAAAATGATAAATTTCATAATAGAGTAATAACGCTGAAATAATTTGCATCACTGGCGATAAAAATGAAGAAAGCCATATGGCTTTCTTCATGCGGGGCGAGAGCAAGTATTTACTCTCGCTCCGCAATGTTAACGCGTCATTATTGTTTAAACAATTGACTGTAGAAACAAATTGTTTAGACAAAAATTGTGCGAATTTTTTTTTTAGTACAAAATTGCTCTAAACTGCTTTTCCGATAAAAACAACGGTTTAGGAAATATCACTGAAAATATCTGATGTGTCCAACACATGACTTTCTTATACGGATAGTACCACAATTACTTTTCCTAAAGCAATTTTCAAATAATTTTCGGAAGTCTCTCTTGCACTTATTGCAGTACGCATAAATCTGTCCTTGTCCCACTCATTATAACCGAATTTTACAACAAAAATTAATTTTATTTTTTTTTAAATTTTTTTGACGAAGTATAAGTCTGTCTGTCTGTCTGTCTGTCTGTCTGTCTGTCTGTCTGTCTGTCTGTCTGTCTGTCTGTCTGTCTGTCTGTCTGTCTGTCTGTCTGTCTGTCTGTCTGTCTGTCTGTCTGTCTGTCTGTCTGTCTGTCTGTCTGTCTGTCTGTCTGTCTGTCTGTCTGTCTGTCTGTCTGTCTGTCTGTCTGTCTGTCTGTCTGTCTGTCTGTCTGTCTGTCTGTCTGTCTGTCTGTCTGTCTGTCTGTCTGTCTGTCTGTCTGTCTGTCTGTCTGTCTGTCTGTCTGTCTGTCTGTCTGTCTGTCTGTCTGTCTGTCTGTCTGTCTGTCTGTCTGTCTGTCTGTCTGTCTGTCTGTCTGTCTGTCTGTCTGTCTGTCTGTCTGTCTGTCTGTCTGTCTGTCTGTCTGTCTGTCTGTCTGTCTGTCTGTCTGTCTGTCTGTCTGTCTGTCTGTCTGTCTGTCTGTCTGTCTGTCTGTCTGTCTGTCTGTCTGTCTGTCTGTCTGTCTGTCAAAAAAACTAAGTCCCGGGTTCGAATCCCAGAAGGACCGGACCATTAGTTTTTTTATTTTACTGGTTTCTATGGTACCGAAAACAATAATAATGAATAAATAAATGTAATTTCATACCGGGAGATTTTTTTAAGTGAGTAATAGGTCAAAAATCTAAAATAAAACACATTTTTGTCGTAAAATTCGGTTATAATGAGTGGGACAAGGACAGATTTATGCGTATTGCAATAAGTGCGACAGAGACTATTTGAAAATTGCTGGAAACCTTCAAAATTTTTACAAGAAAATTAACTTAATTTCTTTAGGAAAAGTAATTATTGTGATACTATCCGTAAGTATAAGAAAGTCATGTGTTGGGCACATCAGATATTTTAGTCTTAGAACTAAGTGTATTTCATGCTACCAAAGTTTGAACATAAGGATACGGAACACCAAATTTATATTTTTTAAAACAGCCACTTCGCCATTTTTGCAGCAATTTTGCAGTGTGGTCAAAATTTTTAATTTTTCTTTAATAATGTCCACATTATTCTAAAAGCGTATTTTATTATCAAAACCGATCATTGGTTCTAAAACGGTAACAGCTTAAAACAGTCCCTCTATAAATTGGTTTGGGAGTGTTTGACTGTTCAAAAAACCTTTACAAGAGCTATGTTATGGCGATTGGAATTTTTCTGGTAATGATGCCAAGGTTTCGCTTCATAAAAATGTAACATTCGTCAAAATCCGTGTAGTGGTTCCAGAACTTTAAACCAGGCAAATGATGACATATTATTTTGAAACGGGCCTACTCATTTTATAACTACTGGTCGTATTTTGAGAAAATTTATTTTATTACAAAGCTGCATGTTGGTTTTATTTATAAAAATATCTGATGTGCCCAACACATGACTTTCTTATACGGATAGTACCACAATTACTTTTCCTAAAGAAATTAAGTTAAATTTCTTGTAAAAATCGTGTTTCAATTTTGAGCGTTTCCAGCAATATTCAAATAAATTTCTGAAGTCTCTCCCGCACTTATTGCAATACGCATAAATCTGTCCTTGTCCCACTCATTATAACCGAATTTTACGACAAAAGCCAATGTTTTATTTTTTTTGAAATTTTTTTGACAGAATTTCAAAAAATAGTTCAAACAAAATTTATTCAAAATTCAATTCTAAATCAATGTTAAAGAATAAAAAATCTCATAAATTGTTTATTTTTCAAGATATTCCTAAAAAACCTAAAAATGTCTTCAGGTAACTGTCACTTGTTTTTGTGCTAGATGAAAAACATTGAATGTGGCACCCACAAATTTGTTCAAACTCTTAAATATGAAATTTGAATCAAATACGATAAGTCTTATTCTTCATTCGGAAAGAACTGAAGCCGTAGTCAATAGGTGCCTACCCAATAATCATATTTTATTAATATTAATGATGCAAATTACTTTAATTATTATTTTACAAGGACTGTTTTCGTATAAATTAATTAAAATCTCGAAGTCATGATTACTATAATCCTATTTTATTACTTCGCATAAGAAAGTAAAAACTATTTCGAATATAATTCCAAATACAGAAATTCTTAAAAAACGCGTTTCTATTTGATCATGTACCTAATCTTTTAATTTTTTGAAATTTCAGTTGAACCAGAAGTGTCATCAACTTTCTTATTTTAAAATACGATACAAGCACGTGGTGCTATATCCATCAATGTATTCCAAGTAATTTAGAGTAAAATTTATTTGGATTTGGAACAAACACGCCATAAAAATGTTGGCAGCACTTTGCTAATTGCTAATTTGAAAAAGTTGACCAAGAAATTAGCTACAATAATTTAAATTTTATCACCTAATTTTTCCTTACGTTTTGGCCATTAATCTTTCACTTATACTCTCAAAGAGAAACAGAAATGAGCTTTATGGCACCAAGCCGAATTAATCCAAGTAGAGTAATAATACAAAACAGTTCATAAATTATCTGTTCTTTCACAAATCCCATCAGCTTCTCTCGACCTCTGCTCTGATGGAACATGCGTCTTTTCAAGTCTGTTACATCAGGTATTAGTTGTCGGTTCTGATTGATTTAGGGCGGCAAAGCTCGATCTATTAATTAGGAGTTATATTATTGCTCTTAAAAAAAGGAGACAGAGAAGTCAGGTGATGCTGAAAGAAATTTCACACTTTTATATCCAGTTCAGAGTAGGTACGTGCAAAATGTTTCTGAATAAAGTAATTTAAAATGTATTAAGGAAACAAGGCAGTGTTTGTTTATGGTATCTTGTGATTATTCTGGTGAAGATTATCATTTCTGATTTTATGGTGTGAATGTTTGTGTGGCAAAACTTGATGGGTATTTTACACGTCTTGGTATAAGTACAGCATAAAAAATCCATTTGGTTTGTGTACCAAATATAAAGTTTAGAGACTATGAAAAACTTTTTAAATTTTTATTTTTATAACAAAACAAAATAATTTAAGAATCTTATGGGACATAAATCTATTTATTTTGCTTATAATAAAAAAAATATTCGTTAATCTCTAATCAAACTTGTATTAACAAGTTTCAGACATGATGGATACATGATACATGATGGATAATCTTTCAATTTAGATAATATCTTGGACATGGTTCTAGAATCATATACCTACATACATAAATCGTTTTATGGTGTTGTAATAAAAATATTGTTTATAATCGAATAAATTCGTGGGTTTCCAAATGAAATTAGTTTCGTTTACATTTACAGTGATTTACTCGTACAGAGACTTAGGATAATGTTGTGGTTGTGGCTGTACCCAAAGGTCCATAAAATAAATTTTAATTATACTTACCTACATTTATGCATGTTAGTGTTACCCAGTTTGCAGATAATTGAAAATATATGGGTTTAGTTATAAAAGTTTCACGTGCCGCCTTGCTAAACTATACGAACCGTTTAAATTGACAAGACTTTATGTAGTTTATAATGTGTTAGTGGGATAAAATATCTATTTCAATTTCGCCTTCAAAACTTCAGGCTGATAGAGAATCTCCATTTAGCTTAGCTGTCTGCATTGTCGTCGACGATGTTGAATCAATATGTTCACCGACATTTTTTTGTATACTTTAAGATAAACGTTTGTAACTGAAATATGTCGTACCTAGGTATATCAATTTTTATTTAAGCACCATCTGCAGTATAGTTCCAGAAATGTGAAGTGGATACTTGAATCGTTCATAAATTGTTTAAAAAAATGTATTTGGCAGTTCCCTTAATTCTAAAATTTATGTCACCCCAAGTACAAGTTGAATTGGAAGTATACAGTAATATAGGTCGTCTTAAATAAAAATATGTCGTATCTATTTATTCGTAGAAAGAAACAAGGATTATTATTACGGACAGCTCTCTACTACAACTAGTTCGATTCCACGATGTGTTAAACTTTAAAAGAATCAATAAACTTGTTTATGTCACTGAAGATTTTCTGACCACTTCTAATATAAATTATATATGACACAGATTTAATTCATTTTTCAGGGTAGAGAATAAAATTTAATCTACAGGTTTTATAAATAATACTGCTTACAAAAGTATAGGTACGTACAGGGTGTACAACTAAGAATGGTCGCCGGCTCTCTCTCAGAAACTATTTATCATATAGCTTTCGGAAAAAAATATTTATAGTAAAAGTGGGCAAAAGAAATCGCTGGAAATTATTTTCAAGTTTCTAGCTTCGCCGCTAGGGGGCGTACTTGTCATGGCAAATGATAAAATCATGATTTTATCCAAATTATAGGCAATTAAGGTAACTCAAAAATTACTTTATTGGAAAGCTGAAACAATTATACACAATTTTGGTCTAACACTTTTTGCTCTAGCTCATCAAATAAAAGGTGGGAGGAGAGGGTGAATTCTTCTGTACGAAAATGCTTATAACTTCTGTTTATCTTTATAGAATTTGGCAAACTTAGTATCGTTTGAAAGAACTTTTCTTGCTTCAAACGATGTTCGATAAGAGAAGTTGTTTTGATTCATATATTTGTTGCTAGGTGGCGCTTTTTGAAAACTTATTAATTTTATTGATTTTTCTTGAAAATTTTAAATGGACTCATATATATTTTTTTAACATTATTAAAATTAGTATAAAATATCTAAAATATTAGTGAAAACCGCAGATCCATATCATTTTTCATTCAGAAAATATGGACAAAATAGTTTTCACACGATTCACAACACGTGTCACAAGTTGTTTTGCGAATTTAGGGCTAATTGCATTTTTTTTGTTCCAAAGCCTACCACTTAAATTCGCGAAACGACTTGTGATAACAATAATACGTGTTGTAAATCGTGTAAAAACTATTTTGTCCATATTTCCTGAACGAAAAAAGATATGGATCTGCGGTTTTCACTAATATTTTCGATATTTTATACTAATTTTTAAAATGTTAAAAAATATATATGAGTCCATTTAAATTTTTCAAGAAAAATCGATAAAATTAATAAGTTTTCAAAAAGCGCCACCTAGCAACAAATATATGAATCAAAACAACTTCTCTTATCGAACATCGTTTGAAGCAAGAAAAGTTCTTTCAAACGATACTAAGTTTGCCAAATTCTATAAAGATAAACAGAAGTTATAAGCATTTTCGTACAGAAGAATTCACCCTCTCCTCCCACCCTTATTTGATGAGCTAGAGCAAAAAGTGTTAGACCAAAATTGTGTATAATTGTTTCAGCTTTCTAATAAAGTAATTTTTGAGTTACCTTAATTGCCTATAATTTGGATAAAATCATGATTTTATCATTTGCCATGGCAGGTACGCCCCCTAGCGGCGAAGCTAGAAACTTGAAAATAATTTCCAGCGATTTCTCTTGGCCACTTTTACCATAAATATTTTTTTCCGAAGGCTGTACGATAAATAGTTTCTGAGATACAGCCGACGACCATTCTTAGTTGTACACCCTGTACATCAAATTTCGACAATGAAATAATCAGAGTCGTTATATATATATATATATATATATATATATTTTAATACATACCCGGATCGACCCATCGACAGATGTGAAGAAACAACATTTTTGACATACCTTTATTCTTTTCTTAAGTAAGTGTACTTTAAGAGTTGAGGAAAAACTATACATTTACATATTCAGGTATAAGTGCCTTTTATTTGAGACTTATCGCGAAACGCGAAACAATTCTAAATACATATTTACCATTAAATTATTTCAGTTACAAAGTAACCTAGTTAAAATGAGTGTTTAATTAAGTATACAATGTCTTTAATGTATATTAATTTATGAGCATATTTAGTTTACAAAAAACCATGCAAATTTATCAAGTTGAGCCCATGGTCTTTAAAACAAACGTTTGATTTTTTTGTGTAAACTCGACATTGCTGGATCGTTGCACTCCGACAAACTAATAATTCAATTAATTTGCTATAATAGATTAATAAAATATTGGATATGGGCAGGGTGATTATTAGCTACGGCTTCAGTATCTACTTGAAAATTGAGTCTTAAAATTTCTATAGGTATTAAAATTGTAAACTTTTATTCTTGGTTTATTCTTTAAACAAATATGATACAACTCAAATATGATATTTTCTAACTATTGTTTGATAACCTGATTAACCTGGAATTATTATTTCGGAATTCACATTAAAAAATTCTAAGTTTAATACAAGAAATCCGATAATTTCAAATTATAATCACTTTAATTAGCCGAATATCAATCATTATAATACAAAAATTGTGAACAAATCGTGAGTTAATTTTGAGGTACAAATCTGGGTGTTTTTATAAACTTGTTAACAAAAGTTTATTAATAACTCATGCCACCCAGTTGGTGATGTTTCAATTACCAGCGTAAATTAGAATGAAAGAAAGAAAATCAAAACTGTTGTTGGGTGGTGGTTTCTTGGAACTTTTTTAATTAAGACGAAGCGTCCTTAAAACGTCTGTACTTAAGTTTTTATACCTCTATGCAGGATAAACTTGGTATATAGATATAAAACCCTGCATTTCAATTTAGTTGAAAATGCCGCCTAAAACCCACATTTTTTTATTAAAAAAACCTTTTACACTTATTCAGAAAATTATATTGTATCGGTATAGCTACAAATTTTCTCTATATCTATTACATCTACATCTTGGTATATGCACTTAAACTTTAACCACAGGTAATAGCAATAAAGAATTTTATTCAATAATCTAATACCTAGTGTATTGTATGTTTAACCCACCAACTTTAACATAAATTACTGGAAAGGGAATCGGAACAGTTTCTGCAAACATAATATTGGTCTCTCTGTAGTGGTAATGCAGTGGATCTTCAGAGACTTAAACCAAGTTTTCGAGTTTCTATTTGCATTAAATTAGAACAATAGATTACTTATCTAAACTCTAGGGATAAGAGCGACCTAGACAAATGTATAATGTATGGGAAATATATGCAAATCATTCCAAGCCATCACAGTGTCATCTGTGCTCTAGTTAAATAAATGTGTCGTGTCGTAAAATTTATATTCTTTTACAACCATTAAATTGCGGCAAGATACTTTGTTTAGTATAACGAGTTAAGTTGAGGAAATTGCATATTTTTACATTATTTATAAAATGATTTACGAGATTTGCACAATTAACGATGTATTTGAAGAGTAAAATGGTTTATAAAGTGTTTCCATATCTTTTGAATATTTCACAAGTTCTGAATGAACCTAAAATCTAATGAGAGAAACTTCAGTTGGACTTTACTACACTTTTAGTTATAAATTGAGGTATTATTTTATCTGCAATTTAATTGCCAGGTTGGCGTTTTAAATGATGCGGATAGTTTACCGAGACACTGTGATCCCAAAAGGCTAATACAATCTAGCAAAATTTGTCATTATAAGATTAAAGCTCCTCCATTTATTTTCATTCTAAGTATTAAAATTTTGACTATACATATAACACATTATTATTTTAAAAAGATTGTATTACGGATTTTATTGTAAGTATAGTAATAAGGATATCGAATAATTTATCTTTTCTTTTAAATTGAATTCCTTTTCAGTTATCTACTTATTACCTATATGAAATACCTACATTTAAGTATTAATATCCGCAAATATTAGAACTTAAAAACGAATGATCTTTAAAATCGAAATCTAATACTTTTATTTTTAGGATATTAAATCAAAAAACATAAAATTATACCTGGTGCTCCATTTTAAATAACATATATTATGTAATGATAGCTAGAAGGGAGTATGAAAATTATGACACGAGCCGTAATGTCGTAATGAAAAGGAGTGTCTTAATAACCGTTAACTGGTCAGTTGCATACATTATGATGAAAAATCTGTATCATAATGAATCTCATTACAGTAGAGGTAGTAAATGTCCAATAATTCAATTAAAGTATGGTAGAAATATGGAACGAAATTAATCAAATGGGAAGTTTAATTTGAGGCAGGAATCGTCGTTGTCAAGATGTTATTAAAAATATAGAGGTGAAAATACCCAGTACTTGCACATGCAACGAATTTCAGTTATTAATTATAAAAAGCTTAGTAAAGAAATGTAACCTTAAAACTTAAAATCATATTGTAAGTACCTATTACAAAACTATATTTCCTCTAATAACAGAGATAATAAAGTAAATAAATAGGAAAACGTTAAAAGAAATGAGGGTAGGGAGGGATATTTATAAATTGTAATTTGTTGTTGATATTTTGCTATTACTATTATGAACAATAATATTAAACGAATTTTAACATATATTTGACACGATCCGTTTAAAGTGAAGCTTAATTAATTGTTGTTGATTGTTATTATTACTTTTAAGGACTAATTTTATTAGTAGTCTGTAAATTAAATAAATATGTTGTACATATAATATACTAAAATTACCTTAGCTTTGTGATTGAATTCAATAAATCCTGGCGCATTCACCAAAATTTGAATAAGTAAATTTTAAATTGAAATTGTAGATGTAACTGTTTACACAGCAGTATTGTTTTATTTCTTTCAATTTATCAAATTCAGACCAGTAGACATTTTTAGAATATGCAAATAATAAATCAAATATATCACGAAGTTATTTAACTACCTACTTGAAATTTATTGTCATTTTAGAACGGATTACCTGTTTATAGCATTTCAGACAGCGATATAAATTTTTATTTAAAATATCTACCAAGACTACTTAAATGCATTCCTACTTGTATAAAAATGGGTAAAAGAACAAAGAAAACTTTTACATTATTAGTTTATACTTAAAACATGGAAGTGTGCATACATTGAAAAAAGTAAACGTGTATTTTTAGTATGATAATCTTTGGCCACCAAGTGACCAATGATAATCAAAGTAAAAGTACGTAACTCGGTAAAATTACATGTCTCACGGGATTTTACATAAAATATGTAATTTTAAAATTACAGGAATATTGTACTTTTACCAGATAACGCGCAGACAAACTATGTGATTGGTCAACGAATTACATAAAACCTATAATAAAGTACAATTATCCTGTTCTTTTACATTTTTATGTAATATTACAATTTTTTTGACTTTTACTTATACTTTGCAACAAAAATGTAATTTTCACAATGAAATACTAAAAAAGTGTAAATTCTACAATAAAAGAGTAATTTTTACAGTTCTAGTTATGTAAATTATATGTAAGAGTACATACATTTTTTTCAGTGCAGATACCAAAGTACAAAATATATTAATTGGAGAATTATGTTCATGTATTTAAAAGATCTTCATTACTTGGCAGTCATTTTTCCACTCATTTCAATTTCAAGTTCTAGTTTTAATCCATCAAGTATCAGATCTCTATCTTAGTGCCGTTTGACACGACACTAATTTTAGTACTAAATTTGATACTAATTATGCGCGCGCAGATTTAGTAAACTTGTTACAATAAATTAGAGCATGTTCTATTTTTTTGTATACAATCTGACTAAATGTGCGTAAATTCGGTGCAGGAGTGTACAATGCTGTACAGAAGAAATTTAAATTAGACCTATTGTTTATTATTAATTTTTCAACTAAATCTGCGCGCGCATCACTTGTATGAAATTTAGTACTAAAATTAGCCTCGTGTCAAACGGCTCTAAAACCTTTTAGATATACTTCCCAAAAAAAGAATTGTTACATTTTCTTTTAAAGCCCGATATCTCAGTTCCTATAGGAAAACCTTTTATAGATATAAGCCAATCTGGTCCTATGTATCCATTTTGACTCCAACTTTAATTTTTTTAGAAGGTATGAAACAGGCAGACGGACAGCCAGTGTATACAGAAATGAAAATAAGGAATTGCCTACAGAGGCGGGTGAAATTCGAGGAGCTCTATTGGGATTTCATTGATTTGAAGTATAGATTCAGTTAAATTGAAACAAAGTTGTCTAGTTAGATGTCTAATAATATCCTTAGTATCTTGATTAGTTTCTGAAATCTCTGATACAAACTTAAATTTCAAGATTTCTCTTTTTTCGTTTTCTGAGGATATTTGAAGAGATTAAGATAATTCCACATCCATTTTTTGGTCTCTATCGGGATATGTCATCGAGTTTCAAATGTGATGTTTAGAATGTTCATTGCATCAAGCGACATCAACTTTTAATTTAACGTCTCTGTGTCTGAAATTTTTACTGGAAACGTCCCTACAATTTCACTCAACCTGTATATTATAGCTACCGGGTGTATCACGAAAAATGGCGCAAGCCTCCAAATAATGGAAATGACAATAGCTGTATTTATAATTATAAAATTCCGTAGGTCTATTAATTCTTAATCTTGTTTAATAAGAATTTACTAGGACCCATAAATCATGATGAAGATTTACATAATAGTATATTATTATATGAGCCATTATGATAGCCATTATTCACGAAAATGATGTTTGAGCCCACGAGCCGTAGGTGAATGGAGCAATTCATTTAAGTGAATAATGGCCATAATCGCGAATGTAATACTATGCTTTTTCCACACCTATTAATAGTAGTTTAATCAACAAGAGTGTTAATGAAGGCGATTAATAATCGAAACGATTATTAATCGCCTTCATTAATGAGTCGAGATTATTAATCGCCGATTAATACTCATGTTGATTACAATATTTTTTCGTCGATCGCTCTTTATTAGAATGAAAATAATCTAATTTTGTTCCATGGCAAAATCCAAATTCTGACATAATATGCAATAAGTCAAAATACCACTGACATAATTAATTATTAGTTCGACAGCCATCAGTTCCAAATGAATGTTTCAATAATATAATATATTGTTGGTTACCTAGCAAATCTTAACAAAGTTTTTAATATGCATGTATGCATTAAACTAAGTTATTAATACACTCCTTTCAATACATTAACTAGACTCTTTAATAAACGATCGACGAAAAATAAATAAATTAGACTCAAATTTGATAATTTTTATGACACTTATTTAATTACTGTCAAGCTAGTCGATTGTCAAGTGCAGAAAGACTTGATGGGGGGGCGATTTAATATATCATTGGTTCAGCAACATTGAATTATGTAAATTATGAAAATAATTCACTGTAGTGAATTATGGGCACGATTTTCCACGAAAAAAATACGAATAATTGACATATAATTAAACAGGTGCGGAAAAAATAATTTTTTTTTTAAGTAAAGTAGATTTAAGATTTTTGTCTAAATAAATAAATAGAGGGTAAGTCAGTTTTTTGTAGCAGGACTTAAACAGCTGATAGAGGACCTTTTTTTAAGAAGAATATTTCCTATAAACATGGATCGTAGAAAGCTTCGTTTGTGACATACAGTGTGTTGAAATATGTTTTTTATTTTACTTTTTCTTTAATATAAAAATACTTGTTTAAAATAAAATTATGATGTTCAGGCAAAAAACTAAGTACTTGACTGCAAATAGTTTAACATAAAAATCTATCGTTTAATATTTCCAGTGGCGTAGATAGAGGGGTACATATTAGTACTTTTATTGAAAAAAATATTCCTCAACTGAAATTTTTAATTTTTTCTTCAAGCATTTGAAAGAACATTCAATTTTGTTTAAAAAAACCCTCTAGTCAGAAGTCGATAAGATGCACCATTTTGAAGACAAGTAAAACATTTTTTTAATACTAGGTACCTATTACAAATTTAATATAAATCGTGAAAAGCAAAAAAAAACACGTGTGGGCACATGAAAAGCCTCATGCCATTCGACCAAGAAACTTTCAGCATGAGTTCAGTGTAAACATTTGGAATGGACATTACAACAATCATTTGTTTGGGCCTTATTTTTTACCACCACGTGCGAATGCCCAAAAGTTTTTGTAATTTTTAGAAACAGAGGAGCAGAGCATGGCAATATGTGGGAAGAAATTCCGTTAAATTTAAGAAGGATGGCTTGGTTTTAACTTGATGGTTGTCCAGCTCATTTTGGGAGAAATGTAAGGAACTGGTTGGACAACAGCTTTCCAGGGAGATGGATTGGTCGTGGGGAGCCAGTTGCATGGCCTCCACAATCCCCAGATCTTACTCCCTTACGCCCGGTTGCACCAAGCTCTGCTAAATGCTCAATTACCTAACTAATTGCGCGTTTAAAATTTAGTAGCGGCAGCTTATTGGGACTTTTAAATTTGTTGCTAAGCAACACAGCAAATAACAATAATTTAGCCAATAATATGACGCTGCTAAATATTTGTCACGGTGTTAGTTTAGCAGAGCTTGGTGCAACCGGACATTAGATTTTTGTGTGGGGATTTTTAGAAGAAAGAGTGTACACGACACCTTTTGACACAAGGGATGAACTTATTATCTTATTAATCGCATTAGAAATACGTGTGATGAAATAAGGGTTCACCATTTATTCGCACCATTCGTTCTATTGAACGTCGATGTAAATTGTGCATTGAACAAAATTGTCCATATTTTGAGCAATTACTTTAAATTGTAATTGGGCATATTTGTTAATATCGTTATTTATTAGTTGTTTTATGTTTTTCACGATTTATATTAAATTTGACATAGGTAGGTACCTAGTATTATATAAATTTCTGACTTGTTACAAACATTTCTGTTTATCTTCAAAATGGTGCACCTTATCGACTTGTGAGAAGAGAGTCTTTTTTAATAAAATTTGAATGCTCTTTCATATGCTTTAAGAAAAAATTAATATATAATAATATATAAAAATAATTCCATCTTTTAGTGGTAATACCACAATTTGAATTTAACTTATAGAAAGTTATGAATAAAATTCAATAATGTTAAAGTTAAACTAACAGTATTGTCTTCGGGTAAAAAAAATAAAATAAAAAGATTTTTTATGGATATACGTATTTCACAAAGTCTTAAAAAAAACGAACAGCTTCTTTTACATAATTTAAAATTTAACAACAAAATAACACTATAATATTGTCATTTTTGTTATCCCTCCTGTAAATAATTCTAATGAATCATATGAAAATGCTATATTTAAACTGAACAAACAATTCGTAATAGTTATTTAAGCATTAAAAGCGGTAACCCTTAACGTTTGTGATGCTTTTTACGTTTTTTGCACGATCCATGCAATAACCAAACTAAAATTATTCTAAATTTGTTCATGTCAAAGTGACAACTATAAAATTATCTAAAATAAAGTGACAAAAGGTCATATTTAATTACTTACCGCCTTCTGATCCGTAAGTGATGTCTTACCGATCAGTGATTTGTAAACAAAACCTACTATTCTTTTAACTTAATCAGTAAATATACGTGAAATTGACGGATCGTGCAGAAAATATCATTTTCGCAGTTTAGTTTCTGTTCGTGTTGACATCCAGACAACATGCGTCCTGGTTTGTTCAGTGCAATAAACGCTTTATTATATTTTATTCTCTTAGATTAGATGTGCACTTCTGTAAAGTGACCATGTAATACACCTACGAGTACCAAGGAACATAATCTTGAATTGCTTTGGTATCGGCACAATTTTACCATTTCGAAAGATTAACAGTTAAGCATGGATAAATGTCACCTGCTACCGCAGTACCGCTGTACACATAAGATCATCAACATCGTTTATGTATTTATAGAAGATGTAAAGTAGTGGTTTTAGTTATTGAAATTGGAAAAAATATCAGAAATAATTTTGCTTATTTTATTTCAAATATTGTCCTATTTTCGTTATAATATTCATTAATAACAATTTTTTTCTGTTTTATTCTCAATTAATAAATTCGCATTTATTATATTGCCTCCCCATATGTCCACAAAAATATATCCAAAACTAATATCTAACAAATTACGAAATGACTATAAAATGCATCATGAAAAGCACATTTTCTTATGTCGTAAGATCTAACACAAATGCAGACATTTGTTTTCCTTGCGCCATAACAATAAAACTGTTATAGTGTTATGTAAGTAGGAACCTATAGATTTTTTTATGATGGAATAAAAATGCGGTTTTAAAATATGTTATTGGCAGTGGTTGGGAATTGTGTGCTGAATATTGAAGGCTATAGGCATGGATATTCGTAACATATGGAAATTTTATGCAGAATTGCACCATTTGTGTAACCAACACATTTCCTGGTAAGTTTTTTTTAATACCAACTGCTATTTATATGAAAAGAATTAGTTAAACAATGAAGGTTTGAGTTTAAAATACTAGCTCGAAATTTTTAAGTAATTAAGCATACCAAAACACAAAGCGTCTGGCGTTGTCCTAAAACACGCAACAAAAAACTAAACAAAGACTTAGTTTCCGACGTATAGTAAACAATGAAAATGGACTAGTCTGATGCCCAACTGTTTTGAGGGCACTAAAAACCCAACCACCTACCAATAAATAGATGGGTAGGTCATGTTTTGAGTGAACGACATTAAATTAAACATGTGGTGTTCGCCTATATACCGGCGTTTCCAAAGCAACTATCGGTAGCGCAAGTCATATGATCATCATCGGACGCGTGCTTCAGCACTCTCCTTTTGGACGCGTCGCGACGTAGTGTTTCGAGTGAGTGGTGCTGTTTCTAAGAGTAGCGTGTATTATCCTTGCAACCAGGACGGCCCCGTAGGGCGCAAACATCCTGGCGGACGAGCCAGCTGAAGAGGACGGGAGTATGGCACTCTTGGGCCGTGATAAGGACATGGAAACTGTTGTTACTCCCATACCATTACCTCCACGATACCGGTTTAGGGATCTCATCATGGGGGACTATGCTTTTAATGATGACGGAGAAAGGTACGTTTGGAAAAAATATTATTTTTAATGGAAAAGGGCTAATTTAAAAAAAATCTTGATACAGTTAAATTAAACTGGGCAATTGATTATTTACATAAAGGTTTTTTCTCTACTTTAATCGCTGAATAATTTTGTACCTACACAAAGATAAAATTAACTTCAACGTTGCTAATAAATACTGTTTGTTTACACACGTGCTGCTCTGAACTGACAACTCAGACATTTAATTACAATTCTCTTCCTTAACAATTATTACCTTTATTTAATTTAGGATTACAAACTTCAGTTAAACTTTTACATAATCTGAATATCGTGAAAAATAAAACTGATTAAAAAAATCTGGATTGTTAAACATGAATGTCAGAAGAAGGGGTCCATGAAAAATAAGTAATTTCTGGGTTTTAAATATTTAACATTGTTTTAAATAAAATCAAGATGAAAGCTGTATTTCCTATTTTAAAAGTAAACTTTAAAAAAGTAGAATATATTTACATACGTTATAGTTACCCAAAGTTACAAAAAAAATGTTCCAGGAGTCCTTCCTGTTTTCTTCTCTATGCTGCTTAACATGGGTATACATAGTGTTCTCGAATTTGAGCCACAAAAAATTTTTTTTTTACTTTTGCAGTATTTTGAATGCAATCTCGTAGTTTCGGTAGGTACCTAGTGCCTGTTAGCACACCTTGATCAAACTACGTTGCACGAGATGAAATCCTTAAAACCCTTAACAAAGCAGCATTTTGTCTACTTACAACATAAACAAACAACATGTCAACTAGTTCGTTGTTAGCGTAAACTTGAGCCATTTTCGACACCAAACAATCTGTAAAACTGTCACATAAAATACGCATTACTAATTCATGTGGAATATATCTAATGTGTCCAGCAGATGATTTTCTTATACCTTCTTATTGGTCAAAGGAGGTCATGGATTTTAAAATAATTGTCGGAGTTAGTACCGTGCATTTATGTCAACCATCTTTTGATTGTCAAAATTTGTTCTTACTATTGTAATATTAAGCAGTCGATATGGTTTACACCACAGAGCACAAAATTTACATGATTGAAGTATATTTTCAAACTGGTATAAGCTAGTTAATATAATTTTATTATTGTATTATGGTACATAACTTGACAAACTTCAAAAGGATGATATAAGCTAAGACCGTCGTTTTCCAGTTCATGACCATTTTTGAGCAAGATAATTTTTGATCTCTCGGTACAATACGATGTAGATATAGTTTTGATGTTTGAAACTTACTGTTATCAATAATCATATACTGATGTCCACATGAGAAATTTTATAAATACAGACAAACCCTAATAAAAAAACTTCTGGCGTATTTGGGTAACTTATTCGAAACAAAAAAAGTGCAAAATAAAAATTTAAACCACTGTTAACAAATAAAAATGTCTCCAACTTTTTTTTTCAACTGGGTACAGACAGACACACGGACAGACAGGCACACAGATAGACTATACTATCACTTTCAGACCAGGGTTGGATTCCCATTTTATGAAAATTATAAATGCCAATTACTCGCTTATTTACTTTTACTACATACATAAAGATAACTTTGGTCAAATGAATTAAGCAGTTTTGTATGCATTATCATTTGTTAAAAATAAAACAATATTCGAAAATATCACCCTGTATACGTAGTGATTGTACACTCAACTGATATACAGGGTGGCTACAAAAACCCCGTCCACTTTTCGAACTATTAACAATAGATGTCGCTGTTTTTAAACATCGCAAAAACGGCGACATCTGTTGTTAATAGTTGGAAAAGTGGCCGGGGCTTTTGTAGCCATGGTGTCTAATATTATAGTATACATAAAATTTGCCGATAAGTTTATGCACAAAAAATGAAAAAACCCGATTTGAAAAATATCCAGGTCAAACACTTTTTTGGGTGGTTTTCAGTTCCTAAGATCCACAGAAAGCAACATTGACATATGCAGGTGGGTTTTATAGTCTATTTTCGTATATTACAGACAATATACTATAATTTCAAATTTAAAATAGTTGCGGCAAGCTTTTAATTGATAGTTAACTTTAACTAAACATGGTTAATTTTTTTGAATTTTAAAAATCCTCCACAACTGTTATACTGTTCGTATATTAACCGTATACGGACTATTTGTAGATATTATGAATCTAAGTTTATAGCCCGTTAAAAATGAACGTTATAGAAAATGCCACTTCTGATTTTTTCATTTTAGAATGTTTTGAACATGCGACTTTTAAAATTCAATTTACTTTAAAAAAAATTTAAATGATTTTTATGATCATTGGGCGACTGATAATTTAAATAGTCTGCAAATCCTTGCATCACGTCAAATTCAAAAAGAGTTTCATTAGTTGTTTGGTTTGTGACATTATTTATTGCCACATTTGTAATGAAACTACTTATTGTATACATATATAGAAACTTTACTTTAATCACCATTTTGTCTATATGGGGTGCAATAATAAGAGTGAAAATAAAACTTCCCTAGGTAGTTCGTGTGGGATTATTCGGAAAAATACGGACTATTAGACTTACTTTCCCAGAAGCCAGAAGTAGCAAGCGAATCATTAACGAACAAAAGCCGACAAACTAAACTTTTCCCAACTTACCTTTTGTTTGTAAATAAAAAATTAATTCCATCCACAGACGCAGGAATAATTAAGTGATTTTTTCACGAAAAAAATCGAAAACTGAATCCGTTAGTTTTCAGTATGTGAGTTTAAAGTTTCAGGAAAATAAACGTATCGTTGTGTGTCACATCTGGCATTAATAAAACTGTATATCCCCCTGTAATATCTTGCACATCGGCGATTTTTCAACAATGTTTAATAGCAAAGTTTTCAAGATTTGATACTTGGTAGAAAAGTTTCGTTTCAAGTATCGAATTTCTGTTCAGAAAGTTTCACGTATAAGCTGATAATAACACTGATAGGAGTATTATTTAAATAGTTAATTAAATTTCAGACTACTTATTTATATAACTAACGCTGGGTGTGTGTTGCTGAAACTAATTGGGTAAATTGATTTTTTATCCAACAAGAATAATTAGTGTACATGACCTTTAAAGTTTTATTTTTATAAAGGATTATCTAATTAGTCAATTAATTTATATCATACAATGAAATGAGAGGTTTTCACAAAGTGCAGCTTTTGAATTATCTGAGGAATATTGTCGTGTAATACGTGTTACATTAAATTTTACCTTAATTGAAACACACGTCCATTAAACTTCATTAAGGTGCTTTAATGGATTTTCAATTTATTTCACAATGTTTTATCATTTCAATTGTTGTATAATGGATTTCTGATTTTCTAAACAATTTAGATTTAAAGAACACACACGTTTAGACTACACACAATATTGGACAAAATTAAAGCAACAACTATTAATTTTGAAATATGTGAACAGAAAATGAAACTTAAAATTAAAAACATGAAAAATATGATGTAATTATGTCAAAAACGTTTGATCTGAAAATTCAAACTTTTATAATATTTCTTATTAAGTCTCGATTTACTTTTTTCCAGTAGTGTAAATGACGATTTCTTGTATAAAATATAATTCTAGCACCATAAACAACCACAAAATCTTTTACAAAAATAAAAATGCCTGGAATTGGGAATCATCGTGGGATCACACTGTATATTAATAAAATAATTACTAGTTTATGCACAAATTTATAATTAAAAATCCATAATAATAACCCTTATACTGCTTGATTATATTTCATATTTAGTCGGTCTGCCATTTTGGTCCTTATAGTGTGAAAAAATGTTCATTAAATTTCAATTAAAGTTAATTATTTCGCTTTATTCGCAGTTATGACCACTTCATCATTTTATATTTAAGAAAGTTGTATGGCACGGTGACACCGGTTTACATCAAAAATATTAATGTGAACGTAGTAAGATATAGAATATTTACTTGAATGGTGTTTCCGCAAATGAGAAATTGCAAATTAATTAAATATGGTATTTTATCCTACTCGAAAATAGTAATTGTAGAAGAGCATACTTTGTTTTAATTTAGTAATTTAGTGAGGTTTTTAGTTATTTTTTTATTAATTTAAGCATACTATAAATACTACTATTGTCTATAAATATAATACAATAGTAAAGCGAGAATACAACTTGAAATAATCGATAACTAGGGCCAGTTCCACATTCAAGTAAAAGTCGACTATAGTTTACTACACATCGTGTTTTCATTTTTGATACTAAGTATAGGACACCCCACAATCTAAATCACATTTAACTAATTGTGATTATGGAAGTGACTGTTAATAGTAAAAATTAAAAAAAATTACGGGCAAGTATATAGTAAAACCTTATTCTTTAACCAAAACTGCCTCTTTTTCTTCTACCATTAATCTTCCCTTCTGTCAGATTGTACCTATTTCCTGATTTATTACTCGATCAACCTGGAATATACTCAATATAGAATATGCTCAACATAAGTTTGTATATCCACATTTCAATGACCCTACCTTCTCCAGTGTCCTTGCCTCCATAATCCATACCATATAATAAGATAAAAAAATATAGCAGCATATCATTAACATTTTAAGATTCAGATTTAGAGTTGGTTTCGTGATGGCATTTCACATTTCGATAAAAACTCCTTTGCTTTCTTCTTAACTTCTTATATCTGATCTGCCTTCTATTTAGATATTGGTATCGAAAATTTCTTTTGTACCATCGTAGGAAAGAAGAAATTATCTTTCCAACATGATGGATGTTGTCGTTAAAAAACATTATAATGTAGCTCTCATACTCAATAGTTATTTGTATTGCTAGCCTTGAAACTAGAGTTTTGCGAGTGCGAGTAGGGTTTGCGAGCAGAGGCCGTAGGCCGAGGCCCGCAACTACGAGTACTCGCAAAACAGTTTCAAGGCGTGTAATACACACTATTTTTTGTGCCTAAGTTTATTTAAATAAATAAAATTTACAAAATATTTGTTTAAATATTTGGTATTAGGGATTTTTTTTTTATTGGTAACACGCGATACTTAAAATTGACACTGACAGTAGTAGCCGAATAACAGAAATAATAATCCGTTTCTATGGAAAATACAAATTTTCTTTATGATTTCAATGATGCCAATCGATAAACTAAAAATTCCTAGTTTTTGCCGGTCTAGCCCGGCAAAACATGAGTTTCCAGCCGATTTATACGAATGCAAAATGACTAATGCCAACCTGAGGCACAAAAAATTAATTTATTATTTGAAAACTAATAAACTGATGATGCTAATTAGTGATTAATGTTTGATTTTATAATGCTTCAAACCATAATTCCATAATTAACTTTTATTAGACAAAATCGCGCGAAAATCGCTGTAAAAGTATATTATACACAAATTCTTAGTTGTTTAGGTGGAAGTTGAATTTAAATACAAAATAAATGTATATTACAATTGCTGTAATTACATTCGCTCTACTCTTAAAATTTCCAAAGAGTTACATCTTAGAGATTGTGTTAATAAAATTCTATTTCCTATAGAATGTTGAAAATGAAAATGGTAGAACTTGAGATAATCAGAATTACTACGTTTTCCAATCGATATTTATTTTAACTGCTAGTTTACTGTCTTGGTTGGTATTGTTTTAACAATAGGATCTAAGGAAATTAACTAGCAATTAAGGATAACCATCCATTAAATAACTTACCTCCAACTCTCAGGAAAATGTTAACTTTTATGACTCCCTTGATGTGGAGAAATAAGTTATTACAGGACCAGTCCGGTATTGTCATATGGATACAATTTTTTATCAGATCTCATGATCACTTTCCTGAAACTAAAAAAAATATATTATAGGAAATACGCCTGGAAAGTCTCTTTACAGGCATTATAGACTTTCAACATGCCAACACGTCCTGTAAAGAACAAGTTTCCTGCCTGACTGTGTAACTTATTATGTTTTAATTAATATTATAGAAATATTTACATATGTATTAAATTTTGTACTAAAATTAGCCTCGTGGCAAACGGCTCTTAGGTATATTTAGGTATTTAATAAAACCTAAAACTTACTTTAACTAAAAAAATACTTATAGTGTGACTTATTAAATTAGAAAGGCATCAACAAAATCAATCTAAGCATATTTTTACTTAAAATGAGTTTTAAGTGGTCACGAATAAGACAGTTCATGCATAGTTTGTGTTCAATTTTATTTAGAAGTGATTTGCCAAAATCTCCACCAAATAGTCAATCTCATATACAAGTGGGCCAAATTTAAGACAATTATAATTTGTTATTTACCTATACTCGTAGTAAAAAAGTATTAAAATATGTAATTGAATGTAATTTTCCTTACAATTTCCATATTTATGATATTTGGACTTACAATCTCTTCGATATACGCAAATGACTTGGTTTTCATTAACACATTACTTAGTTACATGATAAAAATGACCGTTACTTCTACTTTTTGAAGACATTGAACATAAAATCTATTTAGATTTAGACATTTAACAACATTTAGTTTTATTGATTTTTTTATAAAGCATCCACTATTAAAATTTGGTTACATAATTCTACAATATTCGTACTGTGTATGTCACTTTATATCGGTTTACAAAATAAATAACATTTTTTATAAATAAATTTGTGAAGTATGTGAGCCTGCGTTAATATTATCATGTCCGATATAGAATAGCTAAAGCTATATGTAGTCGTATTAATCTAAAAATCTGCTATAGGAGTGCTAAGTCCTAAAATATTATAATATAACACACATAGATAAACACACTTTAGTAGGTATCAGTGAGTATTAGCATAAGAGTTGTTTGTCTACGTTTACATGATACGACCAAAAATAACTAAAAACAATCATACTTTTTATTTTTATAAAAAAAAAGTTTTTGTTACATTTTCCATTGGTCATGTTACTAGTAGTTGTTAATCTTAAAAAATCACGTATAAGAATTAATAATCTACAATAATATAAAATCAGGAAGTAAGCACATTTCAATTAATCTTCAGAAGTGAACTGCAAGAGGTATAAAAATATCTGATGTGTCCAACACATGACTTTCTTATACGGATAGTACCACACAATTACTTTTCCTAAAGAAATTAAGTTAAATTTTTTATAAAAAAACGTGTTAAATTTTCAGCAATTTTCAAAGTTTTCGGAAGTCTCTGTCGCACTTATTGCAATACGCATAAATCTGTCCTTGTCCCACTCATTATAACCGAATTTTACGATAAAAATAAATGTTTTATTTTAGATTTTTGACCTATTACTAGCTTTAAAAAATATTCCGGTATAAAATCACATTTATTTATTCATTATTAATGTTATCGGTACCATAGAAACTAGTAAAACACAAAAAAATAATGGTCCTTCTGGGATTCGAACCCGGGACTTTCCATTTGGCAGCCAAACCTCTATGTGAGACTAGTCTACCTAGACTGTCGGATTCAACGATCATGAGAAATATTAAGTGTTTAAAGAATATAGTGTTTTTTGAAAAAAAGTTTATCAAAATTTGTTCAAAATTTAATTCTAAATCAATGTTGTGTTGGTGCTAGATGCAAAACATTTAATGTGGCACCCACAATTTTGTTCAAACTCTTAAATATGAAATTTGAATCAAATCCGATAAGTCGTTTTTGAGTTATGGTGGATATAGACAGACAGACAGACATCATGCCGAAAATGGTCAGAATGGATTCAGGGTCCCTCAAAACGTGTAAATCCATCAAAATCTCGAAGTCGAAAAAAATCACGATTACTATACTTTCTTATTACTTCGTATAAGAAAGTAAAAATGGTAACAGGTTTTATGTCCACATATTGTTAGAATGCAGAAATCTTCATAATATGTAACATGACTGGTCGGGTGCCCGTTTTCCAACTCGCACATATAGTCCAGTCAACCTGTCGGTAAAAGGGTCGTTTTTGAAAAAAATTACCCGGTAAATTTTCTCTTCATAAATCGTTAGGGGGTCATGTGGAAAGCTTAAATTCAAAAACTCGGGAAAATCCTCGGATCCTTTTTTTTTGGAAATTCAAGAAGTTTTTGGATTTGATTTTACGCGAGAACGGTAGGTAAGTTGCAGAAGAAAATTTTGTTAATAAATATTGTAGAGGGCAATATTTTCTACAATTTATCTCAAAGGATCGATGCGCTACGATGAAAAATGTCAAAAGTAGAGGGCGCCAAAGTACCCAAAAATGAGTTTTTCCACTTTTTTACATCGAAAAAATTTTTTTACGCACAACTATAAATATAAATCTTGACAAGCTAAAAAAAACACACAATTTTTATTTATATAAACGTTTTTTCTCTGCGATACAGCATGCAGAGTTACGAGTAGTGTATTTCGATACACACCATTGAAGGTATGAAGTGAATTTTCAAAGTGTCGTTCTTTGGAAATTCCTTCTGATTTTTATAAACTAGCACTACACAACTTAATATAAATAAAGGAGGGCTAAGTTAAAATTTGGTATTTCTTAAATATATGCCTACAAGACTCTGTTTCATATTAAAAATCAATCTCAAAATTCTTTTCTGAGCCACAAAAACCCTGTCTTTACTCTTTAAATAGTTATTTTTTATTATCCCCGAAAGTACTTTAGATATTATTTTCAATTTTGGTATGTGTTAACTGTTAATAGAATATAAAACCACATATTTTAGTTGAAAAGTTCATCTATTGCTCCACCAGTGGCGTCCTTGCAAACATGTCCCCTGATATTTTTTACAAAAAAAAACGTTGCGCCACTGACATTTATCCTTGTGCATATTTTTTATTAGATTTATTAGATTAGCCTGGTCAATTCTACATAAAAGCGGCCTTTGCATTTTTCTCGTCAGATTAAAACAATTAAATTAAAATAATTGCTGCATTTAGCAGTATTGACGAATAATTTTCGAACACATAAATCGAGTTGGTGGAGCAATAGAAGAAATTTTCTAACTAAATATGTGGTTTTTTATTCCTTCTATTAACACATAACCAAAGACCCTATTTAAAAAAAAATTCAAAACTCAGTTACAAAAAATTTAAGCCGTTGCGGACATATGTTCATATAAACTTTTCTTCATGAAATGACCTGAAGAATCACACCCTGAAATATTAGCATGTCATTAAGGAACACCCTGTATGTATTGTAATGGTGGAATTTTACTATACGCGATGGAAAAATGGTCCAACTCGCCTTCGGCTCGTTGGATACCATCAAGTATCGTAAATACACATTACGATACAAATATCGTACAACGTTTTATCTACTTTCATAATTAATACAATTATTTTTGTGTTTATATAATTAAATTTTAAAAAATGCGTGTATGAAAAAGTAATAGGGCGACTAGTCTAATAAACGTCATTTACAAAATTCACTGTCTTTACAACACGTGTGCTTTATTACCGCACTAGTGCGGTAAAAACTGTCATTACGACATCAAAAAAAAAATAATATGTCACATTACAATATAAAAGTAGATAAAAGTATTTTTCTAATTTGATGACGTAACAAAGCTATTACAGCACTCGTTTTGAGTGTGTTAATATTCATTACGAAACCCCCCAAATCTAGAAACTTTTTTTCTGTTGGTAACACATATTGAACGAAATGTCAAATATCAGTGTGAATTTGACGTTACTGTTTTTTATTGTTTTTCGTATTTATCATGAGATTTTATCGGCAGCAAATTAACCGTGGAATTTTCTGTACCAGTGTAAACAGATAAATAGATTCTTTCAACCCTGTATATAATTTTGACGTTAAAAATAACTAGAGATCACACTAGTATAACTAAAAATAAATAAATGAAATTTTTTACCTGGTACCTAGTTCTGTACCCCTGACATAAACTGACTACTAATGAGTGAGTCATACAAACTATTGCTGGAAATTTTTCAAAATTTACAATTCGACTAATCGTTTCGTAATGTATTCGAATTAGTCGAACTATTCATTTAGTTGAAATAGTTAAATATTAATTGGTTAGTCGAATGAAGAATATTCGTTAATATTCATTATTCGAATATTTTTGAATTTAGAAGGACAATTCAATTCGAATATTCGAATATTTGTTTAGAGCCTGGCGAATGAATACTTATTTATTATAGGAAAATATAGATTAGTTTATTACTAAAATAACAACAATAACAATATGGTCATAAAGATATTAAATTTAATAACAATTTCAGTAAATTATGCCCAAGAACTGTTAACAAACTGAATTTATGCGCTGCATAGCTTCTAGCGATTTGTTATACGGGGGCGTTTGGAACGAAGGAAAAACTTTTTTGTTTAAGGACATGCAGAGTCTTTCTACAGTAAAATAAATTTGGTAATTCTAAAGATATAAAACTTCCCATTTGCTGCACACTTTCTGCCGGTCTCTGTATGTATAGTGTTAAATGTCCAAAATAAATAATTATTCGAATATCCAATATCTACTCCAATAAGTATACCCCAATGTACTGCAAAAATTAGCCAGATTTAGAGAGAGAGCGGCAGCAAGCGAGACCGGCGATATGGTAGGGCACACACTAGCTAGCACGCTGTCGCGTGTTGGTCGCCGGCTTGGCTCAACTGTGCATGCATTGCACTGTATATTCGATTAGATATTAAAACATAAATATTCGATTAATTCGAATTAATGAATAAATTAAAAGTAAATGTAGTCGAATATTTTTAGGGAAGTAGGTATGCGAATTAACCGAATAATTCGTATTCGATTCCCAGCTTTAATACAAACGCAGTTTTAGAGAAATGCAGAATACCGGAACAGAAAATGTTCTCGTGGAAGAACTATTTTTTTTCCGATAAAGCAAAAACGTGCCACAATACAGAAAATCCATTTTTATGAAAAGTGGACATAATACAGTTTATCTCTGGAGCACAGATTTAGATTAATTAATATATATATATATAAATATATATATATATATATATATATATATATATATATATATATATATACTTGTAATATTATAATCCAATACAAAATCAGAAAATAACACATTGTTCTACGTGTACCTTCACCTATAAGTTCCAATAAGTGCAGTTAGAGATGGAAGCATTTTATGTAGCGAACATAGCCACTCGTCTGGTAATTACTTGCTTAAGCACGCATGTAGTCAGAATGGCAGATCGTGTAACTTATAATAATGATAAAGATGCCATGTTATGCAACAAATATAATGACGATTCTCAGGACAGTCAATACTTCTACCTTTGCAATGTCAAGTACAGGTATGTTAAGTGATTTTTTTAAACATAAAATAAATTAAGTAATTTTGCAGTACTTGCTTGGGCACTTTACAACCCCTAGAAATATTTGCAATATTTGGGGCTGAATATAAGAATGCAACAGAAGATAATACACAATTATTGTGGTATTACAACAAAACGAATAAGCGATTAACAAGTGTAAAAAACAAACAGATTGTGGTGGACAATGAATTTTTCAGGAATAGTTATATACATACTTATCTTCAAGCTTATAATACAGTAGAACACAAGTATAATGTGGACCAACAATTTGAATTTGATCTTTGAAATCAGTAACATAAGTCAAGGAATTATAGTCTTCACTTGATTATCAATATGAATGAGTTTAAAATTTTTATGGATGTTAATAACTACTTGTACTAATTTTTCCCATAAATCAGTATATAAAAAATTCTTACACGTTTTTTTAAAGAAAATCCTTATGCACAATATAAAACAGGTACTGTACCTAGTACTTACCAGGGTTGGGTTCGAATTTAGATCAATTTTATCCAGGTCTCACTAATGGTGTTTGAGATTAATTGTATATTATATTTAATATAGTGATGATCATGTGATTTTGACAAGCGTTTATATTTACCTATACACATAACATATAATGTATAACACGCCTGGCCACAGTGGGTCAGAATCCAAAAAACCTGATTATAAATCGAAAATTAAAGTTTCAATTTGATAATTTTAATTATAGGGTTTTGTACTAGAGTTGTTCCTCCATCTATTCTCACAAAGATAGGCCGGTATCTTGTTTACCCATGTCTTGCATAACCGTTTGAAGTCACCACTCTCAATGTATCTCGCCCTACGCAGAGCACGTGTCAAAAATTCACTCCGTGTAAAGTGCATGAAGCTTTTTTCCAAGTGATTATTTTCAATTCAATGAAATGTTTGATAATCCTCAAGGTATGTAGAATATTTGAATGTGCAATTATTGTAGGTATTTTATAATTATCTTCATGTGTCAAGAACAATGCGCAATGGCTCGCAAATACTATTCTTGGACGAGTTAAAATTTCTGCAAAAATATATAGGGTATTCCATTTAAAAAAATGTTATTTTTGTGAATATCTCGAAAACCAGGTGGTCAATTGTTTTTCTGTTTTCACCATTGTAATCAGCGGAAAAAATGCTACTAGTTTGCTAATTTAACCGACTTTGTAGCTCCAATAATAACGAAGTTAGCAATAGTGAGCCACTTCGCGCGAACACCCTGTATAGAAGTTTTTGTTAATTAAACAACAGATTTTCTCGACATAATTAGTAAATTAGTTGAATTGGTAAGAGCAAATAGCACGCCCTGTAAAGAATGAAATTCTTTGTTTAATTACATAAAAAAATTTGAATTTGTAAAAATCTGGCTTTTATATTAACAATGCAATCAAACTATAAAACGTGGATTAATAATTTGATCTAGTCAGTCCCACTTATTTCGTGTGAGTTAAGAACTTTACTAAAGCACCACGTCCCGTGCACATTTCAAGCTGGTATGTTAATAATGTTCTTATCCCACTTGTAAATATCTATTCTCAAGAACTATGAGGAAATTCTCTAAAAAAATAATAAAAGAGTGCGTATCGTGGGACTATCACATTTTTTATAATTCAGAATTGTATAAGAAGTTTTTGTGAATATCTGTTTATAGCAAAATATTCAATGATTCCTGAAATGTACTGTAAACTAGTGATATAATTTACAATGAAACACATTTTATTCTGAAGCTAGGAAGGAGTGTAGACTGTAGAGATTAAAATCAGATTTTATATAACAGCCTATTGAATATAGATTTACGAATATCCCAAGAAATATTTCTCTTAATCTTAGTACAAAAGGTTTAAATTCTAGTTTGTTAAAATAACTTCTAAAGTAAGTTTTGATATATCTCCTCGTGAGTGAATGGGTTAAATCAAAATGAATTTAAGATTATCTCTTAAATAATTTCTATAAACTTTTCGCATATTCTTAGTATTTATTGCATATACAATTTTGCTAATACTTTGCTGCTATCTCATTTTAGATTCTTTTATTATTATATTACAAAATTACCTACTTCTTTATTAAATATTAACAAAGTACTTGTTGTGGCCAAATAATTTGCGTATTTAAATATTTTAATAGCAATTAAGCAAATGTAGATTTGGTTTATGCAAAGGTAAGTTAGTCCTATTGTCATGAAATAAAAAATTTAGCAACATGTATGTGTTTAGTGGTGTTATTCTGTATCGAAAATGTTAGATAACATTCTGTTAAATCTATGTTATTTGACGTATGAACAATATAAAACATTGTTGAAATGTCAAATAACATAGATTTAACAGAATGTTATCTAACATTTTCGATAGAGAATAGCTCCATAGATTTAACAAATATTTCTCTTGTAACACAATGTACAATATTCCAGGTTCAAGTAGTCGGACTTTAATCGTTAGCTTCAGACCTGGTTTTGATACTAAAAGTTCTTATAAATATAAATCGGTATAGATCGGTTCGTTTCTAAGATACAAGGAGTTGAAAATGATTTTTTGTGCCTCAGGTTGGCATTAGTCATTTTGCATTCGTATAAATCGGCTGGAAACTCATGTTTTGCGGGGCTAGACCGGCAAAAACTAGGAATTTTTAGTTTATCGATTGGCATCATTGAAATCATAAAGAAAATTTGTATTTTCCATAGAAACGGATTATTATTTCTGTTATTCGGCTACTACTGTCAGTGTCAATTTTAAGTATCGCGTGTTACCAATAAAAAAAATCCCTAATACCAAATATTTAAACAAATATTTGGTAAATTTTATTTATTTAAATAAACTTCGGCACAAAAAATAGTGTGTATTACACGCCTTGAAACTGTTTTGCGAGTACTCGTAGTTGCGGACCTCGGCCTACGGCCTCTGCTCGCAAACCCTACTCGCACTCGCAAAACTCTAGTTTCAAGGCTAGTTATACAAATTACTATTGCAAATTCATTTTTATAATTTGGTGAGTTAATAATTCTTTAATTAAGCCATAATCTGTGGCATTACATATAACAAAAATATTAATCAGTTGCGTACTTAGGGGAGGATGATCCAGTTATTAAAAATTATGAAATAGCATAAATAAGAAAAAAATTCTACTTACTTAAATTGCGACAAACTAACTTTGAAATTCTTTTTTGATTTTTAAATAATTTCAGACTCACACTAGAAAATATTGTGTCATTGTAATAAAGCAGATTCCACGACCAAAACAAATCTTAAATTTACCTAATAAACAGACAGAAGAATGCTTACCTACTGAAATATAAGGTATTGAAAATAATTATTTTATTCATCCTGGTCGGCTATTCTCTATCCAGTGAGTTGATTTTTTCATGCGAGTTCATAAGAAGTTCGCATGATATTATTAAATTTGCTATTCTTTAACAAATGAGTACCTAACTCCCTTCGTATGAAAATTATGCGAGAGTAACTCGTCTACCTAAAAGTATGTGAGTCGAAAGTCGCACGTGAGACATAGATGGTTCTTTCTTAAAAATGAACGAAATGGAGTGAACATTTTCCGGAGTTTCATTCGGGATGATCTTCAAGATAATTAATTAAAACATCTTTCTCATCTTTGCTAATATCTTTAGTCTCACTCGATGACAATCGTGAATACCAATTTGAAAGATATTCGAGCTAGCATGTGAGGTGAGTTTCTAACTCACTGGAGCGACCAACTCACCTCGTACAAGATAGTGAATAGCCGTCCTATTGCAGAAAGGAAGTATTTTTGTATGATTGTTTACAAACACTTAAGACTTAATTTTAAAAATCTCAAATGTACGTTCAATTATTTATTATTTGTGATAAAAAGTGCTTAAAAGTTTTTCCCATGAAATTAAAGTTTTACTTTATGCTGGTTATAACATCATGCATGTACCTATATTTATATATATATATATATCATGGATTTATACTTAAAGTAAGATTCTAGATCGCTGGACCTAACTGGTTTACTGAATGTATTTTAAATATTAAACGTATCTTCAGTATAATACATATCGTGTTTTATGAACAAACCTTTGAAAAAACATTTCCTTGAAGCAGTACCTTTCGCCAATATTCAAGTGGGGGTAGATATACCGCATTTACAGAACATCCGTGATGCTCTATTCTCTATTAATATTCCAAAAGCTAGCATCTAGATAAGGGATAATACATGGATACAATCGAAATTATATTTGGCTTTTATAATTGAATATCGAACAAAACACGCAGATAGAGCGTTTATCTAATAACTACAAAACTCATTTACAAATAATTGAGGAAATTCTCTAAATATATTTTTGGCATTACGCAGTGAAAATTGTACATTTCTTATCTAAACTGTGCGCTCGGTATATATACTTACTGACCAACTTTAATTTTGTGTTCGTGACTCCTTTCCATATTCAACACAACTCAGGAAATTCAACTAAAGTCAACAAATAAATTAGCTGGGTTTAATGACTGCGAACATTCTGAGCAAAGTTAAAAAAATTGCAAAGACTATTAAAGCAACTTTAATGGAGTAGGTCGTGTATAATGAAATGAATAATGACAATACTTTGATATACAAGTAACAACTTCCAAGCCTAAGCTAAAAAATTTCATTGTTTTCCACAATGAAGAACTTAATTGTCAAAGACATTTTCTTTACACAGTAACACGATGATCCTTTTCTACGTATCTATATGTAGGTTGACTGGAAACATTGTGTTATCATAATTATTATAGCAGGATCCAACTCTACCACAAAATTTAAGTTGTCAGTGATATTTTTGTTGGTCACGCACAGTCAGGGGATTGTAACGCTTTTGAGACTTGCAACATTTGCTTTTTACGTGTCTTCAACTCCTTTGACCCTTTACAGAATATATACTACCATTTTCTTGATTTATCTAGTTGCTGTCTGGTAGCTGATTCGTTTCCAATTCTTCCACAATAAATCTATCTAGTACATGTAGGAAGCAGTTTCTGTCTGAAGTTTTTTTAAACGAAAATGATTTATTTAGATAATGTACATGTCGAGTTATTTAGTAAGTTTATGCCCGTATGTTTAGGGTTTATTTATTTTTATATGGAGTTTGGTCGTCTGTTAAAAAAACTGCATGCAAACTGCAAAACTTGAGGAGAAATCAATAAGGTTAAAAAGTTGTTCGAGTATGTTTTACAAGTTGTCGAATATGAATAAATAAAAAAATAAAAGTAGTTTCAGTAGTAAAAGCGAGGTAAAGGATGTAAAATAAAATTGACATTTAATAATATTGAAAAGATAAAAAAATAGTAGTTTGGGGCTAATTAATGTTATCATGAAATTATTATAGTCAGTTTTTCAATACATATAGTTAACTTTAACTTGAGAAACTGGACCTTAATAGTTAATCTTAAAATTAAGATTATGTTATGTTGAAATATTATTACTATTGCACCATCATAATGAATAAATATTACAAATACTGTAGTTAAATACAGATTATTCGAAATAAATAGACACATAGGCACAACTTCTAATAAAATTTATTTTTGAAGTTCCTATCATTTAAAATTTTGGGTGTTAAATTCATTTTAAATTATTATTATTTATTAATAGAAGAATATTTTCGTTTCTTTTTTCTCATCCTACGTTCCAAAATCTTTCAAAGCGATTTACTGGGGACCACATACAGTGTTTGAAGTGCATTAAGTTGCCAATTTTTGTGAGCAAGGGAGATCGACGACATTCCTTCAACTACACCCAACCGCCGCTTGCATAAAACTGCACTGGGCGTGGCCCAGAAACTATCTGTCTCATTTCATCCTTCACTCAGCTATTATTCTATCATTGTCGTCTAGTGGCTACCCAATGTATTACAAAGGTGGTATACATTATACACAAATATATTCGCTCACTCACCAGAATTAAATATATGTGTTTTTAATAGGCGCACTCCTTTTAACTTAAAGGTTTTGCTATGTGTCCATTTATTTCGAATAACCAATATACGAATTTCCGAACTCATATTCGAAATTTGTAAAGAAAAATATCGTCTTTTTGATATTTAACTATTTTTAAGCTCTCTTTTTCTTAATTCAATATTAATCAGAGTATAACAGTACCTATCTTAATTATTGGCTGAAATTTAAGATTCATGATTAACCAATAAGAGTAGGTATAAGTTCCCGAGTTCCCGTTTAAGTTTTTTGATATATCAGCAGTAAATCGACTAAAAAGTTATTTTGTCGCTATATGAATGCACTATTTCGTACATTATTATATGATGTTTGTTATCTACTTTATAGAATGTATTTTGGATACATTCTATAAAAGATAATACCTCGGATAGTACCTACTGCGAGACCTACTGCAAATGAACATATTATAATAAGCAGATAATTTTGTCAAATTTTGGCGAAGGCGCCGGTTTTTTTTGAAGCATTAGGTTTGTAAGTTTACTAACTGAAGAAATTTCCAAGTACAAAAATACAAAACATACGTTTATGTTACTAAAGTAATATAATAATAAAGTAAAAATATAACAAAAATTCGTTGTATAAGTCTGGAAACCGCAATAATTTTTTTAAATTTTAGCCTCATCGATAATATCTTCACAAATGAGGAATGCATGCATTCGCAGAAATTCCAAACAGCATATATACTGTATATCGGAGCACAAAGAACAGATTTGTAAAATTCGATTCTTAAATTCACACTTGATAAAATTCAGTGTCATTAAATAATAGTTATTTATATTATAAGTGGGATATGAACATCATTAACATAAGAGTCTGGAAATTGCAGAACGAGTCGTAGACGAGTTCTGTAATCAGACGAATATGGGACGTGGACTGTGTTATATTTATTATTAAAATATAAAACTAATTTATTATAAAATAAAACTAAAAATTTTTTCAGTTATCTAACGTGAAGTTAGGGTTTTTTCTAGGTAGATACGCTATTATAAAATTCTCCAGGTTTCAAAAAATCAAACTTAAGAGTATGAAGTGTCATTACTCAATGTTAATAACAAATTTTAAAGAATTAAACAATATATATTATAATATAATTAGACATTTACAAATATAAACTTTCCTATAAAGATACTAAATTGTAAAAATTGTGTTATAAATACTTGTAACAAAGAATTTTCTTGTTGAAATTTCAGTGTGGTAATGATTTCTTTAAAACACATGTTGCGTAATAATCTGACTTACCTTACTCAAATTATTGTCAAATCAAGGCTATTATGAATTGGTAGTAGATAAAGAAATTGAATGGAAATATAATACATAATACATTTTAGCCCTTCAAATATGATGGAAATTTTGCATACCTATAGCTTCTTGTTAAGGGTATTTTTAATATATGTAGTTCAGGAATGAGGAAGCATTTAAAAATTAACCCATGTCTAGAGTGTGGTTAAAACCAATTATGTTGCCCAATGAAGTTTCAAAACGATGCCCCTTTCACTTTTACCATTGCACATCTGTTATGTGCAACACTTTTTTATTCGTAAAAAAAGCAATTGGAATTGTTAAATTTTCCAAAGGTACAGGGTGGGCAAAATTCGATGTTTTTATAGGGTAACTTTTAAACCATAAGAGATATTGAAAATCTGACCGCGCATCGTCGAGCTCTTTTTTTGACAAACCCATGATGGCGAAGTCAAAATTTAGCGATCGTCGTTTGTTTTCGAGTTATGGACTAAAATTCGATTTCTTGAGATTTCGATTTATGTCTATATTTCGGTTGTTTGCGAATTTAGAGAAATGGCGTTTGCACGTTCTTAAGGCACTTTTTTGAGGAGAATGCAATGGCGTTAACAGATTTTGAAAATGTTTTTTTATTTTTAGCTTATGACATACATTTTAATTTTTTTATATGGAAGTCATAGTGGGCTGCCACTTTATTGAAAAGAGCATTTTTTTCTCTTTTCAAATATATATAATATGTAGGGTCTATTCCTTCAATTTCTTCTTAAAAAATCAAAAAATCTAAATTTTTGGAATTAAAAATATGTATTTCGCATATTTATCGCAGTAGACGAATGTCATGATGAGAACCCTCGGCGCGCCATTGAGATCCAAAATCAGGGTTGGTTTGGTTTTAGTGTTTGGTGTGCCTTAATAAAAAATCAAGTTTTGGCATATAAGATTTATGAGGGAAATCTAACTGGTGAACGGTACTACCAATATTTAAATGAGAAAATTGTTGATGAATATTTGGACAATTTATCGTTCAGCGATAGAAGTCAGTTCTTCTTACAACACGATGGTGCATCACCTCATAATGCGAGATCAGCTAGAGAATTGCCTAACTCAAAATTCACATATAATTGGTTTGTTACCAATTGTTAGATGACCACCAAGGTCGCCTTATTTGACACCTTTGGGGACATATTACAGATAATTCATATAAAAGTAAAAGTAGAAATACAGAAGAACTCAAAGCCAAGTTTACGCAATGCCTTAACTCCGTGTCAAATATTCACATTTCGAATGCGCACAGAAGTGTCATGAAAAGTGTATTGCAGTTAATAGACATAATTTTGAACTTTTTCTTTGAGTTGTTTTATATAGATATTAATTTTAGATAGTGTCGTGTTTATATGTATGTCGTTTGTTGTATTTTCATTTTTATTATAAGATTTTTTTTAATTTCATTTCAAAAATTTAGATTTTTTTATTTTTCAAGAAGAAATTGAAGGAATAGCCCCTACATATTATATATATTTGAAAAGAGAAAAAAATGCTCTTTTCAATAAAGTGACAGCCTACTATGACTTCCATATAAAAAAATAAAAATTTATGTCATAACCTAAAAATAAAAAGAAATTTTCAAAATCTGTTAACGCCATTGCATTCGCATCAAAAAAGTGCCTTAAGAACGTGCAAACGC
The DNA here is from genome assembly GCA_963942485.1 of Pediacus dermestoides. NCBI lineage: Eukaryota > Metazoa > Arthropoda > Insecta > Coleoptera > Cucujidae > Pediacus > Pediacus dermestoides. Next base: position 28,899,519 of record OZ012625.1, on the reverse strand, counting down.
TATTTCTCTAAATTCACAAACAACCGAAATATAGACTCAAATCGAAATCTCAAAAAATCGAATTTTCGGCCATAACTCGAAAACAAACGACGATCGCTAAAATTTGACTTCACCGTCAAGGATTTCTCAAAAAAAGAGCTCGACGATGCGCGGTCAGATTTTCAATATCTGTTATGGTTTAAAAGTTACCCTATAAAAACATCGAATTTTGCCCACCCTGTACATATTATTGGATTCTTTAAAGATGTCCGTTTCGTCATCAATTTATTTCTAACCTACAACGTTCGCTTAACCGTTCTTTGTTTTCAAAGTAGTGATAAACGAGATGCATGCGGGACAATTTATGCGCCTCTTCTTATCTGCGCCTAATGTCGTTGGTCTGTAAAGGTGTAAATAAAAACAAAAGGGAGATACACAGAGAGCGATTGCGTGTGTCTTAGTCAGGAGCGAGTAATATCAAATCTATTTCCTGATCCATGCTTTTGACTAATGTAGTTCATATTGATATCCGTTTCCTTCAAATGTTACTTGTCAAGTGTAAATTTATTTATCCATTGAACTTTGATTTTAGTTGTTTAGCAATTTTTATTAATTTTTGCGTATAAAAAAACGGTCGTTAATATTTAAAACAAAAGGTATAGGTTTTAATTTACAATAAATGTCAGAACTACTAAATTTTGTTTTGAGTTAGATAATTTTGTTTACAAGCGTGACGACATTTTTCAAGCGTGCATTTGACTCATGCAGTACTTGATTTGAACCATACAATTGTAAATAATGACGGAAAGGACATCTTTAAAGAATCCAATAGTACATAATGTTTTCCAAGTAAAATAAATAATATTCTAGTTAGTGTATCTATCTGTAATTTAATTTCGATAAGGTTCCCTAGACCAGTGGTCTCCAAAGTGGGGTACGCGTACCCCAGGGGGTACGCGAGTTGGTACATGGGGGTACGACATTATTAAAATAATACTCCTAATAAAATAAAATACTGTGTAATTTTTGTCATAGGAACGGTACTTAGCACAATAAATTTGTTTTCAATTAGTTGGGGGTACGCGCTATTTATGTTTTCTACCTTAGGGGTACGAGATCAAAAAAGTTTGGAGACCACTGCCCTAGACTATTTCGTTTATGATGTACAGATTCAAAGTTAAGAAAAAATGTGAATATATATTTCGAAAAAATCACTCACTGAATAATTTTACACTGCTAAAAGTTTTCTTACTATCTGCAATTTTCCACAATAAAACCAGAAATCTGGGATCTGACGTGTAATAAAAGTTTAAAGTTCTCTGACGTGTTACAGTCACTATGTATTCTATAAACTTAATTAAAAGTTTACGTATCAAAGTTTTGTATAATGGGGAGAATGAGTTTATAATCATAAGTATAAATTAAAATGTACCTACAAGTGGGTGAAGATTTTTTCGACATCAAAGAAGTAGATAAACATTTTCCAAGTAAAAGAGGTATAATTATTGAAAATTACTAAAAAGGTTGAAAAGTCAGGTCAAATCTTTTTTGATGTTTGTCGTTTTAGGGTGCTCAATTCAAGTAACGAATATCCTACTCCATATATCCTATAAATGACTTCAAACAGTATGACAATTAATGATTAAGATTAAAAAAGTAATGGTGAAAAATTAATTTTGAAATCTCAAAAGTGAATACATTTCTAGTTACTCGGAACAATAGTAGTTTATGGAACAAGGTAGGAATTAAGAGATTCTGACGAGTGTGAAAAGTGCGCCAGAGCGAAGCGAGGGCGCAAGAACACGAGACAGAATCAATTCCTCCCGTGTAGCATACTCTGTTTTTTCTCATACCTGTACGAAAATGGCCACTTCTTTTGTGTGAAACGCGCGAACAAATTATAATAGCATAACACTGATATTTTTGCTTGAAATTTTGCAGTGAGAAAATCATCTTGACAACCATAAACAAACACAAATAATTCCCGCATATTAAGGAGGGAATGGCTACCCAAGTGGGAAATGTTACCCCCACTCCTTATTTTCCGCGACTACTCTAAAAGGGCGACTTTCTATCCGGATTTCACGCAAATAAAGTGGCAATTTTCGTGCACGTATGAGAAAAAATATTTTTTCCCATACCTTCACAAAAATGGCTACTTTATTTGAATGAAATGGAGGTACAAAGTCGTCTTTTTAGGGTAGTCGTGGAAAATAAGGAGTAGGGGTAACATTGCCCCCTTGGATAGCCATTCCTTTACTGATATGCAGGAGTTATTTGTGTTTGTTTATGCGTTGTCAAGGTGATTTGCTCACCGCACAATGTCAAGCTAAATGTCAGTGTTATGTTGTTTTAATTTGTTCGCGCGTTTCACGCAAAAGAAATGGCCATTTTCTTAAAGGTATGAGAAAAAATAGAGTATGCTACACGGTAGGAATTGATTCTGCATTGTGTTCTTGCGCCCTCGCTTCGCTCTGGCGCAATTTTCACACTCGTCAGAATCTCTCAATTCCTACCTTGTTGCATAAACTACTATTATACAAACTTGTGATAATATTTTCACAAGATCTATCCACCATTTCTGTATAACAAAATATGTATACATATACATATCTTATAAATCTTGTTGAACTTCCAATAAAATGTTAAGCCTTATCATTAAAGAACGTCGTGCATAATTCAAAAGTACAAGCAACTATCTAAGTATTTCAGTTGGCGCTCGAGTTTTACCACTCTTATAAATAAATGGTTTCCATCAAAAGCGAAAATTAACTTTCGTTGTCTTTTATTTCCCGTAAAGCGGGAATGAAACAAGACTAGAAGTCGTAATACATTCAGTACATGATACAAATTTAACATTTTGTTTATAAAGTATTACATGGTTTGATCCCTTGCATTTTCCGGAACTCAGCTGTAGCTAAGAAAACTGAAATCAAATATGTTCTCATGTATATAATGTATACGTAAAATAACAGCAATCAAAACAGTTTTAGTCGTAAGCCTAAAAAGTATATGAAATTATTATGTAGGTATTACAATTAAATGTAATAAATTTTGTGTTTTAATTTTACTGTAGGTACATGTTTAGCCGTTTTACATACCAAAGCTAAATTATTATCATAATCATATCATTAAATTTATTGAATGAGGATCAACTATTAGGCAGATACATAATTATTATTAACATGAACTTTATAGGTATTGTAGGTACATATACATATAAAAGTACCTATCAGTACATATTTATTTTACTCCTTTTCATAAGTTCTAAGATAATATTCAAATGAAATAGTATCTATATTTTAGGATGTGTAGAATAAAAAGTATTTTTTTGTTCCCTTACTCATATTAACTCATTAACTTTCTGTTTAATTTGAAAGAAAAACTATACACTATGATTTTGTTTCCTGTAATTTTAAATAAATATTAAAATTCATAATATGAATTCCATATAGGGGGTGAGTCGGGAGGAACGGACCAAACTCCTGGAGTGTATTGTACACGTGAAAATAATGTAAAGAAACTCAAATGTTGTTATTCTATTTTTATTTGTTTTCAAGATATGACGTCACAACAAAATTCTACACATACATGATTTTAAGTATTGGTATTTTTAATAAATGTTCAAAAATACCGCCATGGACTTGAATATTGATTTGAATAATTTATGGCATTTTGTAAAACTTTATCAAATAAAACACGTAATAATATTGCAACGAAAAGAATTTTGTTGTGACGTAATACCTTGAAAAAAAATAAAAATCGGATAACAACATTTGACTTATTTTACATTATTTTTACGCATAGAATACATTCCTGGAGTTTGGTCCGTTCCTCTCGACTCACCCTGTATATTCCTGTAGGTAGCTGTTATAATATCAGAAATAGTATATTAGTAGGTAGAATGGCAATCTAAATTACAAAATTTTATAATATATTTGTAAACTATAAAATTATAATTTTCGTGTAATACGTATGTAATATTAAAAATATCTCTGTTGTATTTTAAAAGGTAGCGATTTTTAAAACGCTATAAATAGATAAAAAGGTTTATATTAGGTAAGCTGTTATTTAATCAATAGACACTTTGAAAAAACTTTAGTATTCACTCAACAAAATAATACAAAATGCAATAGATGATTGTAGAGTAAATTTACTATAGTTTTAAAATAGATATCTTCAATGTATCTAATTACATGTTTCTATTTATAGATATAAGGCAGGGGAATAAATAAGACTTGAATCATTATCTCTACATTCTTCGATTCGTTCATAATAAATTATTAGCAACCGCGTCAGAATAGAATATATTTACTGACCCTACTCAACATGCACTTTACGATTAATCACAATGTATAGTATTGAACATAACACATCCGTGGTCTACATCGAGCATCCATAAAAATTTAACACTGACCTATTTGAAACACGAGCATAAAAAACTTCTCATCACCGTTTTATAATCAATTTTTATTAAAATCTTTGGTTCTATTATGCAGCAATATCAAAAGAATTAAAACTATGCGATGAAAGTACTGCACTTACCGTAATTTGCATGAACTCAATACATTTTTGCTCTTTCCGTTGCAATTTCGAGTTACATGATACCAATCACTATTCTGTTCTCTTGTGGGTTACATAAAGCTTCCATAAAAATTCTTCGGTATACAAAAAAGTAGCATCATTTCGGTTTGAACACTTTCTTTTCACATAATTTGATGTTCTGGAAAATGTGTGGTGTGTATGGTTTAGGTTTTGTGTGAAACGAGTTGGGGCTGAGTGTATTCTGCACATTATTTGTTTCGGGTTGCAATTTTAACTCGAACAAAAGTCATTCACACAATCTAGTCTGGGAAGAAAATGTAATTAATTTATAAAGTGAGTATGAAGAAAATTTTTTATGCTAATGTACAGTGTCAGTGATTCCAATTGGCTAGGAGCCATGCGTCAAACTGCTAATCTTTTTATGTCAACAAAGTCTGACATGACGAAAATAATAATTCTGCAAATTGTGTCTATACAGGGTGTTTTTGAAATACACTACCAAAAGTGAAACGAAGTCTCTGGGACTTACAAGGAGTCGAATGGACCCTTTTATTTTTTTTACGATAAGAAAAAATAACCTCTGATCCCTTACTTATAAAACCAGAACGCCACTGACGAAAATACACGTAAAACTGATTGCGTTCGATTTCAATAAAAAGCCATGGTAACTAAAATTAAATCATTTTGAATAAATAGCCATAGTAACCATTAAAGTCAGAACTGACAAGTCGAAAGTCAATTCTGAGAGGTAGATTTTAAATTATGGTTCAAGCATCCAATAAATACGTAGTGAAATACATAATAATTTATTTATAAAAATTGTTCAAATTGCCGAACAACATCAATGAGAATTATGGGAATTAAAGGCTCTATCTCTTATGAAGGTTACCTCATCTGCTGACAACAAATTTTCAACAAACTGTGGATCTTGATCATTTTTTTGCAATATCCATTCACAAAACCTGATCCTTCGGGGTATAGATCTTCTTCTTTATTGAGTGCTTGTACACGCTGCAAATGGTAGGGATGAAGCCTCTGTTCCTCTAATGTTCTCCAAACAATAAATAGGGAAACACCAATTCTGTACGACAGTTTTCTTACGCTAATTCCGGGGATTTCTTCCCCAGTATTTAATATATCAGGTTCAGCATCTAATACCCTTGCAGTTCTCTGTCGGCCTCTATATCTAGTTTGGGGACGATATTCACCGTTGTCTCTGAGATGCTGCACAGTGGTAGTAAATGTATGATGGTCGGGTACTACTCGTCTAGGAAATGCTTCTCTGTAGAGACGCTGTGCTTCACGAGCATTTCCCAGTGCTCTCCCATACATTAACACCATATCGGTCAATTCGGAATTTGTGTAAACCATTTAGAATAAATATCGAAATTCAAAATTCAAAACTGACAATTATACGGTGACAATTTGAATTGTGTGACAGAAAAAATCACATCTACCTTTTATTCTTGTTACTAAACAAATAAAATAATTACTATTTGAATTATGTAGTTACCTTTAACCCAGTAGCGCACTGGAAATTTTGACCAAATTTTCGATTAATTTTAATTCGAGAACGAAAAGACTTTTATTCAAGGTTTTTTTGTCAATGGCATCTATTTTTCATCATCTATTAACGTTCTTTTTTTGGTAGTGTATTTCAAAAACACCCTGTATAACTAAAATTGCTTTCTGTTTATAATGGAATATTTTTATAACGTGTATTATGTTTGTTTAATATAAATTTAAATAAATCATGTTTTTTTTCTGTTTTTTTTTTTATTTAAAAAGCTTCCTTTACTAATTAGAACTATGTACTTTTAAAATTTAGAGAACATTTTAGAATATTATTTTGTACTAGGTATATCTGTGTCTGGAACTCATTATTATGAACTTTTGCAAATTTTCTCTTATTGTATTTACTAATTTTAATCATTGTAGAACTCAATAGAACATAGTCGCATTAGATTGATTTATACTTAAATATAATAAAACGTGATACTATTTAAACCAAAAAACATAGATTTGTGTTCGTTTTCTGATAGATAGATTTATTGTTTTAACAGATCAATACATGATTGACACAAAACTGGTCAAAAACAAAAAAACAATAGTTAAGTTCTCCAGTTAAAGAAGAATCTTAATATTAAAACACATGTTCGATTCAAAACAAATAGCAAGCAGTACAAATAAAAAGAGACATACAGTGAATTTTTTTTATGAGTCTCCATAGGGATTTACATGGTAAAATCTTTAACTCCTGTTAATGGTTTTTCTACTGCGAATTTCAAAATAATTTTTGGCACACTATTAGTTTGCATCTTTTTTTACATATTCTAGTAGTTTTTAAAATGTAAAAAGTGAAATTTTTTTATTTAAACGCTGCGCTCACGCGTTAATGAGTCGAGATTATTAATCGCCGATTAACACTCATGTTGATTACAATATTTTTTTGTCGATCGCTCTTTATTAGAATGAAAATAATCTAATTTTGTTCCATGGCAAAATCCAAATTCTGACATAATATGCAATAAGTCAAAATACCACTGACATAATTAATTAATTTCGGCAGCTGTCAGTTCCAAATGCATATTTCAATAATATAATATATTGTTGGTTACCTAGCAAATCTCATAATCTCAACAATGTTTTTAATGTGCATGTATGCATTAAACTGAGTTATTAATACACTCCTTTTATTACATTAACTAGATCTTTAATAAACGATCGACAAAAAACCCTTTTAGGCAACTGTATCTGGGAGATTTTTCATATAGTGGATATATAATTACTTTTTTGTGCCTCAGGTTGGCATTAGTCATTTTGCATTCGTATAAATCGGCTGGAAACTCATGTTTTGCCAGGCTAGACCGCAAAAACTAGGAATTTTTAGTTTATCGATTGGCATCATTGAAATCATAAAGAAAATTTGTATTTTCCATAGAAACGGATTATTATTTCTGTCATTCGGCTACTACTGTCAGTGTCAATTTTAAGTATCGCGTGTTACCAATATAAAAAAAATCCTTAATACCAAATATTTAAACAAATATTTTGTAAATTTTATTTATTTAAATTAACTTCGGCACAAAAAATAGTGTGTATTACACGGCTTGAAACTGTTTTGCGAGTACTCGTAGTTGCGGGCCTCGGCCTACGGCCTCTGCTCGCAAACCCTACTCGCACTCGCAAAACTCTAGTTTCAAGGCTAGTTATACAAATTACTATTGAGTACCTATATTACTGTATACTAATGGTTCAACCAAATTTTTTATTGAAATAATTATTTCCATGGCAATCTAAATTCAATAAATAGAATAGAATTTCCCATACGATATAAATTAGTTTTCGTTGTTTGAAATCAATGAAAACTGACGGTCAATTGCAAACACCCTGTATACTATAAATTTCAGATTTTTGTATCACAATATTTCCTAGACTTTACTTTTTAGAACTCCGAAATAATTTTTAAAAAACTACAAAGTATAACTAAAATAAACGCGTTTTTTGAAATCTCTAATTTTGTGAATTCTTTTTTAAAAGTGTAAATATCTCGAAAACCGTTCATTTTAAAAATATAAAACCTTCACACTTTTTCATCTAAAATTACGTGTAGAATATGAAAATCTCTAAATATACAGGATGTTCCATTTAAAATAACGAAGTAAGTAGCTGTCCAGCCGTAATTAAACACCCTGTATAAATGGAAATAATTTTAGGTTATGGAGCAGTAAATTTCTGACAATTTTTGTTTTTAAATTTTTTTTCTATTTCCAAACCTAACGAATTTATAAAAGAATGCCAGGGTTTTGACGGACCCTGTATAATAGTATATTATTTTATGAGGAGCTTAAGTGATGCTTTATGTGCAGAGGCTGGTGTTTGACTGACGAACGAAGTGAGTCAGACAAAAGCAGCCGAAGCACATAAAGCGACTTAAGCTCCGAATAAAATATGCTATTTTTTCTTCAAACGCAAACAATTCATTAAATTGTAAAATTATTAGTTGAAATTTTAATAAATAAATTTTGACAATTAATTTGACTTATGACCAACGGCGTTTAAGTGGTACTTAAGCGCCGGCGGCAGATAAAGTAGAACTTTACCTGTCGCCGGCAATAAAGTGACACTTAAACATAATCAGTACAGCAGGATAATGTCACACTTAAATGACGTTTGAAGAAAAAATGTATTTTGAACTGTTTATAAAATAATAACTGAGTATCATAAACTGGTTTATCTAAGGCAAACTTAAAAAAAAAAATGAAACCGATGACATTCAAATGTTTAATTTACTAAAAGTGTAGGTATCAACTTTCTGCGATAGGAGTAGCTAATAGCAGCAAAGTATTCCGTGTACTCTTCTTATTCAGAACAAATACTACTTCTAGCACAAGCTGCCGTGGCGCCGCAGTGGGTAGAGAATCTGCCTAGTAATCCACACGGTGCTGGTTCGATTCCATAGATTTCCCTTCTTTTTTTTTTATTTTAATTGAATGCTTTATTTATTCGGGGCGATTATAAGTCACGGACCAGGTTAGGTTGTTTTGTATAGTTTTTTTTTTTCCTTTAAATAATAGCATAAATCGGTACCATAAGATGATGCCGGAATAACCCTTGCCCTTACACGTGATCTTGAATTTGATGGAATACTTTGCTGCGATTAGCCTCTCGTTCTGCGTTTCCTAGAAAATTAATTTATAATTAAAATTAGAAAAAACGCTTTTGAGCAAAATAAACACCAGCTTTACATTATTTATACAGGGTGTCTTGTTATTAACAGCTCTACTTCGTTATTTCAAATGGAATATCTTGTAGACTAAACAGGGAGTAGTAAGACAGAAATATTAGGGTCAACGTAATACTCTACTTTTCGGGAATCAAAATAGACATCCTGTATACTTAACTGTTTTAATTTAAGGTAAATATCAAAATTTAAATAACAGGACAGTTGAACGAAATTAAAAAGAATATGAAATTTCTGTTTATTTAAGATATTTCAAGAGCTAATCAAGACACCTTAGATTTGTTGTCAGAATATTAAGAAAAAGAAAATCACTTTTTTAGGTATTTCAGGAACTAGATTTCTTTTCAGGATGTTAGGACACTTAATTTTACATAGGAAAATTATTTTTACAATGAGTGGATGAATTTATAATAAATTAAAATAATGCCTTTAATAGTTTGAACCAAGATACATACAGGATGTGTCACGACGAGTTGACAGTAGAAATAACTCTATTACTAAACACAATTTGGTTTTAAAAATTGGTACACGCCCATTATCCAATGTGCTCTATTTAACGAAAATATTGCCACCTTTCTGGTACTTCCGGTTATACCGGAAGTAGACCCAAACTTTGTTATTTTAAATTGAACACCCTGTATATTTTTGAATTTTTAGATTCTACACTTCATTTTAGACATAAAAGTATTAAGGTTGTATGGTCCTAACATTAACGGTATTATAATTATTTACACTTTTTCATTTTTTTTTACAAAAACATAGATGTAATAAAAATTCGAATCTTGACAATGACACATTTTTTCCAAAGTTTATTTCTTACGTTTGAAGTAACAATATACAAGCAATAAGCTGATATAGTTTTGGAAATCTTGCTTTATACAGGGTGTTGGTGGTTGTCCGTTCATTTTTAAAAACTTTAATCAATGATAACTGTATTTTTTTTGATGGAACACCCTATATATTTCCACATTTTCGAATTCTACACTTAATTCTAGACATAAAAGTATTAAGGTTGTAAAGTCTTAAAATTAACGGTTATAAAATTAATTACGTTTTTTCCAATTTTCAAGGTTTTTAAAAATTAACGATCAACCATAAGCTCCCTGTAGATATAAAATACGTTTTTCAAACCCTATTACAGCAGGATAATGTCACACTTAAATGACGTTTGAAGAAAAAATTGTTAATATTTTATGTGATTTTTATTTTATTTACATTTATCATTTCCAAAAGTTATGCTAACAAAACCCCAAAAAATGTAAATTATACCATTATTTACCTAAGTATACAACTGGTACAAAATTGAGAAATAAATCAGGCCCCATAAACGAAATTTTATTACATGCGATTTATTATAATTACCTCGCAATTAATATAAATTGTCGTGTAATAAATAATGAAAATGGTGTCTTGTCAGATCAATATACGTATAACCTACATACTAAAAAATAATATCATAGTTGACTTGGAACGTCGCCGTGAAAGTAGAGTACGGATCAAAATCATCTGCATAATTTATCTCCAATTCTTTACGCCACACGGTGTTTAATTCTTATAAATTACTGTTCTATGTTAGTTAAAACTTGACAAATCGATTGCTGAAAAACTTGCTCCGTTTTCGAAACTTTTTTCCAACATCTAATGATGCTGTCCAAAGTTTGCAAGAAACAATTTTCTTACGGGGAAAAATTCGTCATTGCAAGGATTTACCTTTTTTATTTTTACCTCTGAACAGTGCTGAAAATAGATAACTTGTGTTGAAGCCGAGCAATAAGGAATATGGATAAATGTACTTCTTTTACATTCGTCTTTTCTCATAATTTCGTATAGTGCTATTTCATAATACATAATTTGAAAGGTAACAAGTTACCTACTGCTATTGTAATTATTGAAAATTCTAAGTACCTTAAAAGATAATTTTGTCGCTTTAGTATACATTAAAAAGTTTCCTTAGTCAAATTATACGGAACAGGCAAAAGTTAAGCAAACATTAACTTGTAAACTTGTAACAATTAATTCTAATTAAATTCAAAATTGTGTTTCTACTTGGAAACAACATATTTTTTAGAGTTGTTTTTTTAATCCCGGAAACTATGTATCCTACAAATTAACCATTGTAATTGATAAAATTTCTGTAAGACCAAACTTTTTATCACACACATTTGATATAATGAACATTTTTTTATGTAATGCAGTATTCGAACCACAATAAACCCAAATTACACTCCAATAAATATTGTATTTCCCCACAAAAAATTTTTAAACCTCTAGTACCTACCTACTACACAGGATACAATACTGCGACACAATGTGATCCAGAACAGCGACGATGTGGAAAAGAATCGCAGCTGTATCGCAATAATGTATCATATTGTGTTCTAGGTTTCCATACCCTTTATATTTTATATAGAATTGGAATAATATAATATATAGATTGAATTATAATTAATCTGAAAAAATAAGACAGGGGCAAAATGTTGGTAATTTAATTTTTTATAACCTTAATAATTATTATTTCGTACCACAAATAACCTACTATCCTTGGTAATAATCATATTAATGCACACGTAACAAAGTAATAAAAATATTACAACCAAATGAAATATTTAAATTATGCATAGGCATAGATAATATGTTTTGTCGTCAGTATTTCAGGATCATATAAGAAATAATACATAGCTACTAGATGTTAATTGTCAAAATTTTTAGATATTAATATAATTTTTTGTAGTTTTTATCAATAATAATTTCATAAATATAACGAAATAATGTTGTATATTTAGTTATCAGATTTTCTTTGTGGACGAAATGCAGATCGATGAATCATTCACCTTATAAAACATTTTTTTATTGATTAATTTTGTAGAGCAAAATGTATTTTACGTGAAATGTAACTTACTTATGTGAAAGATTGAAATAATTTTGGCACGAGACTTTACTATCTTTATTAGGATCAATTTTTCCAACAACTCAACTTAAAACCCGCGTTGACTTGTATATTTTATATGGTTTTGTGTTGGCAGTAATATAGGTAAACGATTAATCAAAATATGATTATTAAAAAAAATTACTTTTTGAATCCCTTGAAAATTGTAAACGATCGAAAATTGTGTATCATGTTCGAAGTACTGAGCTATTAATATTAAACAATAAAATTCTTTGCACACTAGTTATTTCACTAAATCGCGTTTTGGGGGACTGAAAGTTTGGAAAAATCAACAACTCTATCAGCGTATAAAAGAAAAAACACGTTTTCTAAGTAAATCAGAAGTTGCAAAAATATAACAAGCTTGTGGTGGCACTTCAATTAAAATTTTACTATAACCATTTTAAGTTAAGCATTAAGTTAAACTTAAATTAAAGTAGAAGTAGTGAGAACGTGCGTAATATTTTAGAATTTAATTCTTAATATTCTTATAAAAATCTACTCAGTAAATACAAGTAAATCACAAAATAAATTTGGCGGGTTACTTTGTTACATTAAGAGAATGAGATTGGCAGAAAACGAATTTGCCTAAAGGCACCGTAAAGTTCCCCAACAATATTGTGAACAAAATACAGATAAAATAAAACGTTGAAAACAATTAATTAAGAGAGTCTTATCTGAATCAAATGAAATTCTTGTAATACGAACGTTTTTTCATATCATCATAAAACAGTCCTTTTGATATTATATTACGCGCTGTTAGTTCTAAAGGATCCTGCTGATTAATGCATTTAATACAATTTAAATCTCGTTTAATGCCATTTAACACCAACAAACATCTATTTAGAGCTGCCCTTAGGCTATATTTAATTAAGTTTTTGTGTAACCCAACTGTTATGAATTTAATAAAGGTTAATACCTCCAACTTTGTGTAGTCTGGCAAGGAATTCTCTAAGGTACAACCTTGTTAACGCACAAATAAGCAAGTTCAGACTCACGGCCATATCTCAATGTAATATGTCACAATAACACGAGGAATAGGTAAAATTATATTTATAAATTATAATTGAAATGATTAATTTCTGTTTACTAGGGATTTAACAATTTTGATTAGGGAATAGATAGTTCTTTATTTAAGAAAAAAGACAAAAAGGCATTATATATATATATATATATATATGTGGCTTTAGAGCTTGAACGAAAGTAGGATTGTATTTCTTAGTTTCTTATGATTTTATGCAGTACTAGAGCAGCCTCACTCTCTGTTGACGGCTCTTATGCTATAGTACTGTTGTTGGTTGATTTGTTTAATACTTGGACCGCAGCCTCACGGTCCACTATTATGGCTTGGAATAGTAGTAGGTAGTGATAGAACAAAGTTGAGTTTTTGACTATATTTGATTATAAAAAATAATTACAAACTAATCATAATAATTAATAGAAATAAATTAGCGGTATGTGCAAAAGTGCAAGTTCAGTTAATTGATTAATAGGTTTATTAAACTGGCACAATTGCAACATCGCGCTGACTGTATTTTGTCGGTGGAATGTTGTTGTTGTTGCCTTGGTGGTGCGGGCCCCGAGAGCTAATCCCTCAGTTCCCACAGGCACTGAGGCCAAAAAGGCCCATTGTGCACAGCCACCTTTATGGTAGTCTTCGTCCCAAAGGCCAGTCCTAGCTACTAGAGCTAAGATCTTGCCCAAGGTCAAAGTACTAGCGTCCTCTGGTGTCAGATATCTGACTCCCAGTATTTGAAATCTGATGGCCGTGATAGCAGCGCATTCGGTGATAACATGTATAGGAGTTTCTTCCTCCTCACAATATAGCCTGCAAGTTGGGTCGTTAACTACGCCCAGCAGACATAAGTGCCTGTTCAGAAGGCAGTGACCCGTTAAGAGCCCTAGTGCCAATCTGACATTCTTCCTGCTTAAATCAAGCAGCTCTCTGGTAAGCGAACGCGAGGGTCCTCGTATGAAGACCTTCGTCTGTCGCAAACCTGGGGCGTTCAGCCAATGAATTCGGAACTGGCGCTCGGCCCATTCCTCAATACTGCGCTTGACTGTGTTAGCGGTAATTCCCAGGGCCGGTTCCGGACCAATGTAGGGTCCCTCAGAACCCTCCCTAGCCAAGGCATCAGCTCCCTCGTTACCCCTAACACCCATGTGTGCCGGAACCCACATCAGCCTGACATGGTTTATTGCACCCAGTCCAGCCAATGCTCTCCGGCATTCCATGACCAGCTCAGACTTAACTCGATGTGACATCAATGCCCTTAAGGCCGCCTTGCTGTTAGAGCATATATATATATATATATATATATATATATATATATATATATATGTTGGTTCAGATATCCTCTACGTAGATTTTCCTCTGCACAGGCCTTGATCGCGAAGATCTCAGCTTGGAATATCGTGGTATATTCGCCCAGGGCAAAGCTGAGCTTCGCCTTAGGTCGTTCTCCGTACACCCCCGCACCAGAGCCACCCTTGGCCCGCGATCCGTCCGTGTACCAGACCAGACTCCCGGGCCTCAGATGACTCCGCTCGGGTGTCGACCAATCTTCCCTGTCCGGAAAGACAACCGAATACTGTTCTCCAAAGGAGAAGTGTGGACCCCCGCTGTCGGTCCTCATTGAGGACACGACGTGGTTGTTAGCGAGATCCGCCCACACTTTAGTATGTCCTACACCCTCCGAAGGGGGTGCCTTTAGTTTCCAACAGCTGATTCTGTGGGCTGCCTTACGGGCCTCAGCCTCAATCACTATGTGAAGGGGCGCGAGTCCCAGAAGTGCCTCCATAGCAGCGGTTGGAGTTGTGCGCATGGCACCGGTACAACCCAAGCAGGCTAGCCTTTGAACCCTGGATAGGCGCCCTCGGCAGGCCCCCACCCGAGTCGCAGGCCACCATACCAGGGCCGCATATGTTATGATGGGTCTGATAACCGCGGTGTATAGCCATCGGGCAATCCTTGGTTTCAGTCCCCAGCTTTTTCCGAGAGCGCGTCTGCACATCCCTAGGGAGGCAGTCGCCCTTCGGATCTGTCGATCCGTGTGGTCCCTCCAGTTCAGCTTGGCATCCAGCACCACTCCCAGGTACTTCACCTTGCCAGAGCACCGCAACGGTGACCCAAAGAGGATCGGCCCCTCGAGAGCCAACTTCCTCTTCCTTGTGAAGGGCACGAGCTCTGTTTTATTGGGGTTAACCGAGAGCCCATGTCGCCTGCACCATTCCTCTACTACGGTCAAAGCCGACCGAGTGACCTCCGTGACGGTATTGGGATATTTACCCGTCACTAAAATCGCAATGTCATCTGCATAACCTTGCGCATACACCCCCGTTTCGTTGAGGGCCCTTAGCAGCCCATCTACCACCAAGGACCACAGGAGCGGAGATAAGACGCCCCCCTGCGGGCATCCCCTAGTGGCGATCGCCGCCACGTTATCCTCTCCCCACGTGGAAATAACTTTCCTGTGTTCCAACATAGACCGGAGCCACCTGGTTAAGGCGGGCTCAACTCCATGCCGTTCCACAGCTTGACATATAGACTCTGATGAAGTATTGTCAAATGCTCCCTCAATGTCCAGAAACGTTCCCAGTGCAAGCAGTCCCCGGTCCAGCGCCACCTCCACTCTTGAAACAAGGTTGTGTAGCGCGGAATCCACAGATCTGCCTGCCTGGTACGCGTATTGGTTTGGATGTAGCGGCATAATCGTCAGGCATCCGTCCCTGATATACCTATGATATAGCTACCGTCTTAAGAAGGAAGGAGGTCAGACTAATAGGTCTAAAGTCCTCGTAACTAGTGCGGCCAGCCTTGGGAATAAATACCACTCTTACTGTCCTCCAGTTCACAGGAATGTAGCCTAGAGCCAAGCAAGCGCAGAACAATTGGTACAGTGGTCTGGTCAGTACCTCCAGTCCCTTCTGAAGAAAGGCCGGGAAGATTCCGTCCATCCCTGCACTTTTGAAAGGGTCAAACGTCTGTATGGCTCATTTAATTCTGTCATAGGAAACCACTTTCGAGGCCGTCCTCCAGTCCATTGGCGTTGCGCCAATGCGGGGACCCCTCTCTAGAGGTCTCTCTACGGTACTTGGTTCGGATCCGGGGAAGTGAACTTCCACTAGGTGACAAAGAGTCTCCTCAACAGTGTCTAAGACAA
Source organism: Pediacus dermestoides (assembly GCA_963942485.1). Lineage (NCBI taxonomy): Eukaryota > Metazoa > Arthropoda > Insecta > Coleoptera > Cucujidae > Pediacus > Pediacus dermestoides. The sequence goes on along the minus strand of OZ012625.1, from coordinate 28,883,162 downwards.
CACCAGAAGGGAGCCTCATTGCCCCTGGTTGTTTCGACAAGACTTTTTGCAGTCTTGCCGCTTCAGGAAGGCATTCGATGCTTCCACAGAAGTCCTTCCATGCCTCCCGTTGTGACTTCCGTATGGAGTCCTTATAGCAGCGTTGGGCCTCCTTGTAGGAGTACCAGTCGGCTGGTTCTTTAGTTCTCGAGGCCCTGTTAAAGAGCCTACGAGTTTCTCTGCGTAGATCCTGAAGACGTGAATTCCACCACGGGACTTTTTTCTTCCCTCTACGCGTCCGCTCGGGACAACAACCTTCGAAGGAGGCCATGATAGCACTCTGTACGGAGGTTGAAAGGTTCTCCGCCTCTTGTTCGTTGTGCGGACTGTGAGGTCGTGCCCCGAGGCGAGCCGAAAGAGTCTCCTTGTAGGAAGCCCAGTCAGTCGACCTCGGGTCCCGGTACCTCACCGCCGTTACGGGTAGGCGGAGCGCTAACTCGAAGCATATGTACCGGTGGTCCGAACATGAAGGTTCCTCCGATACATGCCAGTTTACAACTCTCTGGGTTAGCCACGGCGTTCCCAGAGTGATGTCGATCACCTCCTGCCTTCTTGTTGTTACAAAAGTAGGAGCATTTCCACTGTTTAGGATCTCCAAATCAGTGGTATATAGGTACTCGCGCAGATGTTCCTCTCTGGCGTTGACGCCCGAGCTCCCCCACGTTACATGGTGGGAGTTGGCGTCACATCCCAGAATCAGACCCATCCCGTTGTCCCTACAATAATCCACCAGATCCATCATCCGCCTGGTAGGTGGAGGGTCCGGTGAGTCATACGGAAGGTACACTGAGCAGGCCACAATTTTCCTGCGAGTTGAGCCCTCCCTAACCTCCAATCTAACTGCTACTAGGTCTCTAGAACAGAAATTGGGCATTAGCTGTGCAATCGTGTCCTTGGATGTGTACACGGCTGCTCTGGGATTCAAGCTAGGAGCGGCACAGTGTACCGTCCCCCCCCCGCTCTGAAGCCCTTTTACAAGCCCGTTCACAATCCAAGGTTCCTGAATGAGGAACCCCTCTGTCTGCCCCACTGCCATGCGACGGCTCACAAGAAGAGACGCCGCTCTGCAGTGTTGCAAGTTGATCTGTACAAAGCGGACCCGATCTGGCATAGTGCCCTATCGAAGGTGCTCGCTCCTGCACACAATTGAAGAGGTCCCTCCCTACGGAGGAGCGCTCTTCTTATTCAAGGGGTGCCCCTCACCGTCACCGTTCGGGCCCGTATCAGCCCGCTGCGGCGGCGGTGGCGGTCCCCGCTTTACCCCCGGGAGGTCCCCCCCAAGCTGGAGTCCCCCGATGAGCGATAGGTCGTCCGACCCGCCACCCGCGGTTCTCCCCTCAGAAGCAGGCCCCCCCGCCGAGCCCGCGGAGTCCCCCATCCCCGGACGAGGGGCCTCAGCGGCCCCTCTCCCAGTGGCGGGAGCCTCCGCAGAACCGGATCCTACCCCATGTACTCCAGGGGGGCCCTGAGGGGACCCCTCCTCGGTTTCCTTAGGGCCATGGAAGGTGACGTGGGTCAACCCCGCACGAGCCCTAAAGTTCATGGCCTTCAGGGACCTTAGGAAAGACCCATCCACTCCCAGCACTAACCTTACCCTGAGAGGCTCGGCGTGCCGGTCGTAGACCTTCCACAGATCCGTCCGAAGACCGGTGTTCTGACGACCCAGTCGCTTCAGAGTGGTAGACGTGTCCTCCGGGAGACCCGGAACCCACGCAACCACTCTGGTGAGCCTAGGGACTCCGCCGCCCTCCAGCAGGTGGAGGTCAGCGCCGTCCCAAGGCCTTATCCTGGAGATAGCGCTCCGGAGCCATTCTCTGGCTTCCACGTTCTCGCAGGTAACAACAGCCACTCCAAAGGAGGACCATTGAAAGCCCGCGAAAAGTGGTAGCGGCCCCTCGGCGATCTCGTCTAGTTCCCGGTTGAGGGCCAGGAGAACAGCTGCTCCCTGTTGCTCCGTTAGCACCTCTTCCGAGTAGTTCGAAGGAGCGATACCCATCCTCAGATCCGCCTTGGCTACCTGGCTGTAGCTAGGAGCCTCGGCTGAGGAAGGTTTCGCCATCTTCGGTACATTTTTGTCAGCACTGGTTGGCGGAGTATCACCCAGAATGGGGCCGCTTTAGGGCGGCCGCGCCCTTCGGTGTCCCCCGGTCCGCAGGCTGGGTTGTAGAGGGTCCTGTTCCAGAAACAAGCCCCTCAGTTCTCGCATTTCTGCGGCGTCTTTTCGCAGCGCCGCTGAGTGCCTTCCTTGGACGACGAGCCTCGGTGACGGCCGAGAGAGTCCCCTGTTGGAGTCCTCCCCCGGACAAGAGCCCTCCAGCCGCGTTGGCAGCTGGGGTCCCTCTCCGTTCAAGACCGTCCCCCGCCGGAGACGCCTCAGCAGCGATGGCAGAGGGGGCCCCCTTTTCGGGTCCCCCCTCGGTGGTTTTTGGTGTATCTAAATGTTCCATTTGATTCCCACGAGTAGGCGGGTAAATAAAAGGTCCACCCTCCCCCAAGCCCGCAAGGAGGGTAAGGCTACTTACAATGGGGTGTCGCCCGGTACCCCAAGGTTAGCCGCTAAACACTGAGCTTCCCCTCAGTCTTGCATCCCTTCGGCGCGCGCAATACCTTGAGAATTGGGAAGTTTTTATGGAGGTACTTCATCCTCACTATCCAACCGGTTAAGATCAGATCCCCGTGCCTCCTGCGACACTACCTCCGTCACTAAGTGACGAAGGGTCGTTGTGCCAAACAGGCGGTTTACGATTTGAGCCGTGAGCTGGTCCGCGACGGGATTTTAGCTCCGGACGAGCGGGCTTGAGACCGCTGCCGTTGCACTATGGTCACCGCTGACCAAGTTCTTACAGACCTGAGCAGGTTCTTTCGAACCTGACCAGGTCCGAACTTGGCCGTTCTCCTATCCGCCACCTGGAGACGCGTCCGGTAGGTAGCTCAACCCCCGGATCGGTGTAATGAACTCCCAATGCATTAATTTCAAAGTGTAAAAATTGATGTTTAAATTTGGAAATTTAACATTCTGGCGGGCTCCGGACGACATTGATTTGGCTGTAGGGAGATTGTAGCTCAATCATTTCTTCGGCAGTGTGGTGGTGGTCCTGGAAATCGTCCGGTTTTAACTAGGGTTTTTGCGTGAGAGGCAGAGGCGGATTAACCAGTAAGCAAAAGAAGCTAGCGCTTGGGGCGCCAAAATTTGGGGGGCGTAAAATTTTCTGCAATTTTTTTTTATTATTTAGTTTTAAATAATTATTATTTGATCATATTTCATGAAATAGGTGAAATCTAAAAAAAAGTTAAAAAATATCTCTGCAAGTCTGAAAAGTCGGAATATAGATAGCAGATACGAGTACCGAGTGCTTTTATTAGGATATACATATACAGGGTTGGGCATATGTGTGGCAACCCCTAATTTCTGAATAAACGTTTTTATTATTATTATTAGTCTTAAAAGAAATATTTGTAGTTTTCTTATTCTATTCAGTGACGTACTTTGTTGTTAAAACAGCTGCCCTATTTTTTATTTAATTAATTTTTTCTATAGCAAATGTTAAAGTGTGCTTTTATCAACTCAAAATAGTAGATAAAGTAGCACTTTAACCGCAAGGGTAGATAAAGTAGCACTTTATCCGCAAGGGTAGATAAAAAAATTTGATTTTTTCGAAATGAATGAATTAAAACGTATTACTGTTGATTTTGACACCATAGTGACAACTCATAATATTCACTGACATTTTAAATTGTCATTGATAATAATTTAATTTGTAAGTAGTTTTTCTTTATAATTGGTTTTTCTTTAAGATAGATAATAGAAAAAAATTTTGTATTATACACGACGATAACATTTTATGATCTTCTCGAGCTTATTAGCGTCTCGGCCGACGCCTCGACGCTAAAATCGCTCTCTAAGATAAAATACAATGTTATCGTCTTGTATAATAAATAACTATTAAATAATTATTATTTTATACTCTTTATTTTATTATTGAATTATTTTCTTTATTATTTAAAAAACCACAAGTCGCACACCCACCAAACCTTATATCATTGTAATTGTTGAAATATTGTCTATTTGAAAACTTAAAAATATACAGGGTGGCAAAAAAAGTGCCGATCACTTAATATCTCGAGAAATCGAGTAGCTGCTGGAAAACAAAATACGTCACTGAATAGTATAAAAAAAGCTACAAATATTTCTTTTAAGACCAATAATCATAATACAAAAGTTTAGCCAGAAATCAGGTGTTCCCACACATATGCCCAACCCTGTATAATAACAACAAATTGTTTTATTTTTCATTTAATGTTCTTGTTACAAAAAAGACAAATAATGTCAAGGGAGGGCGCAAATTTTGGTTCAGCTTGGGGCGCAATATACCCTTGATCCGCCTCTGGTGAGAGGCCAGGACTCCCAAGTAGCACACTAGCTTTATAATTTTTGTATTTAGAACCAGATTGTAATTGATATATAGTAGCTGCAAATTTGCAAATATATTTTTTTAGTATCATCATCGGGACTAGTTTGCTGTTCATAACAAATTTGTCGTAAGAGTTGGTCCTAAGAAAGTTCTCATAACAAAATAATAAAGCAGTTTTATAAAAGCTCTTCTACTTGTGTTAAAAACATTCTTGCAACAACTCTTACAAAACATTATGCTTCTGAGAAATGATTTGCCGTATTATTGATTTATAATTGCTGTAAGGAGCAGTTATAAGATCACTATAAAACAAACACTCTTATTTTATAAAGCTCATATTACTATTCTTATGAACGTTCTTATAGCTGAATTATAACACCATTTTGCCTCAAGTGACAAATTAGGCAACCCAGCAGCTACTAAAAAATAATTTCTTAAGTGCTTTATAACAGATTATTAAGAGATAGTAATATGACTGTTAAAAGCTAGTCCTAACACGAACTTATAATTCACCATCAATGCATGATTGTTTATATGCATTTAGAAGTAAAAACATATTCTCGTTTTATTTCGTATAATACGTGATTTATTGTAGAATAAAACTAAATAAAAATTTTGGTGTCGTTAGTAATTGTGATTAATATTCACTTCACTTAAAATTTGTCGAAAATATGGATAACTTAAAGAAAATGAAACAAAATGTAAATTTCATCAATTTGTGGGCTTTACTCTTTGGCCAGTATATCATTCTCTTCCCACGATTCAGGTTCAACTGTTAGTGTTAATTTCCTTTTCGATTGTTTTCACAGTTTTAATTATTATTAAACAAATGTCTAAACCTCGGTCTAAACGCACCAAACAAAAACAAGCACCATAAACCTAACCTCTGTAACTTCACTTTCTGGACAGCATATAAGTATAGAGTTATGAAACATCAAGGCAAAGCTGTAAAATCGGATTCACTCATGCCCCATACGATAAAAAAAATTATAAACGCTGCTCTATAGGTATTTATGATTTATAATTGTTGCTGGTGAACACTATACAACCAAATAGTAGTATAGAAAAATTTACTTACAAAAGAATGTTTTTTAAATGTTGTAATAAAAGCAAATAATCTTTACGATAGGAGAAAATAATCCCAAGGTCCACGTTAAAAAACCAAATCATACTATAACAGTTGTGTAATTGCTGCAGACATGTTACAGCTCAATCAGCCATATTTTCATTAACCCCCAAAGAAAACAAAATCCTCCATGTTGGAAAAAATCCAAACAAATTTTAGATTTAAAAATTCCAAAAATAAATACATATAAGGTCCTAAAACTTTAAAAATTATGATGTATTATATTTTTTAAACATATTAAAATTAACTGTAAGTAAGTAAATTAAGTAAATAAATAATGATTTTCTGTAATAATTTCACAAAATTTTTGTAATTATCGTTAATTTGGAAGAGCACCGTGTTTTTTCGACCTATCCAATCATTTCATACAGTGAAATTTGTTTCGTCTAAATATTTCGGTTCAAAATATCAAAATAACGAAGATTTTATAATTTTCATATACGAGTAAATATATATACTTTTAACTTCTAATTTATTTCAGTACTAAGTGTTTAAAATCAAAATTGTTCTAATAGCATTATTGAAACAGCAATAAAACGCTTTTGCTTTACACTAGTTGTGAAAATATAGCGTAAGTAGCATTTATAAAACTTTGGTTCGTATTTTGTTAAAATTCTATAATAAGTTTTATAAGTGTTGCAAGAACGTTTTCAGCGCGAAGTAAATTTATCATATAGTAGTCACATATAACATATTATAAAATAGTAATACGACATTAGGGTTTTATAAACCTGCGCCTATTCTGGTCCTATAGCTGTTTTATAAGAGTTGTAAGAACGTTTCTGTGGCTAACTCTGGCAGCTTTTACTCCCAAAGATTTTGCCCTCAAAACGTTCTTACAACACTTATAAAACGTTGGTGTGCTAGTTGGGCTGGTACTGTGTTGATGGTTTCGGTGATAGTTTTTTCCGTGCTTCAGTGAGGATTGTATTTACATGAGATGGAGACATCAGATCGTGTAAGCTGCCACGACCTAGAAGAACGATCAGCTTGGCTACTTCAGAGAGAACGCACCGTTTAGTGGTATCTACTTTGAATCGAAAGGTGTCATCATTCAGAGCCCATAATACTCCTAAAGCTTTCTTGATTCCATTTTCGGTTTTTTCGGTGACGGTTTTTAGTTCTTCAGGTAGACTGGTCAATAGTTCCTGTTAGTTACTAGACCATTTTCGTAGCTTGAGTCCTTCCGTCTTTAACACAGCTGAAGCATACTGATTTCACCGTCTGAAATTCGTTTTCCAGCATGATGACCCGGGAATCTCGCTTTAACAACAGATTAGACCATATGTTTAAATTTGACAATGTTGCTATATTTAGTGCTAAATCCGAAGAGAAACTTGATTTATCCTCAACTGATTTTCTAGAATGAGCCAACAAAAAGAAGAAATAAAAAGGTAATTTTTTCAAACAAGTAGATAGAACTTTTTAGATATTTTAGCTTACTTTTCGCACAATGAATTGATATTTTCAAAAAAATTATTTTACAATATACGACATAAATTACTGTAAAAACACATAATATTATAGTTTACTTCATGACATATAAATGTTTTCAACGCCTTGTATATCAGAAACGAAGCGTTCTCCATATTTATAAGAACATTTATTTTTGAAGTGAAGCTTTTTAACTGCTAAAGCTCGTCTACTATAAAGTGAAACACCCTGTATAAACAGAAAGTTTGAAATAATTATCATAATTCAATTGTTCTTTTATGCCCTAAAAATTACCATGAACGAAAGTTAATTTACCTTGTCTTCAACAAATAAAATATTTTCGGAATTTGTTCCTAATGGTTTCCCTTTGTTTACGTCACCAAGTGGCAAATTTGTCTGAATTTAAATATCTCTCACTCATACTAGGAGTTCAAATTATAATTAATTTTACATCACCCTCATCAAAATTAACAAAAATTGATTTACCAAGCTCAAGCTTCATGCCTTCTGTAGTAAAGTTACTCGATTCGGAATATTTTCTATTTGTGTTTGACATACATAAAACGAATAGAAAACTACACTCGTATGTATGCGAATAGAAACCCCTTTTTTATTTTAAAGGGTTCTTATCGGTTTGATCGGGTTGATTTCGTGAAAGGAAATTTGTTGGTTTGTCGCTGCATATTCATCACGCGAGGGTTAGTTTATTCGGGCCTTTGGCTTAGCTTATCGTTTCTGTGGACTTCTTCTCTCATTAGGACAGAAAGAATTTCAACAGTGTCTGGAGAGCGTCTACTTATCTACTCCAAATGAAACTCGACAAATTGAGTTTTACCAACTCTTTCTCTGTTTGCATGTTGTTTTGTTAAATAATTAAATTTAAATGTTTTTCTTTACATTGTCCTCGATATATCCTAAGAAACCATTATTAATTCACGGAAATATGAATAGGTGAATGGTTGATAAAAAGTTGATAAGAAGACAATATGTTCTGTAAAAGTAAATGTCAAAGTGATATAGTTTGTATATTGACCAGTTGTCTACTGAATAATTTATATTGCGGATAATAAACTTCATCACCAACAAGAGTTACAACCACAAAATGATGTTGTTGAGCGTTTTTTTATTATGAGACTGCCATGAAACTCTTTGTAAAATTTATACAAAACCGTGGCGCACTGGGAATCATGTTTGGAACAAATGGAAACGCTGGGACAGCATATTGGCGTTATCTGAACACAAGTGATGAAATTCTGGTTACTCTCATGTCTATGGGACAAATACTACAACGGTTGATCGATCTATAGCATCTTTCCTGTTCACTGACCTATATAAGGTAAAGGTAAACCCGCAATAAAATCGTAGGTGTAAATTTATAGCAACTTAACCGCCTTTTATTACAAAGTTAAATCAATAAACGCACCAACAATCTCGTAAACTTGCTATAGTGTCCAGTTTCGTCGGCGATATTAACAGATTATCACTGTCGTCATATCCTAACCTTTAACAAAAAAAAATTGTCGACACCTCGAAAAGATCAATCTTTTTCAACATTAATTTCCAGATGATTGATCTGAAAATGCAGTTTGGTTTTGTGGGTAAAGGTTGCGAAATTCTAATATTTTATCTTGGGTTCGTTGGTCTATATCAGTACTGAATAAATCTCCTTTATTTGAGTCTCTAGATAAAGAAGAGTATACTCGCTGAACTAGAACTAACGATAATAGGCCACATCAGGTTTAGTTCTGGACTGGGATAACAAATTTATTCTTATGGTAATGCACGGCCCTTATGACATTGAACAATATACCAGGAACATAATTTTTAATCTAAATACGAGTAACATATGGTTTATACATAAATATTAAAGTTAGCTGTACATACATACGAATATCATAGTAATATCAGTTGTTTGCACTATCTTCGAGTATAAGAATATTCTTCTAATAATTTTAAACTTTGCACGTTTAGGTCTTAGTTAGTTGATCGCCATTCCAAATTCATTCATACATTGAAAAATATTTTGAATGTATCTTTTATCTACGTTTTTTGCTCATCAGAATGAAAGCACAATTATTTGTGATATACAGGGTGTTCCAAAAATACTGCGAAAAATTGAGGGGGTGATTCCTGAGTTCATTCTAAGAAAAAAACTTCATATCAACATGGGTCCTAAAATACTTACCCCCTTAGTTATAGCCCCTTAAAGTTTAACTTAGGAACAATATCTTTTAACTTGCGCGTATTGTACTGAAGGTATCTACGTTTTGCAAAGGTCTTTTTTTGTCGTGAGTTGGATTTTGGGGCGGTCTCAAAACTTATCAAACCCAAATATCTCGAAAACGGTGCATCTTATCGAAGTTGAACAAGATTACCTTTTTTTCGGAGAAAGCTTCAATATATCACAATTTCACATCGAAATTAATAAAAAAATAAACACAAAAAAGTGGGGGTCATTTTTACGCCCGGCCCCTCAGATTTGACCCACCTCTGGTGGAAATTTCAAAATGATTTACACTCTATCTTATTGAGCATAAAAACATTAGTGGATGTGGTGAATTTTATCATTTTACCTTGAACAGTTTCGGAGATAATAAATAAAAACCTTCTTCAGGGTCCCAAATTTAAGGGACTATAACTCGACGGGTAAGTATTTTCGGACCTATGTTCATATGAACTTTTATTCTTAGAATAATCTCAGAAATCACCCCCTGAAATTTTTCACAGTATTTTTAGAACACCCTGTATATTATTTTATTACTAAATCGCTTTAAAATAGTTATATTGGACAACACAGTGACCTTAAATTTAATAGACCTATATATCGTCATTGAAGGTTTAAATAGACCACGTACCCACGTACCCAAAAAAATTGTGTAAATTTCATTAAATGTTCATAAAAAAGACAACTTTTAAGTATAATCTAAGGTGTTAGATATTTTGTTTACTATAAGACAATCTCCATCAGCCATATGCATAGTCATGTTTAGTAGTCACAAAGTAGCTACTTTCTCGCTACTATGAAAATTGCCATGCATAATCGGTATTTAGTAACTACTTTCCCTAGTACTTACTAGCCAGAAAGTCACTACTAGTTAGTAGACAGAAAGTAGCTATTTTCCCAAATAGCTATGTATATGGATGTAAATAACTAAGCCTGAAACTAATTCAAAGTTGTCTCGTCAAACATAGGTAATAAAATCATACTAAACTTCAGAAAAATATCTTTGACCGTTTTTGAGTTTTTTTTATAGAAAATCCAATTTTTTTTCGATTTAAAACTTGAGGACTAGGCAGTTTGGAACATTATATGGTATTTTTTAAAAAATACAGAAGCCTAATAAATCTTTTACCTTCTTATACGAAGTAATAAAGTAATAATGAAATTCAGTAATTTTTGTCGACTTTGAGGTATTGATGGGTTTACACGTTCTGAGGGCCCCTGAATACTTTTTGAGTATTTGGATTATAGTGCCATGTACTAGTCATTATTCCTGCAACATTTTCGAATATTTCCGACTTATACGAAGTCACCTAATCTCACCCTGTTGTACCGATATAGTTATAAGTTATAACGATATAACGTAATAAATCAATTAGTTTGCCTTAATAAAATATCGAATGTAGACAGCACATGATTAGTGGATACGTCTTTAGTAGTTTCCACAGATCAGATGATCAGAACTACCTACACCCGTTTCGTAGAAGAAAGGCATGTGCTGAACACCTAAGATAATTTTCTATTTATTTGAAAATTTTGAAAATTTAATGGTGACATTAACTTTGAAATTTCAAATGGCAACATAGATCATGTTGAGTATCTTTGAAAAGGTTTTTTTTTTTCCAAATGGTATAAAATGGTCAGACACGGATTAAATCAAACAAGCCAAAGAATGCCCTTTCCCCCGATTACCCCTTCAAATATTTTGCAATTACCTACTTATTTGGGACCATCCTATTTAAGACTTGTAAAGAAATATTTAAAAAGTAGTACTTACAGAAAATCAATACGTCACTTTATATAGAGCCTTATAGGTATAATTAAAAAATGACAAAATTTGAATAAATAAATATTTCAAAACTCTAAAAATATACATACATACATACATATATTTTATAAATTACGTTAAAAATATTAACTGTGATGTTTTAACATTTTTGGTGGTGATGCGGACCCAAAGGGTTTCCAACCCCTTCTGTGTACTATACTATAAACCTTCTTGTATGCTTCTTCTTATCCTGTAATGCAATTAACGCCTAAAATAATTTTTATCATAAAAAATACCTAGTATAAGTTTCATATTTTAATAATGTAGTAGGTATCCACTTTGAATAATTTTGCAATTTAGAATTTTATATGAATGATGTAATACCCTCTAGTTAATGCAATAAATTAATATAATCTAATCCAATCTAATATCAAAGTCGTCGAACTTACCACACCGTTCCTATTGATAGAATATCACGAGGCACGCTTCATTTATTATTAAATGTAGTAAAATACGTTGAAGTTATTTTTATTATTAGTCATTCGCCGCAGAATGAGTTTTTTGATAAAAAGTATAAATATGTAATAGTTATTTATTGTATAAGTGTCTTTCGGAAGTATATTATCCACGCAAGAATGTTCTTAAGTGGATAAAATACGACTAAGACACGTATGCAATACAACATTTTATCCACAACCAGACCAGAGAGTTTTTTAATTAATATTTTGGAAAAATTTTATTTGACATTTTATATGCTTCATAAGTGTGGATAAAAGTATAATTATGAGGTGATTGTGGATAAAATATATTTATAAATAAGATAAAATATATTTATTCTAACTAGGTATATTTAAATGAAAGGTGTTATTTCGTTCATAGTAAGTAATACCTATTAAACTGTACATGTGTTATTATGTATTGTAACACCTTATCGTTTCTGAACAATTAGAATTGCAAATCAGTCATCGGTTTTCCCCCAGTTTTGAAACAATTTTATTACCTGTACGCGATATTTTAACATAATTTACCAAAAAATATAATCATTGTATGAGCTTGTTTTTCAAAATAAATATTAAATATTATATATTTTTGGTAAGCCCAAATTTTGCTTAATCAATATAAAAAATAATATATAGGGTGTCCCATTTAAAAAAACATAAGTTTGGGCAATATTTTAAAAACTAAACCTTTTACACAAAAACTGCCTACGCCACTGAATTCTACGTAAAAAACTCTATCAAGATCAGTTTTCACCTTTTTGATAAGTAGACGCATAACGGAAATACGAGGGGTGTCTAAAAAACAAAGATTTTGAGAATCACTCTGTAGATTCAAAACTAAGAGAGCCATGACAAATTTGACTCCGGAATCTTTCGTTTCGTAAAAAAGTAGGAAGGTGAAAACCGCAACACTCTATTTGATAATAACGCCAATACCCCCTAAAAGTGTCGAAAATGGGACACCCCTGTACATGGAGATTTTCAATTTAATTTGAGATAATCATGACTTGTAGTATTGTTGAAATTTAAATTAATAATAAAGTATAAATACATTCTAAAACTGAAACAAATGCTATAACTTTATCCTTATAGTCGAATTCAAATTAATAATGCCTATACATTATAGGTACATAATTTATAACACGATCTGTTTCTGCAACTATTTTTATGCTTTCAGCATGAAGTAAAATATTTCAAAAACTCTTTTTTATATTCAGGCATTTAATCAAAATACTCACGTAAAACATCGAATTGAAACCTGTCAACAAAGCTTTCACTTCTGACTATCTAACTGTAACTTAAAAGAAAATGTTCTGCGTGCTTCGTCCAAAATAGAATTTATCTGCAAGGGAAGTGTGCCATTAAGAGATTACCGATAAAAGTGCTTAGTTGGTAGTATTTATAATTACAGATTAAACTGGGTAGGTATGCCTTTTTGAAGTGAAAAACTGAGTGAATAAACAATGATTAAATATAGGACTCTTGAGAAGTACAACGATAACAAACATTGTTATTGATGCTTAGTCAAAGTAAATAAAGTAATTTCCACTAATGAGCAATTATAAGTAGAACAACAATTAATATGCTAGACAATCTGTTTCGAATGAAACAAAGAGGGAAATATTATTTTTAACGTTTCCTGGCTAGTTATGCGGTTTTTATGCAAACTGTACTGTTGATTTGTCGCAAACGTTGAAACGTAAATTGCCTGCAGTGAAACCCTCCGGTTATATCGCGTGATCCTTGGTAAATGTTATTATTGCCATTAAAGTCTTGTGTGTATTCTATATTTGTACTTCTCTATATTTTTAGCATTCTATTTTGTACTAGGAAACAATTGTGGAGTACAATCAATTTTATTATAAATCGTAAATATGGTCCTACATATTTTATTTTAGAATAAGTTTTTAATATTTAAATTTAAAACCAGGATGTCAGATTTCGTGATGTCAAAACCAGTATCTGCAATGGACGCTGTGAACATTTTTAAGCGCATTAATAGAATATCTTACCCCGCATAAAGGATCTACAGGAACCTATACTAATAATAATCGGATGCTTATACGTTTTACTACATGTACTGCTTAATAAGTTAAAAAAAAAATTTTTATTGCATAACCTCTGTAACAAATATCTGCATCTGGAATGAGGACATAATAATATTCCTGGTCAAGTAACAAGACAAAATATCTGATGTGCCCAACACATGACTTTCTTATACGGATAGTATCACAGTAATTACTTTTTTTGTCGATCGTTTATTAAAGATCTAGTTAATGTAATAAAAGGAGTGTATTAATAACTCAGTTTAATGCATACATGCACATTAAAAACATTGTTGAGATTATGAGATTTGCTAGGTAACCAACAATATATTATATTATTGAAACATGCATTTGGAACTGACACCTGCCGAAATTAATTAATTATGTCAGTGGTATTTTGACTTATTGCATATTATGTCAGAATTTGGATTTTGCCATGGAACAAAATTAGATTATTTTCATTCTAATAAAGAGCGATCGACAAAAAAGTATTGTAATCGACATGAGTGTTAATCGGCGATTAATAATCTCGACTCATTAACGCGCTCGCTGCGCTCACGCGTTAAAATCGTTTCGATTATTAATCGCTCTTATTTATTAAACTACTATTCCTAAATAAAAATAAGTTAAATTTCTTGTAAAAATTTTGAGGGTTTCCAGCAATTTTCAAATAGTCTCTGTCGCACTTATTGCAATACGCATAAATCTGTCCTTGTCCCACTCATTACTACCAGATTTTAGGACAAATAAATAACAGAATACTTATCAAAATTCCACAGTGCGAAAAATGCTTGATATCTTTGAATTTGCTGTAGCTAAACTTTGAAGATTTATAAAATACTTCTCAGTTTTGGTCAACGTTTCACTCAAACAAACTGTACAGTGCACAATAATCCTTCTCATCAAAATATTTCGATCTTTTGCCTTTGACAGTTGTTTGACTAACAAACTCTTCTTCTTCTTCGTACTTGGATTGCAAAGCAATGTCAAGTTTTTGGTGTTTGGCGATATAGCCACTCTCACCAGGATTGGATTAATTGGTTTTCATTTTTTAAATTTTTATAACTTTATTCGAGCTCTTCGTGTGTTTAATGCAAATAGAATCTTTAGTATAAAAATAAATAGATTTCTGTAATGTAAACAACAGCCACTCAGAGATAGATGGCAACACTATATAAATATGTAAATAATTTATAATTATTAAAAAACGGCGCAAAATAAAACACTTTTGTTACTTTGCCGACACTTTGCCGACACGTCTAAAAATTGAAAGAGCATTCACAAAAAATTTGGCGTCGATATCTTTAATGTAGATTTGCATGCATAATACAATTTCACGACTTTATTGTATATATTAGAAAAAATTTTAATCGAGTTGCCATGATATCCAAAACATAAAACCGTAGCCGTTGTAGCCGTCGATCTTTTCAAATAGTAATGCTACAATCGATTTCCTCAACGGTATAGATTTCTATATGTAAACAACATGTACTTTGTAAATCAGAGATAGATGGCGCCACTATATAAATAAAAAAATTTCAAACAAAATTTGTTCAAAATTTAATTCTAAATCAATGTTAAAGAATAAAAAATGTCGTAAATTGTTTATTTTTCAAGATATTCCTAAAAAACCTAAAAATGTCTTCAGGTAAGTACCACTTGTGTTGGTGCTAGATGAAAAAGATTTAATGTGGCACCCACAATTTTATTCAAACTCTTAAATATGAAATTTGAATCAAATCCGTTAAGTCGTTTTTGAGTTATCGTGGATACAGACAGACACACAGACACACAGACACACAGACACACAGACAGACACACAGACAGACATCATGGCGAAAATGGTCAAAATGGATTCAGGGGCTCTCAAAACGTGTAAATCCATCAAAATCTCGATGTCGAAAAAAATCACGATTACAATACTTCCTTATACTACGTATAAGAAAGTAAAAAAAATGTAGCAAGAACAATTACCCAGTTTAAAAATGCTTAAAAGCCATATTTTGAAAACACTAATTTATAATTAAAATATGTAATTCAGAAAAAGTAATATTACATACATAATTTTATTGTAATTTTGTGTAAAAAAGGTTTCTCATTATATTTGTAGAGGTCATTGTTGTGTATTATATTGAAACTTCAATATATGAAACCGATTGTAAAATTTATAAAATACAACAATTTTGTGAGTATAACTTGAGCTTTTTACTTTCTTATACGTAGTATAAGGAAGTATAGTAATCGTGATTTTTTTCGACTTTGATGGATTTACACGTTTTGAGGGCCCCTGAATCCATTTTGACCATTTTCGCCATGATGTCTGTCTGTCTGTCTGTATCCACCATAACTCAAAAACGACTTATCGTATTTGATTCAAATTTCATATTTAAGAGTTTGAACAAATTTGTGGGTGCCACATTCAATGTTTTTCATCTAGCACAAAAACAAGTGACAGTTACCTGAAGACATTTTTAGGTTTTTTAGGAATATCTTGAAAAATAAACAATTTATGAGATTTTTTTATTCTTTAACATTGATTTAGAATTGAATTTTGAACAAATTTTGTTTGAACTTTTTTTTGAAATTCCGTCAAAAAACTAGATATTCTTAATAGTTATTTATATTATAAGTGGGATATGAACATCATTAACATAAGAGTCTGAAAATTGCAGAACGAGTCGTAGACGAGTTCTGTAATCAGACGAATATGTTAAAGTGTGTATATCCCACGTGTAATATACAAGATTTTATCTACTACCGTCCAAATAATTAAAAATGAATTTTGAATTTATTTCCAGCGACATTGCTCAGTAGTTGTTGTCAAGTTGTCGTACTGGAGTACCTAACCTAAATTATGTAAAAACTAGCCAGCGCTACACAACAGTTAATTTGATTTATAAATTTTGAAATAATTAAACAATTTATAGACAAAAAAACTCGGGGACATGGACCGTGTTATGTTAATTATTAAAATATAAAACTATTTTTTTATAAAATGAAACTACAAATTTTTTCAGTTATCTAACGTGAAGTTAGGGTTTTTTCTATGTAGATACGCTATTATAAAATTCTCCAGGTTTCAAAAAATCAAACTTAAGAGTATGAAGTGTCATTACTCAGTGTTAATAACAAATTTTAAAGAATTAAACAATTTATATTATATTAAAATTAGACATTTACAAATATAAACTTTCCTATAATGATACTAAATTGTAAAAATTGTGTTGTAAATACTTGTAAGAAAGAATTTTCTTGTTGTAATTTCAGTGTGGTAATGATTTCTTTAAAACACATGTTGCGTAATAATCTGACTTACGTTACTCAAATTAATGTCAAATCAAGACTATTATGAATTGGTAGTAGATAAAACCTTTTATATTTCTCATAGCGCGCGTTGATAGTTGACACCGATGGTCGAGGTAGACCATGTGTTTCATTATATGGCTGCTAAACAGAGGGTCCCGGGTTTGAATCCCAGAAGGACCGGTCCATTAGTTTCTTTTTTATTTTACTGGTTTCTATGGTACCGAAAACAATAATAATGAATAAATAAATGTAATTTCATAACGGGAGATTTTTTTAAGTGAGTAATAGGTCAAAAATCTAAAATAAAACACATTTTTGTCGTAAAATTCGGTTATAATGAGTGGGACAAGGACAGATTTATGCGTAATGCAATAAGTGCGACAGAGAACTATTTGAAAATTGCTGGAAACCTTCAAAATTCTTACAAGAAATTTAACTTAATTTCTTTAGGAAAAGTAATTATTGTGATACTATCCGTAAGTATAAGAAAGTCATGTGTTGGGCACATCAGATATTTTACTTCACAGTTGTGAATTTAGATTTTTTATACATTTAATTTAGGACAAGAAAAATATTTTTTATTATACTTATCTGAAAACACCTTGTTTTCATCTGTTTTTGCAATGACGTAAAGGTGACGTTTTCAGAACAGCGCACGGAAAACTTTTCCCGATCTCCTATTCTTTTTTCCGTGCACTAAATATGACAGAAACTAAAGCATCGCCGATAATAAACAAGTCGTTGCTATGGAAATGTTAATCGTGTTTGCCTACTATTTTTACGATGTATTATAATTACTTTGAAAATAAAATGTCCTAAAATTACTTCTAATCCTTTTTTTGGGTTGTTTTTAGATACGTATAATAAAAAATATCGTTCATTACACGTCCAGAAATGGATTTTTCGTGCTTGCATGACTTCCCGTGTTCGGCTTCGCCTCCCACGAGAATTTGTCACGCGCGCACGAAAAAATCCTTATTTCCAGACTGGTAATGAAATATACTATTCATGAGTCCATTCTACCCAGAAAAGTGGTTGTTTGTACAGAATTATTTTATTATATTTTGACCACTTCTTGAGTTTGTTATCTTGGGAAATACAAAAATAACATTATGACATATATCGGAGCGGTGATAGTTCCAAAAGTTGTATTATATTTTTACTTAATTAGTATATTAATATAAGGAGTTCTCCCAAAACACCATTTAATCACGAATTCTTCATAATATTCTGTGACAAAAATCTTAATACAATAATAGACTTTTCCTATAAAGAGTCATTAATTAAGAGTCAATTCTACAAGCATGGAATAAACTGGGAATAATGTATACCTGGAATAATTTCTATAGTTTCATTTGTTGCAATAATAATGATTGTAAAACTGGCCCCAAGGGTTTTTTATTCAATCGATAGTTTACTTTAACTATAAGTAAATTTCGTTAGATACTATTGTTAAGACAATGATAACTCTTAAGGCCTGGCCACATAAGCTGTGCTTTGCCATGTCTATGCTATTTTTCATTATTAATGACAATGGTTATGCATCAGTTAATAATGAAAATAGCATAGACAAGGCACAGCACAGCTTATGTGGCCAGGCCTTTAGTTAAGGTTAACTAACGATTGAAAAATCGGCCTTAGTAATAGATTGACTTTATTCATGGTTTAAAATCCATAGTAACAATTTTCTCAATAATAATTCCCTAAATATTTAAACATGCATAATAAAGTTATACTAGCAACTAAAATATCCAAAGACCCAATGCCTATGGATGCCAAAGAAGTTCTACTAATGCTCATCAGTTGCATAAAAGCGAGTTAACTAATTTCGAGATTAACTCGGAGTTAAATCATAGTAACGATTGTTAACCATAATGGTTACTATGATTTAATTCTGAGTTAACCTCGGAATTAGTTAATTCGCTTTTTTTTATTTTGCGTCTCTAACAGAGTCATTATGAAACTTAAACGGGTTTCATAATAGCTTCATTATGAACTCCGGCTTTTTATTTTTTCATAGTGGTAACATTGCTTGCCATTAATTTCCAATGACATGTGGGTAACGCAGCGTCAAAAGCCAAAGCCAACCTCACAAAATTGTAGAAAAGAAAATAGTGAAATTTAGAAAATTTTATTATTATTTTTTCGAAAATAAATCATTTATAGCTAATTGGGCTCTTTCTCTTAATTCAGGTGGTGTATTACTTATACTTGCTTGTTTACACATTTCAATAGAATACCAAAAAAGTTTGTTGCTGGTTGTGAAGTAAAATTGACAACTAATTTCAAATTAACCTTGTTCGATTATTTGGTTATGTTTGGTTAGTGTTACCAACCATTGTCAAATGATTCCAAATATTCCTAGGTTTATATTTTGCTCATATTCTTAAATTTAAAGTATAAATAGATGCAAAATAGAAAAAATAGTATATTACACTTGTTTTATAAGACAATATTGTGGCACTCGTTCCTTTGAAGCACTCCTCGCTTCGCTCGTCGTACTTCAAACAACTTGTACCACAATAAAGCGTCTTATAAAACTCGTATAATAATATACTATTATGCAACTGGGCATAAGTTTAGAAATGAATAATATTATAAACATCCGGAATCGGGAAAAATAAAATACTCAAAATACCACTTACGTTATAATTCACCAGTAGGCTCAATCGTAATTGGAGATATTGACACTTGACAGAACTATTAATAATGGTTACCTAACATTTTGAATTCTACATGAAAATTGCCTGTATGATGTCAAAACTATTTCCTGATACAACCACAAATAAATTAGTCATGAGCATATTTCGAAAGTGACATTATTGGTGTTTTCAAAATTTTTCAAATTAGCTCGGAATCAATTCGCAATTTCACAAATATCTCGACGAATTATTAATGAGCAAATCTGTAACAGTAGTGTAAATTTTTATCCCCTGTTGATGTAACAATGAATATAATTATTTATACCGTGTGATCATTTCAATTTCAGCTCTAGTTATCCATGGAAATTGATGTCATGACTCATGGCTTTGATTAGTTCACTATTTATTGTTTACTACTGACAGATCATAAATTTGACATTTCAATTAATTTGTTTTGTGTGTTTGTGTGAGCTAATCAAAGTCATGACTTAAATTTCCATGGATAACTAGAGCTGAAATTGAAATGATCACCCGGTACATTATGGCATTACGCAGTTAATGATACAATAGTTACTTGTACAACAAGTTTTGAAAGTCATACTTTTTACTTTCTTATACGTAGTATAAGGAAGTATAGTAATCGTGATTTTTTTCGACTTCGAGATTTTGATGGATTTACACGTTTTGAGGGCCCCTGAATCCATTCTGACCATTTTCGCCATGATGTCTGTCTGTGTGTGTGTGTCTGTGTGTCTGTCTGTCTGTCTGTATCCACCATAACTCAAAAACGACTTCTCGGATTTGATTCAAATTTCATATTTAAGAGTTTGAACAAATTTGTGGGTGCCACATTCAATGTTTTTCATCTAGCACCAAAACAAGTGACAGTTACCTGATGACATTTTTAGGTTTTTTAGGAATATCTTGAAAAATAAACAATTTATGAAATTTTTTTATTCTTTAACATTGATTTAGAATTGAATTTTGAACAAATTTTGTTTGAACTTTTTTTTGAAATTCTGTCAAAAAAATTTCAAAAAAACTAGATATTCTTAAAACATTTTATATTGCTCATAGCGCGCGTTGATAGTTGAATCCGATGGTCGAGGTAGACCATGTGTTTCATTATATGGCTGCCAAACGGAAGGTCCCGGGTTCGAATCCCAGAAGGACCGGTCCATTAGTTTATTTTTATTTTACTGGTTTCTATGGTACCGAAAACAATAATAATGAATAAATAAATGTAATTTCATACCGGGAGATTTTTTTAAGTGAGTAATAGGTCAAAAATCTGAAATAAAACACATTTTTGTCGTAAAATTCGGTTATAATGAGTGGGACAAGGACAGATTTATGCGTATTGCAATAAGTGCGACAGAGACTATTTGAAAATTGCTGGAAACCTTCAAAATGTTTACAAAAAATTTAACTTAATTTCTTTAGGAAAAGTAATTATTGTGATACTATCCGTAAGTATAAGAAAGTCATGTGTTGGGCACATCAGATATTTTTCATGAATTTGCAGTTGTGCAGAGTGCAGTTTGCAGAGTGAAAAGGGGACTTTCAAAACGTAATTTTTTTGCTTAGTGATCCAAAAGCCGAAGTCAAAAAAGTATCTCAGTCATTGACATTTCACAATTTTTTGTTGTCACTAAAAATTGTTCATCATTTATAGAAAAAACTGTCAAATAATAATACTATACACCAGGGAAACGCATAATAAAAATTGTGAAAAAAAGTGGTACTTTCAATACGATTTTTTGACCAAAAAAGCCGACTTTTTTAACACTATGCAAAAAAATACAAACCAATATACCGGGACATTTTTTTTAACTTTGAACATACCTAGTCCCTATATGTTCAGTTTGAAAAAACACACGTCAATGCATGTATTTAAGTAATCAAGTAACCAATTTTAGGTCAAAATAGCTACTTGACAAGTAAAAAAAGAAAAAATATCCATAATGCATATTATACCATGCCAATCAGAGCATAAGACGTTTTTTCAGTCGATTATCCCGATTATTAAAAATTTAATTAAAAAAAATAAATCAGGTAAATGTGGTATAATTGGTTACATAGCAAATACTCGCAATGCATTGATCTGTGCTTTTTAAAATTGAACATAGGGAATATGTTCAGAGTTAAAAAATGTCGCGGTATGTATATAGCTTGACGGTCATTTATAATTCTTAAAATTCACGTTGTTATATTTTTAATATCATAATGTTTAATTCATTTATTAAATATAAAAATGCAGTGTGACGTATAAAACGTTCCGAGAAATAAGTAAATATCCTCATTTCACTGCTAATTAATGTCGAATTAACTCATGTAATTGTACCTTTATGATCATAATACAAATATGATAGGTATATTTGCGTTGTTTTGAACTTCATAACCTAACGCCTACGTCTAAGTATTTTCACACTTGGAAACGTATTAGCAAGCCCAATTATAATTATTGTACTTATTGTTCTCTCCATTATATAATATTAAACCGTTCTGTTTCCATTTATAAAACAAGACATTGTTATTATTGATGCTTCTCATTACGATGTTAATGCTGTAATGCTGTGAACGCATAAATTTTGTATATGAGTACATTTACAATAATTTTAAATGAAACTTGTTGTATACCCCAGGCAACTCTTAGTTTCCCAGTAGTTAATGTGAAGGATATGCTGAAGTAAAGTGGAGCAGTAATGAGGAACTCTGGTTTGGTAAAAATAGATTTGTAGTGCCGCAGCAGAGGTTTAAACAAATTGAAATACATTTATTTCATCATCATAAAGAGTTTCAAAAATGATTTGATGACCAGAAATTATTCTAAAAATAACACAAAATAAAGGTTTTAATACTTTTAGTTAACTTTATTATTCCTCAATTCTACATTTAACATTAATTAGTTACCAAGGCTCAAGTCATTTCGTAACTCTAATATGCTTTTGCATTTAGCAATTTATTTTATAAATTAATGTAAGTAAAATTTTATGACTACAGATTATCATAAAGATACATTTTCTTATATTGCTCGGTAACAAAAAACTGAAATAAATATTTTTTGCTTGATGCCTACGTACATGGCTGATGTATCAATTCCTTTAGGGATGATACATTTGTGCAATACTTATTGATCTGATACAGTAAAGCCAGCATTTCTTTTACATTCATACCCCCTTTGGTATAAAAAAGTAAATTTGGTTGTCCGCTATTTGTGTATTCCCCTGGCTATAAATACAATGGCATGGTCAATAAATCCACTGCTTTCCCAATGGTATTCACAATTTTCAATCAAGTTAATATTTTAAAATGGTGGATTTAAAAGTTTAAAGTAAAGGACAAGTGGACCCTGCATAATTTTTACAAATCCGGTTAGCTTGAATAGATAAACAAGAAGTCTCATTTGTCAGGCAAATTTCTGTTTCGCTGAACGATATTAGAAAATTTATTTAAGGGTCAGTTGCATAATCTTAACTGCTAGAGTGCTAGTGAAGTTTTTGGGTAGCATTGTCTTAACAATGGTAACTAAGAGGGTTAACTGGCACTAGTAACAGTAAAGGATAAACTGTCGAGTATGCAAGTGACCTTAAGAAAAGTTATTCAAAATAAAAAGTTATTCTAATGTTCTAAATTCTAATAATACTATGTAAAGAAATGTTTAAAGAATATGATCCTTTTTTAAAAGTACGTTTAACTTATAATAATATTAATTAGGTACACAAAAACATTTTGTTATTCAACTAATCTGTCTTTTTTTATATGTACCTATATTGTTATATTTGATATTATTGATAGTCATATTTTATGAAAACTCTAAAACCAAAATAGTTAATTTACCAAATCAGACCGATGTTCTTGAAATTTTGCATAGTAAGATAATGCCTATTGCCTCTAATAGTCTCTAATGAAAACGTAAAGTTGTATAGACTGTAAAATTTTTGTCTGTCTTTCTCTTTCTTTTTGAATTTTTGAATTTCTTAAAAAGAGACAAAAACTTATAGTCTAGAAAATGTTGCTATTTCGTTGAAGAATAGGGGCATAACCTTTTATTAATTACATTAAAAATCTAGATTCGTTTACATACCATAAGACTCATCGCTGATCTATTTAATTTTGATTTTCAAATTAGATTCTTAATGTTCTAGTTTCTATTACTTACAGTTTTCTTAGGAACTGATTCTAGAAAGTTTTGAAATAGAAATCTCAGACCGTTCAATGACAGATTAGAGAAATTAGGGTATATAATGACTTTAGAAATTTCGTGAAGATGGTTCCCTCAAATTTTGAAAAATGGCTTAAAATAGAGGAGCCTAAAATTTTATTAATAATCACAAAAATAGACGGTTCCTGTTTGCGTTTTCATACCAACTCCAAATAAGAAACCAAAGACATGCAAAGCCTTTACACAAGATACAACTGGTAAGGATTGATCAGCAAAAAGATTAGGTGGGGACAAATTGGGTGCGCTCTCCACAAGATCCACTTTGTGACCACAAGGAAACTTCTGTTATTTTCCTTTTCTGATTAGTTTGTCATTTCCCTTGCTTAGTTCCACAACCATGAGGTCATTTAGCTTGTCTGTATATTTAGTTTTCTACATTTCAGAATTCTAATACGCCTTAATTTCAGTCTTCTTGTGATGGAAGGAGCTCAAATAAACGAGGTGTTTACATATGCAAGAGATAAAAATAAAGGTTTACCTTAAAATCTTGGCTATTGACTCATTTTGTGGATGAAATAGTGCTTTATCAAAATTAAAAAAAATCAGCATTGGAAAGACTTTGTCATCGTTAGAAACCGATATAAAAGAGGGAGGATTATTCTGTTGAAATAAAACCTGATTAAACCATTATTTTCCATGAAATTTGTCAATTCTTAATTATTAGAATCAAAATCCAATTTTTTATCCAAGTTTGCTAGATAACCAATTTTTATTGCAAAGCCAACTACGGTGATTGAGAAAAACTCGATTATAATTGACGAAACGACTTAAGACCCCATGTGTGATACATTGTCGGAAAGGGAGAGAAAAATACTATCATAATATTATAATAAACATGTCACGGTTCATAAGAAAAAACAAATTTGGTGCTATTTTCGAAAAAACTTGAATGTGTATAAAAATTTCAATTGCATATTTGGATTATCCTAGAAAAAGTGCCTTGATAATGTGCAACTTTTATCGCGATATTTTTTCTACCAGCTGAGTAATTAAATAAAAACTGAAATGCACAATTTCAGTTTTTTGTTAATATCTAGTAAGCCATAGTAGGTATGTCAAATGTGTTTGTCGTATTGTATTAGGCCCAAGATGAGGTAAATTTTATGTAATTTAACCGAAGTCGTATCTCTTCAAATAAGTGAGATTTCCATGTTTAACATTTTTATCCTGGACACCCTGTATAGGTAAATGTATTACAACTTACAACCTAGTTCGTACATTGAACCTTAAAAATACTTACGTCGGCATATTCAGAACAAGTAGAGTAATAACTACAAATAATTATGAAATTCAAACAAAAACATTTAAATGTAACGAAACAGTGCTTCAGAATAACATTTTCAACTCGATTTTCCATTTGTTCTAAATTTTAAATTACCTTTTAAAATAAGATTATATATTTCTATCAAATGTATGCACATTAATTTAAAGAAAAATATTTTTGAATTGAATTTATGTCTAGCTTCAGAGAAGTTAGTTAACTTTAGCAATACCAAAAATAATATTTTTATCTCCGTCATATCAATAACTTGCATTTCCTTTTATAAGTGTATCTGTAAATATTATGTAGTATAGGGTAGGTAGGTACTGAAATAAGCATTCTGGCAAACTGGCTGTTATTCCTGCTTTAAGAAACTCTCTTTGAAATGTTTTTGTGCTTGAAGGGTATTACAGTTTCTTTTACCATTTGAAGTTGATGCAACCAACGAGAAAATTTTAATGGTTAATTATTTATTTTTACTGGTACAGAAAGTGCAACGAAAATGTACTAAAAAGAAAGATATGCAGTTTTCCTTAAACAACACTCTTTCAACTATTTATTTTGTTAGAACTCAATATTAAATTCTTATGTTTTTTTAAAGAACAACGTAAACTGTTTTTTAATTATTTATTCTTCATCTACAAGCACTACGTATTTACACATTTTTCGATTAATGTACTAGAACACAGCAAGAATGTCCTTCAGGACAACCTTTTCGACCCTGATTGAGAGAATCGGGACAAGTTGCCATACACGAGTTATGCTGTTGGTTGCAGTTTACTTCACTTTCTGGAACTAAAAAATGTGAAATTATTACAACAAAGCCTACAACAGCTTTCTATGAATTTTATACAGTACATAAACGGAAAACAATAAGTTATAAACATAAACTGACGTAATGTGTAGGTCACTCAGTACCTAATTCATTTTGTCTAAACGATTGATATTTAGTGTGTAGTAATTTAATTACAGTAAAAAACTCACAGTCTTTACAGCAAACTGCCCCATCCTTTTTCTGACTTGCACACAGGCTTTGGTACTCTTTTTCAACTGGATGCTGACATTCCTTTTCTAATACACAATAACCTTTTGCAGCTGCACAACTTTCCTCTCTGTAGAAATTCGATTCTAACAAACAAATCCATATTTAAAACTAACACAATTCATAATAAATTTCTCTTTACTCACCAATTTCTCCAGTAGCAAGCACCACTAAAGACCCAATCAGCAAACATAAAGCAAACATTGTTTATTGTGCAGGTTTACAACTAGTACTGACAGCTTATGATGTTTTGTTATTACTTATATCATGTGTTTGATTTGAAATGCTCTGTTTTAAAGTTATGTAAAAAAACCGGTTTACTGTGCAAAAGATATCATTCATTGATTATTATTTGAGACGTGAATATAAGCGACAGCCAGTTTACGATAATGTTAATTAACGATTTTTATGCAAATACATTATTTTGGTTTTGAGGGACAAATTAATTGAGCTCATATTAGCACAAGCATGAAGTGGTTCAATCGCAAGTTATGAATATTAAATTCATGTTTAATATTCAAAGAACATAAAAATGTGTTAACACAATAGATAAATTTATGACATTTATGACAATAGGTATAAGGGAATTTCTTGTTTCCTGTTTTCGTATCAGGATGTTTAAATAAAACAAGAACACATTAATTATTAGTATGTACGTATAACTATTTTTCATAATAATCTCTGCATTTTAATTTTATAATTATTGCAGCAAATTTGAGGTTTTTTAACGACTAGTACGAGTATGTAGATTTCTTTTTAAGTATGTAGTAATATCTTTTTATGCTTAAGTGCAACAATTCTAGTAGATTTTTACGTAACAGCATGCATTATTATTAGTGTGTTACCTACCTACTTTTTAGTAGCTCGTTATAAATATTGATCCATCTTCTTTAAAAACTCTAAAAAAATCAATTTCTCTTCACTTAATAATGATATTGTGATAGGTTAGTTTTATTCGACCCAGTTTTCGATTTGTAGGTGTAGTTTTTAATTATGCATAAGTTATTTGTTGGAGTAATACTTAATACGTCATCAGTTTAAATATAGAGAAAAGGCAAGCACGTCACTTGATAAGTAAATATGGTTTGTTAATGTTAATATGTACCAATTGAAATGAATAGTGTTTTAATTAGTCCCTTACAGTGTGATGTAATTCGGAAGAAGAATTTACATTTCCTCTAGGGGAACATCAGAACTTGGTTTGATTGGCCGGTGGGTGTTTAATCAGTGCTTGACATTGTTATCGGGGGCTGTATTTCACAATATCGAATGTAATTATTTACATAATGACAAGTTTGTGTGGCAAAATTGTTCAAATCTTTTCATAAACAAAACATGTTCGGTACCTATATCTGTTTATAACTTAATATAGAGGATTATAAATTGTTTAATTAAAAATAGAAACAGTTTTCTTGTAGCATGAATAGATTACGAAAAGGTTATTGAATAATTATATAAGTTAAATGAATTGTGATTATTGTATGAATGGGTATATATTTTTTTGGAAAAAAAGTATACCTAAATTACCAATATTTAATTTTCAAAATTCAAAAACGTACAGGTGTAATAAAATTGAAATTTTATAGTAATGGAAAACCGAACTAGAATACCACAAGCAATTTAATAGATACGTTTACCACATTTTTCGAAAATGTTATATGGGTAAATTTATGGTGTTATTCTGTATCGAAAATGTTAGATAACATTCTGTTAAATCTATGTTATTTGACGTTTGAACAATATAAAACATTGTTGAAATATCAAATAACATAGATTTAACAGAATGTTATCTAACATTTTCGATAGAGAATAGCCCCATTAATGTACATTTTTTAACCTTTTAAAAATCTCATTTTAATCGAGGAAAACATTTAAGATTTTAGATTCAGTATTATAAATATAAGCGATAAAAAATAAAGTACCAACCTTCAAAATATGTGTCAAATTTTTAATAAAGTAAATTAGGGAAGCAGAAAACTATATAAGGGTTTGTGCTACAATCCTGGAATAAACTGCGAATAATATTTACCTGGAATAATGTCTACGGTTTCATTTGTGGCACTAATTGTAGTCAAGGAAATTAATTCACCATTAACTTATTCGCAGTTTAATCCATAATTGCAAAACTAGACCTAAGTGTGATTTTAGATGTTCAATTCTTATTAATTCATCTGAACCAATCATCACCGGGTGTAGGGTGTTACTTAGGTTTAGGTAAAAACAGATAAATAGTAGTTTAATAAACAAGAGTGTTAATAAGAGCGATTAATAATCGCAACGATTTTAACGCGTGAGCGCAGCGATCGCTCTTTATTAGAATGAAAATAATCTAATTTTGTTCCATGGCAAAATCCAAATTCTGACATAATACGCAATAAGTTAAAATACCACTGACATAATTAATTCATTTCGGCAGGTGTCAGTTCCAAATGCATGTTTCAATAATATAATATATTGTTGGTTACCTAGCAAATCTCAACAATGTTTTTAATGTGCATGTATGCATTAAACTGAGTTATTAATTCATTCCTTTTATTACATTAACTAGATCTTTAATAAACGATCGACAAAAAAAAATTAAGCACTTGGAAATTATTTTTTGTGCCTCAGGTTGGCATTAGTCATTTTGCATTCGTATAAATCGGCTGGAAACTCATGTTTTGCCGGGCTAGACCAGCAAAAACTAGGAATTTTTATTTTATCGATTGGCATCATTGAAATCATAAAGAAAATTTGTATTTTCCATAGAAACGGATTATTATTTCTGTTATTCGGCTACTACTGTCAGTGTCAATTTTAAGTATCGCGTGTTACCAATAAAAAAAAATCCCTAATACCAAATATTTAAACAAATATTTTGTAAATTTTATTTATTTAAATAAACTTCGGCTCAAAAAATAGTGTGTATTACACGCCTAGAAACTGTTTGGCGAGTACTCGTAGTTGCGGGCCTCGGCCTACGGCCTCTGCTCACAAACCCTACTCGCACTCGCAAAACTCTAGTTTCTAGGCTAGTTATACAAATTACTATTAAAGCCACTGGTCCACTTCACTCCTTAACTCATTCAAATTTCCCCTTCTCTAAAATTATGATTGTGTAGGGAACCAAGAGTGTCTTTCCTCACCTTTCCAGCCAATTCTTATTTACACTCTTTTTAGGTGATCAATATTCTTGTAAGATGCTTATCAAGTCCTTTAACAACCATATTAAATACTTCTATATTTTAATCCTTTTGAAGAAACTGCTGTTTCCGTTCACGGTTTATCGTTGTACACTCTCAGCTATCAAAAGTTTTTATTAAACACTAAACAGTATGAATTTCATGTAAATTCTGCTCGTCATAATAATATTTGCTTTCATAGTTTTCGATATACATTTATAGTATCTAGTATTATATGACCCAACAATATTATTATGTATCTACTATTTAACATAGGGTTAAACGAGCTATCTTTACGAAGTGGTACACCATCAAAAAGCTACTAATAACTCAAGATATTCTGTGGAGTGTACTTGTTTTTAGATAAACATATAGGGAGTAATATTTTTAGAATTATTTCATTACATACAGAGAGCTGCATAAAAACCGGCCAGAGCTGTAGGATCGTTACTAGTTAAGTAGTTATCCGATATTCAAAATTGAAACACCAAACTAAATGGTTCAAAGCCTGCTATAACCGCACAACAAATAATATTTTTTTATTCAAAATACCTCTGAACAACGATAGTCAACGTTTCTTTTCTAAACAGCGCCTATAATTTTTTAATCTAATTTTGGAATCCACGAATTTTTCTGAATTAAATGATGTATCTATATCATATTTTCCTTCATTCGTATCAAAGAAAAAAATTAAAGTTACGAAATTTTTACACATATCAAATCACACATAAAATTTAATCAAGTACGCTGTGATGTTCAAAAATAGGTAAAATGGTATTACAATAGTTATTTGTGTAAAGCTGTAAAGCCGTAAAGCCGTAAAGCTGATCTTTTGGCCGAGGTGCACACAACGTTTTTTAGGCGAACATCACGAAGGAATTCAAAAATTTGGTCACAAAACACAAAATTAATTTTTATTTGGACATTTTGCTGAAAAACATAGTTACCTTAGACAACTAAAAACCAAAGCATCTCCTGTCAAATTTAATATTAAGCGTCACTTTTTACTTCAGTTTCTGACAGTTCTGTCCCAAAAAAGTAACATCTGACAGACGTGTACAAAAAAGTAACTTTTGACAAATGTGTATAAAAAGGTAAAACTTTATGGCGACAAAAAGCGCCTTAAAATCAATGTTTTTGTAATGATCGCCTAAAAACGTAATTAAAATTTACCTATTTTTGAACATCATACTCTGTACACAGCCTACTTGATAAAAATTCAAGAGTGGTTTGATATGTGTAAAAATTTCGTAACTTTAATTTGTATCTTTGGTACGAATGAATGAAAATATGAATATTGATACATCATTTAATTCAGAAAAATTCGTGGAATCCAAAATTAGATTAAAAAATTATAGTTGCCATTTAAAAAACAAAAGTTGACTATCAGACGCATTTAGAACAAAAAAATATTATTTGCTGTGAGGTTATAGCAGGCTTTAAACCATTTAGTTTCGTGTTTAAATTTTGAAAATCGGAGAACTAGTAAAGATCCTACAGCTCTGGCCGTTTTTCATGCATCGCTCTGTATACATATGCAAAAAACTATTTACTCAAAAAGGAATCGAAAACCAGTAAATCTTCAAAAGACTATTTAAGTTAGTTTTTCGGTCCCTTACCATTTACCAAAATTAGGCCGCTTAACTTGAGAACTGTAGATACAAGTATTCAAGATGTTCCACTTTCTTCTAGCAGGACTTGAACTGTTGCTACGGGACCTTTTCTTAAGCTGAAGAGATTATATTTACCTACATATAGAAAGACCTATATACGTGAAGAATTTGGAAATTACCTTGTTAATTAGCTGAATTAGAGTGACCAAATATTTTTGACTTTACAGGGTAAGTCACAAATGGTTTTCATAGCAAAAATTTGTGACTTACCCCGTAAAGTCAAAAATATTTGGTCACTCTAATTCAGCTGTTTCTACGTCTAAAACTAAGTATAAATGGTTATAGAAACCGACCCACAAAACAATTTCGTTACCTACTAAAATACAGGGTGTTAAAAGTTATCTTTTTTATTCGCCCTGTATCTTTTTTAAGTATACCTTACAGAATGGTTTAAGATAAGAAATTTTGTTAAGATGTGAACGTAGAATCATCTGTATTAGAGTGACTCAATCTTTTTGACTAGACAGGGTAAATCACAAATTGTTTTAATAGCTAAAAAATTTTTCTAAGTGAAATATCTCGCAAACAGTTGAGTTAATGCAAATCAAACAAGTATACCTCTTTTACGTGTCTTGAGCGAATCTATCATAATTCTTGTTATTTTGTAAAAAAATTCACACCCATACAAAAAATATTCAAATAAACCCTAAGTCCTCCCCTATAAGTACGCCACTGAACAATACTATTTTGGTTGTAATACCAACACAATATAGCTTCTTTATAGACTTATTAACCCACCAAATTTCAGATTTCTACTTTAAACCGTTCTGTAGATATACTTAATAAAAGATTTAGAAAGAAATTTTTTAACACCCTGTAACTCAGTAAGAAAGAACTTTTGGACTGAGGTATGTTTAGTTCAAACAACATATTTTGAGCCCAAAAACTTGTGGTAGCTTTTTGTACAGACCTTTCAGGGACACCCTGTATAAGAGTATAAGTATGAAAAATATTAAATTTTCAGCTTGCTTACTATACCGATATGCAAAAAACAATAATGCTAAGGAAATTAAGCATTTATCAGTATTTTCAGTCATTTAAAATAACCCTCCCACATTACCACAAACTTCGAAGATAATCTGAATTACCAATAATAAGTTCTATTTGTTGTTTTGCTTCCAAAGTACTACACTGGCAAAAATTTATATTCAACGAAATCGAATGGAAAGATCCTTCACGATATGTGTTTACATCAACACGCTATTACATCAAATTGTGAAATACTTTGTCGATTTTGCTGTTACATTATTTATAAAATTTATTGAAAATATTGCTACACATTCCAAACTTGGTATTTTATGTTTTATAATATAGAGTGAAAAATTTTAAAATCAATAAAGTATAATTAACCTACAGGGAAAGTAGGGTTCTACATGGAATTGAATATGGCCAAATTCCAATGCAGCCTCCTTAGAATCAATATTAATTTCATCTGAAGTTATTCGATATACGTCACTTAATTAATGTTTCAGGTTCTATACCTTCCATAAAATATGTAATGACTGGTATAAAGAGACATTGATATATACTTACATAAATTGTAATGTTATTTTATGCTTTTAAGAATTATTTAATGTAATTATCATTTTTATTTTTTTATACTAAATAATATTGTTTCAGGAGTATAATATGTAATCATATTAAAATTTTTAAATTTTTATGTAAAACAGAAGCGGGATGTACGTAAAAGTGTTTTTGTGCCTCAGGTTGGCATTAGTCATTTTGCATTCGTATAAATCGGCTGGAAACTCATGTTTTGCCGGGCTAGACCGGCAAAAACTAGGAATTTTTAGTTTATCGATTGGCATCATTGAAATCATAAAGAAAATTTGTATTTTCTATAGAAACGGATTATTATTTCTGTCATTCGGTTACTACTGTCAGT
Organism: Pediacus dermestoides; assembly: GCA_963942485.1. NCBI lineage: Eukaryota > Metazoa > Arthropoda > Insecta > Coleoptera > Cucujidae > Pediacus > Pediacus dermestoides. The sequence continues at coordinate 28,850,422 of OZ012625.1, read as the reverse complement.
GTCAATTTTAAGTATCGCGTGTTACCAATAAAAAAAATCCCTAATACCAAATATTTAAACAAATATTTTGTAAATTTTATTTATTTAAATAAACTTCGGCACAAAAAATAGTGTGTATTACACGCCTAGAAACTGTTTTGCGAGTACTCGTAGTTGCGGGCCTCGGCCTACGGCCTCTGCTCGCAAACCCTACTCGCACTCGCAAAACTCTAGTTTCAAGGCTAGCAATACAAATAACTATTTTACGTATGAGACTTGTCGAAAGATTACAGTCGAACTACAAAAAGATTCGACAAGTATTTAGATTTTATTGAAACCCAGCAATTTATCTTTTTCGTGTCGGAAAGAGTACCTAGGTACATATACTTTTTAGAACTTTTGTTTGCTCAAATTTGTAATTCAAAAAGAAATAAAAAATATTAATAAGTTTATATTTATTATTTATTTTATTATTATTAAATATTTATATGTATATATTTTTATTTATAGTCTCTAGTGTACACAGATAAATCCGTAAGTACCTATGATTCGACAAGTCTCATAGTATACGAGTAAAAGAACTTTAACATAATATGCCCTATGCACGTCCAATTTTACAGTGATTAAGTTTACATTTTCAACATTAAAAAGGTCATTAAAAGGTGTTAGATATACAACTACCTAATTACTTGAACAATAATTGCTTAGAAAATTGATTAACACATTTCTTTATTTACATGATGCACACCTATTTATTTCCACATTATCTAACTGCATAAAATCTACTCTTCCCACCCCAAAGGTAATTAATTTTATGACACTACATCTAAAGGGTAAAGGTCTAAAGCAAAAATATATTAGTGGAACAAATAAACATAGTTCTACATACATAATATTAAGTTATGTGTATATCGCAACAGGACATGCTATTAATTTCATAAAAATAAAATGTATGGCCCCTTTGGGAAATTTCATAAATTATGCTCAGTTTTATTTCATATCACCTAAGTATGTATGTATATGGTATGCATTATGCATTCATGAATTGAATTTTTTAAATTATGATGCTGAAGAATATAATTCCTGTAAGAGTAGTATTTGGGGATGTGCTGGAGTTCATCCATTGATTTGCAGATGGCGCAGAGTCCCAAAAAACCTGTATGGAAGCTTAGTTTCAAGTCAACTGAAAAGAGGGCGCACTGAGACTTAAATGTTATTATTAAACAATTTTAATAATAATAATTATTATTATTATTATTCATAGTATTATTGGAATCAGGCGTATGCTTGTAAAGATTTACAATTAATTTCAATTATTTATGAATAAATATAATAATTACGATTAACGATTATAAGGAAATTGTTATTATTTTAATTAATTACGTATTTCGTATTTTTTAAATATTTGTAATTAATATATGTACATTCAAAAATAAAACATTTTAATATCACACTCATGGACATAAACAATTTTACTTTTAGAAAAAGCGGAAAAAGTAATTGGAGGCGCCGGGCATCGATCCCGGTACCTCTCGCATGCTAAGCGAGCGCTCTACCATCTGAGCTACGCCCCCTGTTACATGGTTACTACTATCAAGACTCCTATAATATAAATATTGTGTAGTTCATTTTCGATAGACACGAGGTTTCGCGCCAATATTTAACAATAACAATAAGCAAAATATAAACCTGGTTTCCGTCTTGACTATGCGGTCGACATACTTCATATTTAATATAGGTACATCTTGGATCACCCTTCGTGCTAACTGCATGCTAATAGTTAAGTAATTTTAAGTAATGTAAATTTTAAGCCGTACCTAATGGTTTGGTATTGTTTTCCGTCAATCTGTGGTCTTGCTGACATTTGAGTTTTAAAAGGCTTAATTTAAAATGTCCACGTTATTTTGATATTTTGTCACCATTTATGCCCGGTTCCACCCAGTGGCGTAACTACCGGTGTTTCATGTGTTCCAGGAAGACAGGCCCCCAAACTTTGGGGACCTGACTGTTTACTGATAATAAAGCTATTTTCTACGCTGAATAATGTCTTTTTCTAAAAAGGGGGGCCCCAAAGCTTTCCCGAACACTAGTTTTTTTGATGTAGTTACGCCACTGGTTGCACCAAGCTCTGCTAAATGCTCAATAGCTCAATTAACTAATAGTGCGTTTAAAATTTAGTAGCGGGTAGCGGCAGCTTATTGGGTCTTAAATATGTTGCTAAGCAACACAGCAAATAACAATCACTTAACCAATAACATGCCGCTGCTAAATATTTATTTTATGGCAACAAATTAAATGCCCGGTATTTATATGCAAATGCAATGTTCATATTCCCAATATTTTATTCCAATGCTCAGTAAAATGTTTAATGCATGATAAAAAATAGTAACTGCACAGTAAAATGCTTAATGCACGATAAAAAATAGTAAGTGCTTTGTACAATAATTAGTGCTGGGTAAAAATACTAAGTGCTCAGTAAAATACTTAATGCTCGGTAAAAATTGCAAATGCTTAGCAAAAACACTGGTCAAATATTCAAATTTATTTTATCCACTTCATTTTCCTTGCCCTTAAAAACCTGTGAAAAGTGAAAGTATAGTATAAATTTACTGGTTAGGTGGTAAATTAAGGTTTTTTTTTTCATTTTTTATAAAAAAAAAACTCGAAATGGGCGCAATTAATAGATATTTTTACCCTGCAAACTAGGAATAAATTTATCGTGCAAATATCTTTTTATCATGCAAAGGTGAATTCTATATCAAATAGTGCTATTGTGCGTTTGCATTATTTTATATAAAATTTTGAATTTTTTATTGTGATTTAAATATCGAACGCTTTATTCCTACCCAATATTTATCTGTTAATTTAGCAGAGCTTGGTGCAACCGAACATTAGTGACTTTAATTAAATGTGTCATTTGCGCTGTTAAACGCTGGTGGTCGAATTGTTGTGCACCTGTAGTTGGTGATCGGTATTTTAAGGAATTTTTTTTCTTGTTTGTGAATTTGATCGTTTGATCTGATAGCCGAAACATGTCGTCTTCTACAGGGTAGGTCATAACTATTCGGACATAGAATAGCCACAGATAGTTTGGACCAAAATATGATGGATTTGACCAAATATGCCCTAGTAAAATACATATTCCTGTGGAAAAAGATACAGGGTGTTAAAGTTAAAATATTTGTTTCTTTTTTTTTGTAATAATTTCACATCTTTATAAGTTGTTACAAAATTTGGCAGATGGGTAGGTATTACTTTAGGTAAGGAATATTATTTAATTTATTATTTTAAAATTTGTTATAGGTAGCGCCACATGAGCGATACCTGATAATGAAATTCGATCATAACTTTACTAAGACATATTTAGTAAAATTCTCATATTTTGGTCAAAACCGGGATCAAACTATCTGTGGCTACTATATGTCCGAATAGTTATGACCCACCCTGTATATAATTTTGACAATATACATTTTGTGGGTTGGACGTTGTTTGTTCTACTTTTGTTTTACTCACCCCCACATTGATATGGACCAGTTTTATTTATTAAAATATACAATATCTCATGTGTCCAGCACATGACTTGGTAAATTTGGCAAATGTGTACAGGCGCAATTTAAAAAAAATGGATTTACCTTGTTAGTTAAGATTACGAAAATGCTCTAAATATAAGCGGCGGTCTCCAATATTTCCAAAATTACACATCCAATGATTGGATGTGTAATTTATGCACTTTTATCAACTTTTATTCACTAAATTAGGTACCTATCTAGAATACTTACTTTAACTATGGAACAATTATTTCCAGTTGACACGCACGTGACGTGAACGAGATAGTTGTGATGCACATGTCTATTAAAAATAATGTTCTGATATGCAATAATATTAAAACTTCTATATTTTCATTTATCTATAACTTGAATTATATATACTTTTTTCTACTCTTATATATGAAAATAGCCATTTTTCCATGACATACTCTACATGAAACTTCAATATTTTGTCTACTGCGAAAATAGTCATATTCTCTCTAGAGTGAAAATATCAAAATTTCAAATTTATGGTTTTCTTCGTGATTTTTTTAATGAAAACACTATATGCACTAAATTTACATAAATTTTCAATATCAATTCATTCACTTTTCATGACATATTTTATATAAGTATAAAGCTTAAAATAGTTAAAATAAAAACTAAAATATAATTTTGACGTTTCACTTGAAAACTGTCACCTTAAATAATTTAAAAAAATTTTGAAGTTTCTAAACCAATTTATAAATTACAGAATCGTAGAAAAAATAGTATTTACTACTCGACATGAAATACGTTTTTTTTTTTGTGAGGTGAGAATTGTACACGAGCTGTGTAGCAGCGAGTGAGGCAATCTCACGTCTTGTTGTAAAATATACTATTAATAAAAAAATCAGTCTGCTAATCCAATTTTTTTGTTTAAGGTAAGAGACAATTACTTCGTTAGCGTTACCTTCTGACCTTCTGCATAGCACGTAAGTTTAAATTAAATTCGTAAAACATAATTAGTCTTTAGGTTCACTTTAAATTTACGCAGCAATAAGAAACGAATACCGAATTATCCTTGTATAAGTTGTTAATATCATCCTTAAACAACGCCATAAAGCTTGAGGTCTTATGTCTGGATTATCCCGCGAATTCAGTGTTGGATTTCAATTTAGATTTATCCAGTTACTGTGCGAATTGTGGTATTTTCATGATGATTGATGAATTATTTCAGGTTCATATAAAAACTGTTGCTGATGTAGGAAAGCAATGTTGAATAATATAACATCAATATAACTAATATAAGAAATATTAAGAATTATCCGGGACGACACCGTTTATTAATGACATTTATATAATATTAATGAGAATGTTGTCACATAGTAGAGAGATATAAACCATCACATTGATATTCATAAATCCTTGTGAATAATTTATTTCCTTTTTCGCGCCATTAAACGAATGAAAAAACATATTTTGGTTTGACACTAATACCTTATTTGATAGGAATATATTTTATCAGTATCTATGCAAACAATAAGCCCGCAAATTATTTTTTTAATAGTATAATCAATAAGCACGTCCAATCTTCCTTAAACAAATTTTAATTATACTCTCTAAAAAGCACATAATTCTTTATGTTCACTAAATTTAATTAAATCGAACCCATAATTAATTAAACCAACCCAGAGAGTTGATAGAACTATTTATTGGCAGTTTCCATGAATATTTTCTAGAATGTATCAAATAACTACGTGAAAAACTTCCTTAGTGCGCTGAAAAATTGCGATATTACCATCGATAAGTTGCTATAGAATGGGATGGAATATAAAAGCATTACAAAAAAGCGACTAAACTCAATATTTAATCAGTGGAAAAGTACTTTCTGCATATCTTCTGAATGTGTTAACTCATTTAACGTGCTGAAACAACATAAACTTTTACACTGTTTTTATTCGTGATACACATTAAATTTGCCAGTGGAAGGAATTTTATAAAATGAAACTTTTAATGGTCACGATACATAAAAATTTCTTCAATTTATTAAATGCATGTGTATTTGTTTTATTTAGATTAAGGAATTTTATATGTATAAATACAGCTGTAAAGTGTCGTAGACTGAATTTTTTTTATTAGCAATCGTAAAATAAAAGAAAGATATGCGGAGACGCGAATAGCGCAATACGAAACGTGTGTGTTCTGTTTTTAAGTTTTGAAATAAAAAAAAATGTGGGAAAAATGGCCAACTTCAGTGGAGGAAAGTATCAGAAATAAAAGTAGTGAAATTAGGTAAGATATGTTTTACACATAAAATACACCCGAAACGTTAGATGCGATGAATAAAAAGCAGGAAAACATCCTAACTGAAATGTTAAGGATCAAATTTCAGAACTAAGCTTTTTTTACTATACCTATGTACACATTAATATGCTGCCTTTTCTAAAAAATAATTAGTTTTTTAGCCAAACATGGAATATTTCAATATTCAAAATATTTTCCATCATTTTGTACAACTTTTGCTTTATCTAATGCTGGGTACCTATAGGCTTCGAGCGCGAAGGCGGAGTCGAACGTTGGTGTACTGCTGGCGCCTGAAGTGGCCAAACTAAGCATTTTCATTGTGCCAGCAACTATACGGCAAACATTAGTGGAACCGTGTTTACATGCGAAACCCCCACAAAATAAGCAGTAATATTACCTATAAAAAAAGAGTATATTGCTTGTTAGTTTCACAAATCATATTTGTTGTTTTTATCGCTGCTCTTGGCATAATTGTCACCAGCTATTGTTCGTTATTACGATGGGTAAGAACGGAAATTTAAGTCTAATAATATCACCAAATACTAAACCAAGTACCTACACACAGAAAAAATTCAAGGAAAAGCGTGTTTGCAATCTGCATTCACATTACAAAACTAATGCCCGTTTGCACCGTATTTTATTTAAGCATGTCTTACTTTTAAAACATCTTGGTTTTAAATTTGAAATTGAATTTGTTTGGTACCTATACTCTTTGTTGTAAACTAAATTGTTTAATTGGTTTCACTAAGGCAGAAGAGCAAAATATCACGTACACAGGGCCGTAGCTAGCATAGGGCAGCCGGGGCAGCGCCCCGGGGCCCCCGTCCGCGAGGGGCCCCCGGCCACAAGTATACCTACCTATCTTTACAATTATATGTACCAAATTACAGGTTACTAGATTTTAAAACAAAATAAATTGGTAATAATAGGGGTCGAGTAGGGGCCCTCGACGGTGGCTATAGGGACTTTTGGCACCTAGTATTTACTTACCAATTAATTTTTTTGTAAAGAAAAGATAAAAGAAACAAAAAAGGAAGAAACATCTAAAAAAAGAATTAAACGGCAAAAAATGAGCAAAAGCATATAAACATAAACAACAACGACTATATCTATCGCAATTATAGGAAAACATTTTAAATTCATTTTAATACATTACATGTCCTTTGTCCTTACCATGTACCGATAAGGACGCTATTTGTCCTTAGTTTGCGCATTTACTCTAAATTTTAAATATATTATACGAAACCTAACTTTCGAATTGAATATTTTTGCTGTTCGAAATTGTAACTTTTCATTTTAGCTCATTGACCTTGAAAAGTTCAAAATTTTCGTCTGCGGCGCATTTTTGCCCTACAGTCTGTCAAACAACTTTTACGTATCCTTACTACCTTACTAAGCAATAATAAAAATTGGCAACCCTACAACAGATATTAAAAAAAAACATAAAATGTGTAATTTTTATTTGCCCCCCCACAGAAAACAGAATTGCTAAAGCTCTGTTTTCAGAAGTCACAATATTTGGGGCCCCCGAAATGTTCTGCCCCAGGGCCCCTTGAGTTGTCGCTACGGCCCTGCACGTACAAGTTGTAAATTTTATTGCTATTACGTATTTTTTGTAATGTAATGAATTTTGCGAACAGATGTGCAAGCTATCTATATCCACTTTTTACATTTCTCTGATAGTTATTTTTTTTAAGCAAACGGGCCCCCACAGACTACGGGCCCGTGTCTTGCAAGCACCCTAAACACTATTTTTTATTTTATTCAATACTTTGTAATGATATTACAATAAAGTAGGTAAATAAATTTCTACAAAATATAATAAATAATTACTCCTAGTTGATAACAAGCTCTCAAATATTTAAGAAACTTTTACTTTCATAGCTACCTCAATTTTACATTTTTTTAAATATTTTCTAAACGAAGTTCGATCTGAAAAAAAGTTATTCTTTGTTTTATGTTTAAAATTCGATTTTACATATGACGTTTAATTTTAGCTGTCCAGTTTTGAAACACCCCGTATAAAAACATAGTAAAATAACAAACAATACTATGCGCCACATATAAAATGAGAAACTAAAAGTGTCAACTTTCTCACCAGACGTCGCCACCAGTTCTCGCGCTCGAAGCCTATAGGCGCCGTGCAATCCTTCAAGTGCTGCCCCCTGTGTCAGTCATGCTAAAAGTATTATTATTATTATATTAAAATAATTATGCGGTTTTTTAATCCGCATAGCGCGTCTTCTCCGTTTGTTTACATGCTAAAATTGAACCGCCACAGGTACCGGTACTTTCAACTAACGCCGCCTTGTGCGCTAGTGTAGCAAATCGAGTAGACTCCACCCACCTGCACGGCGCCTATACTTGACAAATTTAGTCGATTGTGTCGTTATTTTCTGACCAAGGCCATGATTTTAAAATGGCTGCTTTTGCATGTAGGCGGCAACGGCATAATCGCATATTTCATGATATCCAAAGTTTTTATTTTGTAAAATTGTAAATACAAAATAATGCGGCTCTATGAAATTATGGATCGAAGCCTTACAAGAAGTAAACTCATTTTGAAGCACACAACATCTAAGATGATAACTCGACTCATCTCAATTCATGCTAAAATGAGTTATTCGGCTACATTTCCCTTGGTTGCCATCTTCGAAACTTTCATCGACAAATAAAATATGAATGTTCCACTTGTAGAGCATAAGCAGTTAGATGTAGGTAACACTTCTTTATTTCTTGAAGATGCGTCTCAGTAAGTATAAGTTGTTTTTCGAATGAAATTAATTTTTTAGGTAAAAGTATTTGTTCCTTGGTTCTATCTATTAACTGGGAAAATTTTTTGGTAATAAACTGTCAAAACTTTATTTGTATATTTTGTGCTTTACATCTAATTGTTTCTTTGTTATGATGGTTGTTATTTAGCTTTACATATATGTACTTATTTATAACCCCTGGACTAGTCATGTAAACATTTGATGGCAATACATTTATACTTATACTTATACTTATAAAAACTTCAGAGATAATGCTGCAAACAAATTAGAATATCTACGTACAGGGCTGTACGCAAAATTGTTGAAGAGATTATCCTCTTTTTTATCTGGTGAATTGATAATTTTTGTTTGCTCTTTTCTTGAATGGAACTCAACGAATTATAGAAATTTAAGGCATAAGGATCTCGCTTATTTGAAGAGAAACATCGTTTGGGTTAAATTGAGACAAAATAGCGTAATTACATGCCCGACAATATTCTTAAAGGAAATCTGATTAGTTTCTGAATAGAATAGAACTGTAAATAAGTATGTGTGCGAGATATTTATACAGGGTGATTCATTAGCCTCTTTACAAACTTTGGCAATGAAAAGTAGATTTAATTTCATCAAGAAATTTTCATACAAACGTAGGTCGTATCCATCTTTGTTCAAAAGTTATAGAGCTTGAAAAAACGTAGTAGTCATGCTTTAAACATAAAAAAATTAGTAAATATAAGTTAAAACAATCACCTGCCTTCACCGAGGAAGACGAGTAACCCAGTGGCTGCATACCCATTTCCCAACTAAATGGATTGGTAATGGAGTTCCTATACCGACTTAAATGCTTGCGATTTTTATTTATGGGGTCACATCAAGCAACTTGTTTATAATAAATGTTCGTAATCAAGTAGGTATTGCAGACGATTCAAGATGTTGAAACTGATATTAGAAATAATATGAATTTACTACGCGTGGCAAGAGAGTTTAGTTCGTCGTTGCCACTTATGTATTCAGGAGAATGGTCCAATTTTTTAACATTTACTGTAGCTAAATTTTGTTTTCTGTTTTTGATTTTCTTAAATTATGTTTACTTATTAGTGCTAAAAGAGACAAATATTTTAAAAGCGCTATAACTTTTGAACAAAGAAATATAGGACCTACGTTTATATGAGCATTTCTTCACGAAATTAAATCTACATTTAATTCTCAAACTTTGTAAAGAGGCTAATGAATCACCCTGAATAGTGTCCCTCGAATTTCACATACCCTGTAAATACCGAGAGATCAAAAATTATATTGGTCAAAGGTGGTCATGAAATGAAAAACGACGGTCTTAGCTTGTATCATCCTTTTGACGTTTATCAAGTTACGTGCCATAATAAGTATTGACACGATACTAGCTCCGACAATTATTTTAAAATCCATGACCACCTTTGACCAAGATAATTTTTGATCTCTCGGTATATAGTGGGACAGCTTCTCTCTCCTCTCTCCACTCTCGCCCCTCTTATGTATATAATACTTGGCCTTTGTTGAACATAGGCCTCACTTGAGAACGATAGAAAGAGTACTTTTTCTATGTCTATTACAGAAAGTACCAATCTTGTAATTTGTTGCTACCTATAATTATTCTCGATAATTGGTTTTTTTAATGGCAAAGTAATTGAAAAGTAACTATTCATACTTGTGCTTGAATATAAATAGTAGGTAAATATAAAATCAGCATACAGCGTCATCAAATAAATATTTTTAAATATCTGATGTGCCAACACATGACTTTCTTATACGGATAGTACCACAAATACTTTTCCTAAAGAAATTAAGTTAAATTTCTTGTAAAAATCGTGTTTCAATTTTAAGCGTTTCTAGCAATATTCAAATATATTTCGGAAGTCTCTCTCGCACTAATTGCAATACGCATAAATCTGTCCTTGTCCCACTCATTATAACCGAATTTTACGACAAAAATAAGTGTTTTATTTTTTTGAAATTTTTTGACAGAATTTCAACAAAAAGTTCAAACAAAATTTGTTCAAAATTCAATTCTAAATCAATGTTAAAGAATAAAAAGTCTCATAAATTGTTTATTTTTTAAGATATTTCTAAAAATCCTAAAAATGTCTTCAGGTAAGTGTCACTTTGTTTTGGTGCTAGATGAAAAACATTTAATGTGGCACCCACTTTCTTATTACTTCGTATAAGAAAGTAAAAATATGGCAAGTGTTTTATAAAAATGTTGTCAGTAGCAATCACATCAGCGTTAATTTTATTGTTCTTAAACTTATAATACTTATCTACTATGAAATTGTCGGGTATAGGTATTTTTTAAACTTTTTAACTGAATTTTACTGTAAATATCTAGGATATTGACATTTTTGATACCTTTTGAAACCCTTTGATATAGAATATGATCAGAAAATGACATATAACAATTGTTTTTTCCGTCGATCGGTTATTAAAGAGTCTAGTTAATGTATTGATAGGAGTGTAACCAACAATATATTATATTATTGTAACATTCATTTGGAAATGACTAATAATTAATTATGTCAGTGATGGTATTTTGACTTATTGCATATTATGTCAGAATTTGGATCGTGTCACGGAACAAAATTAGATTATCTTCATTGTAATAAAGAGCGGTCGACGAAAAAATATTGTAATCAACATGAGTGTTAATCGGCGATTAATAATCTCGACTCATTAACGCGTGAGCGAAGCGAACGCATTAAAATCGTTTCGATTATTAACCGCTCTCATTATCACTCTTGTTTATTAAACTACTAATTCTGTTTAAATTCATAGTTCAAGTGTGGTAAATTTTATATAATGGATGCTGATCTACCAGGTATAGGTATCCAGGAACCAGTTCAACCAATAACTTTCCTTGAAAAAACTGCATCAATCCAATATTTAAGTTTTTTATCACATGTCAATTATATGTATTAACTTATTATTATTATATAAAGAAAGTTGTTAGTTAGGTAGGTACAGATATTTATTATTGATGTCCGTTCGTGACCGAAAGCATTGTGGTTATTTTAACAGAAATAAATTGAGATATCTGATTGTGAGACGAAAATAGATATGGATCGGACATACCTACGTTAATCTAAATAACGTAGAATTGAAGGAGAGAGACAATGTGTAGTGACATTTGAATTGGTTGTATTTTTTCCAAAATTAAAGAATTTAAAAATAACATAGGAATTGAAAAATGTAATGCTAAAATTAAGAGTTTTTCAATTTATAACACAGACTGTCTTTTCCCTCTACCTGTTCTCAATAAAACGCCATATTATTGACATTTTGGGGGCGGATCCGATCTTCTCCGGCTCTGCTCACTAAAGACAGCAATTAAGTCATAGTAGTAATCCTATTGAGTTACTTAAGCCCCACCATTCCAAATCTATCTTTAGAGTAGGAGTGCACATTGCTTAACACTCAATGTTAACACTTAATAGCCATTGCTCCCAAGAACTTACTTGGCATGACGGATTAGACTCAAGCTTTAGTAGATTATTTACAGCGTGTGTAAATGTAATTCGAGAAGTTTATTTTAAATACAACGTTGAGAATATAAAAAGAGTTTTCATAACTATAATATATTATTTACCATATCTCTCTGTAAAACTCAATTTTATATATTATGATGCGAAAAAAGCAATATTTGAAAAAGAATCTTTGTATCTATAATTTAGGAAAAATACTAAAATAACTTTATATAATATTATAAAGTATTTAATATGGGCTTCAAAAGGGTTTCCAAATTTCTCCCCTAATAACAGAATTGGATAACAATGAAGTGCATTCCCATGAAAATCAATTTATAACAGATAACTCATTTCTGTACGATGTACTTTATTCCATGTTAACATAATGTTGTTTGGTATTAAAACCCCGCACATATAACGAATTATTTTGATCGTTTGGATGATGGATTTAACAGTAATGTCTTTTTTAGTTTTGTGACTGATGTTGATTTGTATTTTTATTTTTTTTGCAGTAGTTATCAAGTTCACAAAATAAAAAAAAACGTATTAAAAAAAATAATTTTTTGGGTCATCTATTTCAATAGAGAATTATCCATGACTGGAAGTAACCTTATTATTAGTTAAAAAAATATCTTATCTTATTAACTACCTATTGAAAAACTCGGCCATACATTATTTGACAAAACTCAAAAATATTTTAATCCCAACTTGTACTTCTCCTTTTATATTTTCTTCAAAAAATATGGGACAATAGCCAAGTTGATGAATGAATAGGCAAGATCCATTTTACCCTTTGTATACCAATTATCTCTGGCTACCGATAATCCCAAAGGCACTACCTACATATTATTAAAAAAAATCAAAAAATATCTCATGCGTCGGCCTTACTTCGTTCGGCAGCAAAACTCCCAGCCACAGCACATAAAGTTTCATTTTTGCTCCTAATAACATAATATACTATTACGCATTTGACATTTTTCGAAATAAGTCAAAATGCGGCGTACTGCACTGTGGAACTAGATTCGTGACGTCAGCAGCCTTTTGGGCGGGTTCGGGCGTTTTCGGACAATGCGTGGAAATTTCAAATTTTACAATACTTTTTATTTATTTACTTGGAAAGTACGGACCAAAAATTTTTTTCAAAAATATTGATAGTGATAATTTGATATCAGCTTTTCAAAAAAAATTCTTTTGAAAATCATGCAAAGTCCCTATTGAGCCTTATTTTTACATTTTTATACGAAGTATTAAGTCTGTTTTATTTATTAGATATTATTTATTTTGGAAAGGAAACAATTTTTCTATCAAAAATCTATCAAAATAAAAAATATCACAATTAGTTTAAAAATAAGAACGTAAAAATCATATAAAACAGGCAATTTTATCAACTTTTTAACAATGATCACTACCTATATGTTCATACAGTTAAAAGCCTCTATAGAATACATTATATTGTGTTTAATAATTATTCTTTTATTAAAATCTAAACCCTGTATAGGCACTGCTGAACTTTCAAACTTTGTAGCTTAATGGTGGTTACGTAAAACTTTTAGTTGGAAGTTGTTCATGTATTGTTGTAATTATGCAATAGCAATACTATTAGAGCTACCAGTGGACAGAAACAGTATGTATAGATATTATGGAACCAAATTGAATTGGCATAAACGTAAAATAAAGACATTTACTGAAACAGTGAATAAGACATATGAGTATAGATAGATATCTGATATATTACCGAGACAAACAAGTTATACGAACATGTTACTACAGAAAAAACTTATTTTATAACCAATATAAAGTTATTTTATTTCATAACTTCTTCAAGTTGCAGCAGTTTGTGTTTTCTCTAATTCTCGCCGAATTTTATGAAATCAGAACTTTATTTTGATGTTTCTAATAAAAATATACCTACACAACTTGAACTACATAGTTATAGGCAATATGACTTTCATAAAGCGTAGTTTACACGAGCAGTAAAACTATCGCAAGGTAATGTCTGAGAGCAACTTCCAAATAATTTGCGTAGTGTAAACAGTGTCTGAGAGTACTTTTTTGCTCTCAGACATTAACTTGCGATAGTTTTACTTGCTCGTGTAAACTACGCTTAATAGTTGCATTAAGGAAAAGTATAGTGTAAAAAATATTAGGACGAGATTTTTAGTCGATAACATACAGGGTGTGTCACGACGAGTTGACAGTAGACATAACTCTATTACTAAACACAATTCGGTTTTAAAAATTGGTACACACCCTTTATACAATGTGCTCTATTTAATGAAAATATTGCCACCTTTCTAGTACTTCCGGTTATACCGGAAGTAGACACAAACTTTGTTATTTTAAATGGAACACCCTGTATATTTTTGAATTTTTAGATACTACACTTCATTTTAGACATAAAAGTATTAAGGTTGTATGATCCTAACATTAACGGTATTATAATTATTTACACTTTTTCATTTTTTTTTTATAAAAACATAGATGTAAATAAAAATTCAAATCTTGACAATGACACGTTTTTTCCAAAAAAATGTTCTTGTGTTTGAGGTAGGAATATACAAGAAATAAGTTGATGTAGTTTTGGAAAACCTGCTTTATACAGGGTGTTGGTGGTTGTCCGTTCATTTTTAAAAACTTTAATCAATGATTACTTTATTTTTTTAAATGGAACCCTTTATATTTCTAGATTTTCGAATTCTACACTTAATTCGAGACATAAAAGTATTAAGGTTGTAAGGTCTTAAAATTAACGGTATTATAAATAATTACGTTTTTTAAAAATTAACGGTTAATTAAAAGCACCCTGTATAAAATAAATTTTTTAAAACCATATTACCATGTTTCTTGTACATTTCTGCGTCCACTAAAATTTGGTTTGTTTTTTGAAAGAACGTGTCATTAGTAAAATATGAAAATGTTTGACTCTAAGTTTTGTAGGAAAAAATTGGAAGAAACATAAATAAAATAAATAAATAAAAATAAAAAATATTAAATTAAAAATAATAAAAACAAATTTTAGTGGACGTAGAAATGTACAAGAAACATGGTAATATGGTTTAGAAAAACTTATTTTATATCTACAGGGTGCTTATGGTTGATCGTTAATTTTTAAAAACCTTGAAAATTGGAAAAAACGTAATTAATTATATAACCGTTAATTTTAAGACTTTCCAACCTTAATACTTTTATGTCTAGAATTAAGTGTAGAATTCGAAAATGTGGAAATATATAGGGTGTTACATTTAAAAATATAAAGTTATCATTGATTAAAGTTTTTAAAAATGAACGGACTACCACTAACACCCTGTATAAAGCAAGCAAAAAAAAATGAAAAAGTGTAAATAATTATAATACCGTTAATGTTAGGACCATACAACCTTAATACTTTTATGTCTAAAATGAAGTGTAGAATCTAAAAATTCAAAAATATACAGGGTGTTCCATTTAAAATAACAAAGTTTGTGTCTACTTCCGGTATAACCGGAAGTACCAGAAAGGTGGCAATATTTTCGTTAAATAGAGCACATTGTATAATGGGCGTGTACCAATTTTTAGAAGCAAATTGTGTTTAGTAATAGAGTTATGTCTACTGTCATTTCGTCGTGACACACCCTGTATAGGCACACAAAATAGAAAAAGTGAGGTACACCAAAAAAGTTAACTATATAACATTGTAGTAGTACCTATTTAACCATAATCGAAATCCGCACTTGTTTGAATTTTCTAAAGTATCTACAGTTGTTTTTATAGTTTGACTTTTTCGAGTATTGCGAAAATGACTTTTATGAAGATCGTGGCTCGGTACTCAAATAAAACGGATTAAAATACGTGTAAGTATGTACACAACCCTATTGCTAATCAGTCGAAAAAAAAACATTCCTACATATTTTTTTCACTGATTATGCAGAAAAGTCATGATTTTCAGAAAAGTTATTTTCGCAATTTTCGAAAAAAAACGTACTGTAGAAAATTCAAGCAATTGCGAATTTCGATTATGATGGTTAAATACTACTACATACAATATTATGTTATACCTATAATTAACTTTTTGGTATACCTCACTTTTCTTATTTTGTGTGTCTGGTGTAGGTATTGAAAAATTGGGCATTACAGAGCAAACACATTAGAATCATAACATAATGTTCACATTCTAATAAAGTTTGGTAGGTAATAATAATATACAAACATTAGAGATTTGCTACTATAGATTATTTATCCTTTATGATTACAATTTCAGAACATGTATACGAAATAAATATTTATTGCAACATTACAGTAAATATTGATACAGAGTACCTACCTAATTTATCGGTACATTTAGAAATGCAATTTTATTACTTGTTAGAACCTATATAGAATTTGACAACAGTAATTTATCTCTCTCACCAAGAGCAAGAAGACATTACATACATCATATTTGTCCAAGTCAGTTTGGTCTAGCAAATAATTTTTCAGTAGTAATATAATAAGTGCTTTAGATTTTCCGGTTAAATTACGAAAACTTGTTGCACAGCAACAAAGAGTGTCAGTTTGACAGTTTTTTTCTGTCAAACTGACACGATTTATTGTGTGCAGGAAGTTTGAGGAATTTAACCATCGGAAAATCCAAAGCACGTATTATATTCGATAAGATAATTGTATGAATATACACAACAGTTTATTTTATTTCATATTAATGCAAGTAACAGATTATAATAACTATATAATTACAAATTAATTCTTATACAAATATTTTTATTTATATTGTTACTATGGAAAACCTACAATTAATTTTATCGAAATTTTATCAGTAGTAATACTATAAGTACTTCAAAATAATTGGTTATACATCGATAACTTGTTGCATAGTTACAAAGAGTGTCAGTATGACAGTTAAAATAATCCGACCGCGAAGTGGGAGGATTATTCTGTCGAACTGACACGATTTGTAACTGTGCAGCAAGTTTGAGATGTATAAACTTAATTATTTTGAAGTATGAATTGTATTTGAACGATTATTTTTTGAGTTACTATGGAAATGTAAATAATTTAAAAATTTTGATTGGTGGAGCTACCCCATGTTTTATCAAATATTATCGAAATTATACAAGCTAACTTAACTCTTTTAGACGTTCTGATTGGTTGAAAATCATACGAAAAAAATAATCGCTGGAAAACCATGTAGGTTGGTCAAATACTGCAATATGATTGGTCGAAATTGCTATGAATAAAATTATCATGTAAAAAATCTGTCATGTAAATATTACACCTATTTCTATATAATTATTAGTTTATAGGTTTCGACAATGTTTATCCACTTATTTCTCTTTACTCTATTATGTCTGAACAGTAGACAAGTATTCTTAAATAACCTATCCTTAACTCTGTCGCTTGTGATGTACAATGATGATCGTCTGGTGATTAGTCATTCTAGTGTCATTCATGTTAAGTTTAAGTTTTACTTATTTTTTTTTGTATGAAATAAAAAGATACATGAATACCTCAAAATTTTATAAGTTGTACATTATTGACTATAAGAACAAGTAATTAAGAATTTAAATATTCAGTTATACTATGAGAAGTAGTCATTGTTATGCCAATAATTTTTTTGACAATTTGTCACGCGCGCACAGAAAAATCCTTATTTCCAGACTGGTAATGAAATATACTATTAGTTATTGTTACCCAACCCAATCCTATTTTTGAAAATATCATGCTAAAATAGAAGTTGTTTGGCTCGACGCAGGAAAAACAGTTTTTAAACAAAAATGAGTAATTGTGAATTTGTAAATTTTATTAACAGCAAAATAATCAATAATGCTAGGGAAAGTGCGGGGAAAAATTGCACTTTATGAAAAATGAAATGATCTGATTGTTATGTTGTTTCCATGTACCATGTTAGCTGAAATAAATAATAGTCCTCTTGCGGTCTCGCGTATGCAACATACAAAGACATCCTCGGCATGTTCCGAGTGGATAACATGGGCACCAACATACAAACATGCGACCAGGTCTCTAGAATGGCCGTACGCTTAAAGAATAATTTAAAAGTTAACAAAACGTCTTATTATACAGATCTCCCAGGAGAAATGTAAAATCTTGTATACCTAGATCGATATACTCATGGACTTATTTTCATCATGATGAGATAAAATATCGGACACATGACTTTCTTATACGCTACAAATATAGTTCCGATCTTTGGAAAGTATTTAAGCTGTAGTCAGTAATCATGTGCTGTATACACTTCCGGTACTTTATTAATGTTTTCTTAAATAAATTAAACATTTAATTCTAATTATTGTAATTAAAATTGTACCAATTAGGAAACGATTCAACAATATTGAAAAATGCAGAGGTAATTATTTTATCAAAAATAAATCTGCTTGCGTCCTTCAGTAGAAAGCGGAAATTAAAAAAAGTTAAAACAAAATATTTTCAAAATTTAATTCTAAACAAATGGAAAAAAATCGATAAATCTCTTAAATTGCTTCTTTTTCAAAGTATTTTTAAAAAACCTAAAAATATCTTCGGTAAATACCAGTTACTACAGTACTAGAAGAACTAAATTTAATGTGGTTCAAATTCTTAAATATATCTATGAAATTTGGATTAATTCAGAGAAATAGTTTTTAAGTTCAATATATCAGATATTTTCAATATAATTAAATTAATTGATATTTTTAATTTAAATTGAATCAAAAATCAGCAACACTTGTAGATTAAAAAAATCGTAAAAAGCAGTATAACGTACCACTTTTTCATTAAATAAATAAGACCAAGTTCCTGGGGAAGTTATTATTATTATGATAATTGTGTTATTGTTGTAGTAGTGCATCTACATAATTTTAATTTAAAATTTCATATTTCTTTGTTGGAAAACAACGTATAAAATGCAAATTATTTAATAGGGAGCGAAATAAACCAGCTACGTCGGTATTTAGTTAAATCATACATATAAGTATCTACTTATTTTTCTACTTACATTCTAAATTATTTAAATATCATTTTACATTTTTTTGTTTGAAACATTTCCATATTCATTTAATCCAAATCAAATTAACAATACAGCTAATTTATAATATTACCCAAGGATTTTTCCAATCTTGATTTACTTTGCGGCCACAATTACATTATGAACTCATGATTGGACTGTAATCGCACTAAACTTGAAACAGCCGAAATGATTTGCTTAATACAATCTTGTGTAGTTGGCTAGCCAAGTAAAAGAAGTAAATCAAGCGGGAAGACGAACCCTCTATGTTTATTTTATTTCAGATTATGTCAGCACTTGTCGTCACGTTCAATTTATATCAGAGTTTTTTTACACAAGTTTCCAAAAAACTGAAATTTATTGTTTCATAAACATTACATAAGAAAAAAGAGAAAATAAATTCAAATACAGCAAGATTAAAAATTTAAGGAAAATCCCAACAAAAAGTTGATTTAATAAGAAAATAGAATGGAAAATGTCATTTGTCCCAACAATAAACTACCCTATTACAGTGTTAGGTATAAAGTTAATCGTTCCTAATTGTGCCGTCTGTTATCGCCGAGAAAAAAATTATAAAAGGCACGTTAGAGAGCCTTTTCGGTATCATGAGTGGGAGTTTCTACAATCCGCATGTTGCGATCCGAGCCGCAGTCGTTGCTACCCCGATCGATGTGAGGGTATACGGTAGCTACCCCTTGGCGCATTCTGGCAGTCCCCGTGTTCACCCCCAAGTTGGTCAACACTCCGGTGTGCTCCAAACCTAACCTTTCTTTCACCTGCACAGATTACTAGAAAACACTTTCAATCACCGGCGACAACTTTCCCATGAAATAAAATTTAACTTTTCATCGGTTTTATACGCCGCCAAATCTGATATTGTTGATGTCCCCGCTGCCTAATAGTGATTTTCTTGTAGATGTCTTGTTGATGTTAAATGGAACATTTCGAGTTGTGTCCTTTATTTTTTAAATTATTTTTAAAAAATTTGTTTGTATTTACTCTTGGTGTTGTGTTGTCTTTCTAAAATTTTATTGTGACTTGTGGTTTATAAGTGTTTGTAGATAATTCTACTAATTATTTTCAATTTAGAGTATAGAGGTAAAAACAAATCATCATCCACATCTCGTGCTATAGTATTCATTTACCTTTGTTTTAGTATTCAAAAGCATAGAAATCATTTTTCATCCTTGCTGACAGTTGATTCTATTAACTACTGGGAAATGCACGGTTTAGCAAGTTTCATAACGTTCCGGGAAATTCACTGAATTACTGACAGTATATTTAAAAATAACGGATAATAAAATGCTTAATATTCTGATTATAAATCTATTGATATAATAAAATTGGTAAATTTAATAAATTCTTCAATTTTTATATTTACTACTTTATGTTATTATCAAAGAAGAACCGTGCATCACGGCGATAGTCGCATTAAAAATACGTTCAAGTGAAATGATTTACTGCATATATGAGTTTTACTCTTCATAAATTTTATAAATCACCACTTTGCATGAATTATGTTTAAGGCACTAAAAACACTAAAAAACAAAACACCAGATTTGTCATCTAATTTTATTTCTACCTGACTCTTATTGTTTTCTTTGAACACAAAGAAATTGATTGAAATTTCAAAGCTCCCAAAAGATTACAGCAAATTCCGCACATAAGCCTTCAAAATTCCTTTAGCGGAAAATCCTTTTTTTAGCAGATTAACGCATGTCTTTTCCTGCGTGCTATATAAGAACTTCACTAAAAACTCTCGACTTTTTCCTTTGTTAAGCTATATGGTTAGTCAAAGCTCAAAAGCATTCCCATCATTTTCCGGAACTAGAAATGTTTAGAAAGTTTAGAATACATATTATACTCGTAGAAAGGAGACGAGATCTGTTTCATTTCGTTTAGTTTAAATTATTCATGAATTTGTTTCACACAGTTTGAATTGAGGTGTACGCTATCATGAGTTGTGCCGAAACAAACAGAAAATAAAAGGCAGATTGCGTTGAGAAAGCATTTATACATTGTGCAATATCACGTTCAATGAATAATTCTTGCATTTTGTTTGATTGTACGATAAATTTATATTTAAATGGTAACATTATGATTAATAAAGGACTAATGACGCTAATTACATTTACTATCTCAGATAATAAATTATACTCTATTAATTATACAAGATTTCCATGTTTCGAATAATGCTTCCATAAAAATGTCTAAAAAAATATCTGATGTGCCCAACACATGACTTTCTTATACATTGCCATAATACAGTTTTAATCTTTGGAAAATACTGAACGGGTAGCCAATAATCACATCCAGTCGACATTCAATACGTTATTAATATAAAATCATATTTATTTATTTATTATTATTGTTCTCGGTACCATAGAAACCAGTAAAATACAAAAAAATAAAAAATAATGGTCCTTCTGGGATTCGAACCGGCGACCTCCCGTTTGGCAGTCAAGTCCCAAACTCACTCGTCTATCTACTAGTCGGATTCAACGCGCACTATGAGAAATATAAGTGTTTTAAGAATATCTCATTTTTTTGAAATTTTTTTGACGGAATTTCAAAAAATGGTTCAAACAAAATTTGTTCAAAATTTAATTTTAAATCAATGAATGAATAAAAAAATCTCGTAAATTGTTTATTTTTCAAGATATTCCTAAAAAACCTAAAAATGTCTTTAGGTAAGTACCACGTGTGTTGGTACTAGATGAAAAACATTTAATGTGGCACCCACAAATTTGTTCAAACTATTAAATATGAAATTTGAATCAAATCCGATAAGCCGTTTATGAGTTATGGTGGATACAGACAGACACACACACACACAGACACACACACAGACAGACATCATGGCGAAAATGGTCAGAATGGATTCAGGGGCCCTCAAAACGTGTAAATCCATCAAAATCTCGAAGTCGAAAAAAATCACGATTACTATACTTCCTTATACTTCGTATAAGAAAGTAAAAACGAAACGAGGAAGTTATAAAATCAATATACAGAACATAATGTATGGGGGTAATGTATCAGTCGCTCTATAATAAAATATGGGTTCAAAACGATATCAACCCTTATAATGTAAAATAAAAATTGATGTTCTTACATGCCGTAAACTCCCTTAAATATCAAAAGTTAAATTTAAAAAATATGACTCCTCCATTGATAAAATAACAAAGATCATGTAGTTCGATAACAATTTTCTAACATGAAATTTTTGGCGTTTTTTATGTATTTTTACTGTAGAAATATCTCATGTCAGACAGTTTCTTCTGATTGACATTTTAAAAAGTGACGATTAAATCTTGTAATAATAAATTCTAACTAAATATTTGTGGTATTTGACTTATTTGGTTTTTTTGCAACCGTAATACAACATAGTTTTTCAGCGAAATTAAATTGTTTTTATTTGTTCAGAATAGTTTCTGGTTTGTTTGATATTATATGCCTGCTGGACACTGATGTAGACGAACAAGCTATAATGTAGAAAATTTTCACTTCCTGAAACTAGTATCCAATTTTACAAGGTTGCTTGAAATTAGCAACAAAATAAAGTAGTATAATATTGTGAACACCTTTCGTACCATAATATCTTTACCTACATACTGAAAAAATCCGGAAAAACTATATTACCGTATGGAAAAGTATATCTACATATTACAGAGTATTTTTCTGCTAGTATAATGGAAATACCAAAAGAAGTGTAAATAAAAATAAAATATAATTTGATTATCTACAAGTTTAGTTCTTTAAACGTTTCCGCTAAAACTAATAGTTTCGAAGATATGGGGCGATTCGCGTTTTCCAATATGGCGAGCGGGAGTTACCATAGCAATACAAAAATCCGGATTTAAGCTTCTTTTTTACACACGAGTAGAAAAAAGTATTATATACCGACGTCAAGTAACGCGGCTGATATTGCGGAGCTCTAACTTTGAACTGTTTAATCGCACCATCATCAAAGATATATGAAAAATATTTATAAATTTCACGTAGTTTATTTGTTATAAGATGTTGCATATACGTAACTTTTTCCGGAAACCAGAAAAATGGGAATATGAGAAAAAAAATTTTTAATGCACATAACCTAAAAAATATTGCCTGCACAGAAAAAAAGTGTATATGCAAATGAAATATAATTCCATGTACAACTTTAGTCCTTAGAACGTTTTTGCAAAAACAGATGATTTCGGAGATATGGAGCGATTCGCGTTTTCCAATATGGCGACCGGAAGCCACCACATGGCAAGACGAAAATCCGGATTTAAGCTTCTCTGATAGCCTCCTTCCACATATCAAAAAATTGGCCTTGGTGTATTTCACTTACAATTTAAATTAATTTTACTGGACTAATAGGAATGTATCGTATAAATACATGGTGATTTAAAATTCGATGTAGATATTTTAGGGACGTATTGTTGGGATCAAAATAGGACTTTTTTTCAAATAAACATGTGTCCTAAAATGCACCCCCTCCGAGATGCAGCCACTGTAAGTTGCGTAAAAATAAACGATTATTTAAATTGTGACTACAATAGCGGATCAAATCTTCTGAAAATTGACATGCTCCCGTTTTTTTAGTCACTCTATTTATTTTTCAAAAATTATGTAAACCCAGTTTTGGGGGAGTTGGAGGGGGTCCACACTTTTATATAGCTCGGAGGGGGTGCATTTTAGGACACATGTTTATTTGAAAAAAAAGTCTTATTTTGATCCCAATAATACGTCCTTAAAATATCTACATCGCATTTTGAATCACCCTGTATAAAGTATAGTTGTGACTTTTTCAGACCTAAAGATTTTGATGGATTTACACATTTTGGAGGTACCTGAATTAATTTTTTCCCTTTTCGAAAAAATGTCTGTGTATATGTATGTGTGCATGCTGTCTGTATCCATCATAACTCAAATAAAGAACTTAACGTTGTTGAACCTTTTATGTTTAAAATAAACTTTGGTACGAAACTTGCAGGGCTGGGACCTTTATTCCTTTATTAATAATGACCATTTTTATTTATATTTTTACAAGTCTTATGTTTAAACATTTTTTTCCCTGCAAGCGACAGTTTTTGCTATAAAACGTTTAAGTAAGATGTTCTCAAAAGATAATCTTTGGAAAGAACTCGAAAAATTACGAGGGCCTTTACAGAATTACTGACATTCGAGAGACCGAAAGTTAAATTTTTTCAAATTTAAAAATTGCTACAAAATTTGAATATTCCCAAAGTTCCCGTTGAAAAAAGCTGTATTTTCGAAGTTAAAACTTGGCATTTGTAAGAAAACTGTTCCAATTCCAAAGTAATAATAATTGCGTCTCTATTGTAGTTATAAAATATTTTCAATTTGTGTGACCAACCTACATGGTTTCCAGCGATAAAATTTCGAGGAAATTAATTATAGGTTTTCCATAACAATAAATAACAACATTTGTATGAGAATTAATTAGCAGTTATTATATAATCTGTTACTTGAATTAATAAGAAATAAAATAAACTGTTGTGTACATTTTCTATTCATATAATAATCTGATCGAATATAATACGTGCTTTGGATTTTCCAATGGTTAAATCCAAAGCACTTATTATATTACTATGTACTTAGTGATAATTTTAAAATTTGAAATAAACATCGACGCCACTGACCGATTTTAAATTTAACGTGTTGGCGCGTTTCCCGTCTATAAACTTTGAACGACTGCGCGTCTGACCTTGGGCCAATGTTTGGTTGCGTCGCCTGTAATTGTAAAATTAAAAATTTTCAGGGCTACATTGAGATTTACTTCTAACTAAACAACATGATTTTTATTTTTACACTTGCGTGATTTTAAACTAAATTCCGATAACAATCGTTAAAACTCCAATAGCACTTAATCTCAGAATAAGTTTGAGCAAATAAACCTGAAAATAAACATGCAATAAATTTACGTATTATAAATGTGTTGGTAAATGCAACGGTAAATGTTAGTTGTTATTCCTAAACACCTGTCAGAGAATTGGCAGAGGTGCAATTCACAACTCTCATCTAAAATTTAGCTTCGCTAAACTACATAATGTTAGTATTGTCCGTAATTCCTTGTTATGCGGGTTCGTGTAATTACACTACCTATTACTTAATTAAAATAACATGCTTCTAATAAATAATATACGGTTTTGATTTTAGTTATAAGTTTTAAATATGTTAGCTTTTGGATTTATCAATATAATGAGAAATTAATTATATGGTACTTCAACATTAAATTTAACTGTTATAAACCAATGGAGCAAGTGTGATTAAGAGCTCAAATGCACATGTATTAATTTGACTCTGACGAGAAGTGAACAGTGGATTGTTAGAATAGTTTAATTTGAACCACATTCTCTTATCAGATTTGGAGAGAATGAAATTATATAGCTTTGTTCATGTGAAAATATACAGTATGAAATAATAAAATAACTCTGATTAATAAGCAATTTTCATATTATATAAAATTTTTCAGAGTTTCTAAAGATTATATTTTTTCTCAATATTTTGATTGGAATTGTAAATTACTCAAGAACTTTTGGAGAATGTAATTACTGTGTTCGACAGCAATGTAGTGTACTTCACTACCATCAAAAATTTCCAGTTGCACTAGATTCAGATATCGTCGTCAACTTTCTCAATAGCGTACCATGAAAATTGCATTACCCTGTATTTATTGTCAAAATACTCAAGAAAAAATAGTATTATTAGAAGTTTTAATTTTACCACAAACGCTTGCTGTATTCAACTAGTTGTGTGAATATGGATTTTTTTATACATATACCAGGTTTATTTTCAATAAACATTATGTGCGTCACTTCACTCTCCCTCGCTCTCAAAAAAGGCGAACACGCCTGCTCGATGGTCACGCGGGTACGAATCATTAATAAAAGTCTTTTGCTTAAAATCTTTCATGAAGTTATTTTAAACCAAACTCTACTCAAAAGAATGTCAGAGACAGTATAAAGTATTAAGAAAAGATATGGATATACTTTGTAACTCTTTTCTTGTAAAAAAAGTCGAAAAAAATTAATAAACCTAATAAATTGTTCTATAGAGAAGTTTTTTAAAGAATAATTACGTCACGTTAAGTAAAGTTATGCAAAGCTATACCTAGTAAAACTTTGATGCCTTTTCAAATATATTTTAGCTGAACATACTCCTTATACAGTGTTCATCAAACAGTCTGCACCATCTGAAAAACATTTTCTTTTTTGATTTTTTAAACTGTGACTAATGTGAAAAAGGAACATGTGAAAAATTGATACAAATTTTCTTCTACATTGATAAATAAATCAGCGTGTTTATATAATTTTTGGAATTAAATATAAACAATCTAATTTCCTAATGGAAAATATACAGTCAATTTTAAAATTAGAATTTTTTCTAAACTTTTGGTTGAAATAGTAATTTGTATAACTAGCCTTGAAACTAGAGTTTTGCGAGTGCGAGTAGGGTTTGCGAGCAGAGGCCGTAGGCCGAGGCCCGCAACTACGAGTACTCGCAAAACAGTTACAAGGCGTGTAATACGCACTAATTTTTGTGCCGAAGTTTATTTAAATAAATAAAATTTACAAAATATTTGTTTAAATATTTGGTATTAGGGATTTTTTTTTTTATTGGTAACACGCGATACTTAAAATTGACACTGACGGTAGTAGCCGAATAACAGAAATAATAATCCGTTTCTATGGAAAATACAAATTTTCTTTATGATTTCAATGATGCCAATCGATAAACTAAAAATTCCTAGTTTTTGCCGGTCTAGCCCCGCAAAACATGAGTTTCCAGCCGATTTATACGAATGCAAAATGACTAATGCCAACCTGAGGCACAAAAAATCATTTTTTTCTACAAACGTTAGTAAAAATTGAATTTTCTACACGGTCCACTGCAATTAAAAGTGTCACATTAAATTGAAAAAAGTAAATCACGTGATTTACTTTTAACACCAGTGTTAAAAGTAAAATGTGAGGTTAGGTTATATGACTTAACATTGCTTTTATTATCAAGAAATGAGCCCAAGCGTGGAAAACTGGAAGACTTACATGTTTTGGAATGTTCTTCGAAATTTATGCTAACAATACATTTTCGTTAAATCTTCCTGCAACATTTTTTTGGCCGCACCAGTCTTCAAACCGCTTAAATACCAGTTCATATTGCTTTCTCGATTTGGTGGACAACAAATTTAACGTTGCTCTACTAGCAGCTTCTTCTATTTCTATTGGATTTGCGTTGGAACTTATCTTTAGTTTAATTACTTTTGAGGTGATTACTTTTGACAAGCATGTCACATTTAAGATTTTCCGTAAATATCACAGACCACAGACTACTATTTTTTTTTAGGTAATTTTTGGAATTTTTAATAAGACTTTGACATGCATTTTACTGTGTTTGTAGAAAAAATAGTGTATGATTTACGTGTTAAAAGTGATTTTATTTTGTTCGTAGGGTTGCTCCACTCGCTGCGCTCGTTCCGCAATCTACCCCACTCTCAAAATAAAATCTTACTTTTAACACTTATATCATAAATAACTATTATTTTCATAACTGGTGTTAAATTTGCTGAAAATCTAATAAACCTTACCAAATTTTCTAGAAAACGAAATTTATCCCATATGGTGCAGACTTTTTGGGTAGTGTAAGTATATCTACTTACCGTTTTGTTATCAGTTTTACTGAATTAGAAAAAATATAAAATGGATGAAAATAACGTTTTCGCAATCACTACAAAAATTCCCCTTTCGGTAAATTTATTCCTTGTCTAAATATGCAAAGTTTGATTCCACCAGCAAACTTTAGTTTCCGAAATATATTGGTCCTTTGTGGCTAATGTATCGCTTTTAGAACTTTATAACGCTGGGGGCGTATGAGAAAGGTAAGAAGGATTAGTGTTATGTAGCTACGATATTAAAACAAAATTAGACACTGCTATATAAAGTAGGCTATTACAAAGGCATTTAATAATAAAATAGATTAGTTTAAGGAAGTAATTTGCGAATCAGTTTAATTAAACTTTTTATGGTATTAGGGGAGAGTACTTAACAGATTTAAATTAGTCTTCTATGTTAGATATATTTTATACCTACTGTTTAATTACCATACATTTTTGGGACTGTCCTTAATTTAAAATATTTTCAAAAATAAATACCAAGAAATGCCAACTGTGATAGGTTTTTTTAGTAAATGAATTAGCTATTGATAAAACAATATTTGGATTATATGTTGTTTCAGTTTTTTCGTTCATACAACATTTAGAGGGCCGGTATTTTAGAATGCGTTTAACTCTAAACAATAATTTTCTTCTCTAAGAAACAGTGGTTACAACAATCATTTCCATAGATATAAACCATTGCTTAGAGTTAACGGCATATTGAAATACCGACCCCTAGAATCAATGGAGCCCGTGAAAATAATTGGAGTTTACTTATTAAATTTTTATCAAAAATTCACATCTTATGGTAACATTTATGTGAATAAGAACAATAATTAATAGGTACATTTTTATTTTGTAAACTGTATTAAACTAGAAGCTGAATTATGGAATGATTCTGCCTCATGAAACTGTAGCACGACAAGGTGTTTACATATCTCTTTCCGGTTGTTTCCGAATGTTTCTAAGGAAGCTCACTGAACTTCTGGGAAGAAGAGCTGGTTTAAATCGGAAAATTCTATTCCTGAATAATTTCATATCCAAATTTAATAAATAATAATTTAAATAACAAAAAAATCTCAGCATAGGTAATATAAAAAATTTTGCAACAGATATATTTCATTAAAAAAAGAAAATCCACTGTTTACTTGAATAAAGTATGATAATGAAACTGCAAAATAAAATGTGATATACGTAATGATTTAACATTCAAGTTTATTAAATACTTAAAGATGGTAAAAATCCTAAAAAAAACACGACACTTCATTTAAAATAATAAAGTTGATATCTGACCATCAGAGGAAACTGAAAATCTCACATAGTTCTTACAGAGTGCAAATAGTTTACATTTAGTACTTCAATCTTGCTATAACAATCAAGATTCAATTTTTGTTGGAAACATAAGTACATCAGAGTCATTGTTTTCAATTCTAAATTGGTTATCTCTTACACAGAAAGCTTTTTCTCTGCATGCTGAAAATACACAAAATGATGCATGACAATTTAGTGTGAATGTCTGAAACCATTTTAGTTGTATCCATATTCGGATAGCGTGTATAGAATAATCTGAATGAACTGGTGCAGATGAAATCATAACGACTTTGACACACTCATATTACCATTTTGCTCAACCAAGATCGTTTTCAACTGACACAATTATTACAGCGAGCATTTAAAATTGTTGTCCTGTGGATGTTTAAGTATAGACTCAACAAAAATTTATCGGCTTAGACACAATTATTACAGCGAGCATTTAAAATTGTTGTCCTGTGGATGTTTAAGTATAGACTCAACAAAAATTTATGGCCTTAATTTTAATTTGGTCTTCAAATTTTTTTCTAGTTGTTATTTAAAAAATGTATTGAGAACGTTTTTTTGAATAATTGAAAAGTTGAAATAGTGAAACTTAATATAGGATAAGCTATACAATGGCGCCGTTAAAAGCACTCCGCTTCGCGTCGTGTTCTCAAACCCGTCGCGCGTGCTATAAAGGCTTACTTATAAACTTGTCTCATAATATACTATTATTCTAAGTAAACGTCTAAGAGCTATCACGATCTTTTTCTAGAAAAATATAGCCATGCATATCATTACAGTTTTTCTAAAAATATTTGGAAATTTTTCACAAAACTGATAAACATATAGTCTTAAAATTTAATTTAGGGACTATACGGCGAGTATGTTCCAATTTCAAGTGTAATCGTTTAAAAAAATATAACTCAATGGTACAAAAATTAATTTTTAATCAAACAAGGATACATTTCCCAGAAGAATTTTATTACAACATTTTAAAAACATTCCCAATTTTTAACTTTACTTGCAATAATACTATCTTCAAATTTTTTTCAACTTCGTACAATGATTATTCTTTTTTATACTTCTTCCGTATATATCCTAAATGGTATCATGCGAGTATATACATTGAAAACTTGTGAATGTGGGCCTCAAAAATGCGTAGGTCGTAAAAGACATAATGTGCAACTTTGTATACTTATCACGTATCTGTGAAAAAAATTAAAGGACGAAATAGCTATATCTACTCACCTAATTGGAAATTTATTCTTTATACGTATATACTACTTGGGCTGTGGCTTGCGCCATGCAGACAATGTGATGAGCTTTATGTCCGCTTGTTTCTAATATAAAATTAATGTTAGTGCTATCAAAAACTCGTATATTCGTACAGGAATAGATGGCTTGTATATGGGTATATAAGCTGTATATAAATGGTTGTAAGTATAGAAAATTGATTTTATTTTGTGGAAGGTTTGAAAATATATTTGTTTTTGAATGTAGTCGATAAATTATTCGGGTCAATATTTTCACAATCATTGTTGGGTTTAGTTAACCTTAAATAAAATTGTAAATGTGTACATAAATCACATTTTCTCATAGTACAAATTAATGCTTCTTTAGGTAAAAGAAGTGAATAAGTTTTATTATAATTTAGATAATATAAAATTTATGTACCACCATAGTATATACTTACTGATTTATTGGATCTACCTTTCTAAAATAAATTATTATAGTTAAGTGTGTGAATTGAAGATAAGAATAGTCCGTACTGCATTCACTTATTTAATTATTTAAAAAAAATATGTACAAAAACAAATTGTGAACAAAATACCATAACCGGCGCATTAGAATTAAGTGCATGGATCCATTTTCCAAAAAAAGACCAAGCAGCTAAAAAACCTAAAAATAAAATTATACGATCTGACCACATTTATCTTTATAGCCGATCCAAGCCTAACGACGTCATAAGACACCAAACGCTTATAAAAGTAATTATCTGCACTGTAATAATCAAGGAAATCCTTATTTTTCTTTTTAATTGTAACTTGAGTCGCGTTTATCCAGTCCTTAATTCAACCAGGCTTTGGTTAAGCCTCAATAATAATATTATAAATATAATAAACAGGATTATTCTGGTTTGAGAAAGAGAAATACTACATTACACGATTACTCCCGGCGCATGCACCATTATTTTAATCGAATTGTGGAGACCGAAGTAAGTGAGATAAATCATCAACCAGAAATGTTCTCCTCTTTGTTTGGTGTAGATATTAATTATTAAAACACATGAAAAGGAATTCAAATAGTATTATGGCAAAATGTACATATACAGGGTGATCAGTAACTGGCGCACTCCGAATACAGGGCGTTATAGAGCACATTAAAACTAAGGATAATATGCAAAGAAAAATTAAATCTGATGGTTAGTTTCCGAGTTATAGAATTTCCCTCATCCAAGTTACAAGCCAATTATTTTCATAACCAAGACAAAAATGAGTGAATAATTCATGCTACTATAATCTCTGGATAAAATGCAATATGATTTGTTCAATTTTTTCCACAAAATCTCTAATACAAAGAAATTGATAATGTTAAAATTTAATAAAATACCTAAATTTGAGAGAATTTTCAAGTTTGGCAACCTCTCAAGGTCTCATAAAATATTCATGTTATCATTAGAAATTCATTAAAAGTTTGAACAAACAAAAATGTCTAACTACATCGTTAATCCCGGCGCATGCACCATAATTTTAATCGAAATATTTGTAGAACATTTTGTGTTGTGGACTCAGATAAGTACGACAATACAGTTAACTCGATTAACTGTATTATTTGCTCTAGATGTTTATTATCACGTCATGGTATTATGAAATATGATTCTAAATGTACGATTTATTAGTGGACAAAATAACAAAGTTTCTTAAACAGAAACTATGAAATATTGTCTTTATGTGCAAAACACCATTTGCTCTTTATTCTATTCGCACCACGAATAGCTTAAATAAAAAGTAAAATCTTATTTCGAAACATTTCCACGAAATTCAAATAACGTTTATATTGTTCAATAAAATTTTAGGTTCTTTTTACTTTCTTATACGAAGTAATAAGAAGGTACATATAGTGATAGTGATTTTTTTCGACTTCGAGATTTTGATGGATTTACACGTTTTGAGGGCCCCTGAATCCGTTTTGACAATTTTCGCCATGATGTCTGTCTGTCTGTATCCACGATAACTCAAAAACGAGTTATCGGATTTGATTCAAATTTCATATTTAAAAGTTTGAACAAAATTGTGGGTGCCACATTAAATCTTTTTCATCTAGCATCACTTACCTGAAAACATTTTTAGGGTTTTTAGGAATATCTTGAAAAATAAACAATTTACGAGATTTTTTTATTCTTTAACATTGATTTAGAATGAAATTTTGAACAAATTTTGTTTGAACTTTTTTTTAAAATTCCGTCAAAAAATTTTTAAAAACAATAGGACTTATTTTTGTCGTAAAATTCGGTTATAATGAGTGCGACGAGGACAGATTTATGCGTAGTACATTAAGTGCAAGAGACAAAATTATTTGAAAATTGCTGGAAACGCTCAAAATTGAAACACGATTTTTACAAGAAATTTAACTTAATTTCTTTAGGAAAGGTAATTGTGGTACTATCCGTATAAGAAAGTCATGCGTTGGATTTATATTTATAATTAAATTTTCAAAAACTAATGCGGAATATTAATAAAAGTATCGAAATGGATATTACGAATTGTATATTTTATTAAATTCAATATACTACGCATTTCATTCCTTGAAGTATAATGAATATTTTCAATATCGATTTCAGTTATTAAATAAGTGTTTTGCGATCAAGGCGGAAGCCAATGTTTCAATTATAGATTTTACAAGAAAGTTTCGGTTACTTTTTGTTTTAATTTTGATATATTTTAAGCGCATCAAGTGTATTTTTACACCTTTTACTTCGAACATTTGTTGTAGTTATTGTAGTTGTTTTGGTTATTAAATTTTTATTTATTCAACAGAGATGTATCTGATGTGAAAATTTCATTATTTTTATAACATTAAACTGTCATGTGTAAAATGCAGATGCCCTTTTACTTTTACAGTTTTACTGCCAACATAAATTAAAAGAACAAAAAATGTCCTCACCTTCTAACGTATGTTTCATAAGTTTTGTCAAAAAATTCAAGGCACGCTAATGAGGTACCTATGCAACTTATCGAGATGGCTTTGGAAACAAAAGTATGTTTGTTTACTAGGCTCCAATTTGGCACATGGAAATCTTTATTCGGTTTGCGAAAAATGTCGTACAAACTGGAAATTACAAAAAGGATTTGTAATTTAGTTGGGCAAATGCGTAAAGCCTGAAATAGTGGGTATTTTTCAAAACCAAGATATATCAGCTAGGACCGTATATCGAACTATAGGGGAATGAGAATAGGGTATCCCTTGTATGAACCTTCCAAAAAGTGGAATACCAAGGCTTTTAACTCCTCAACAGTGCCGAAGAGTGGTAAGAAGGGCTAAAAATAGAGTTGGTGTATCTGTCAGGAAACTAGCCAGGGAGAATTTTACTTCTGGCAGCACTGTTTTTAGAATTTTGGCCAAAAGTGGTCAAAAATACCGCAAAAGAGAAAAATGTCCAAAATAACAAGTTTACTGTTTTAAAAATATTTGATTTTTAATTTTTTGACAAAACTTATGAAACATACGTTAGAAGGTAAAAGTATTCGATCATATGGTAGGTATATAATATCTACTTCTTCATATTCTCAAAATATATAAGGTGTTTCCAATTAGGTATGCAACATCTGTTTCACACAATCATAATTGAAATCAATAATCCTATTACCTTTCACGTAAATTCGTTGTTAAAAAAATAGTATTTTTAAATTTAATACATTTTACATAATAACAGACCCTTTGTGGTCAATATGTTCTCTATAAACGTTTAAACAATTAGCGGTAACAAAATTCACCATTAACAAACATTTTATGTAAATTCACAGGAAAGCAGCAGATTCCGCACATCAATCAGATTTTACACCACTGGTTTATTTGTTAGGACACATGAAAACCCACAGACAGTATGAATGTATACGCCATTCAAATACCTATTAACTAAATTCCCTCGCATCTCGCATTACACCTGTCCATTTTATTCGAATATATTTCATCCCATGTTGTATAATCATTGAATTTGTTATCAAACTATTACGGTACTGTAGAAATTCTTCCGAGAATATTGTTATATAGAAAGTTTCATTAGTTGGCTATTTCAGAACATTGTCATTAAAAGTACCTACTCGTATACCAGATTGCGATTAAGTTTCTATTATGTAAAGAAATTTTATTTTTTCCTTGATAAAAAATATATTGGAACATCCACTTTTATGTAAGCATATAGCGTCTCGTACAATATATTTTACCCTTATTTTACATAATAAATTCAAAATGTGTGTAGGGTTCAGAGAGGACGTAGTGCTTTTAATAAATTATGATAAAATTTCACCACGTTTCAGTATATACCAAACGTTAATTCCGCTTGTTAAATATTTCCCACATTATTAAGTAAATTTTAATTTAACATTTGTGTTTAGTGTTTACTTTGGTTTTGGTCTAGAAATTCATAATTGAATAATAAAACATATATTACTGAACATATTTTTTTACTTTAATTTCATTATGATTTCATGAGAAAACCAGGAAAAGTTTTCATACCCAAATGTAATTTTAACATTTAACAACATACACACACACATACACACACATAAAGAACCATTGGAAGCACCAAATTTAGGAATAGTTGTTTAGAAAGCAAATAAAGTTTTCTGATGTATGAGATCACCGGGTCTCTCTTCTGAAAAGTGTTTGTTCAGCAATCGAGGAAGCCGAGCTATCACAGAAGAACTCGTCAGTTCTTGGATATCGGATCAAATGCTTTTATACTCAAACATTAAGTTGGCATCAAATTCATTCAAGTTAAATAATAAGAAAAATCTAAGTTTATATTATTGTTTTTACTGGTCAAACCCACCACTTGTATTTTTATACTATTGATTTGAGAATTTTATTTTTGTTCTGTTCCATTGATTTGTTAGCAGACGTTCTGATGTACACTTAAATTAATTAAAAATTATTTTTAGAGGCTTATTGTTGATGAATATGTATGTACTCGTACTATGTACTATTTAGACTATTTTGGTTTAAATAACTAATTATTAAAAAAACTTAAGGAAATATCAGTGTGGGATTTATTTTGACGGAGATAGGGTTAAGACAATAAATATTTTTGAGTTTCTATTACATAATTATTAATAGCTACCTAGATTAAAACTAAATGTTTTACGTAATCATTTTTTTTTATACTAAAATAGGATTTTTACAAAAATTATAATTTTGTTCAGATAGAGAAAATTTTCAACTATTTGTTATTACATTCCAATTAATTCCAGGGTAATAATGCTTCTAACTAAAAAAAACAAGCATTGAAGTTTTTATATTAATTTAGACTAATAAAGCGTAGTTTACACGAGCAAGTAAAACTATCACAAGTTAATGTCTGAGAGCAAAAAAGTACTCTCAGACGCTGTTTACACTGCGCAAATTATTTGGAAGTTGCTCTCAGACATTAACTTGTGATAGTTTTACTTGCTCGTGTAACGCTTAAAACTGATGGTCGTCATTTACAACCATTTTTGGAGGCCCTTTTTAATTAATCTGTGTAGGTATATTTTTCTAAATAATTTATTGTAATATTAGATTTGACATGAAACAAAAATTTCTAAATGCTTCTAAGATGTCTGTGGGTCCTAGAAAACCTTACTGTTTAGAACTACATTCAAAAACGGATGATTTACCTACGTACAATGTTTTTTCATTTGTGGAAGTAAAGTAATTATTTTAGTATTTGTTATGTCAAAGATGAATGTGCTACATTTACTGCCTATGGATTAAAAATGATATATGAAAACTCCCAAGGGACTGTACTTGCAATTCTTCGTGGTTATTGCCATTAACTAAATAAACTTCACATTTGAGATAAAAAAAACTGCACTTGATTTGTGATATAATGTGCACAGTATTTTTTGTTGTGAAAAGTAGTAAAGTTGACCAGATTTTTCTTCATTTTATAATTATTTTAAAAATAACGTTTTTTTGTTAACACAAAATTCATTTGAAATTTCTTTTAACCTCAACAAAATTATATTCCAGACACTAGCCAGGGGATAATAGTTATATTGCATGGAAATCATCATTAATTGGTAGGTACCTCCTAACAACTACATTCTACCTTACAACATGCAATTTCTGTTTACATTTCGGGTTTATGTAGCGATATCATCGATAATCTTGTTCCATTCCACATTACAATGTTTCAGTTGACAAAATACATATACATAACATTTCCTAGTGCTTTGTACAGCTTATTTTTATATCGTGACTAGTATTTCCAAAGAATGTGATTCCAGGGTTATTTCGTGACATTTGCTGATGTCTGTCTAAGTAAACATTTCTCACCCGCACATCGCCTTCGCCCTGTTTGAGTTGTAAACTTGAATGCAACTGTGACCTGACTGAAAAACCTTTAGAAAATATTGAAAGAAAATTACTTTCCGTTTGTTTGCCGTTATGTCTCAAAGTGCAACTGCAGTTTAAAACACAAGAGAGAGAAACGCCACAGAAGGTGTAAAATGGGACATCAGTAATAATGACGCGCTTGCAGCAATATAGTTGTAAAATATTACTAAAAATTTAAATATTTTTGTTAGTACATTTATGGTAAATTCTTAATAATATGATATGAAATTAGCAAAAGTCCTAAGTTCCATGTCTTTTATTGTTATCTGACACAAGTTCCATAGTTATAGAGCTTTGATACTCGACAAAAATATTCCAAGAATTTAGAAAATGTTACTTAATATACAGGGTGATTTGTAACATATGGAGGAGATTGAAAGGGCAATTAGTGGGGACAAATATAAACATTTTTGCATAATAAATTTTAGACGAAACCTCAATAAAACAAAAGTTACAGTATGGTTTAAAAAAATTTCTAATCTATTAATTACCGCTGAAATTAAATTCAGAAGGCGTGAGTCTAACTGAAAATCTTTTTATACACCTTGCTAGTGCAGCATGTCCATGTATTCATTATTAGTGTAATTCACTATTTTAACTTAACCATTAATTTAATAACAATAACTTCTGACAACAACTAATAACAATAAGTATAATAAATAACAACATTAAGTCAAAAAAACCTGATATTATTGCAATTTACTGAAATGTCAGTTTGAGACTTACTTACATTTCAACGGCAACTTGCTATGTATGTATTTTGTTTAATATTCAGCGGCTCTCAACAATGGAAAATTTAGGACATTAAAAGGAAAAATTGCGAAGGAGTAATTCTCATTTTACAACTTTCTTATAGTTTCTTGAACTAAATAATAGTTCAGTAAGTTCAAATATCCCCAATATAAAATTTAAAACATCGATTACATCTATTATTTTTTTGGAAAATGCTAGTAATTCATCTAACTTTGCACTGATGTATCTTCATAATTATTATTGAGCTTTTGTGAAAAGTTTATTAATAAAATTAGTTTATTTTGAGCCCATTTATCTACCTTTTAAATCTCCTCCATATGTTACAAATCACCCTGTATAATAATCCAGCATTTTACCTAGAACATGTATAACTACCTATTAAATATCATACAATTTTTATAGTCTCTCACAAGAATATAAGTGAGGACGGGATATTTCAAAAATGTATTCAAGCACCATCAGTACAGGAAGAAAATCACTTTTACATTACGACGATCATACCATTATTGTTATATCGAAATATCCGGTTGCCCTATTGTAAATTTTAATAATTTTTTTCAGGAAATATAAAAAACTGAAAACGTTGTAACGAGCGTTGTAATAATCTTTGAAATGTTATCTAGTAATGGAGACTCCGATGTATTCTCAGTACCAGAGGGCAGAAAATTATTAATAGTATGTAACACGTTTTATGTGCCTCTAAAATGGTTTAAAGGAAAGAAAAATCTGTTAAACACGGGATTTTTCCATAGATTCTATTTACTATTATTGATTTATTGCAATAGTTATTTCTGTGAGTACATCATATTAAAGAATTATAAAGTACAATGGCTAGTAAATGTTTCATATCAAATAATGTAAAATAGATTATATACAGAAATAATTATAATTGTTCAATTCGTTCAACCAGTTAAAAATGATGTATTCATAATATTGTGCATAAATTATTATTCTACGCGGGCTCTGTTAAATCTGCTTTTAATTTGTTTTGATGCTTTTTCAAAATGCTTGGACTTTGTGGAACTAATTGAACCATTCTCATTATTTAAATATTTAGTTAACAATCAAAATACAATATAACAGTAAATTGTAGTAATTTAACGTTAACCTTAACCTAAAACATTCTTTGCGACTAGTAGAGACAAACTTGTTTTAATGTGATTTGGTCAACGTTCTGTTTGAAAGTTGTAAAATCAAAATATCAGAGTATTAAAATTTAAAAGCATTATTTTTAAATATAAAATAATGTATCTAACTCATATTTAATGACTATTAAGACACTCGTGGCTTAATAACTATCATTAAATGCTCATTGCAAAATATACTATTTTAGCATGTCTTTTTAGGGAATTAAAATTTTAAAAACCGAAATTTTCAAACATTCGGTCAAAACACGAAAACTACAAGTGTGTGACTTGCGTTAACCCAACTGCTTAAGAGGAAATGAAAAAATTTTCACGAATTTTTGCAAATTTAGATTATAAACATAGAAACCTCAAGAAACCATCAACATTTATTCAGCATAACATTTTTACAAAGTGGAAATAAATTAAGTCGAAACGATGATAATATACAATTTCTCAGACTCATCATGTGGTTTTTTATTTTTTTGGATTTTATCCAAATCCCTCTTGTAAGTCTTATAAACATATAACAAGCTTCAGAAGATTTAAGGGTTATACAGTAGGTACATAATATGCAACATTATGTTTAGGTATGTCTTAAATCTGAAAAATTTAATATGAATTATGAAATAGTTATTTTAATTAGAACTTATACTTTTATTCTAGATTAGAAATTATTAGCTTTTCAAGGTAAAATAATTATACTTAGCTTTCCTTAAAATAAACGTTATATACAGGGTGTTTCAGGAGGAATAGTAAATATTTTAGGGGGTGGTGGTATGGACTATTTTGAATAAAAAAGTTCATATAAACATGTGTCTTCTTCGCATGTGTGAATTCTTAATGATTACAGAGATACAGCTATTTAAATGTTACCCATAATTATTAATTAATGAAATAAAAAAATAATATTAATTAAATTCAAAGTTGATTTTAAAAAATCTCACCAACGACTTTGAGTTTGAAAGTTCATTGAAGTAGAATTGGAATTGGAAATAAAAAAAAAATGAAAAAAAAATAAAAAATAAAAAAATCGAAATTGGACACATGATTATATGAACTTTTTTATTCAAAATAGTCCATACTACCACCTCCTAAAATATTTACTATGCCTCCTGAAACACCCTGTATTTTGAACGAAAATAGACTAAACTTAATGTGTCCCTCATAAATAATAATTTATACAATTAATAAACATTACCTTATCTGATTTTGCATCTATAACTTTCCATTTGACTTTTCATAACGTCGGAAATTTATTGTTGTCAACAATCAATGATCCTAGATGAAAAATCAAATAGTGTAAACACATTTTTAGTGACATTAACTGTTATTCCTAAATTTATATTAGAGTAAAATAATAAGTAATAATAATTTATTGACAAACTTTGTTAAATAAACAACTTTTATTATACTGTTAGAGTTAGAGTTCACCTTTTATTCGCATAACGGAAAAGAAACAGTAACCTCCTTTCCAAATATTTATATAGCACATTTCATTAAATAAGTAGGTACTTACTTGCCTTTTTGATGAGAAAATTTAAGTGACCATTAAAAGTACATACCTATATTTTATGAAGTAATTTCTATATTTTCACAATAATGACCATTGAAGTTAAAATCTTTATCTTGACGACTTGACGTAATCGAAAACTTTAATCATAAATTTGTTTTTCTTCTATACCTAAAATTAAACCAGCATTTATCCAAAGTGAATACCCATACCAATAAAATCAAAATATAATGACAATAATACCACAATATGTACTAAAAACAGTGCAATCCATCGTGCCTCGAATTGTGTCTTCAAGTGAACGTGAATAAAATTTCTTCTAAAATTGCTAAACAAATTTTCACCATATCAACCTCAAGTGGGTCGGAAGGAGCCAGTATCGTGGCTCCACAAACCGACAGTCTGGCGAGCCGACGCAGTTCGCGGGCCGGAGGGCCCTGTTGGACATACGAAATGTTACCGAATACGGATATTTCACCGCAAGTATCAAAAGTGCGTGTGAATTTCCCACCAGATACATTAGATCGCCGGCCCAGCAGGCCCTTGTACATGCCACGCAGGAATCGCAGCATGAGCGCCTGGAGTGACATCAGCCGATCCAGTTGGAGATTGGACGAAAGGTGAGTTATTGGGAATTGTGTGAAAAATTTAAGGTGGTTTTCGTGGGGCTACCCAAGAATTCAATGATTAATAAAACAGACGTCTGGTTTTGGAAGTTTACCGAGATTCTCACCAACCATTCGATAAAAAAGTTACAAATTGTGTTAGTATTTGAAAAATTAATAGTTACCTCCCCTTGGTTTAGAATAAAAGATGGTTGAATTTTCAACACATTTTTAGCAGTCCCATTACAGAACCAAATATACTTTTAATATTTTGTTAGTGTAATTATGTCTAAAAAAATTATGAAAAAAACGTTTATTCCATTTTATACTAAAGTTCTATATATATATAAAGTACCGCAACCTATGAGGCTATGAGTTAGACAGAGAAAGCATTCTTTTCCCGAAATAGGGGGATTTCGCCGTCAAATTAGTGTCGATCCCAATGTCATTTGCGTCAGTCTACCAAACGGTCGTCAACGGAGTGAAACTTTCGTTTTTCATTGGCTTTTTGTTATGGCAACGAATGGGTCTGTTTTGACTGTTCTAGACATTAAAAACAAAGTTTTTCTTAAAAGTCATGTTTGAGGTTAACATTGAATTTTGCGGGTTTGCAAGATTTTTGAATTTGCCGCTTTTTTCCCGAAAATAACGGTCGGTTTGCGGTACTTTATATATCTAGAACTTTATTTTATACCCATAATCTATTTTATGCACAGACATATTATAAATTAACAATTACACACGAATTTCTTTGTCATAAACGTCTTTTTATAGCCCATGGACCTCTTTATGCTCATGGGCTATAATGAAACGTCAAATAAAAGTCAGAGCTGTTTTTTACTCACAGTAAGTTTTTTTGTAAATAAATTCTGATTTTTTGGGTACCAAACCATCATTACTTCTTGCCGATTCAGCCAGCTCGTTTCGGCTTTGCGAGCCATTACATTTTCTTGGTCTGATGAAAAATCCATCAAAGATTCTGCATCACACAACTGAAGTAAACAATTTTTGAAAAAAGTTAAAATGGATACCCTTGTTTACTCCTTTTACTATAGTAACGTACTTCAAGCGGCTTGAGACATATATTTAATTATTTAATTATTTGAGATAAATACTTAAACTGTGAATAAAATAGTGTATGTATTTCTGGCGTAACTTGCTTTTATGGCCCTACAACCTTTTCCTAACCCTCGGCTACACCTCGGGCTTGAAATAAAGCTTCGCGCCATAAAAGCCTCTTTACGCCCTTAATACATAAATAACTATTATTTTATTTTAAGTGGACTTTATGGCCCGATTAATAATAAATTGCTAAGCAACGATTGCGGCTGCGAACTATATTTGCCATTGTGTCATTGTGACAAAAACAAACAGTCTTTTGTACATCACGATGGTTTGCTGATTCATTTACAATACTGAGTACTTTCTGTGTTCATAAATAGAAGTTAAAATGTAGCGTAGCCATACCATAGTCCATATGGAAATTAGCTTAATCAAACCCTGTGTAGTCCACAAGCAAACCAGTTTAATCTAATTAATTTAATTAGTAGAATCTGACTAGATCTTTTATTACTGTGTATACTCAAACAAAAGTTAAAGCACTCGCAACACACTTTATTTATAAAGTATAGCCCAGGAGCAAATTTGTTTAATCAGGTCCTGTGTTCATAGACAGGTGCAGTATGATTCATCCCGACCAGAACAAGGAATTCGGCGCCGAAAAAAGAACTCTTCTCTTTATTCTATGTCGGCGCGTTAGTTAATAGTTATTTATATTATAAGTGGGATATGAATATTATTAACATAAAAGTCTGGAAATTGCAGAACGAGTCGTAGACGAGTTCTGTAATCAGACGAATATGTTAATGTGTGTATATCCCACGTGTAATATACAAGATTTTATCTTTTACCGTCCAAATAATTAAAAATGAATTTTGAATTTATCTCCAGCGACATTGCTCAGTAGTTGTTGTCAAGTTGTCGTACTGGACTACCTAACCTAAGTTGTGTAAAAACTAGCCAGCGCTACACAACAATGAATTTGAATTATAAATTTTCAAATAATTAAACAATTTATACACCAAAAAATCTGGGACGTGGACCTTGTTATATTTATTATTAAAATATAAAACTAATTTATTATAAAATAAAACTAAAAATTTTTTCAGTTATCTAACGTGAAGTTAGGGTTTTTTCTAGGTAGATACGCTATTATAAAATTCTCCAGGTTTCAAAAAATCAAACTTAAGAGTGTAGCGCCACCATAACGGTGCCACACCTGAGATGACGAAGAAGATTGGAAATAGAAAATTCCCTGCGATTGACATTAGTTAGTTGACCTTGACAGTTGGTAAAAGCGCGGTTAAAATTAAGCAATATTTATG
This sequence comes from Pediacus dermestoides, assembly GCA_963942485.1. NCBI lineage: Eukaryota > Metazoa > Arthropoda > Insecta > Coleoptera > Cucujidae > Pediacus > Pediacus dermestoides. The sequence continues at coordinate 28,807,480 of OZ012625.1, read as the reverse complement.
CACAGTTTAACAATTAATAAATACATAATGTTGTTTTAAAAGTTTTAATAAACATTTTTATATAATAAACCGGTGTGTTCTTGACCATAAATTATTGTGTGCCAAAATCCGCCACAAATTGGTGCCGAAACCTACCTAACCAAATTTTTACTTTTTGCTATCCCAACACAATAAAAACAACAATAACCGAGTCATGGACGACCTTTTAGCACTTGAGGAAGAACCACCGACTGGCCCTGGATCAGCCCCTGAATCAGTAAGCGCAGTTTCAGTAAAGCTATCAAATTTCTGGCCCACAAACGCCAAAGCATGGTTCGGAAGAACCGAAACACAATTCCGACTTGCTAATATAACAAGATCCCTAACCAAATTCGATTACGTAGCAGGAGCGCTAAACGAAGACCAATGTATGCTAATCCAAGATTTATTAGCGAATCCACCCACAGTTAACCCTTATGAAGAATTAAAAACTGTTCTACTCGCTGCACACTCAGACAGTGATACCAGAAGATACAAAAAATACTACAATGAGCTTACCCTTGGTGACAAACGTCCATCGCAACTATTACGAGAAATGAAGCAACTAGTTCCAGAAATCAACGAAGGGATGTTAAAAACTCAATGGTTAGAACGCCTCCCAACAACCATGCGTGCGATATTGAGCGCTTCAACAGCCAGCCTCAATGATTTAGGTGCAACCGCCGACGCCATCGCCGAACATTCACCGGGTGCAAACATCAACGCTGTAGAACGAGGACAAACCCAACAACCTGCTTTTGACTTACAAAGTATCATAACCAGGTTAGAGAGAATTGAGAAACGCTTTAATAACCGCCCTCGCCAACGATCCACGTCCAGAACACGCGACACAAACAAACATCCAATGTGCAGATACCATTATAAATTCGGAAACCAAGCACGCAAATGTGAAAAACCTTGTTCATTCAATGCTGAGTCAAAAAACTAGACTACTCGCCGTCTGTCCAGGCATGCGGCGATTTCACAAAATCTTCTCGCCTATTTATAATCGACAACCTTAGCCAACTCAAATTTCTGGTCGACACCGGCGCAGACGTATCAGTCATTCCCAGAACTGCAGTTAAAAATGGACAACAACTCCATCCAACTGACTACAGACTATACAATGCCAATGGAGGAACAATAACTACCTATGGACGACGTACACTCCCTCTGGACTTGGGGCTACGTCGACAGTTTATATGGAATTTTATAATATGCGAAGTAACCCGACCAATATTAGGAGCAGATTTTTTGAAGCGATTCCGACTCCTGGTGGATCTTGCCAACTGCAAATTAGTAGACCAAACTACAAAACTCGAGGTCAGTATCTGCAGTTTGAAAGAAACAGTTTCATTGCTTGCTTTCAGTACAATTCCACCTGTAATCATATCCCAATGGCAAGAAGTTTTAGCGGAATTTCCTGAAATTACACAACCTCCACATATGAAAACTGTAACTCACAGCGTCGAACATTACATAGAAACCGACCCTCGAGCAACACCAGTATTTTCGAAATCTCGCAGGTTACCTCCAGACAAGTATGCTGCCGCCAAACGCGAATTCGAACAAATGGTTACCTTAGGCATATGCCGTCCCTCCAAGTCACCATGGGCCTCGCCATTACATCTAGTTCCAAAGAAAAATGGCGATTGGCGCCCCTGTGGTGATTACCGAAAATTAAACACAATTACAATTCCAGATCGTTATCCTGTACCGAACATTCAAGATTTCACATATGTTTTGCACAATAAAAAGATATTCACAACTCTCGATCTAGTTCGAGGATTTAATCAAGTTCCAGTAGCTGCCGAATCAATTCCGAAAACAGCAGTTATAACGCCGTTCGGATTGTTCGAGTTCCTACGCATGCCGTTCGGGCTAAGGAATGCTGCTCAAACCTTTCAGCGTTTTGTTGATCAAGTTTTGCAAAATATGGATTTCGTCTTCGCATATATAGATGATATACTGATAGCATCCAGCTCAATCGAAGAACACAAACAACACCTCCGTCAAGTTTTATCCCAGTTACATAAACACGGAATTACAATCAACATTGCCAAATGTCAATTCGGTGTACCTGAAGCAAAGTTTTTAGGTTTCCACGTTTCAGCATCTGGTTTACAACCTCTACCCGAGCGTATCAGCGCAATGCTTAACTATAATAAACCCGAAACCGTTAAGGACTTGCGACGTTTCATAGGCATTGTTAACTTTTATCGACGCCATATACCTCGAGCTGCGGAACACCAAGCCCCTTTAACCATTCTCTTACACAACAAAACCAAGAAAAATGACAAATCCAAATTAGAATGGTCCACTGAGGCTGAACACGCATTTGAAAAATGTAAAAGAAGCCTAAGCGAAGCTGCAATATTAGCCTTTCCATCCTCAACAGCAACCTTAACATTAATTTGCGACGCTTCCAACAATTGTATAGGCGCTGTACTAAATCAAGACGCAAAAGATTCCATACAACCAGTAGGATTTTTCTCCAAGAAATTAACAAATACTCAAAAAAACTATAGTACATATGATCGCGAACTACTTGCAATATATGCTGCTATAGAACACTTTCGAGGATTGATTGAAGGTAGAACATTAATTATTATGACAGACCACAAGCCTCTTACCTTTGCGTTCACATCAAAGTCAACAAACAACTCTAAAGAATCACCTAGACGAACCCGACACCTGGAGTTCATAGGACAATTCACAACAGATATTCGTTATGTCAAAGGTAATGAAAACGTAGTAGCAGATGCACTTTCTCGCCTCGATGCCATCGACTGTGATTCCGACATCGATTACGCCGCAATTGCTCAAGCACAAGATACGGACGACGAATTGCCAGAATTTCGAAAAGCAAACGATTTATCTTTTCAAGAATTACAAATCCCAGCTATGAATTTAAAGATACATTGCGAAACATCTACTGGACGTTTCCGTCCTTATGTTCCCGCTCAATTTCGACAGCTGGTATTCAATTCGTTACATCGATTATCACATCCTGGAATAAAAGGATCTCGTCAGCTGGTGAAGCAACGTTTCTTTTGGCTATCACTCCGAAAAGACGTAGGAGAATGGGCACGCACTTGTCTACAGTGCCAACGCGGAAAAGTTCACCGTCATACGAAAACACCGCTACAACAATTTCCAGTAACAAATGCAAGATTCACACATCTACACTTAGACATCATAGGACCGTTACCACCATCAAAAAATTACCGATACTGTTTAACTCTAATCGACAGATTTTCACATTGGCCCGAAGTAATTCCTATGGAAGACATTAGAGCAGAAACAGTGGCACAAGCTATATTTACACATTGGATTTCCCGATATGGAATACCAGAGATGATAATAACAGATCGAGGAACGCAATTCGAAAGCTCACTATTCGCTTCATTCAACAAAATTCTAGGAATCCGACGCCTAAGAACAACCGCTTACCATCCACAGGCCAATGGGAAAATTGAAAGACTTCATAGAACACTTAAAGCAGCGTTAACAGCACACGAATCTCCACAGTGGATAACAACTCTACCAGCTGTATTACTAGGGCTAAGAACAACATTAAGGGATGATGCTCAGCATAGTGCAGCAGAAGTAGTTTACGGCCAAACAATTCGCCTACCCGCCGATTTGTTAATACCAACTCCAGCAGGACACCAACCACCAAATGAAATTTTCGTACTAAATTTACAAGACTCCCTGCAACACATAAGACCAACATCTACCACCTGGCATGGAAATCATCGAATATTTGTAAGCACCGAACTAGATTCATGTTCCCACATATTTTTACGAGATGATTCTACAAGAAAACCATTATCAGCCCCATACTCTGGTCCACATAAAGTGCTTAGGAGAGGAGACAAAACGTTTACGATCCACATCAATGGAAAAGAAGCTGTGGTAAACAAAGATCGATTAAAACCAGCTTACACCCTGAACAATGACCCTGCCGCTCAAGTTGCACATGATCATTCTTATTCAATGAATTATGTGGCAAGACAAGAACAGAAAACCGCCAAGAAAGTTACGTTCAAAATTCAAACGTGACTTCGTCACTGGTGGGGGGGACTGTAGCGCCACCATAACGGTGCCACACCTGAGATGACGAAGAAGATTGGAAATAGAAAATTCCCTGCGATTGACATTAGTTAGTTGACCTTGACAGTTGGTAAAAGCGCGGTTAAAATTAAGCAATATTTATGCACAGTTTAACACTTAATAAATACATAATGTTGTTTTAAAAGTTTTAATAAACATTTTTATATAATAAACCGGTGTGTTCTTGACCATAAATTATTGTGTGCCAAAATCCGCCACAAGAGTATGAAGTGTCATTACTCAATGTTAATCACAAATTTTAAAGAATTAAACAATATATATTATATTATAATTAGACATTTACAAATATAAACTTTCCTATAAAGATACTAAATTGTAAAAATTGTGTTATAAATACTTGTAAGGAAGAATTTTCTTGTTGAAATTTCAGTGTGGTAATGATTTCTTTAAAACACATGTTGCGTAATAATCTGACTTACCTTACTCAAATTAATGTCAAATCAAGGCTATTATGAATTGGTAGTAGATAAACATTTTTATCTTTTTCTATTTCTTTATTAAACTCCAATTTTAGCATAGTAACAATTTGAATATGAATACAAACGTTGTTACACAACAAAAGCACACTCGGAAGGCTGCTTGCGCCAAGTTTGTCGTTATGAATAGGCATATTTAATATAGGTATAGTGGTCTCAGCGTAAGAAAAGCACACCAATAAAACTGTGCAACTGCCAAATATCGTACTGGACGAGTTCAACCTCTCTTGAAAGGGGAGGGCAACGTCCAGTGTCGGGCGCTCGCTTGTAAAAACCCACACAGTTTGTGTCCAGCAACTGGTACCATTCCGTCGCGCATCAATGGATTACTCAATATGCTTTTCTTACGCTGGGACTACTATAGTATAGGCTTGGCTATAGTGCCTCGCCCCCTGGTCTGTTATATTACCCATATCAGCGTAGTACCATTAGTCTCATGCTCATGTATACTACGAGTAGTAACAATAATAACTTCAATAGTGAGTAATAGTGACGGTGTGGTGTGATCTGTCTGGCATAAAAACGAAGAAATTAGATGACGCTGTTAAGTCAAAGAGATGACAGAGCCGGCTGAACGTGCATTCCGATTGCTTTTAACATTCTGATGATCTTAACAGGGATGGAGAGCCTACACATATTCTTATTTCCGAGACGATGCCGAAATATAATTCATTTATTCACCATATTGCTTACAATATAAGCATATTACGACCCATGTTAATAAAAGCTCCTCTACCAACTCTTAAAGTCCTGCTACAAAGTGAAACACCCTGTAGAATACGTATAATTTGTATAATTTTAATTATCCACAAAATATTTTTAGGCACCCCTTTGCACGAAACAATGTGTATATTTTCTTCTAGTTGTTCCTTTATTTTTACAAAATTAAAACAACTTATTGTAGCATATTTAATATTAAAACATTGCGTGCGTTTCATTGTAATTCATTAAAATTTCCGCAAGAGGTGAAGTTCAACCCTTTATTTTTTTGTTTGAGAGCATTTTTCTGTTTGTATAGCCAAGTATCTAACAATTTATCTTTCCTTAATTATATTTGAGTAAGTAATGAGGTCGGGTAGGCAAAGAACAAATGTCTCATATTTTTATATACCAAAATGCTTGTAGTTGACGATTATAGTCCATTCAATTCCAAGAGACAGTGCGCGTAAAGGAATGCATGCGCACGTGAACAAAGTGAACAGGGTAGCATTAAAAATATTGGTATTGGCCGTTATTATAACAGTTTAGCCCTGGTCTAATACGAACTCTATGCATTGAATATTGAATTAGTCTGACACGTCTCTGTACGATTGCTCCCTCTCCACACTGTCGAGCAGTATCACGAGGTGATCACGTGATTTTGTTTGTTTATTCGCACTCTCTCTTGGAATGGAACGGACTATAGGTATACAACTACATTTTTATTCATTTTTTCTAATTCTTATCCAACATTCGTAATAAACTGCTGGCCAATTGAAACGTACCAAGCGAATTTTTAGGTTGAATTTAAAGTCAAATGTTTTGAAAAGGAGAAAAGATATCAACATGAGGTTTTCACGATTCAAGAGATAATTTTATTGCGAAAGCAATAGTGTGACCCGATTTTTTTACTTTGAATCTACAGGGTATGAAAGAAAGTCGTCTTTTTTTTCTCAAACTTTATACCTACCGGAATTCCACAAAATTTTTTTTATATTTTTTTGATGTCGATTTTTTTAGTCCCTGGTTAATGAGGAAAAAACCAATTTCTCAAAATTATTATACCTTATTTAATAAGATATCGAATTTTTTATTAAATTTAATGTTGTTGAACAGGTTTTTGGAATAATAATTATGCTGCCATTTTGAAAGCAAATGTCATCATGTGGTATGTCGATAAAAAGGTAATTTTAAGTAGAATCTAATTCTTACGGAAAAAAATATACAGGGTTGTTTTAAAAAAATTTGAAAGTGAGTAGGTGGCCCTTCCGGTAAAACCGAAAGTGTCATCAGATTGTTTTAAACGTCAAAATGATTATTCCTTTCAACAATCAAACCATGCCAAATTTCAAATTAATACAGTTAAATGTAACAAAATGGTGGGGGTTGTAAAACGATTTCGTAGCCACCCGGTATACACGAATATGAGCAAATTTTTGAAAAAGTGAAAAACCCGTTTCGAGGATATAAGTCACTTAAACCAATGGTGAACATAAACTAACTAAATTCCATTCTATTCCATTAAGAAAATAGCCTCAAAAAATGAATTAAAAAATTTACCAATTAGCGAACGTGTACCGACTTTTGATAAGCCACTGGTTACCAATAAATTAATGAAAGTACAAAAAGTGTACTTTTTATAAGAAAGCCATTCATAAGGTATTATAATCAACTACAGAGTTTGGTTCTTACAAAACACAATACGGCCGAACGACAAACAACAAAGAAAAAATCAAATTCTCAGCAAAAATTCGGTATCTTATAAAATAACAGAGATATCAAAATTTTGAGAAACAGGTTGTTTTCCCATTAAGTAAGGACTAAAAAAATCTACATCAAAAAAATATTTAAAAAAATTTGAGGAATCACGGTAGTTATAAAATTTGACAAAAAAAAGAAGACTTTCTTTCATACCCTGTAGATAGTAATGTACTTCAAAGTAAAAAAATCGGATAACACTATCGTTTTCTCATTTAAATTATCTCTGAAATCCTGAAAACCGTATGTTGATATCTTTTCTATTTTTCAAAATATTTTACTTTAAATTCAACCTAAAAATTCGCTTGGTACGTTTCAATTGGCCAGCAGTTTATTTCGAAATTTGTTTTCATAATTTCTCTAAATAGGTACCTAATTATTTTCATATTATTAACTACAATTTGGCAGGAAACTTCTATTTTCGGTCTGTACATAAATTCTTATCAACTTCCAGAATGATATATGTACCGGTTTTTACGGTTTTGTATAAATAAAATCTTTCAGTGGATAGATACAATCTAAATTTAGGCTTTGCGTGTTTAATTATAATTTGCATAATGGTTAAGCTCGACTCTTTATTTTTTGCTCAATAGCAAGCTTTCTAGTGGTATTAGTTGAGTATCCAACAATTAATCTTACCTTAATTATAATATGTATTGTATAAGATATAAGCTGGAGTATAACAAAAGAACATTTCACATGTTTATCCAGGAATTTTTCTACATTTCTACATTAGTTAACTTCGTGAGAAAAAACCTACGAACCTACAAAATGTTTATAATTGTGACATAAAAGTAAATTCTGAGTTCCCTGTTTTAGATCAATTAAATAAATTCTAATTTATTTACTTTAGTTAATTATATTTTTATTGAATCATTACTTATTACTTTTAAAACAACCTATGACAAAAACTGACACCTCACTTCATGAAATTATACCTATAGCCTATCCTATACCCTATAGATATATAGGCGACTATAAACTATAAGTGTAATTGTTATCTAAATATGTGTTCTTTATATAAAATCGTTTTTCTTGGGTTTTTCAATTAAAACATTTATTTCTTACTGATCAATTACAGTTGAATATTGCCTTAGTTACGGTAACTATAAACATACTAATAACTCCCTTGGGAGTTATAACTAGGCAATTATGACTCCTTGACTCCCTCCAATCATCAGAGGCAGTCCCAGCTACAAATTTTGGATGGTAATTTTCAAATATATTACTAATTTCCATGCGTAGATCACGAATCTGAAGTCATTTTGCGTCGGACACTTTAACTTTTCGAGGTACGACTGTTTAAAGTTGTGACATTTTTACCATTAATATACTACAGTACCTAACCGTAATTGTAAATTATAAAGTTTTCTTAAAGGAGGTAATAAAAAATTATCTAAGTTTTAAACATTTATTAGAGTGAAAATATTAAATAGAACGTGTCAGCAAAAAAGAGAATGAATGACATATTGTATTTAATATTTATAAACAATACAGAAGCGGCGCTCTTTAATTTAGTAGGTATAGACTAGTAAGTAGATATATGATTTTGGTTTGTTTATTTCAGATGATATTAATTATTATGTCACATACATATTCAGTAAATGCGCCCAGTTCCTATAATAAGAAGAATAAACCGGTTAAATTCTAAATGGCTGGTAGTACCGCCTTACAATTTCTAAAGTAGGATCCGTAACAGGAGATTGGGCCTTGCTTCACATGTCGGTACTGTTCAACCAACCAATAAAATTTTTATACCGTTATCTAGTGAATTCATTAATTTTAATGGATTCGAAATCAGAAGTTAAAAGCAAATAAGTCCTATGTCTACAATAAAAATAAATTTTAAAACGGATACCTAATAAGTAATTTAAAATTTCGATAGGTACTGTATAAGTATAAATACAAGATTCTGTAAATATTTTTTTAATTTGTAGTTACTAAAAAAATGTGTAAACAGTTGATTTCAATCTTGTACAAATTATTCGTAGTATAGACCTAGAAGTTCATACTTTTACATCAAAATATCTGATGTGTCCAACAGATGACTTTCTTATACGGATAGTATCACAGTTACTTTTCCTAAAGAAATTAAATTTTTTGTAAATATTTTGAGAGTTTCCAGCAATTTTCAAATAGTCTATGTCGCACTTATTGCAATACGGATAAATCTGTCCTTGTCCCACTCAAACAAAATTTGTTCAAAATTCAATTCTAAATCAATGTTAAGGAATAAAAAAATCTCATAAATTGTTTATTTTCCATGATATTCCTAAAAAACCTAAAAATGTCTTCAGGTAAGTGTCACTTATGTTGGTGCTAGATGAAAAACATTTAATGTGGCACCCACAAATTTGTTCAAACTCTTAAATATGAAATTTGAATCAAATCCGATAAGTCGTTTTTGAGTTATGGTGGGTAGGACAGACAGACATCATGGCGAAAATGGTCAAAATGGATTCAGGGGTCTCCAAAACGTGTAAATCCATCAAGATCTCGAAGTCGAAAAAAATCTCAATTACTATACTTTCTTATTACTTCGTAGGTATAAGAAAGTAAAAATGCAGTTTTATTAAAAATTTAGTTTACGATATTTTTACTTTTTTATACGAAGTAATAAGAAAGTATAGTAATCGTGATTTTTTCGACATCGAGATTTTGATGGCCCCTGAATCCATTTTGGCCATCTTCGCCATGATGTCTGTCTGTCTGTCTCTATCCACCATAACTCAAAAACGACTTATCGGATTTGATTAAAAATTCATATTTAAAAGTTTGAACAAATTTGTGGGTGCCACATTAAATGTTTTTTATCTAGCACCAACACAAGTGACACTTACCTGAAGACATTTTTAGGTTTTTTAGGAATATTTTAAAAAATAAACAATTTATGACATTTTTTTATTCTTTAACATTGATTTAGAATTGAATTTTGAACAAATTTCGTTTAAACTTTTTTTTAAATTCTGTGAAAAAAATTTCAAAAAAATAAAACACTTATATTTGTCGTAAAATTTGGTTATAATGAGTGGGACAAGGACAGATTTATGTGTATTGCAATAAGTGCGAGAGAGACTTCCGAAATTTATTTGAATATTGCTGGAAACGCTCAAAATTGAAACACGATTTTTACAAGAAATTTAACTTAATTTCTTTATTAGGAAAAGTAATTGTGGTACTATGCGTATAAGAAAGTCATGTGTTGGGCACATCAAATATTTTTATTCTTTAACATTGATTTAGAATTCAATTTTTAATAAATTTTGTTTGAACTTTTTTGAAATTCCGTCAGGAAAATTTCAAAAAACTATGTAGATACCTATTCTTAAAACACTTATATTTCTCATAGTGCGCCTTGATGGTAGAATCCGACAGTCTAGGTAGACTAGTGTCACATAGAGGCTTGGCTACCAAACGGAAGGTCCCGGGTTCGAATCCCAGAAGGACCATTATTTTTTTTGTATTTTATTGGTTTCTATGGTACCGAAAACAATAATACCTAATGAATAAATAAATGTGATTTTATACCGGGAGATTTTTTTAAGTGAGTAATAATATTGTGACGATAGGGCCAATAAATATACAAAATTATTTTATAGAAATAATATTTAAAATTAATTAATTAATTTATTAATTATATTAATTATATTGAGTAATTATGCATACGTGCAAAATTGTGCATAGTAACGAATTATATCTAGGCCAACGTATATTTCCGATAGCAACACCTCCGAAATCCCCAAATCAGCAGTCAGCTGAATTGCGATCCAAAGTAGTCCAGTGTTCCTTCTAGAACTATTTTACGTCATGTTTTACCAGCAACGTTAGCTATTATTTTTATATAAATATAGGACTTTTAGATATAGGAAATTAGTTATAATCTAGTATTACTTAAGTTAATAACTTAACTATTGTACTATTATAATTCATTCATCTTTATAAAAATGTAAGTTATCTTACACATCGTTTTTCCATACAATCTCCCTTAATCCTTTCCTAAAACCCCCCAAAATCATTAACGCCACATATCGTGGAGATGACGATAACACTCAAAATATTATCGTCACATATGGTGGAGACGCCGAATTCCTCTCTGCTCTGGGTCAAAATATTATCGTCACATATGGTGGAGGCGCCGAGTTCCTATCCCTGTGGATATTCTTCATAATTCCACAAAACCTCACCCAATTCCTACCCTTTCAAATATGGTTCCTGCAACAAGAAGAAAAAGTCAAGTAGACGCACCCGATGTCGAAGAAGCCTTGATTTCCACCATGGAGATACAAGACTTCTCATCTAGAATATCATCCTGTTTATTTACGTCATCTACCTGTTAAGAAGACATCACTACATTGCTGCTGCATTAATTCCAAGAGCATCAGAAGAAATGGAAAGCAACGTCGAAATGCCACCTCCAAGAGACCTGCAAGAAAAAATCTACCTCCAGTAAAGTTAGACGAAGGAAGAAACAAAACACCCCTGTACCAGTGATAGAAGAAAATTCCTAAATGATGAATAATGTTATTGACAAGCCCCCAGAGATGAAGCGCGCAAATACTGAAGTATTTATATATGAAGAAATATGGCAGCAGGAAGCATGCCCAAATCCATTGGTCTTTGCCTAACCAAGGCTGGTCGCAACAGGCCCCCATTGTCGGACCTGGCAAAATGCCGCTAGTATCAACCACTCTGCCTAGCCACCAGATGGAAAGTCCCAGCTTGACGCTAGTGTTGGATTGGTTAGCCTTAGACTAGTACCTAAAATAAAAATATTTTTGGTACCACGACGAGTATTATTATGAATTATTATATTGATTGTTATTATGATTATATTTATTATTGGGCAAAATAACTAATGGGAAAATTCAAAGGTATAGGTATATAAAAACAATTTTTTGAATCAGCTGATATACTAATATAAAAAGAGGTCAATGTCAAGTTTACAGGTTACTTTACAAACGGAAGACGAGGCGAAAAATGCAGATGCACCAATCTAGCAATTACATACGTTTTAATATTGTTAACATTACTATTAATTTTTTTTTTGTATCAGGAAAAGTCAAGGGAACCATAAGGAATAACTTTTATACAATTGCCTTAAATAACTCACTAAAAGTATAATTTAAATTTCATATGTATTTTTTTATAGGAAGGAACAAGGGAGAATTGTTAAACATATTTTTAATTTCTTTTATATTTACAGAATAATTATACTTACCTCATCTATTATTTTGTCTTAGATCTTTTTATTTTCTAGAATCTAATGGACCTGACCTAAAACTAAAAATCACTCAACACCACACGATGCACGCTTGTTGGTACAACGACAATGGCGCACGTTTTTGCAAATTCAGCAATTAAGCGATTCACTATACCGGGGACAACAAAATTGCTCTGGGTCGACCAATTCTGGACCGGGGTGTTGTGACGATAGGGCCAATAAATATACAAAGTTATTTTATAGAAATAATATTTAAAATTAATTAATTAATTTATTAATTATATTAATTATATTGAGTAATTATGCATACGTGCAAAATTGTGCATAGTAACGAATTATATCTAGGCCAACGTATATTTCCGATAGCAACACCTCCGAAATCCCCAAATCAGCAGTTAGCTGAATTGCGATCCAAAGTAGTCCAGTGTTCCTTCTAGAACTATTTTACGTCATGTTTTACCAGCAACGTTAGCTATTATTTTTATATAAATATAGGACCTTTAGATATAGGAAATTAGTTATAATCTAGTATTACTTAAGTTAATAACTTAACTATTGTACTATTATAATTCATTCATCTTTATTAAAATGTAAGTTATCTTGCACATCGTTTTTCCATACAATCTCCCTTAATCCTTTCCTAAAACCCCCCAAAATCATCAACGCCACATATCGTGGAGATGACGATAACACTCAAAATATTATCGTCACATATGGTGGAGACGCCGAATTCCTCTCTGCTCTGGGTCAAAATATTATCGTCACAATATGTAATAAAATGGAGTCTGAAGGCGAGGATTCGGACGGTGGCTCTAGCCAAATGTCGAATTCTTCTAAGAAAGGCGTAAACAAAATCTTTTGTTGTTGCAAAATTAAAAAGTTTAGGAGTGTGACTTGTGTTACTTGTGGTTCCGTGTATACCATGATGGGTGTATAAAACGAAAATATCTGATGTGCCCAACACATGACTTTCTTATACGGATAGTATCACAGTAATTACTTTTCCTAAAGAAATTAAGTTAAATTTCTTGTAAAAATTTTGAGGGTTTCCAGCAATTTTCAAATAGTCTCTGTCGCACTTATTGCAATACGCATAAATCTGTCCTTGTCCCACTCATTACTACCAGATTTTAGGACAAATAAATAACAGAATACTTATCAACATTCCACAGTGCGAAAAATGCTTGATATCTTTGAATTTGCTGTAGCTAAACTTTGAAGATTTATAAAATACTTCTCAGTTTTGGTCAACGTTTCACTCAAACAAACTGTACAGTGCACAATAATCCTTCTCATCAAAATATTTCGTTCTTTTGCCTTTGACAGTTGTTTGACTAACAAACTCTTCTTCTTCTTCGTACTTGGATTGCAAAGCAATGTCAAGTTTTTGGTGTTTGGCGATATAGCCACTCTCACCAGGATTGGATTAATTGGTTTTCATTTTTTAAATTTTTATAACTTTATTCGAGCTCTTCGTGTGTTTAATGCAAATAGAATCTTTAGTATAAAAATAAATAGATTTCTGTAATGTAAACAACAGCCACTCAGAGATAGATGGCAACACTATATAAATATGTAAATAATTTAAAATTATTAAAAAACGGCGCAAAATAAAACACTTTTGTTACTTTGCCGACACTTTGCCGACACGTCTAAAAATTGAAAGAGCATTCACAAAAAATTTGGCGTCGATATCTTTAATGTAGATTTGCATGCATAATACAATTTCACGACTTTATTGTATATATTAGAAAATATCTGATGTGCCCAACACATGACTTTCTTATACGGATAGTACCACAATTACTTTTCCTAAAGAAATTAAGTTAAATTTCTTGTAAAAATCGTGTTTCAATTTTGAGCGTTTCCAGCAATATTCAAATAAATTTCGGAAGTCTCTCTCGCACTTATTGCAATACGCATAAATCTGTCCTTGTCCCACTCATTATAACCGAATTTTACGACAAAAACCAATGTTTTATTTTTTTTGAAATTTTTTTGACAGAATTTCAAAAAAAAGTTTAAACAAAATTTGTTCAAAATTCAATTCTAAATCAATGTTAAAGAATAAAAAAATCTCATAAATTGTTTATTTTTCAAGATATTCCTAAAAAACCTAAAAATGTCTTCAGGTAACTGTCACTTGTTTTTGTGCTAGATGAAAAACATTGAATGTGGCACCCACAAATTTGTTCAAACTCTTAAATATGAAATTTGAATCAAATCCGATAAGTCGTTTTTGAGTTATGGTGGATACAGACAGACAGACAGACAGACACACAGACAGACAGACATCATGGCGAAAATGGTCAAAATGGATTCAGGGTCCCTCAAAACGTGTAAATTCATCAAAATCTCGAAGTCGAAAAAAATCACGATTACTATACTTCCTTATACTACGTATAAGAAAGTAAAAATTTTAATCGAGTTGCCATGATATCCAAAACATAAAACCGTAGCCGTTGTAGCCGTCGATCTTTTCAAATAGTAATGCTACAATCGATTTCCTCAACGGTATAGATTTCTGTATGTAAACAACATGTACTTTGTAAATCAGAGATAGATGGCGCCACTATATAAATAAAAAAATTGGACGGAATTTCAAAAAAAGTTTCAAACAAAATTTGTTCAAAATTTAATTCTAAATCAATGTTAAAGAATAAAAAAATGTCGTAAATTGTTTATTTTTCAAGATATTCCTAAAAAACCTAAAAATGTCTTCAGGTAAGTACCACTTGTGTTGGTGCTAGATGAAAAAGATTTAATGTGGCACCCACAATTTTATTCAAACTCTTAAATATGAAATTTGAATGAAATCCGTTAAGTCGTTTTTGAGTTATCGTGGATACAGACAGACACACAGACACACAGACAGACACACAGACATACATCATGGCGAAAATGGTCAAAATGGATTCAGGGGCCCTCAAAACGTGTAAATCCATCAAAATCTCGAAGTCGAAAAAAATCACGATTACAATACTTCCTTATACTACGTATAAGAAAGTAAAAACTACAGTATTATCGATGAATCAAGAATCATATGCTGCAAAATGGATACCGATAGTGACAAGGAAGGTGACCCTCCCAGTGTAAACAAAGCCGTGCTATGTAATCAAATCAATTTATCAAGTGAAGATGAACTGTTACTCCTTCGTGAGAGAGTTGGAGCTCTTTCCAGCGAATTATAGCTATGGAAGAAACTTTACAAAAAATCAGAGGATGTAATTGATGTTTTAAAATATAATAAACTTTTATTAGAAAAAATCAATTGTGTTGACCGTGCCGTAACCTTAAAACCCTCTACCCTCTGTAATTTCAACGAAATCATCGCAGTTTCCTGTCAAAACATTTAGCGGTGTGGTGTGTGGGACCACGATCTCAGCATTTTATCTTTTATCGATCATCCGACCATCATTCCGCAAATGGCGACACCATCAACCACACTCTCTGGAGCAAATGAACTACAGCAAGGAACAACTATCAAACAAGACAAACAAGATGAGGTTAAGAATGTGAACCAAAACATCCCAAATAAACGCTTTGGTCGACGTAATTAGAATAATAATTATGAAAAATATGTTTCCACGAATGAAAGTGTCTTTATAGGTGCAAAAGCCAAATTAAAACCCGTACAGAGATTTACTTGGATCTACATTGCAAAGTTAAGTCAGGAAACAAAATCGAGTGATGTTATGGAGCATTTAAAGAACGTTGATGCTGAAGGTGACTTTGAAGTAGAACCTGTAATTTCAAATAAGCCCAGTAGAAATGTCTATGCGACTTTTAGAATTACTAAATTAAAATCGGTTATGAAATAACTGAACTAGACAGAAAAATAAAAAATCGACCTTTTCAGTTTTTTCAGGATAATTCACGAACGAAAAGAGATATCGCAGTTTTGATGACAGATTCATTTTACACTTCGAATCCCTCAAATTTTGTCCCATTTAACCAACCCAGTATCTCTTACGGTTTACGAGATCGTAATGGTGAGGATCGAATTTGAATCACACTGTATATGATCTAAACAGTAAAATTTTGAAAAGTTTAGAAAATCATATAATATATCCACTTACAAAATTATACAATATCTGCATTAAAGAATGTATTTATCCAACATGTTTGAAAAAATCTAAGGTCTTGCCTCTTCATAAAAAAGGAAGCATTGACATTCCTAATAATTACAGACTCATATCAATAACACCAATTTTGAGTAAGATCTTTGAGAAATGTTAAAATTCACAATTATTGACTCATTTTGAGACTTACAACTTGTTTAATCCATCACAATTTGGCTTTCAATGGGGTAAATCTACCACCATGGCAATAAGTCGCTTTCTGCAAATTGTCTTTGATGCATTTGAGAGGGGAGACTTTACAAGTGTCCTATTCTTTGATGTGTCGAAGACGTTTGATTGCGCCTCTGTCGATATCTTACTGACTAAATTCAGAAAATACAATTTTTCCAAGTCTGCATGCTCCCTTCTGTGGAGTTACCTCAGTGAAAAACAGCAATTGGTTTTGTTCAGTAATGTTAGTTCACATCTTTCGCCAATGAACATCGGTGTCCCGCAGGGCTCGGTGTTGGGTCCATTATTATTTTTAATTTACATAAACGATCTACTACTTTGTGCACCCAACACTGAGTTCGTGCTGTTCGCTGATGATAGTACGGCGGTGAGAACGGGTCCTGATTTTCAAAGTCTTGAGATACTGATGGAGGCGGCTCGGGCAAACGTTGGAGAGTGGTTTCTTGCCAATGGATTAGCTCTTAATTATTCCAAAACTAACGTGAAGTATTTTTCCCTGAGACCACTCGAACAAATTGATGTCTCAAAAACTAAATTTTTAGGTGTCACTCTCGATAAGGCTCTGACTTGGCAAGCTCATACCCAAGATGTAGCTTTGAAAGTTTCAAAAGGTGTTTATGTATTGCGTAATCTGCGATACATTGTATCTAAACCAACTTTATTGGTTGCTTTTCATGCATTAGTACAGTCTAAGTTAAGTTACGCAATTTTAGCCTGGGGGCAAGCAACTTCGGGCAGTCGTGTTTTTAAAATTCAGAGAAAAGCTGTTAGAATTATAGATAATCTTAAATACACAGAGAAGATTGTAAATATTCATTTAAGTCACTAATGCCCGGTTGCACCAACCTCAATTAACTTTAATCATGTATCAAATATTTAGCAGCGGCATGTGATTGGTTGTTTTGCCTTGGTTGCTAAGCAATAGCCAATTACATGCCGCTGCTAAATATTTGATACGTGATTAAAGTTAATTGAGGTTGGTGCAACCAGCCATAAATATTTTAACTTTGTCATGCGTACCTATATATTTTAAACAGTATTTTGTATGCAAGGAGTAACCAAGAAAAGTTCTCTGTCCGGGGGGAGATACATGGTCGAAATACTCGCCAAAGAGAAGATATTCACCTCGAATTTCATAGACTTAAAAGAAGTCGTTGTAGTTTTAGTTATTGGGGGCCCACCTTTTCACTTTCTTATACGAAGTATAAGGAAGTATTGTAATCGTGATTTTTTTCGACTTCGAGATTTTGATGGATTTACACGTTTTGAGGGCCCCTGAATCCATTTGACCATTTTCGCCATGATGTCTGTCTGTCTGTCTGTGTGTCTGTCTGTCTGTATCCACCATAACTCAAAAACGAGTTATCGGATTTGATTCAAATTTCATATTTAAGAGTTTGAACAAAATTGTGGGTGCCACATTCAATGTTTTTCATCTAGCACCAAAACAAGTGACAGTTACCTGAATACATTTTTAGGTTTTTTAGGAATATCTTGAAAAATAAACAATTTATGAGATTATTTTATTCTTTAAGATTGATTTAGAATTGAATTTTGAACAAATTTTGTTTGAACTTTTTTTTGAAATTCCGTCAAAAAAATTTCAAAAAAACTAGATATTCTTAAAACACTTTACATTTCTCATAGCGCGCATTGATAGTTGAACTCGATGGTCGAGGTAGACCATGTGTCTCATTATATGGTTGCCAAACGGAAGGTCCCGGTTTCTAATCCCAGAAGGAACGGACCATTATTACTTTCTTATACGAAGTATAAGGAAGTATGTATAGTAATCGTGATTTTTTTCGACTTCGAGATTTTGATGGATTTACACGTTTTGAGGGCCCCTGAATCCATTTTTTATTTTACTGGTTTCTATGGTACCGAAAACAATAATAATGAATAAATAAATGTAATTTCATACCGGGAGATTTTTTTAAGTGAGTAATAGGTCAAAAATCTAAAATAAAACGCATTTTTGTCGTAAAATTCGGTTATAATGAGTGGGACAAGGACAGATTTATGCGTATTGCAATAAGTGCGACAGAGACTATTTGAAAATTGCTGGAAACCTTCAACATTTTTACAAGAAATTTAACTTAATTTCTTTAGGAAAAGTAATTATTGTGATACTATCCGTAAGTATAAGAAAGTCATGTGTTGGGCACATCAGATATTTTAATTTACTTCCAAACCTTATAAGACATTTGTCTATTAAATCTTTTAAATATTTAATTAAGAAATGCTTCTACACCTTGCAAGAATATTTGGAACATGATTTTTCAGATCTTCGTCCCTAAATCTAGGAAATTTACTGTTTGTAGTATATATTCATTTAAATTAGTTTAATATTTCAATATTATTGTTTTTTTTGACGAATGTGAAATTTTGTAAATTGTTAATATTAACAAATTAAATATAAAAATCTAAAATAAAATGAGGTTATAATGAGTAGGACAATGACAGATTTATGCGTATTGCAATGAGTGCGACAGAGACTATTTGAAAATTACTGGAAACCCTCTAAATGTAAACACGATTTTTACAAGAAATTTAACTTCATTTCTTTAGGTAAAGTAATTGTGGTACTATCCGTATAAGAAAGTCATGTGTTGGACACATCAGATATTTTTAATGTAAGTGGATATCTATACAATTAAGTAGGTATATCTACATACTTATAAGTTAGACAATCAACGGTTATACCTCCTTACTAGATTTTACTGACATATTTATTCTTACTTGGAGTCTAGATTCCATTTCAAAATAGATATTTATTTTATTAGAAGTATAAGCGAAACTTTATGACACGAAGTATGGAGGTGCAAGCGCCGAGCGGAATGAGGAGAATTAACTCCATATGGAGTCACATGAAAGTGCTTATACTCCGAATGAAATACAAAATTTTATTTTCAAATGGAATCATTCTAATCGTAATATGACAATCAATTTAATAAGTAATTTTGCAACTGTCATACATTTTTGCAGATAATGTGTTTGTGTTATACTCCGCCGGAGTATAAGTCCTACTTATACGCCGCCCAAGAGTGGTGTCATAGAAATGAAACTTATACCTTGCCTACTAAGTTTTATAACACCATGTTATATGCCGTTTGAAAATAAACAGATTTTATTTTATTATGAAATAAAACACAATGTGAAATAGATTACAAATTAATTTTATTAACTTTACGATACGAAAACATTAAATACTAAAATAATTATATATATATATATATATATATATATAAATATATAAAATAGAAAATATATAGAGTACATTATAATAATAAAATGTTTACCTAAAACTGAATGTATAAATATGAAACCATAACTTAGATATATGTAGGTACCTATAATGGAACATAATTATTATGAAAATAACTTTACAGAATCTGCTTTGTCTAACCCATAAACAAAGAAAAACAATTATTGATAAATGGTAAAAAGTAATTCTAACATTAGAAATGGGTGTACTGAATCTCTTATTGTTCTTGCTAACAGGTAGGTGCTTATTGAACCTTGCATTCATGTACAGGGTCTTTCACGCAAAAGTAACACCCCCCTTATTTTCTTACCTGTTGAGATATTTTAATTTTTCAAAATTCTGTTTACTGTAGTTTTTTCTGAAGTTTTCAAATATGCCATCAAAACTTTTTTAACTTGAAAAATATACAGGGTGTGCTAAAAATGGCATTTTTTCTTATGGAACACCCTATATATTTTTACATTAATCGATAGATCTTTTTAAGCTGATTCCAAAAATATATATGACTTTGACATTTGGACCAAAAGTGACGGAGATATTAAACGTTAAATTTGTAAAATTTGAGAAAATTAACATTTCTTTTTTTACCTTATTTTAGGATATTTTAATTTTTTGAAATTCTATCTGCTTTATTTTTTTCTGTATTCAAGTATACTATTAACTTTTTTTAATTCAAAATGATTTTGTTAATAATATAAATTATACAAGATTGCCTACAATGTTCCTACATTCGCAGGTTGCCATGAATTAAAAAAAAGTTATAAACTAAGCTGTGTTCTAGTTTTTTTGACATTTACAGGAAGAATAAAGGCGATATTACAATAAAAAAAATCAAAATATCCTAAAAGGTAAAAAAAAAATAAATGTTAATTTTCTCAAATTTTACAAATTTCGCGTTTAATATCTCCGCCACTTTTGGTCCAAATGTCAAAGTCATATATATTTTTGGAATCAGCTTAAAAAGATCTATCGATTCATGTAAAAATATATAGGGTGTTCCATAAGAAAAAATGCCATTTTTAGCACACCCTGTATATTTTTCAAGTTAAAAATGTTTTGATGGCATATTTGAAAACTTCAGAAAAAACTACAGTAAATATGATTTTGAAAAAATAAAATATCTCAATAGGTAAGAAAATAAGGGGGGTGTTACTTTTGCGTGAAAGACCCTGTACCTACTTAATTTGTCCGTCAAATGCAATAAAGGCAACCTATACTTACTTTTGTGATATAATTATTCAATAAAAAAAATTAAAACAATGTACAAATTATAATAATTTTAAAATATGAAGAAATGGCAACTCTAATAAAATAAGCTATAAAAATATCCTAAGTACCTAATAATATCAATAAGCTTAAAGATTAATGCCCTATTTATACTTAAACTAACTTAAAATTGTACTATAATTTTAAGTTATGCATCAACATGAACAGGCATAATACGTTTAAATTCTCTAAAAAACATTTGATAAATTATAAAAAGTAATCTCGAAGATTATCTAGAACTGTTTGAATAAAATACAAAATAACGTCAAAACGATGTAATACTCCTATAAAATATGATCCTCGAAAAGTAAACGGTACAGTATTTCGTCAATCTGAAACCAAAATGAAGTGTATTAAGATCAATATTTTTTAAATATTGTTATTGACGACGTTAAAAAAATTGACACTTTTTCACATCCTCGAATTTTCGCATACCTATCAAATAATCTTTTTTTAAAAAAGGAAAAGCAGCATGTTTATTAATTTAACAATATTGAATTCTCTATTAATCATTCTAATTTTTTATATTAAAGTTACACAAAACATAAAATAAGTCGTAAAAAAATTTAAGAAACTTTTTTGGAAGTGCTTTTTTAGTCTTGTAGATTTGACTGGGCTAGGTCTCGTTCAGATAACCTCCATACTTATAAAAACTTCTAACACTTGTTGCATAAATAGTTATTAAGTATACGTAATAAATATTATTAGATATGATATGAATATCTTACGTACTCACCATCTATGAGAAGCTCATCCATAATAAAATTTATTAATTTTACATGATTATCCTCTTCAATAGCGATTTGATTTAGGATATCTTCAGAGTGCCGGTCTTTACGATTACTTTCTATGTCAGTTGTGGAAATTGGAAGAGAGTTAATTTGGAATGTCGGATATTGCTGTTCGGTAACTCTCGCTTCTGTTAGAAAAGTCTGGTGTATTCCCGTAGGGAAGTCTTGAGGCGATGATCTCCGTGAACTTCTTTCGGAGCCAATTGGTGACAGTTTTCTCCCAGGAGGCAAATCGGTAAAACTAGTTGAAAGAAATTGTTGGAAACATTCATCTTTTATTGGGGAATTCGTATAAGATGATCTCTGTGAACTTCTTTCGGAACCAATGGGTGACACTTTACTTCCAAGAGGCAAATCGGTGAAACTAGTTGAATGAAATTGTTGGAAACATTCATCTTCTGTTGCAGAATTCGTAAAAGATGTAGAAATAGAGTTTGATGCTCGAATTCTATTTTGAGGGTATACTTTTTCGAAGCTTGATTCGGAGCTAGTGCTAGTGGAAGCCATTGGTAAATATAGCTTTTGCGCGGCCTTAATATTTCGAGTCCTGTAATTGTTTATTATTGTTAGACAATTGTTGATTTGTTTATTTGTATTTTAACTTACACTTTACTGCCGCGATATTCGGGTTTCGTGAATTTGTTGTTTGGATTTGCCCATGTTACTTCAACGAAAGAATTCCTGTAGTGAGCTAGAATTTCAGAAGCACGTTTATTTTATCAAAATATCTCCTAATAAAGTCATTGTAAGTTTGTTAAACAATGTATTCAGTTGTACACTTACCTTGTAACAAGGTCAACATCAGCTCAGCTTCTCCTCTGGTAAAAAAGTGTATGAAAGCATAGTTTTTAAACTTGTAAACTTTTTCAATTCTTTCAGCAGAAATATATCTAGTTAGAACTGTCTTCAGGTCCTCTGAACTTTCAGTAACGTCAAGATTGCGTAGGTACAAACGAGTTATCTAAAAATAAAAATAATTTTTGGAATTGAATGTTATATTCACAAACTGTGAACATTTTATTATCTACTAATTTCATGCAGCCTGATTTCAGATTTATCATTTAATTTCCATTTACATTAAGAAAACAAACCAATAATACAGACCAGTACTAGCATTTATGTTTATGCAAGATTTATCGTCCGGATTATTGTTGTAAATGAAGCTTAAGTTTACCTATATTATGTGTTGCATTGTGCACTGGGAACTATAGGTAAAATAAGCTAAGCGCTCTCCCTCTACCGACGCTTCGAAGAACATAAAACTCTGGGTAGTTTATTATTATTAGCTATATTTACTGTAGTATATTTTGATTGTTTAATACATGTTTTGGCTTTTTTGCTTAATAACATAGATGTAAGTAAATTTAAATAATAATTAAACTATCGGGTGTTCATTTAAATTTCACCTTTAGTTGGCGAAGAGTGTTATTTATGAATGAAATTTCATTCTTAAACGACACTCCAATGCCAACTAGAGCTGAAATTGAAATGAACACCCGATATAATCACATAAGTAAACACATTAAAACGTTACACAGAGTCTATGGTTAGGCTGCAATCTAAAAATGAATCGCGTATGCCTAATTATTGTGTGAAAATGTAAATTGGGACGATGGCCAATTAGTTGACAAATAATATGACGTTCAAAGAGGAGAATTTTGCAATTACTGCGCATATGTAACATCAGATGTGTTCATTGCTGCTCGTGTTAAATTAAATACTAAATTTTAAATCAGGCTGCATGAAATCAGCATTAGTGTAATAGAATCATCCAGTCAAAAATAAAAACGCTTGAAAACCTAGGCTTAATGTAATCTAGAGGTGAAAAACATTGTAGAATTTTTTTTTATACTCCAAAGGTTTATCCCGACCCAAAAATTTCAAATTGAAAAAAATGTACTTTTCAAACACCCCGAAAAGCGCGCCATGTTACGTGATGTCATTAGCCAGTGTCGAAATGTCAGACAATGCTAAACTTTGTACACAAACGACATTGACAGCTGAACAGAACATGGCTAATGACGTCACAACCCCTTCAACCGATCACGTCGTGTTTTAAATGCGAACTAATTTTTATAACTTTTAATATTGAATAATTTAAAATTGAGCAATACAAAAACCCTTTTTTCAATACTTCTATTATTTTTTTAGCTTAATCTTTCCAATTAAGAATAAAAAAAGGTATGTTAAAAATTTCCAGACGAATCTATTGCAAAACAAATTGTGTAGTTGTTTACAGATCAATAAAACAGCAAGAAAAAAAATGTTAATAATTAATGCAATTCTCGAATTAATTAATATACATAAATTTTTTTGTCGTACAAATACTTATGTACATATACAGGGTCCGTCAAAACCCTGGCATTCTTCTATAAATTCGTTAGGTTTGGAAATAGAAAAAAATTTTAAAGACAAAAGTTGTCAGAAATTTACTGCTCCGTAACCTAAAATTATTTCCATTTATACAGGGTGTTTAATTACGGCTGGACAGCTACTTACTTCGTTATTTTAAATGGAACACCCTGAATATTAATAGATTTTCAGTTTCTACACGTAATTTTAGATGAAAAAGTGTGAAGGTTTCATATTTTTTTCGAGATATTTACACTTTTAAAATATCTGATGTGCCCAACACATGACTTTCTTATACTTACGGATAGTATCACAATAATTACTTTTCCTAAATAAATTAAGTTAAATTTCTTGTAAAAATTTTGAAGGTTTCCAGCAATTTTCAAATAGTCTCTGTCGCACTTATAGCAATACGCATAAATCTGTCCTTGTCCCACTCATTATAACCGAATTTTACGACGAAAATGTGTTTTATTTTAGATTTTTGACCTATTACTCACTTAAAAAAATCTCCCAATATGAAATTACATTTATTTATTCATTATTATTTTTTTCGGTGCCATAGAAACCAGTAAAATAAAAAAAAACTAATGGTCCGCCTCTTCTGGGATTCGAACCCGAGACCTTCCGTTTGGCAGCCATATAATGAAACACATGGTCTACCTCGACCATCGAATTCAACTATCAACGCGCGCTATGAGAAATATAAAGTGTTTTAAGAATATCTAGTTTTTTTGAAATTTTTTTGACGGAATTTCAAAAAAAAGTTCAAACAAAATTTGTTCAAAATTCAATTCTAAATCAATGTTAAAGAATAAAAAAATCTCATAAATTGTTTATTTTTCTAGATATTCCTAAAAAACCTGAAAATGTCTTCAGGTAACTGTCACTTGTTTTGGTGCTAGATGAAAAACATTGAATGTGGCACCCACAAATTTGTTCAAACTCTTAAATATGAAATTTGAATCAAATCCGATAAGTCGTTTTTGAGTTATGGTGGATACAGACAGACAGACAGACAGACAGACAGACAGACAGACAGACAGACAGACACACAGACAGACAGACACACAGACAGACAGACATCATGGCGAAAATGGTCAAAATGGATTCAGGGGCCCTCAAAACGTGTAAATCCATCAAAATCTCGAAGTCGAAAAAAATCACGATTACAATACTTCCTTATACTACGTATAAGAAAGTAAAAAGAATTCACAAAATTAGAGATTACAAAAAACGCGTTTATTTTAGTCATACTTTGTAGTTTTTAAAAAATTATTTCGGAGTTCTAAGAAGTAAGGTCTAGGGAATATTGTGATACAAAAATCTGAAATTTATAGTATACAGGGTGTTTGCAATTGACCGTCAGTTTCCATTGATTTCAAACAACGAAAACTCTATTTTTTCAAATGGAACCCCCTGTATATTTCTGACGTAGGTTGTAGAGATTTAAATTCTCTACCTTTTTACTTTCTTACACGTAGTATAAGGAAGTATAGTAATCGTGATTTTTTTCGACTTCGAGATTTTGATGGATTTACACGTTTTGAGGGCCCCTGAATCCATTTTGACCATTTTCGCCATGATGTCTATCTGTCTGTGTGTCTGTCTGTCTGTCTGTATCCACCATAACTCAAAAACGACTTATCGGATTTGATTCAAATTTCATATTTAAGAGTTTGAACAAATTTGTGGGTGCCACATTCAATGTTTTTCATCTAGCACAAAAACAAGTGACAGTTACCTGAAGACATTTTTAGGTTTTTTAGGAATATCTTGAAAAATAAACAATTTATGAGATTTTTTTATTCTTTAACATTGATTTAGAATTGAATTTTGAACAAATTTTGTTTGAACTTTTTTTTGAAATTCTGTCAAAAAAATTTCAAAAAAAAATAAAACATTGGTTTTTGTCGTAAAATTCGGTTATAATGAGTGGAACAAGGACAGATTTATGCGTATTGCAATAAGTGCGAGAGAGACTTCCGAAATTTATTTGAATATTGCTGAAAACGCTCAAAATTGAAACACGATTTTTACAAGAAATTTAACTTAATTTCTTTAGGAAAAGCAATTGTGGTACTATCCGTATAAGAAAGTCATGTGTTGGGCACATCAGATATTTTATAAAGTATTCCCTATACCTAAACTTAATATTTTAGGAGATATTTCAAATAATTTATATCGTATGAGAAATTCTATTCTATTTATTAAATTTAGATTGCCATGGAAATAAAAAATGTTTTTAGGGAGAGGAGGACCCACACGTTAGCCGGCTAGGTTCCCATATCTTAGATCTATAGATTTTTTTATAGAGCTATATTAAAGAACTAGTGTATCAAGAACCTCCAACGACTGCAAATAATATGAAGATAATAAGAATTACTACAGCCTTTAGGTCAGAACGATAACTTCACAAGTGCTCCTAAAAACTCAAGATTCTTTTAAACGTCGAATCGGTATGTGTCTTCAGGAGAACGGACGTCACTTTGAACACTTGCTTAATTGTCTTTCAGTTGTAAATTTTGTTATTGTACTTATTTAATTTTGTTATGATTTTATGAAATGGTTTCTTTTCTTGTTTCTGAAAATTGATGATTAATTGCAGCCATCCAAATTTTTATTATTTATCTTTTTTTTAATTTTAAGATTAAGATTTACTTTTGGCATAAATTAAGTACTTAAACTATCTTCTCAAGTCTGCCCAGCTGACTTGAGAAATGTCGACATTTTCTCTTCTCTACTCTCTCCATTAAATAGAAAAGCAGTATTGAAAAAAACATTTTTGGCGTTTTGTTCAGCAAACGGAGACAGAATAAAGCATTTTTTATTTCCATGGCAATCTAAATTCAATAAATAGAATAGAATTTCTCATACGATATAAATTATTTGAAATATCTCCTAAAATATTAAGTTTTGGTATATGGAATACTTTATAAAAAAGGTAGAGAATTTAAATCTCTACAACCTACGTCAGAAATATACAGGAGGTTCCATTTGAAAAAATAGAGTTTTCGTTGTTTGAAATCAATGGAAACTGACGGTCAATTGCAAACACCCTGTATACTATAAATTTCAGATTTTTGTATCACAATATTCCCTAGACCTTACTTTTTAGAACTCCGAAATAATTTTTAAAAAACTACAAAGTATAACTAAAATAAACGCGTTTTTTGAAATCTCTAATTTTATGAATTCTTTTTTAAAAGTGTAAATATCTCGAAAACCGTTCATTTTAAAAATATGAAACCTTCACACTTTTTCATCTAAAATTACGTGTAGAAACTAAAAATCTATTAATATACAGGGTGTTCCATTTAAAATAACGAAGTAAGTAGCTGCCCAGCCGTAATTAAGCACCCTGTATAAATGGAAATAATTTTAGGTTATGAAGCAGTAAATTTCTAACAACTTTTGTCTTTAAAAATTTTTTCTATTTCCAAACCTAACGAATTTATAGAAGAATGCCAGGGTTTTGACGGACCCTGTATAGGTACAGGGTAATTCCTATGTGTTTCTTTTAATTTTTTTTTCTTATTAATAATCTATGCAAGGGGCGATCTCCCCCTCCACCCCCCACCCAACCAACAAGACCGCAGTCCTCTTAACAGGAACCCTAATAGAATCACAATATCGATTTTCTGAATCGAGTATATTTCGATCCCTGTAACGATTACATGGATTTTTTTAGACTCCATTATCATAGAATATTGATATTGTAATATTTTGCATATGAATTTTTTTGTCAAATCCCGAACAAGTACTGAAAATTACATCATTTGTTCAAAAGTTTCCAATTTCGCTACGATTGATTGAGAGGTTTAATGGTCTTTTCCTATACTTGGCGCTTCGATCACGCTTATGATTAAAGTCCCTAGAATAGAAAGTCTGGGTATTTCGGTCACTTTTCGTGATTGGTGCACGGGGAAGTATCCGAAAAATGGCGGATTCAATAGGCTGCTTTGGCGCGTAGTTGGAAAATTCGAAATTCATTTGATAGAAATTTGACGGAGTAATGTGATTAATCAGTGCGATTTTATAAGAGAGTTACTATCTGAGTTACTACTTTATCACTTACAATTGAATAACTGAATTAACCACTTGAGTATAAAAACCGAATTTTATAAGTCGGTCAGTTAGCAACCTGTTCTTTCATCTTGCCATGCACTCCTGAATTAATATACAATCATAACCAATTTATTCGCTTCCAAGTTCTACTATAACACATATTCCAACTTGAGAGTATATTATTTATTATACGAAGTTTACTCACGGTTCGTCACTTTTGGCCACTCGAAAATATTGTACACGAAAAATAATTTATTTGCAAGAATTGGACAATAGAAGAGTTTGACATTAGAACACATGGCGGCAGCCATTTTTCGGACACTTCCAGTAAATGTCCAGACTTTCTATTCTAGGGACTTTAATTATAGCGTGATCGAAGCGCCAACTATAGGAAATTAGGAAAAGACCATTAAACCCCAATCCCCTCCACCTTTTTTCGTAAGAAATGTCAATTAATCGTAGCGGTAGCGAAATTGGAAACTTTTGAACAAATGATGTAATTTTCAGTATTTGTTCGTGATTTTACAAAAAAATTCATATGCAAATATCACAATATCGATATTCTATGATATTGGAGTCTGAAAAAACCCATGTTATCGTTACAGGGATCGAAATATACTCGATTCAAAAAATCGATATTGTGATTCTATTAGGATTCCTGTTAAGAGGAGTGCGGTCTTGTTGGTTAGCTGGGAGGTGGCGGCTGGATTAAGAAAATTGATATTATTTTAAGGTTTTCTATTGATTCCCAAATTATCGAAGGTTAAATTCGAACCACCCTGTATATTATTCTCTCTAGAGAGAAAGTAACAAACTTTTTATGATTTTCTACGTGATTTCTTTGATTAAACCACTATACAGGTGGCGAAGCGGCTCACTATTGCTAACTTCGTTATTATTGTCGCTGTGGCTAGACGACCGGTACCGGCTGGTAATAGGCAATCGGTAAAATGTAAATGACGTCATCAGTCTCGAATATACAGGCTGTTTTTAAGCGATTTTTAGAATAGAACACTTTGTATATTTTTGCAACAAACCATGATTCATTATATTCTATATATATAGCAAAATTTACCAGAACACGCGCGCACGTCATCAATGACGTCATCAGTAGTTTCTTTAGTGCCAACCTGTTAAAGCTAAAACACTATTTTTTATTTTGTTAAAACACACAGTAAAATAATGTTAATTTTTAAGATCGCAATTCATAATATGTATATCAAATATAATTTCTGGGATTTATTTCTTGATATTTTTCGTAAAAAAGACAAAAACAGTCCGAACCTGGGGATTTTATTGTCTTTTGGTTCTCCGCAAATCTGTCTTTAGTGTCTTTCATCTCGGTGCGTTTACATTATACTTATAAAACGATGATCGACGATCGATAAGGTGCCGTTTTTGATCGGGTTTGTTTTAAAACAAATGAAAAGATGAGTAATGTAAACGTAGTAGAATGTGACGTCATTAAATATTTGTGACCTACACGCAAGTTCTCGTAAATTTTGCTATACCAAAAATTCTCTTACCTTTTTTTGACAATTAAGTATTTAAAATAAGCGAGTTATTTTGAAAAAAAATTTGCCAAGTTTCAATATTAAGTAGCCATGAAATATAATTTTGCAAATTTCCAATATTTCCGTAATACTTTGTTTTCAATTTGCTTTAATTTAAAATTATGATTGTTTGGTTTTAATAAATTACTGCATATTCCGTTTTATGGCTACTTGATTTTAAAGGATTCCAAACTTTTTTTCTAAATAACTCGCTTATTTTAAATAATTATCAAAAAAAGATAAGGATATTTTTTGTACAGAATTTAATTTATCATCGATTGTTGCAAAAATATACAGGGTGTTCTATTGAAAAAAGTTAATATATTAAGAAAAATTCGTAAACGAGATGCTCAATTGTTTTTCTGGTTTCATCATAAGAATCAGCTAAGAAAAACTTGTCCATTTCGTCACAAATTTATTTTTGATCTACAACAAATGCTGTTAAGCGTTCTTTATTTACAAAACGATTAAATGAGAAGGATAGTGCTAGGGATATATAGTTGCCTAAAGCCTAAACCAGTGTTTTTCAAACTTTTTCGAACCGCGACCCCTTTACGAGGTGAAAAAATGTCACGACCCCCCTGAAGCCATATGCACATGGAGGGAAATTTTTTCAAATTTTCAAGGTCATTCTCTTTTTTTAGATATTTTTATATAAATAATTGCATTTTGTACTGTCACATCAAATTCAAATTAGAAAAAGATTTGATTATTTGCGTCTCAAATATATGTATAACCACGATTCTAAAAAGTATTAAAAGAAAAACAGGCACACCCTTCTCATTGATGTCTACAAGTATCTGTGTGTATATTTTTAGTTTCGAATTTAGAATAAAAAGTTAAATTATTTTTTTGGTTCATTTTCTTTTTTTTTTTTATTAATTTTTTTTATGGTCGCGACCCACAATTTGAAAAACACTGGCCTAAACGATGAACATCATTTATGCATTACCTATACCAAAATTTAAAAAATGAAAACGATGACGAAACGAACAAGTTAAAAGAATCCAACTGAACAATTTTTTCCATATAGTGTAGACTTTTTAGTAGTCACACTAGAAAAATTTATTGTTACGTATTATTAATGAAAATAAAATTTTTTAAAAATCTTACCTTTTCCATCGTATTCCCGCTTGCTTTATACTGTGGTACTGACCAATCCACAATCACAAAATTGTTGAAGAGCACGAAATGTTTGCCAAATTTTGCTTTAAAAGAAGCTGCTTTTTCGTGTGTGATAAATTCAACAAAAACGAAACCTCGATTTTGGTCTCTTTCGTTATATGCCCTGTACATAATGACATCAATTATTCCGCTAATCTTGTAATTGACTAGTTCTTTCCATACGTCGTCTTTTGATTTGTCTGTAGGGATTCCTCCGAGAAAGATTCGATTATTATTAAACGAGTATGTTATCTTTAGATTCATATCGGGGCGAAACTCTGCATTAGTTAAACCTTCAAGTGCGGCTTTGGCAAACTCCTTGTTATGGTACTGTACATACGCAAATCCACGATTGATGATTTTATCTTCGCACATCATAAGGCGGATTTGGAAAATGCTGTCACTTTTGTTAAAAAATATGAACAGCTCCTCAACGGTGGCATCTTTCGGAATTTTGCACACATATAATTCGCTATTTTCATTGGGTATGTATCCCAAAACTTTTGTTTTGCAATATATAATTTGTTGAAAATCAATTATGGCTTTTCCATAACTTTCGTAAGTTGATGAATTCATGATTGATGATCTATCGATGGCACTGTATCTGCAACCATTCGCAGCAAAGACGTAACTGTTCTAAATACTGAAGATTTGTGCATCTGGTAAATAAACCCCACTCCATCACAGGTACTAAGATCTTTGATCGTATTGGTCCCATTTTTGCCGCATGAAGAGTCTGTACACGTGTAGCTGTGGTTCATGGAAACTTTTAGAATATTGTAATTTGTTCGAATCGTATTTTTCGACGTTCGAACGATAATAAATTTGAGCAACAATTTTTAGGAAATACAACGTACGTTTAGATTGGACCATAAGGCACATAAGAATAAAATCTGAAAAATATGTGAAGGCTATTTGTGTTCTATACAAGCAGCATATTTTTTTGTTTAATGCAGGAAATAGTTCTTGCAGTAAAGCTTTCTAAACAATTAACTTGGTTAATAACTTTTTATCGCACAATAATATTCACATAGATTTTAAGTAATGGTATACCTATTAACTGGGACAATATTAACAACTTGTAAAACAAAAACAAAAATTATGTGGGAATTTGTTCCTTCTTTTTACTTAGGGCTGCTGCAATATTAGGGTTACAAAAATAAAAATAAAAAATAGTGATAAAGTTTTGGTTTCTCTAGTTTGTAAAACATCGTGATTATTATTTTAAAGTTATCACAATTTTTAACTGTTTAGGTAAGTATTTAAATAATTTTAAAATGGGAAAATTTGGCGAATGTAGCTAACAGCAATTTTGGAAAAATTTTGAAATTACCTTATTAATTTAGATCTCCTGATTACGAAAATGCTAAAAATAGCGGCGGTCTCCAATATTTCCAAAGTTATAGGAGTTTGAAAACTTGAAACATCTAAAGTTTGGATGTGTAAATACTGTAAATTAAGCACTTTTTTCAACTTTTGTCCACTAAAAATGCACTCAATAAACTCCATTGCACTAACTAATGATTAATCAAGTATTACATTTTAGTAAAAAAGATTTAATTATTTACTCTATTTCAGCACGTTTATTTTGAAACACTAAATCTAACCTTAAAATTTAAAATCAAGGATCGGGCTTGATTTCCTAGTACGGGGAAGGGAAATTCCTTTGACAGCAAAACAAGAAAAAGAAAATGCTTTAAAAATAGGATTTTCACCAATAATATTAAATCGTAATGATTAATTAATTGATAATTAGTGCAATAGGTACTAGTGAGTGGATTTTTAGTGAAGAAAAGTTGATAAAAATGCTTAATTTACACATCCAAACATTGGATGTTTCAAGTTTTCAAACTGCTATAACTTTGGAAATATTGGAGACCGCCGCTTATTTTTGGCATTTTCGTAATCAGGAGATCAGGGAATTTCAACTAACAAGCTAAATCCAATTTTTGTACTTACCTGAAGACATTTTTAGGTTTTTTAGGAATATCTTGAAAAATAAACAATTTACGACATTTTTTTATTCTTTGACATTGATTTAGAATTAAATTTTGAACAAATTTTGTTTGAACTTTTTTTTTAAATTCCTTCAAAAATTTTTTAATGTAGCAGTATTATTTGAAAAGATCGACGGCTACGGCAGCATTGTGGTGGCGAAACTACCACCGGTTGTTACGCGGTCGTTGATTTGTGTTTTTTGTGTCATATTGTATAATATGTACAGTTAATTGCACAGAAATTAGGTTATTTTTTATCATGAGTCGTTCAGTAAGTTTTGGCATTTTGATTTTGGCGACGGATGCAAATAAGTACTTAATTTATCAATTTTACAGTAAACGTCAATCAAACAAAGGCATTGTAACACAGGGAATCAGGGAAATATTAGGTTTAGTCGATTTCTGTGAAATTAACTGTACCTATAATTATTATTGAAAAAATCGACGGCAATGGCAGCATCGTGGTGGCGTGTTTTTTGTGTAATATTGATATATTGTAATACAATTAAATATTATTGAAAAAACGGAGCAAGACAGAAAACTATCGTGGGGCGAAGCCCGCGGGGGACAGCTCTAGTAATAAATAAATGTGATTTTATATTAATAACGTGTTGAATGTCGACAGCATGTGATTATTGGCTACCCCTTCAGTATTTTCCAAAGATTTTAACTGTATCATGGCAATGTATCAGAAAGTCGTGTGTTGGGCACATCAGATATTTTTAATTCGTTCTGCTACACATTCGCCAAATTTACCGTAATTTTATTTAAGTTATCTAGCTGGTATTTTTTTAAGACTTTTAAATTAAAATTAATTATAAATTCATACTCTAGATACGCCTTAACAAAATTCTACTTTGTTTCATGAAAACATGTTTATTTCAGAACGGAATTGGGAAATACCACATTTTTTTAATCGACCTTCTAATAACTTAGGTGGGCAGATGCCTTTGTGTCGAACACTTGTGCGCTAGCCATCGTAGGGTCGTGTTTGTATGATGTTGAGTCACTTCTAGGAAATCTACCGCATCGTAAAAGAATGATGTAATGTAAGGGCATGCACGCATGCATGTAGTTTAAGTCGATTTAACCAAATTTTATTTATAAAGTGTGTTCAAAAAAATTTCCATACGAGTATCTATATGGGAAAAAGAATTTATTATTATAAAATTGTAATCATTCAAATTTTCATTGAAAATACCGTAACATCCTAAAATGTAATTATTAAAAATGTGTTTAATAGCAGATACAACATTTGGAATGATAAATGATCATCTTATAATTGTTTAGTTTAATTAATAATAGATTGATATTCAGTATGGATATAAAGTGTTACTATGAAGGCACCGTCACATGAAACGAAAAGTCCAAATTGCCATATCAGCTAATTGCAAATACATTACTGATGGCCTCTTTGTGTAATAATTTTAAAGACTAAAATTTAATTTTTTTATGTCACCTTTTTGTTTCTTTAATTTGACCATTAAGATTATCTTGTTTTACTGTTGCCTAAGTCACTAATTTAGTCAAAGTACAAGAAGGAGTATTTTCGATGGGGCTGCAGGGTATTTTGGGTTTATATTAATATTCAAAAAAATTGCATATTTTTTTCTAAGTTTAATAGAATGCGTTATTCTGTAATCCCATAGAAAACGCTCCATTCCCTGTACTTATTTTTTTTAAATGTTTACAAATATTTTGGTTCTCTATTATATTTATAAACAGAATATTTAGTAACTTAAAAATTTATCCTAGTTTTGTTTTAATTTTTCGTGGTTTGTAGTTTTTTCTCTCTTTTATTTTTGCGTTTTTCTTTACTTTGATGTAATGTTGCATACTCTGTTTTTATATTTTCATTATTTAAGGGCTTCCACAAATGTGTTGTCCACGATACTAAGTATCATGGTAATGCCGTTCCTTAGATTGTAAGTTTTTTTCAGTGGGTATCTATTTAGTGTTTACAGCTTTATTCTTGTTTTTTAACTTTTGTGCAGTATTAAAAGTTTCAAATATATAAATGTTTTTTAACTAATTAACTTATTAATATTCCTCTGCTTGATTCCTTTGACGAAAAAAAAGTATTGTCTTGTTAATTTTTCACATCAATTTGTAATTATATAGAATAAAAAATATTCATATTGCTTTAACAGTTAAAAAATATCATCATATACGACTGGTTTCCATTGTAACATATTGCTTTAATATAATACTGGTTACAACACAAGCAAATATTTTCAACGGAAACTTCACAATTATATCAATAGATATTTTTATTGTTAACGCAATAAGGGTATATTTTTGTTCTGTAAAATTACATACAGATCAGAAAAATTGATAAAATGATACATGCTACACGTTGTAAAATTACAGAACCGGCATGACGTTTTGTAACCAGGGCGTTATGTAAATATTACAGTGTAACTTGTAAAAAATACATAACATCTTGTAAGTAAAATACATGTTATGTTGTGAAATTACAGAACCGCCATGATATTTTTTAACCAGTCCGTTATGTAAATAATTACAATTGTGTCTGTAAAATTTACAGGTACGCTATGGTTACAAAACGCCATGACGGATCTGTAATTTTTATCAGTGTATGTATTGGTGACTTCCTATTATGATTTAAAAATCGTTTGTAAATCTTTTTCACGTAACTTCATTGTATCTTTCTTAATTTTAATTTTTTACTAAATTTCACTTTTCTAAAAAGTTATTAAAAAAAGTGTAGTCACTTTCCCATAAGTGCGTATACACCATTAAACAATACCACTTTTGTTGTAATACCATACATTTAAAAGAGACTTAATGAATTTTATTAATTCAGCAACCATTCAATTTTTTTTTCATTTTCCCAAAAAATGTAGCGAAAAAATAATTTTCTGCGCTCTGTATATCTCAGAAACAAAATCGACAAGTATTTATAGAAACTTTTTTCTTTATCCTAAAAGTAAATACCTACCAAAATTATAAGCCACGGAGATATAGGCACATTCTTAATATTAATAGCAGCATTGCGTGGACACCTATCTTTGCGAGGGACCTTGTATATACAAATATATCAAACCATTCATATTCAACGAACATTCTTCTTTTTTATCTATCGACCACCCGAGTCGGAGAATTATTACCAGGAAACACAAAAAATATAGTAAATTTCCGATTGTATCAATAAAGTTGTACTGTACTTGTACTTCTATTTATAAACTTGCGAAAAAAACCTGTCAGAATATTTTAAATGGATACACCGAATCACCGAAACATATTTATGGTCTGAGAACTTTATTCAGGAAGTGGCGATTTGAAAAAAAGGTTAAAATAATATTCTTGTACAAGCAGTACAAGATAACCATACAAAAAAAAACCAGGTGTTTATTTCAGATGTTTCAAATTCAATAAAGAAGAGGAAGAGCTGGTAAATAAAAAATAATACACCTAATATTTAGTAAGATTAATTTGAATACATCAAAACGGATCATATGTATGACATCATGCGATTTTCACTGTTTTCTGAATAGCCTGATTGTTGTATCATATTATTTGCCCTTTAATTTGATTTGATTTATTTTTTTAGCAATTAGAAATTACCAAATTAATTTCAAGATTTTGTATACTTATACTGGGTGTCGAAAGTAAACCGCCACACCATTGATAGAAAATGTAAAAATCCTATAAAGTTTGTTCCTATTTGATACATATTACCTATAGTTTCATATATGTATGTACCTGTGTGGTATAGGTATGTATGTTTTTTTGCATTTCCAAATTTTTTCTATCAGTTACTGACGTATGGCGGTTTATTTTCCTGTATATTTAACGTAAAAATCACTTTGGATTCTATTAACTACATATTATTCACTGTCATGATAAAAATTATATTTATAATTTAAAATAAAAAACAAAATATCCTAGAATAAAAAAATTAACTATTTTCCACATGATGCACTAATTTAAAACCATCATAATATAATACTACTTAACAGTTACAACTACAATAACATTCTATATGTTTAAAAAGTTATATTGTATGTAGTAGGCCCAAACAGCGAAAAAGTCCTCTCTGCTGGTGCCCAAGTTCCTGAACTTGTGTCCAAAGAACCGTATGCGTTGTCCGCGGGCATCTGCAAAAGTTAAATTTCAAATTAGGTACTCAATATTACATATTTGTGTTGTATTTGATCATTTAAAATATAGGGAAAAGTAAACGGCAGGTGTGAACTTGTGTATTAGATTTAAATTATTATATTCGATTAAATAGATTAGACTGACTATAGAGTCTAGAATATCAATCAATCCGTCATTAAACTAACTGTTCTTTGTTTCATTAATCAATATTATTTTGAATAACTTTAGGCCATTTCAAAATGTGTAGGTCATAAAATTTAGGTTTAAAATGTCAGAACTAAGAAATCTTACAATTATAGTATTTTATTCATCTTCTTATTAAATACATTGTTGCCTTTTTGCTCACTGCATCTTAATAGTGAAATTTATATTTAAAAAAATGTTTAAAAACGATAAGTATGTAGTTTCAAAAAACATAAAAATTATATTCTTTTTGGTTTTTTGAGAAATTCTTTTATAACTTCATCGACTGCTGCCAAATCAATATTGTTGTGAATGTTCAAAGATGCGA
This sequence comes from Pediacus dermestoides, assembly GCA_963942485.1. Lineage (NCBI taxonomy): Eukaryota > Metazoa > Arthropoda > Insecta > Coleoptera > Cucujidae > Pediacus > Pediacus dermestoides. Next base: position 28,769,763 of record OZ012625.1, on the reverse strand, counting down.
GTCCGTTGAATCTTTCTTGACTGTTATACTACGCAAGTATAGAATTTGATTCTTCTTACACATGAAAAACTTCGTTCAGGTGTAGCTGTTGAAACGGGTAAAAGTGTTAATATTCGTAACATTTGAACCCCCCTCCTATAGAAGAAAATCCTAAATCCGCTACTGACAATAACAAAAACAAAATAAATCTAAGGGGCATATTTAGTAGAACAAAATAAAACCGAATTACATGAATGAATCTGTTTGACGGCCATAATGCTCGGTCTTTCAAGCACCAAGTAATAAATAGAGAAAACAGGTTCTAAATTCGAAACCGCCTTAAGACTGTTTGGCAGTGCCTCCAACCGGGGATTGGATCTGGTATGAGTGTCATCCTACATTTTGTTAAGTATGGTTCTACCAATCCATGAAGTAAATATGGTGTTTTCAGTGTATTCACACACACACATGTTTGAAATTTGAAATTATTTTATTGTGGTTCTTTTTATGTATTTTTTGCAGTCTTATATAAAAGTTTGTAGGGTTTGTTGAAATACATATATTTCGAACTTGAGTTATTATTCATCTGCTTTGTTGAAAATATCACTACCTACGAGGGGATAATGATATCTAGTTAGCCTTGACCATTTCGAGTGCATCAAAGAAGTCGCGCTTCCATAGCAACAAAATATGACTTATGAGAAGTGTCATTGCACAGTTTCACGTCAAAAAATTTAAGCATTACCAAACAAGAAATTTAAAAAAAAAGCATGTCAGAAGTGAGAAAATTGATAAAATGGAATTAAGAGCCATCATTAAGTACCTACGGGGTAAGGAGATTTACGAAGACATGGTCAATACCCTTCATGACGACTGCCCTTCATATGTCACTTTCCAATGACACTTAGGTATAATACCTAAGTTATATTTTGTTCTTATGGAAGAGCGATTTTGTTGATGCACTCGAAATGATCAAGGCTATCTAGATATCGTACATGAAATGCTCCTTTTGTGTAAAGTAAAAATATTTTTTTAAAATATTGATACCTAAGTGTATATAAAAATAAGATAAAGACGTTCATCTAATAAAAAAACTAAATCAATTCTAAATTCAGATAAGGCAATAAACAATAATAGAGGTAGGTAGGTATATTAATTTCTTTAAATAGTTACACGTACCTACCTATACATAGTAATTAAATAATTCAAGTAAAGTAAATTGACTTCTAAATCTTGGTTCTTGAATGAGGGATTTGTAAGATATTAATATTTTACCTGAGAATAATTCGCTTGAAATAAGGACAGATTTGCAGATGTACTTGCTTCTGTAAAGGTGGGTATTGGTATGCCAAGCTTTTCCATCGATACCTAAAAGAACAAATAAAAATTAATGTCGTGCATTACAAAATTTATTTACTATGCTAATCCGTTTTAAGAAAATATTGACACCGCATAAAATAATTAGTCTTATTTGGCATGCTAAGTATGTCTTAACATTTAAACAAACCAAGTTATATCCCAGGTTATCCCTCTACAAAATGTAATTGTAAAATGATCCGAAATCCGAAAAGATAAGGTAAATGGCTACACCATGTTAAAGAAGAAATCTATGAAACTTTTAGGGGATCAAATCTATAATATTTATTTATTGTATAAGTGTCTTAGCTAGTATTTTATCCATGCAAGAATGTTTAAACGCGAGAACGAAGTTCGAGCGTTTAATTTTATTAAGTGAATAAAATACAACTAAGACACGTATGCAATACAACGTTTTATCCACAACCAGACCAGAGAGTGATATTTTAAATTAATATTTTGGAAAAATTTTATTTAAGATTTTGTTACGTGTCTCATGGATTAATAATTATAAGACCCATGTGTTTTATTAATATCATAAGACGTCTACCAATAGTAGATTATGACCTAATAATATACTGGTTGTGGATGAATTAATTTAAGAGGGTACAGACTATATCTTTTTTTTTTGGTACCTACTTACAAATAATCGGTACCTAACACATTAATGTGTTTTCCTGGTGTTGGTAAAGTCCCAATTAAATTTATATTTTTTATATTTTCTAAATTCCTATTATTAGTTATTATTGTATGTTATTATTATACCATTACTCTCGCCTAAATAATACTTTTTCAATTCAGTACTTATAAGAAAATAAAAAGCAGGTGTATAAATAGATAGGGAAAACTTAAATCAAACTAATTATCGTGAAACTAAAAAACGAAGTATATGTCAACCTGACCAAAGAATTAAAAAATACTCCTACCTACTACTTTATTTACTATATTTTACCTTTTGTTGGCGTTCATGTTTCTGCATTCTATCTCGTTTATAGTATTCATCTAGTTTTTTGTGGAGTCTGTAAATATAAAATGAGTAATGTATAAAAATTGTATCGGTTAAAATCAGTTATAATACGACAAGTAGTCAATGTTATGCTGGTTATTTTTGTCGTGGTGCTGCGAATGTCAACGGCGCTGGCATATGAATTTGACGAGTGCTTGCACGAGTCGAATTCGAAAGCGCCGTTGACATGAGTTCCTACTTGTTTTTCTCAAACAGTGATATTTTGATCCGATATTAATATTTTTTTCAGAAGTCAATATCTATGAATTTTTCAGAAAAAATTGAAATAATTCAACGATTTACCCTATAAATGCATCCTACAACCATTATAATTTTATGGTAAGAATTGGTCCAAGCATCCAAAAATTTTTTAAATACAGGATGTTCCCTTTAAAATCACAGAATTAATGAGCGCCCAGCAAAAACCGAACACTCTGTAAAGTTGAAAATATTTTTATGTTATAGATACATATTGAGTACTGAGGCATATTTTGTCTTGACTTTTTTTCGCTAAGATAAATAGTAAAAAAGATATGGAAGAACAATATATTTTAAATTATTACAACTAACCTGGGAACAAAATTGGTATCTGAACTAAATTGTATAGGTTTTCCTTTTACCAGCAAACCTGAAAATCACGAATAACTTTTTATTAAATGACATTAAATAGTACAATTCTTTCTTGTAGTTTTTTTTGTATGCTAAGTTAGAGTAATTTTGTTTTTATGACATTTGGCCTTGAAGAAATCTGCACGTAGGGGCGGAGCTATAAAGTGGGAAAATGAAACCTAAATACAGGCGTTGCAACCAAACATTGCCCCAAGGTCAGATGTGCAGTCGTTCAAAGCTTATGGAAGGGGAAACGCGCCAACACCTTATATTTAAAACCGGTCAGTGGCGTCGATATTTATTTCAAATTTTAAAATTAACAGTGGATTTACCGATTAAATTACGAAAACTGATTGCACAGCAATTTAACCAATATTTTATGAATAGTAATACACTGTTTTTTTAACTATCCCCATAGGGACATGGTAAAATGTTTAACTCTTGTTAATGGTTTTTCTACTGCGAATTTCAAAATGATTTTTGGCACACTATTAGTTTGCATATTTTTTACATGTTCTAGTTGTTTTTAAAATGTAAAAAGAAAAAATAATTTATTTAAAAGGGAAAATAATTAAGTACATGATTTTAGCTCGTCTTCACATTAAAATTTAGTAAGTTAGGAGACTTTGTCCACTGACCACTAAATAAATAATCCAAAGCTGTCACTTCATTTGCATGTTTTTATTAAGTGTGAAAGACTTTCAAAAGGTTACTAGTTACTGTTTAGCGGCTTCTTATGGTAGACAATTAACAACATTTGAGTATTTTTTTCATTTTATTGAGAGCTTTGGATTATTCATTTGCTTGTCCATGATGAACAAAGCCTCCTAACTTAATACATTTTAATGTGAAAACGAGCTAAAATCATGTACTTAATTATTTTCCCTTTTAAATAAATTAATTTAATTTTTTGAATGTTGCCCCCTATAATACTTTTATTGATGCAGCACTGGTACTGGTCAAATGAGCGAATTTAGCCGACATTTGGTTCGGAATATGCGCCACCGGAGGCAAAGACTTGTTTCCACGGCAGTACATCGACTCAGTTTGGTGTTTGAATTTTGAAAATCGGATGACTAGTACCAAACGATCCTACAGGTCTGACCGTTTTTTGTTCAGCTCTCTGTATATAAAAACTGAGAAATTCAGGAAAACTAACAGACACTCCAAATGCTTTATCAAGAATGATGATGGCATGCAGCACGCCAACTCGATGAACTTAAGCAACATGTTTTTCGGCTAGTAAATGGTGGATACTTAACAATCGGATCCCCACCCGACGTATTTAAGATTTTGCGTCTTCAGGGCCAAATGCATAAGAAAATAAAATTACTCTACATGTTTTATAGTGTCTCTTTACCTTTCAGAACCTTAAAATTTGACTTTCCAATTTTAGTTTGCAGCTTGTCGCAAGGCTTGTCTTACAGAAAAGATATAGCCCTTCACAACAAGCAAATCTAAATTTCCAATTTGACATTTTTGATCTGAATCGAATTGGAAATTTCAAATTAAAACTGGAAATGAAAGTTTCGTGATTCTGAATGGTTCTTAAGTCGTAAATAATATTAGGCTACACCTACTCCTTTATTTCATATAATTTCAGTTTAATGACCAAAACAAGAAAACTTATTAAGTTGTTTTCTGTAGCGATTTCAAATCAACGAGAACCAATCAAATTGCAAGAAAACAGTTCAATGCTGACTAGTTTCTTGCAATTTATGGTGTAGTTATGCAGGCAGATTTAGCTGTAGCTGTAACTTCAGCTGTAGCTGTAAGTTTTCTCTAAGCCGCTGTAAATAAACAGTCCATACATGCAAGATTTAGTAGATTTAGCTGTAGTGAGCATTGAGTTGATGTTTGATGTACATACCTAGACAAAACCAAAAATAAAATCCCTAAAAAGTTACTAGATTTAAGAGATTTAGCTGTAAAAGTTGAAGTTGACGAACTATTACATCTACAGCTACAGCTAAAGTTACAGCTAAATCTGCATAAATGGTTCCATTGTTTAACACATATTCAAGTTTTTACAGCTACAGCTAAAGTTACAGCTACAGCTAAATCTGCCTGCATAACTACAACATTAGTTGGTTCCGACTGGTTTCACACCGCTGCAGAAGCAGAAGCAAATCTTATACATAAATTGGATGACAATGTCTGACCCCATTATTCTATGAGCTTATTAGTTATCAATTTAACACCTCCAAAATTTTATAATTGTGAATTTTATGCAGAAACAACTGTGGTAAAGTAGGTAAGCATTATATAATCTACGCACTTAATTTTGTTCTGTCACACTGACTCATTTCGGTGAACATTCGCTATTACAAACCTGAAAGAGTGTCAACTGCCCGAAGAGAGCTATCTGAATCTTGAAATAAGATGTACCCATCTTCGTCCAAATGTATTACATTAAGTATCTTACGTAGATCCAGTTTTTTCGACAACTCTTCAAACAATTCCAATTTTGAGCAATCTGGAGGAATGCCTGTCATGTACAACTTCGTACACTGAAAATAAAACGGTGCGATATAGATTTCCATTTAAGGGTGACAAACTCAACTTTGTTTTCATAGAGCACGAAAAACTCCTTAGATATACAGAGTGGCTTAAGGATTATGTTCATTGTTCACCCTCGAAACTTTTTTATTGTTAGGAAATTATAATGTGGCGCACGAGAATTATTCCTTTCTTCTTTCATATTCAAACATTATTATTGTAAAACTCGATTGTATTTCATAGAGGGCGTCATGACGAGATCATAGTAGATATAATTCTACGAGCCCTAACAACTAAATGTTCGGACAAAAGTAAATTTTTAAAGTATGAAAGGAGAACTGGAAATTTTACGCAAAAAATTTGTTAAACACCTAACAATACAATAAGATAAAGCCTTAATAACAATATTATGCATGGAAGAAAATTATTTATTGGATTTAACAATATTTTAACCTTAATAATTAGCAAACTTTACAAAATGAATTTGCAACTAAATGTTGGGATAATTTTGAATTTAGGACCATTAATAAGAGGTTACGTCTCCTTTTGCTTTAATAGCTGCCTGTATTCTGGCAGGCATTGTATTTATCAAAATTTGGTAAAATTCTGGCGTGAAACTGTCCCAAATTTTTTCTATTTTGGTCTTTAAGTCCCCAATGGTTCTTTGTGGATTATTGCGTAGAACACGTTCAATTTTATGTCATAGAGTTTCTTTGTGGATTATTGCGTAGAATACGTTCAATTTTATGCCAAAGAGTTTCAATGACATTTAAGTCGGGACTGGATGAGGGCTATGAAAGCACCTTTATATCGTTTTCCCCAACTTCCAAACGTGTGATTTTTAAAAACAGTCGTTAGAAAATTACGTCACATTTTTCTAGTGCAATTTTAAAGCTACGAAATATGCCTAAAATCACCAAATAAAGACTTCGGGATTTTTTTGTACATAAAACCAGCATCCAGCTTTACAATAAAGTAAATTTTACCAAAATCCAACCAGTGGTTCCAAAACTGTGATTATTTAAATGTAGGTAGCAGCCTCAAAAAACACGTTTTTTGAAAAATGAACTGTGGAACTCGAAAAAAATGCAAAAAAAATCACATTAACATTTTAGGATTTTTTCAATATAGTACAATTATTGAGCTTTAATTTAAATGTTTTTTGACACAAATCCAACCAGCGGTTTCAAAACTGTGATTCTTTAAAACAATTACTAGAAAATTTTATCATTTTTAAAGGTGCAACTTTGAAGCTACGATAAATGTCTAAAATCACCAAATAAAAACTTGTGTAACTTTTTTGTAAAGAAAACCAACATCCAGCTTTGTAATAAAGTAAATTTCATCAAAATCCGACTACTAGATCCAACGTTTTGAAAATAATAATTCTTTGTTTCTACAATTTTCCCATCCGCCTGGGTTAAAGTGCTACAGTTTTGGAACCGCGGAGCGGATTTTTACGAAATTTACGTTTTTATATAACTAAATGTTGGCATTATAACAGAAAAAACCATCAATATTATGGAAGTTAATTTAGATAACATTTGCGCGTATGGAAAAAAGACAATCAAATTTACTTTTGTCCGAACATTTAGTTGTTAGGGCTCGTATTACTGTATAATTTAAATCTGAAAATTGGCACACTTCCATCATACAAAGTGATCTATCTCTTAATGAAGATGTTGGAGACTTTCGGTTATACCGGAAGTAGACAATAATTTTGTTATTTTAAATGGACACCCTAGGTATACACGGTGGGTGAAATTCCGTTGCCAGCATGGGTATCTCGTTTATTATAATAGATAGACCATAGGTTTAAATTTGGCAAAGTTGCCAAAAATTCGGTGCTCAAAAATAATCCGAAAACAATTTTGGATTATTTTTAATTGTATGTTAGAAAACCGAAAAAAACTGAAAATTACGATTTTATAGAACTTCGCCTATAACTTCGTTATTTCTGAACTTTTTTTAAATCTGCAAAAACATTCGCAAAGCAACTTTTTATGCTCTATCGATCAGTGATCATCGGATAGTATATTTTTTTCCAAATTTATCGATGTGCTATACATGGTATTCAGACTAAATTTTAATTGTTAAAATTAAAAAAATGTATTCAACGACGCAATTATCAGAGATCTCATTTACTTTGTTTGGTTACCATAGTAATTTGTAAATAAATTCGAAATTGAGGAAACTTGATTACTGCCACCAGTGCCAAATTACAATTACATCATATATTTGAAGAATTATAATTTGTGACTAAAAATAAGTGTCTGTATAACAGGAATTTTATATGGTTTATAAACTTTCTTCGGGAATTGGTTGTCGCAGTCAGATGCAATGCGCGACAATAATTATACTAATGAAATTGTTATCGTATCGAAATTCGAAAATAAGCTATGTTTCAATCAACAAATAGAACACAGACTGATGTTGCAAGAACCTAAGAAGTACAATTGCAAATCCAACAACAGGAACCATAAAACAATAAAAAAACGGTAGTTAGAAAAAACCGAAACCTTTTTGTTCGGGGTTGGTTTTGCTAGAGAGATAATTTTGTCCAGATGTTTGTTATATTCCAATGAGTAATAAAAGTCCACAAAATACTTCAATATCGATCAACTCCTGTTTTTTCATCTACACAGTCGTTCGATTGATATCAAATAATTTTTATCCGTTAATAGGGAAGTTGCATTTTTTTAAAATCCCGTTTTTTTCTGTTAGAAATGTAAAACGACTATATTAATAATACTCTGCAGCAAAAATTATTTTTTTTACTCAATATTTGTACATAAAAAACGATTATAAATTGACCGTAAATCAAATATATTATTGCCGCCCGAAAACGCTTTGAGATCGGAGAGTCCTGTGTGACGTCACGAATCTAGTTTACATTGGCATTTCTAAATATTTTTACGCGTTTGACATTTTTCGAAATAAGTCAAAATGCGGCGTGCTGCACTGTGGAACTAGATTCGTGACGTCAGCAGTCTTTTGAGCCGATTCGGACGTTTCCGGGTAATGCGTGGAAATTTCAAATTTTGCAATACTTTTTATTTATTTACTTGGAAAGTACGGACCAAAAAATTTTTTCAAAAATATTGATAGTGATAATTTGGTATCCGCTTTTCAAAAAAAAAATTTTTGAAAATCATGCAAAGTCCGTATTGATAGTCACATTATACCGGGATATTTTTTCAACTCTGAACATTTTCCCTATGTTCAATTTTAAAAAGCACAGATCAATGCATTGCGAGTATTATTTAATTATACCATACACCGGATTTAATTTTATTTAATTTAATTTTTAATAATCGGGATAAGTTACTGATAAAACGTCTTATACTCTGATAGGCGTGGTATAATATGCATTATGGATAATTTTTGTTCAGTTGAATACTTTTTGATTGATTTTATCACAATAATAATTCAAGCAACTTGACATTCGGAAGGAATATTTTTCGTGCTTTGCTCTGCCTTCAAAAATAAACATAATGATGACATAATGTGAACATCTGTTTAGTTTTCAATGGGGGATTAGACGACTGGTGTACTTGACAAATACACAAATATTGGTATACTTGGCAAGTAAAGGTACGGTTACACGGCGCGAGAAGTGGCACTCCCGGCATGTGAACTGTGAAGTGGCAAGTTTATGACGACCGCGTTCACACGGCCTGTGGTGGATTGACAAGCCTGTGTGATTGCTACCCCAGTTCAATTCAATACGACGCGTGCGGCGCGTTTCCTTTGAACTGTACAGATTTTACCGACAATCGACGGGAAGAGACGCGCCGAGTCAAGATTGCCACGCCGGCCCGTTTACACGGCGCGTTGAGTGGCAGTTCCCGCGCCGGGAGTGCCACTTCTCCCGCCGTGTAACCGTACCTTAATACGGCAGCAATGTAGCAATACTTGTGAAGCCTTTGACTTGTGCCATTTTTACCGACAGAAGATGGGAAACGAACCAGTACTCACCAGTGGCCAATAATTGTACAAGTAAACCACTCACACGACATGGCAAGTATACGCCAATACCAAATATTGGCCAAGTACACCAGTCGTCTGATCGCGGCTTTAAAATAAGTTACCAGGACCGAAAATGCTCGTATTTGGACCCAAACGAAATAACGCAAACAGGAACAAGTAACAACAACAGCAATTGAACCAAAAATCCAACCAAAAAACGCAAATTACTTATTTAGCTAATTTAATAAATATTTGAGTTTAAATTCTGACAGTTTTGACTTTTTGAAACGAGTGTACGGAGTCAGTTGGCGCCATGGAAAATGGGACATGTCTTGAGACAGATTTTGGCGTTTTTCTAGTGGCGTAGAGCGGGTTTCTACCTGCCAGATGTTTCTCTAGTTTTTTTCTACCCGTCGTAAATTTTAGGTCAATAATAAGTTACATGAAGCAGATTTTCGTTTCCAAAAGCTTTTTTGATATTTTGAGAGCTAATGCTTTATACATAGTTATTTGGTCATAATTATTTAAATAAAGTATAATTAATTAAAATCTAATTAGTTACTGTCAGTATAATAGTAACTTGATTCGTTGAAATAATAATAAAATTTGTTATAATTTCACTTTTATAAAACGATTTCCAAACAACTAAAGCTATTCTACAATTTTCATAGTATTCCTTACTCTTTGGTAAGAGCACAAAAGTTGGAAATTCTCAATTTTACCACCATATTCACATGCAACCACCTGACTCAAAAAGGTTTATCCTTTTCCCGTAAATATAAAAACGAACGTTCCATAAAAACAAGCAAAAAACCTCAATTCTAGGAAGAAAAGCGCACAAGCCGGCGATGCAGCGACGCATCGATGAATTTTCCTGGCTTCGCAGAACATGTTTAATGGGTTTTAATTTCGAAAAATAACACCTTTATTCTGCCCGCATACCCTCAAAAATTTACGACGTAAAATGTAAATGAGTTATGAGAAAAATTCAAACAGAACTCATAATTGTTAATAACAAATTACTAATTTATTATAAAGAAGGTTGAGTTTTTAACTAACTCATTTTGTTAAACAATCTTCTACGAGGGTTTTGTAAAAAATCCTGATCGCAATTCATTGATTATGTTTGAAAAATGCAATTGTTCATCAGCGGTGCTAATTGCAAATTAAAAAAGTGACCATGTGAAATATCTATTTCAACATACTTTAAATCTTGCAGATGTAAATTTTTTGCACCCATGTTTATAATGACGAAGTGAGGCTGTAAACAAAAATACAGCCAAGTGGTAATTTTTCCCGAACAAACGCTTTTTTTTTTGTCTAATATAACTGGACTATGATGCAGGTGGATGTTTTGAACTAAAATCCCGTTTACACAGGGTAAATTTTTGTGTCCCATTTTCCATGGCGCCAACTGTACTAGATATGGTCTTCAATTGGTTGAAACTTTTCCCGCCTAGAAATATTAAAAGTAGTTCGCATATTTTCCGGGGCTTTTGTAAGCTTGGTGGCACTGTAGTAGCATTTTTTCCGCTGATTACAATGGTGAAAAAGAAAAACCATTGATCATGGTTTTCGAGATATTCACAAAAATAAAAAAAATTTAAATGGAACATCCTGTATATTTTCTCAAAAATCGATGACAAATTAAATTCTGTACAAAAAATGTCCCTATCTTATTTTGATAATAATTTAAAATTAGCGAGTTATTTTGTATATAAAATATTTCATTGAAACTGAATGAATTGACATTTAAATTTCGTGTTAATTTAGTGTTTGAATTAAAACAATCACGAATGAATCATAAATTGGAAATTTTTTATTTTCTCTCTAGAGAAAAATATTTTCTGACTAGAGAAAAAGTATAAGAGTAGAAAAAATAATTCGAATGTATTTTATAAATTCCAGTATCGTAGAAAAAATAGTATTTACTATACTCGACATAAAATACTTATGTTTTTTTCATCTCTTGTAAAATGTACCTACTATTTTTTTAAATGTCCACTTTATTTTCGAAATATTCGACATAATTTCACTTATAATTAGCCAGTAATTATATGGATGCTCTTAAAAATTGATACGGCCGTTCATAAGAGTTTAAATGAACATCGCACTCGTTCAAACAGATTTAGGCGTTTGAAGGGATTAATCGTAGCGATATAAACGTGAGATTGCAGAGGCGGACTAGCTCATCAGATTAACAATTCAGTGATATTAAAAATTATAAAAATAATCGTCAGTTCGCAATCTGGCTCTCTGTAAAGATAATTTTATATAGGGTGACCAGATGACCTTGTCAAAAATAGGACAATTTATTTGATCGCTAAAAATAAGGTCGTCAAAAATTGAAAAGCGCCTTACATTCTGCATGTGAACGCAATTAAGTGAAGATCGTTTCATGGTCTGATACTTTTGGTAAATAAATGAAAAATTCGTTAACATATTAATATGAAGCTATTTCGTCTCGCAACCTGATAACGACGCCAAGACATCAACGTAAACAAACGTCACTGACATACGCGCAATTCAAGTTACGAATTAAAAGACGAGGCTTGTAATTCGTTCGTGTTTTAGGCGTCAACTAAAACGCGCCAACTTTGAATCGGTGTCATCGGTAAACGCGTCTCTCTTTCTCGCTCTTTTTAGTTCGTAGAGGACGATAAAAAACGCGACACAATATTTCGCATTTTGCAGTTATTTTTGCGAAATCATACCTACTTTTTTCATATGAGGCCAAAAAAATAGAACATTCGTACAAATTAAAATATAGGACAATAGGATATGCATGGGGGAAAAAGTAGTCCTACCTACTATTAAAATAGTACGTCTGGTCCTAATTTATATAATATTATAATTTATCAATTTCGTTTCTTTAACTCAGTTTGCCTTAAGAAAATAACATCATGCAGAATGTAGTAAACTGTATTACGTTTTATGTTGAAATTATTCTTTTTGGACATAAAAAGCAAATTGTACATACACCCACCCCATCCCTAGAAAAGCTGGAACCACTGACCATGATATAAAAAATAGAATGGAATGTTCAATAGATCTTTTATTTATTAATGCGTTCCGCCATTTTTTGCGGACAGTTTCTATGGGAGAAAGAGAGCAAGAGTGATCGGTTAAACGTGTCACACTTGACTAAATGTCCGCAAAAAAGTAGGGATTGCGCTTGCGCGTACAATAAATAAAAAGGCCTATTTGGGGTTCTCAGACACTTTCAGAACATAATACTTATCACCCAAAACAAAGCCACGAAATTTTTTATTAAGTTGCTTTCTAGTTTTTTTATATCGAGCGATCAAATAAATTTGTAATCGAGTCATCCATGGATTTGAATTCATATGTCTTTAACTTGAACCATTTTAGCTTTCAACTGACATTTTATTGTAATGCAGTTCAAGTAACTACATACGATTTCGGGTTCATGGATGATTCGATTACAAATTTATTTGATCGCTCTTTACATTAATATTGACGACACATGTTATGTCAATTGTAAAACAAAATTAGTTATACCTGCAATGTAACTAAGTCAGATCAAAGATGCGTTTTTTAGACACCATGTATAAAGTACCTAATTTTAAATAAAATATTTAATAACTTACGTAACGAATTACGCGTGGTACTGCCCAATCTATAAGGATAGCATGCCCCTGAAATTCAAAAGCTGGCCAGACAGATTTTCGTGCAACTAAAGCCTGGTGATGCGTAAAATATTGCAGGAGGAAATGTCCTTGGCCTCGTTCATTAGTAACAGTTTTTAATCCTTTGCCCAACTGCGGCGAATTCTTCATCAAGCTAGTAATTTCAGGAAGCGATATGGTTAGAGGAACACCTGATAGGAACAGTTTGTTGTTATCGAACGACAACTTCACAATAACCGGCCAATTTGGTACTATCTCCAGGCCATTCAAGCAGCACACCGCTTTTCTGGAAGCGTATATATCGAAAAAAGTAACGAAACCAAAGCCCCTGTTGAATCCGCTAAAATCTAACAACAAGCGAATTTTGTATACGGGCCCGCATAAATACACAAACTGGAAGATATCTTGCAATAAAGCTCTTCTGGGTAGGCGTTTGATAAAAACCTCGGTGCCGCGTTTTGGCTTTTGTTTGTCATTCCCTTTATAAATGACGATTAGTTGGCCGTTCATTTGGGAAATATTGTATAAATTTGTTAGATCGCCGTGTGGAGATATCATTCTATGGGATGACATACTTGGGGGGGCTGGCACCGAATTACTCATAATGTACACCAAACTTATTATACATGTACACTTAAGCAGGCGTCGATTGAAACCAAAAATTATACAAAAATACAAACTCACAAACTACTACTACTATACGAGATGGGATGACAAACTAAAAACAAATCAGAAACCGCAACACAGATATAGTTAAGCTATAAAAAGCAGGCGCAGTACATGTGATGAATGCAGAAAGTAGTCATTGGTCGTGTCGTAACTCGTAACATAACCTTGAATTGAGACAACGGCGGGTAATTCGGGCGTCACCAATGAGGGCGCTACCAGAAATGGTAAATTTTACTTTTAAAATTTAAACTCTCATTTATCTTATATGAGCTGATGATATTTAATATTTAAAACGTTTATAAAGTTTAAAAAAGAACATTTCCTACAAAAGGCGGTAAACTAAAAAGAGATACAGCTTTGGCCTTTGGTTTAAATGACAAAGTTGCGTAGGTAATTACCTAGGTGCCCAATAATATCTTGAAAAGAAATTTAAGATTAGGTACTTAACAGTAATTTCAGGATTTCTTTTTGTCTTTTTTGTGAAACTATTTGGAGTTATCGTGATAAAAATAAACTGTTTGTAAGGTTATGTCAGATTGTGTGACATTATATTCTAGGTCGGTAAATAGGCCAATCCAATAAATGAATGCATTTTATAGTACCGATATTTTGTTACAAGTTTATAAGCAAGCCTTTAAAGCACGCGCGCCGGGTTTGATAGCACGACGCGAATCGGAGTGCTTTTAACGGCTCCAGTGCTTTAAAGGCACGAATATACGTGTATCATATCCTATTTTTTATTACACCTACCGGCTTTAAGTATTTATAATAAAGTAGAGAAAATTTAGTTTTTTCTTCAGTTTTGAGTGATTTGTGTGCATACATATATCAAGTTAGCCATATTCTTTGAATTTCTAGCGTCGTTACTCGATAAATAATACATAGCACCTACAAATTAATGTCAGTTGTGGTTATTGTTTCCTAGGCAACCCTTAAAGCACGCCGTGTTTTAAAAGGCGAAATGCGCACGCTGCATGTTCGAATCGAGGTATTATAGTAATCGTGATTTTTTCGACTTCGAGATTTTGATGGATGTACCTACCCTACACGTCTTGAGGGCCCCTGAATCCATTTTGACTATTTTCGCGACGATAAAATTGAATTAATTTGCATTAATATTCATAAAATAATTAAAATTAATGTTGTCATGATATCATTCGATGCGCAATAAGTTTATCATTCTACTGATACCAAAAATTTTTCTCTAGACCGAATTGGCGAGCAAGAATTCACAATAAAATTAAATCCCTAAGTGCGAGTTTGAAAACGGTCACCTAGGGCCGGTTGTATAAAAATTTAATCGCGGTGTTAAAATTTTATCCTCCAAAATATCTATAGTGACAATTGTAATCAACAATCGTTTCTATGGCAGTTTATCCTTTCTGGAGGATTATCTTGCGATTAAATTTTTATACAACCGGCCCCTATTGTACTTGAACATATGATTTTATACATTATCGCGTAGGTAAATTGTTATTTACACATTAATGTGTACACATTTGTATAAAATGTTCGGTTTAGGTAATGTAAAAATTCATTCTGTTTGAAGTCCTACCTAGGTATAAAAATATTTGAAATACCTATGTGAATTTTATTTTTATTAGGTTAAGTAATTTGTTTTTGTTATGTATAATTAATCGTGATTATTTTAAGGTACTTTACTTCATTACTTGAATTTGAATTCAATGTAAGATAATCAATTAGCGGCAGCACAAACAAGGACTGAAAAATATGCTACAGAGCTCTATTCAGTGGTGTGTTGGCGATTGAGGTCGATCACTGTAAGTGTGCTTAATGGCGCCACTGTAGTTGATCCGCCGCTCAATAGGTGGAGCATTTTTACACATATTCTGTAATAATATTTAAATTGATTTTCAGCATGCCCACTTTAATATTTACACATGAATCTCTAAATAATTTATAATTACTTAGGTTTCATAACTTTCTTCAAGAATTATGAAAGAATTGCTTTTTTTTATTTAACTAAAAATTATGTTTAAACCTAATTAAGAAAAGTAAAACCGTGTCTATTGATTACAAACTTTGTTAATACCTACTTTATAATTTGTAAATTGATTTTTTTGTTAATTTTGTTTCAGGTGAGTGTTACGAGAGAGGCAGGAGTGAGGAAAGTTCTGAGTTTTCTTTTAGTAAGTACATACCAATTACTTATGAAGTCTGCGATACGATTTTTAAACCACTTCAACACTTCAAGAGATATTTATTACTTAGTAGATTTAATTTTAATAATTGTTTCCGAAAAAATACGGCAATGTGAGATATTGGGAATGGGAAATTGCCAAATTTTAACTTATGGTTTATTTATTATAATAAGCAATATACCTACCTATTTTGTAACAGAAAGAAGGAAAAAAATAGCTTATAGTCAGTATTGAACTATTTTATTTAAGAATATTATTGAGAAGATATTAAAATTTTAACGTCCTTTATTACTATAAAACTAGGAAATTTTTATCGTTCCATGCAAGGTTAAAACTGCAGTCGTCAGTCGGATGGTTGTGGCTTGTGGCTATGGCAGTACAAACAAAATAAAGAATATTAGAAGTTTATAACGTGTGATTCATTAAATTTCCATTCTGAGTTGGCGGTGGAAAAAAAATTCATGTCTTTGATTACACCTCATTTCTTTAAATGTCAAAAAAGGTTAGGTTTTCTGGTTGTTGTTTGAAACTGACAGCAACACATGAATCAATTCGGCGCGTACCTTCAAATTCCAAGGCTTACCTAGAATGGAAATTTAAAGAATCACACGTTACTTTGCAGTGTTCGAACGATTTTCCACCCTGTGTTAAGAGAAAACATCATTATCAAAAAGTTTGTGTAATGTAACATTAAACAAAAATAACTTTTTGAGAACTTTTAGGTAGTTATGTAATAGTAATAGTTTCGCAGAAACTTTTGATAATTTTCTCAAACAAATAAATATGATACAGGCCATTTTGGCATTGATTTTTTCATGGGACCATTTTTAGAAATTTTATAACCAACACCCACAAAATAGTTTTTATGTAAGTACAACTGCATTATAAAGTACTGTTATGACGTACTTTTGCGTGCGTAAAGTGGCTCTTTATACACTAGTGTATAATGACACTTTATTTTACTATTATTGTAAAATATCAATACCTATATCAGCTGTCAATGTCACAATAAATACTGTCAGAATGAATTTATTACTGTCATTTATAATTTTTCTAAATAATTAAAAGATACTTTTCGCAGTTGAACGTAAAGCTTTGTATGGAACTCGTATATAATCTGACTTTATTGACTCGTCCTATTTATTAGCCTCGCTCGCAAGCTCGCTCTGCCATAAACCAGACTCATCAATAAAGTCATAGATTATATACTTGTTGCATAAACTACTATTATGTTTTGAAAAATTTTCCTAATATTTCTTTATTTTAGAAAAATAATATTTTAGAATTTATTTTGTAAAATTAAAGATATGTAATCCGTTTATAACATTTCATAGGATTTAACATTAGGTATTGTGAATTCCTGATCGCCAATTCGGCCAAGAGAAAATATTTTGGTATCAGTGGAATGAGAAACTTATTGCGCATCGAATGATATGCAGGGATATTCAGCGAAACCGTTGGTTAGACGTTTTAAAAGATGTAAGTGGTTAATATTTTTTTCTGAAAATTGGGTTGTAGCCTAAATAGCATATGATGTTTTTATTTAAAATATTTTCAAGTTTCCGATTATACAGGAAGTAGACCCTATAACTTCGTTTATATATATATATATATATATATATATATATATATATATATATATATATATATATATTACTACATTTCAATATTCTACATTCAATTATAATAACATTTTGTTAAAACAATTTTATATATTATATATATATATATATATATATATATATATATATATATATATATATATTACTACATTTCAATATTCTACATTCAATTATAATAACATTTTGTTAAAACAATTTTTCTCTAAAGCATTTCGTTTAATAATTACAGGATGATTTTTTAAAAAAACGTCTAAAACTGGGCTAACTTTTAAATTTTATTTTCTAGCCTTCCAATATTCAAACTGAAATGCGGTTTTGGCAAGATGTTAACAAAAGTGTACTACTTGCAATTTCTTCATTGCCACAGCTCAATGTTCTACAGGGGTTTATAATTTAGGTGCCATTCAGAAAAAAATCAAAACGGGATAACTCATTTTTTTCAAATGGAACACTCTGTATATCGATACAAATTTGGATTATTCATTCAATTTAAAGGTAATCTTGTTGAATAAATTTTATACCCAACTATTGCCGTTTTCGTGAAATTTCGTTTTTTTTGCTAATATTGAAAATTATGCCAAACAATTCGATTATTGTATCAAGCAATCTATGTTGTCAGTAAAGTATCTTAAACAATATCGTTACATTAATCATTAATAAAAAATTAATAAAAAAAAAACTTCTTTTGGTAATCATTATACTATGTGTAGTAAGTACCATAAAAATTGATATTTCACGAAAACGGCAAGAGTTGGGTATAAAGTTTATTCAACAAAATTACCTTTAAATTGAATGAATAATCAAAATTTGTATCGACATACAGGGTGTTTCATTTGAAAAAAATGAGTTTTGCCGTTTTGATTTCTTTCTGAATGGCACCTAAATTATAAACCCCCTGTAGAACATTGAGATATTGCAATGAAGAAATTGCAAGTAGTACACTTTTGTTAACATCTTGCCAAAACCGCATTTCAATTTGAATATTAGAAGGCTAGAAAATAAAATTTGAAAGTTAGCTCATTTTTTAAAAAATCATCCTGTAATTATTAAATGAAATGCTTTATAGAAAAATTGTTTTAACAAAATGTTATTATAATTGAATGTAGAATTTAAAAATGGAATAATATACAGGGTGTTCCATTAAAAAAAAAACGAAGTTAGGGTCTACTTCCGGTATAACCGGAAGTCGTATAGACTTGAAAATATTCTAAATAAAGAGATCCTATACTATTTAGGCTGTAAACCAATTTTCAGAAAAAAAATTTAATTACATCTTTTAAAACGTCTAATAACCAACGGTTTCGGTGAATAACCTATCATACATTATTTATTTTTCAATTGACTATAATAATTCGTTGTTAATACCTTGGATACGAAATATATAAACAAATCCATTATAAAAGCGCCCTATTCTTGAAAATAGCCCAATAGAACTGTCTCACTGACAGTTTTGACGGAAATTTTTTTTCTCCTGTCTTCAAATTTGTGCAGATTTTTCCAAAGTGAAAAATAAAACGTTGTATGTATCGCGGGTATAACTTGATGTTTATAAATCTCGGGCAACTTACAAACTCTCGAGCCAAAGGCCCTCGACTTTGTAACTTCTTTGCCCTCGAATATAAACATCTTCATTATACCCTTGATACATAAATAACTATTAAACTATTATGTTTTATAAATCGAAAAATGATTTGTATGTGCGAGTCTGAAATCACCCGGTAGATTTAAAAGAGGCATTGAATAAATTTACAGACAAAAAAATGTACACACGCAATCTAATATACTTAATTTAAAATTTGTCGAAAACTGTAGAATTCCGCTGAACAATATTACTCCAGTAATCCAGAAAAGAAGACATTTTCTAATATTTACTTAAGTTTTATAATAAACATTTATAAAAATGCAAAGACGTAATAAATACATATGTTAGTATTGATAAAGTCTTTATCAAATTTAGATTGTTAAGAACCTCGATTCCGGAACAAATTATAGGAAAAGCGCGGTGAATAACGCGTAACGTAAAGTTTTGTTATGTAAATGAATAGATCCCCAATACATTTCGCTGATGTATTTATTATAAAAGCACATGGTACATGTTTTTCCTGCATACGTTTTGATTTGTGGGTAAAAATCAATTTGTTGTAGGGTTTATAAAATGTATATTTTTATCTCTTAAGAATGATTAGGGAAGTATTTTGGGGTGTAAATCAATTTATAGTTGCGCGCTTAGCAGCGACGTGAAGTGTTCACCGCCGGTAATGGAATTTACCGATATCGGCAGCGTTAATAAGAAGTATGGTGGCGGAGCCTCAATGTCACATGTTTCAGCTTCGGGGGGTGGTGCTAGTGGTGTTCATACATATCGACCGATGTCGTGTCAGACGCTATCCTACTAATTGAGATATATACTGTCGTCCTGTTTATAGGTTAAGAACAATTCACATTTTCATGTTGTCCCTTATCTCAGAGGGCACGGCCGTCACACCGTATAAAATAAGAATTGCAAACAGTCGTCATTAGTCTAATTAGTGAACCACAAAGATGAAGTTTTGCTGAGAAATGTTCTACATCAAGGCGAATGCTCAAGATGCTCACGAGACGTAGTTCGTTGGAATTTATTTGGCATCACATGAATTTACCGCATATTTAACGGCCGTAAAATTAGTGTAAAGTTTCAAAAAGTAAATTTTGGTAAAGTACACAGAAGGGAACTAATCGACCATTTTTGTGCATATATTTTAATTATGTCATAGTTCCACGAAGAATTAAATCCGCTAATTTAAGTAATTTTCATTACACCTGAAAATTTAGAGAAAGTTGGAAATAAAATACAAACCGTATTTGTCTGAAAACAGGAGAATGTTATGTAAAAATGTTGTCTAGTAACATACACTAGTAACCTGTTGACCTTAAACATTTTTTAATCAATAATTCTATTTGAGGAAAATAAACAAATCGATGATTTCTAATATTTATAATTTTGGAATGATATACCGATTAACCAAATAGACTATTACGAAAATTCACACAGATATACTTATTTCTTAATGAATATCGTTTCAAAACTAAAAGCTCTTAGGTAATCGTATAATTATAATTACCCTATTTAATTTTGTATTATGTATACTTCTTTAGTGAAATGCAGAATGTTAAAATAGATTAAAAATATATCTTTCAACATCATTCTGTTATCTCAGAAAGGTGGAACTTGTGTGTCTGTTTATAGAACAATTTAGATCTAATTTTGACGTTGTTATAATTCAGTAACGAAATGTATAAAACACAACCATATGTTGTCCTCCCATCGCCCGTTTTCATAATTGATAAGTTTGCTGTAAACTTATTCCTTTTTATTATAATGGGAATTACCTCCTCTTCATTTACTTCATTAATATTTTGTAAGTTAAGGGAAACTAAATGTTACTTAATAGCCAAGAAATAAGAAATGGACCCTTAGAAAATTTAAATATCTTAAATCCAATAAGTTATATCCTTTCTCATCTAATTGCATAAAATAGGATTGACAGAGTCGAGGAACTTTCCTTTCTAAGATCTCTTTTATTATGTAGCACATTTTCTTTTTTCGTGCAAGAAAAACCTTTTCTAAAAAGTTATATTTAATATGCCTTTACGTAAACTACATAATATAGGTACTCTGAAAGTATTATAACAGAAGAACTATTGTTCAGTGACTATACAATTAATAAATATTATACCTATAATTAATCTTGAACTTTGTGTACTAAAAAATCGAGGTATTTACATATTTACTAAAAAATGAAGTTGATGATGGTTGTAAAGATTCTAAATATTACATTTAAAATCCAATTATCCTGGTAGAGGCGGACAAACATAGGCTGTGAAATGTGTTTTAAGTTTTTTGATGTCTCCCTAAATAACTTCACAACACGAGAAAAAAGATATCCTGATGAAATTTCAGTTAATTTCAGATATTTAAAGAACTAATTAAGATATCTTAGATTTTTTACAGGATATTGTAGGGCAACTTTGCCCCAATACCTAAGCTGTATCTTACCGTTTCCTAGACCTTGTATTAGAGAGAACCCAACTTGTGATTTTTCACCACAAACTGTCAAACCAAAATGTCAATGTCTGTTAGAATTTGTTCGCGCGTTTCACGCAAAAGGAGTAGCCATTTTCGTGCATTTATGAGAAGAAATAGAGTATGCTACACAGGAGGAAGTGATTATGACTCGTGTTCTTGCGCCCTCGCTTCGCTCGGCCCCAAGTTTTACACTCGTCAAAATTATCTTCTTCCTACCTTGTTGCATAAATTTCTATTTTTACTGTAGCGAGTTTATTTAAATAAATTTATGAATTACCATTTATGACAAACCAAATAATAAAATTCTGATGGTGAAGATTATAAGTAATGCTCCTATGTAGTTATAACCGATCTTATATTTTTTTATCCACAATCACCTTATAATTAAACTTTTATCCACACTTATGAAGCATATAAAGTGACCTATTATCCACTATAATTCAAAAACACTCTTTGAATTATGAAAAAATATAGACTTAAATCAATCAAGTTTAATTTACTTATTAACATTAACATATTAATAAACATTTCATTCTTTGCTTTTTCATGTTTCACTTCATTTTCGTTATTAGCAAGCTTGTAGTTGCAATCGTTTTCGGAACAAATTATGAATGTCTCCTCTTGTAAGGAACGACTTGAACTAGAAGAACCTTGGATTTTCCTTATTGCAATATCAAGTTTGTTAGATATGGAGTCCTCAATATAGCTTTCTGCTACAGCGAATCTCTTCGCAAGCCCTAGTCAAAAATTCTTCAATCTGGGCTCTTTCCAAAACTGCAGTTTTTTCGCCTTGTATCCTCTCGATACACTATTCACATAAGCAGTGAGCTTACTATATTTTCTAATATCTACATTTTTATAGACCTTTATTAGCAGCTTTCAGCATTGAATACTTCGACCTTCGACCACGTGGATGAAATTGAATACTTTTTCTTCAAACTTAAGAAATACGATAGCATGACTTCTTCATTTATTGTCATTACCCACCGTTTTTCTCTTCATTTGTTAAATTCGGCAAACACTTTTTCATAATGTTCTCTGACTTCGCAGGCAATAATCCAATAATTGGAGAGTTGCTTCTTAAGCTTCCACACGAATTACTGCAGGAACACAATCACTTTCTTGCATTTTTAAAATTTCACAACTTTTGTTGTACACAATAAACAACGTACCTACCATAGCAACCAGTATAGGTATGACAAAGCCTGCCACGGTTCATTTTACGAATACGAATACGAATATTTATTAATTAATAGTAGTTTAATCAACAAGAGTGTTAATGAAGGCGATTAATAATCGAAACGATTTTAACGCATGAGCGAAGCGAACGCGTTAATAAGTCGAGATTATTAATCGCCGATTAACACTCATGCTGATTACAATATTTTTTCGTCGATCGCTCTTTATTAGAATGAAAATAATCTAATTTTGTTCCATGGCAAAATCCAAATTCTGACATAATATGCAATAAGTCAAAATACCACTAATTAATTATTAGTTCGACAGCCGTCAGTTCCAAATGAATCTTTCAATAATACAAATATATTGTAGCAAATCTTAACAATGTTTTTAATATGTATGTATGCATTAAACTGAGTTATTAATACATTCCTATCAATACATTAACTAGACTCTTTAATAAATCATCGACGGAAAAATTTTGGTGATTGTGGATAAAACGTTGTATTGCATGCGTGTTTTAGATAGCATTTTATCCACATAAGAAAATTAAACGCTCGAACTTCGTTCTCGCGTTTAAACATTCTTGCGTGAATAAAATGCTATCTAAAACACTTATACAATAAATAACTATTATTGTAAAGTGTTAACAAATTTGTACCATTATAATTATTGAATTCTCAACTGGACACTGGATAGGAATATTTAAATATATACAATTAAATGTATCAAATTAATACACGAACTAAAACAGAACATTAATTTAACATGGTATTATATAAATCAGGAAAGTTCGCGTTACTCCATGAATAAATTTATTATCTCCGCTAGGGCGGTATATTCAATTCAGTTTAAAACAGAATGTCTAATCTAACCGGAAATGCCTTTGCTAATCTTGTGGCAAAGCCGGCCAACCAAGCAGGTATAACAAGTTGTAAGCACTATAATGCATGACTGGTCGCTGTTGCTTTCAGTTCTTTGATCGATCAGTCATCACCTGTATATTTCCCCAAAAAATACAAAGACACCTTTATCACCACATAAAAATACTTGTTGAACATATTGTTAAAACAACGGGAAAGTCAACGGGGTTGGATAGGATCCATAGGAGAAAGTAAATAAAATGAAACATTTAGAAAAAAATTCACAGCGACATTATTTAGATAGGTAAATTTTTGTATAATATTTAAACATTATTGGTTTTTTCTGCAATACAGATAACTGCATAGATACAACCCATTCAATTGGAAATTGCAGCAATTATCAAGCTAGAACCACAGATAATACCGCAACTCACAAACGACCCCTTCCTACACATGTATGTAATAATTATTCTGTGCCTCGTGTAAACGTAGCCATGATTGATACGTTTGACATTCATAAAGTTACACTAATTATTGATTCGGAATACTTACACAGCCATTTATTTGCATTAGTGGAATGGACCAAATTGAAGTGTGCATTATGTTACACACACCATCGCCATTTCAAAATAGTAATTAGTAAATTTCAGTTCAAATGGCATCTGAACCTTAAATTGTAAACTTAATTACATTATAATGAACTTATGTGAATGGAAATGCTACCCGATACGTAGGTAATTTATTATATAGGTAACTGTATATTTAATACTAACAAAATGAGTATAGGAGCACATGCAGCTTAGTTACGTATATTTTCTGCAATCAATATGGAACTAAGTTTAGTTGGGAAAATTAATTGTTGATACTAAAACTATGGGCTGCAAATTTATGATTATGATATTTAGTTATTAATATAAGTAGGTACATAACGTATCGTAGATACAAATTATGTAGGTATACAAATGGAATTCTCCCTCTATATATTTTTAATGTCAAATGGATACATCGAACTTTGGTATTAGAAATATTGAAGGTAATAATGTTTTATTCCTGTTTTTTTTTATGGAATGACAGTCTGAAATAAATTATCATTTAGAATATTAGTAATAGTCAAGGTAAAAATAAATGTATAGAGGCTTTTCAGCTTTTCTAAATGTCGTGTTAGTTAAGAATATTAATTTTTTATAAACCAAATAGAGAGAGGCTTAAATTCGCGGAACACTACATCTCGCATATATTTGAAGAGTTACAGCTTCTTTTAAATTGAGACAAAGTTGCATAATTAGAAAATAATCTAAGTATTTTTCAGAATCTCGTCTAGCCGTACAAAACTTTGTCGAACAAATTTTTAACTCGATAATTTTATTCATAGCAATTTCGACCAATCATAGTGCAGTATTGGACCAACCTACATGGTTTTCCAGCGATAAAATGTCGATAAAATTAATTGAAGGTTTTCCATGGTAACAATATAAATAACAAAATTTGTATAAGAATTAATTTGTAATTATATATTAGTATGATCTAATACTTGCATTAATATGAAATAAAATAAACTGTTGTGTACATTCATAAAATTATCTTAACGAATATAATACGTGCTTTGGATTTTCCGATGGTTAAATTCCTCAAACTTCCTGCACAACAACAAATCGTGTCAGTTTGACAGAAAATACCTCGTGCTTCGCACTCGGTATTTTTCAACTGTCAAACTGACACTCTTTGTTGCTGTGCAACAAGTTTTCGTAATTTAACCGGAAAATCCAAAGCACTTATTATATTACTATTGATAAAACGGAAAAATAGAAATTCTGAAATTCAAACTTTTTCAGATATTCAGGAATTAATAAAAAAAGTTTTTATTTAGGATATTGTAGGGTACTCAACTTTGCTTCAATTTAACCAAATAGAAATAAGTGAAATGCTTGATGTAATCTCCTTCAAATTTCAGCTACTCTAATTTTAGGTTGGTTGGGCTTATAAAACTTACAATTGTAACAAAAATTTTTAAAAATGCGTCACTTGTTACATTATGATCCACGGTAGGTATCTATCGAGGATGATTCCTAAATTAGTAACTGCACACAGAGAAATATTGTTTAACATTAAGTAAAACTTTCTCGAATTAAACAAATCTTAATCTTCGATATACGCAAATAAATATATTCTTCAAAATAGAAAATTATTTGTTCAACTTTAATTTCTTGCATAGAAACATAATTCTTCTATGTAAATACTTCGGTTGAGTTTTAAATTAAATAAATATCACATCAAAATAAATAAATATTATTATTTACTTGAAAACTGCTAGTTCTTATAATAAAAAATGAGCTTTTAATTGAAATAAGTAGTATTTTTAACCGAAGAAACTTTTTCTTAAAATAGAAGCTTGTACAGTCAATTCAAGAGGATAATTTGTTTAATTTGAACATATCGTTATTTGAGTCGAATATTTGTTATGTTTCATACAAATAATTAGGTATTTTTTCGTTGGAAATATGTAATTTTCTTGGATGAATTATACAATGCCTTTAATACAAAAATACATTTATTTAAAAATTATAGAAGTAACACTTAACACAATAACACTATGGGTAATTAACATTTTAAAGAACTAAAACATTTTTAATAATGAAACATAAAATTCACCCTTCGGTATAGGTATTATGCTATTATGTAATATAGTAGGAGTAGGAATGGAAGTATTCTATTCTATGTTTTTCTACAAATACCTATTACATACAATTCATAGTTTAAAAGTAAATTATAAAATTTAACGAACAAAATGGCAGTAACTTATACTTTGAAGAGTGTGTCCAACGCTTTAAGAGTGTCTTTAATGATACTTCACCGTATCAATAACTAAATAGGTGTTATTGACATTCTTTAAAGACGGTCCCTCTATTAGCTGCACAGTTTGGTGCCTAATTCTTGCTTTTTGTTTCTGGAGATTGATTTTCTCGTCAATTTCCACAGGAGTCTGTAATTTAACATGATGCTATTGCGTAATAATCTTAAAAATCATCACCTACCTTCAAATCATTGAATAACGGTTCCGTCGACTTCCCAAGACTAACAATTCCTTGATTATGATTGAAACACTTTAACTAATAAGTTCAACGTTATTTGTAAACTCCAATATAGTATAGTTTGGCAAAATTTTCAACGTTCCCTCTCACCTATCATGGTGTCTTTCCTGGTCTCTGATGTGCCGTTGAGTCGTATGTGCGTCAATTGTCGGGTCGTGGGCAAAAACGATTGAAGAAAACTAGATACTTTATTCAAGAAAATTATATTTAAGCTAAAATGATCAAGTATTGGTTTAACTATATCTGTTTCAATTGATATTGCTATTTTGTCCAATTAATATTTTTTTTTATTTTCAACTGAAGTAATTTTATATCATTTTAAAAATATGTATACTTGCCCTGAGAATACTAATTTTTATTTTAAGATAACTTACACTTTTAGTCTAAACCAACAAAATATGATTAAATAGAACCTTAAACTATTTCGAACAAGAAAAACATTTTTAAAGTAAAAGAAATAAGTGAAATTATTATTTTCTTTACCGAAGAAACAATTTCATTTTAATACAAATAAAGATAATTAATTTAAACAAATATAATCACAAATTAACAAAGTCAAGTCAAGACAAGTAATATTATTAAATTAAGATAGTGACTTTTCTGTGTGTGAAATTAAAGAAGATATATTCCTTGACGTATAGTCCAGTTGAATTAGACATGTAAAACATAAATTTTTAGGTATATTTTGAGAATGATCCTTGCTCAATGGAGTGTGAATTAATTTCCCAAAAAGTTTCCTCGAGTACCGTAAGTGTATTATCTCCTTTCTTGGAAAAATCCACCCCAAAACTAATATAATGGTAGATTTTCGTGTATTCCCCTAAATTTTTGTTAAATGAAAAACTAACTATTACAAAAATGATTTTTTATCAAGTTCTGAACAAAATATGTTTTACAGGTAATAGTTATTGTTGTCAAATCCGATCTTGACGTTGAAAATTAATAAAAAATGAGCAATTCTACTCAAAAAAATTTTCGAATTAATTTTGTCTCAAAATCCATGTAATATCTATTTTGTTAATTTTTTAGATCATATATCCACGAATAGGAACTGTAGGTATGTCTTCAGCTCCTGTCTACACCAATCATGAGGTCAAGCATTTGTTCCTGAAGGTTTAATCCACTTAAGTTTCTTGGCTTATTCATTGTTTATTGAGTTATCTTCCAAATTATTGGTAGCTTTCCATACAAATGAGAGATGATTGAGCAGCGCAATCCAAGTTTCATCCATATCTTTTGGCGCAACCTCTCAAAAAAAACAGTTGAATAGTTAGCATGGACCTAATACCTTAGTTCGGTAAATAGGCGATAGAATATTATTGCAATTCTGCCAATTTCAGTCTGAAACTCACAAATCTTTGTCTCTCCTCGCCTGATAGTCCAAAAAACCAGGTATACAATTATTTTATATTTAATTATTTTAAAATATATTAAAACAAAGGAAAAATATTTGAGAAAACGAATTTTTTTGGAAATATGACAGAGTTGTTTCTTTACTTTGGACACTAAACTAATCTCAAACATTGATAATTTCCTACAAAAAACTCGAATTTCGATTGCTAAATACATTTAGATCCAGAAACATTTCCTTAACAGGTGGTCATGTATGGCCATATCTTTTCTTATATTTTCAATTTCCATCACCATGAAATATGAGAAAAGTATATTTCAGATTTATTCCTACACAGAATGGTCCCAATATCTACTGAGAATTTGTATTGAAACAGTATTTTCCTTGTTTCGAAAAATCAAAACTAAAAATAGTAATCATTTAGGTCCGGTATTTCAGTGTCAGTTTAAACCAAATTTGGGTAAACTTCGTTTAGAATATACAAATTCAAAGTGATAAAATTCACATTCTAATTGAAGTTTACCCAAATTTGGTTTAAACTGACACTGAAATACTCAAACGTCATTTAAGTGTGACATTATCCTGCTGTACTGATTATGTTTAAGTGTCACTTTATTGCCGGCGAGAGGTAAAGTTCTACTTTATCTGTCGCCACTTAAGCGCCGCTGGTCATAAGTCAAATTATTTGTCAAAATTTATTTATTAAAATTTCAATTAATAATTTTACAATAATGAATTGTTTGCGTTTGAAGAAAAAATAGCATATTTTATTCGGAGCTTCAGTCGCTTTATGTGCTTCGGCTGCTTTTGTCTGACTCACTTTGTTCGTCAGTCAAACACCAGCCTCTGCACATAAAGCATCACTTAAGCTCCTCATAAAATAATATACTATTATGTTAACGTAACAAAGTAAGTCATATAACAAAATTCGAAATTTCAGTTGCAGAAAGTTCGAGATTAACTCAAAGTTTAACCATAGAAACGATTATTAACAATAGTTTCCATAATTTAACTGAGTTTTTCTCGAATTAGACACCTTTCTGCAATTGGGCACTAGTGATAGTTTTATTTGTTCATATCTTTGTATTATCAATTTCATTTTCCATTCCATTTAAAATTCTAACTAAATTTAAATCAGATATTATTAGGTGCAAAAAAGCATGTACTTTATCATCTAGTGTTTCATACGTATAGTGTCGGCTCATTTTCCTTGATATAAAATGATGTTTGATGTATTCAATAAACCGTGTTGGGAAAATGTTTACGTATGAAAGCTTGTGTTTCAGATGTTTCGGATAACGAAGCTATAAATGTCGGAAAGATGGAAACAGGATAACAAACATGTTTTTGTGCTATACCATGGGTGATAATAATATTCTGAAAATCAATCAATCGTAAATAGAATTTTTCCATTTGATTGATCTCTGCTTCATTTTAGAGTATTTCTGTGAATTGAATTTATAAAAGTATGAGGTTGAAAAGTCTTACAGAGTTAACTTCATAATGCATTTATCTAAAGAAAATGTAGACGTGTTAATTTTCATAAGGGGATTAAAATAAAACAGGATAAATAAGAAGTAGTTGACATTAAGGGAAACTCTTATTTCTGAACTGTTTCATCGAAATACCTGTCATAAAGCTTATTACGAAATCTTAGATTAACACCCTACGAGTAAATTAATCGGAAGTGGAATCTGAGAGAGAAAAACAACCGACAAATTACATCTTGAAATGTGCTATAATATGAAAGATTGGGACGAAACAAAATTAATTAAAAGCCTCTTATCTTCGCGGATAGAACTGGAAGACAGCTTTAGTAAATTCTTGAAAACTTCTCAATAACTCTAATTTTGTCTGTGTGTAAGATTATTATTATACAGTTTATAAATATATTTTCAAAGTACTTTAACAAATGAAGCTGACGCACTAGAGAATTCTCTATTGGATTTGGACACACAAGTTTTAGTGCTTTTTTTGTTAAATCAACATTGCGGCGTAATGCTACGATTTGTTTGTGTAAATCAAGAGAGTTGCTAAAAAACTTGTTAGTGTAGTTTCCAGACACTATCACTATCCTAATATTATTATCGTAGTAGATACGCAGGTAAAACAATGTTTTTAGTAGTTGTATCTGAATAAATAATTACTTTTTATAGGTACTTAAGTTTATTGTATATATTTATTGTACGATTCTATACTAGTCTAAATAAATACACCATCCTCCAATTTTGAAGTAAATTTTAGTAACCCGCACAAATTAAAACGTATTCCGTGAGTTGAGTTACAAATTTAATTATAAATAATCGGAGATAATAAATAAATTGAGTCAATTAGACGTAGCCTTGGGTATATTCGAACCTAATTAGTAAGTTTGCTCAATTGAATTTGTTTGGCTCCCGTTTCCAACTTTCAAAAGATATTCAATTAAAAAGAAAGATATGCTAATAATTAGCCGAGTTTATTAAGTACAATACGAACAAAAACATTTTCCTGGTTGTTGTTGTCTTGGAGTCAAAACATTCAAGGAGTTTTCGATTTCATGTTATATAATCGTACACTTTTTTTATTTGTGTTTAAAATATTTCATTTCATTCAATTTTATTGTTTCAACAGTTTTGTATAATCTCTTGGCGTCGCTTTAGTTTCAAATGAAGAAGTATCTAAAACACGTCAAAAGTAAATTTGCTTAAGTTTACGCTTTAATTTCAACTGCTCGCCATACAAAACTGATTTACAATTAGTGCATGTTGGTTTGTTGTTAATCTTTCTTATACCACTAGATACTAATAGAGTTAACTAAGTACCTATACTTCTTATAAAACGCTAAATTACAAGACAGAATATATAGTTCTTAAACACAATCAGAAAATCATCAAGTTATTGATTTTTCCCAATTTGAAATTGAAGAAGCTTAAAATATATATATAATCTAACGCCTTGGAACCATTGATTTTTGGGAAACTGGTTCCCTTGGTATAAATTTAAAATAGATATACCTAGCAGTTTTTGTATTCTGTATTAAAGAAACTGTTTCCGAATGAAAAACTGTTCACTTGATATTTTAAAAAGACTTCGAATTGATTCTATTAAAAAGCTTATCAAATTTAGTACAGACTCTAAAATAGAAGTTCCGGAGTAGGAGTCCTAGCCACTTTCAAAGAATCTACCGAAGAGTAAGAGTAATTCCTAGTACAATGTTGCGACGAAGGTTTCAATCTGCAAATTTAAGGTGTCTTGAAGAGTTTTAAGTGAGGAGCACAAAAAATGATTTTTATCTCAGTGCTTTTTCTCGATGAAACAAGGATTGGCGTGCAAGTTTGGATATTGGAGATTTGAGAATATCAGGTTTATAGAAAAGACTTACATTTGCTAAAGTTTCTCCCATCATATCGCAATAAGCATAGAACGAATTACATTTTCAGGGGTATAATGTATAACGCTAGTCGTTCATCCATTCGAAACGAAATTGGAGAAAAAGTCATATTTATGAAAGGCAATGCATCGCATTAGAAAGGAATCCGAAGCTACTTAAAAATGCGAATATTCAAAAATTAGACTGGCCGGCTAATTTATCAAACATCATGAATCTCTTTTGGCTATTTTTCAATGAAGTTTAAAATATAGCAAAATTAATTTCTACATTAATAAAATCAGATTTTCCAAAACCAACATGTTGGCGATGTGCAATCTTTGAAGAAGGCAGATTATTATTAGATTATCATTTTGAAAGATAAGGTACATCTTCTTTATGACATAATTAATTCATATAGGCGCCGTGCATGTGGGTGGAATCTACTTGATTTGCTACACCAGCGCACAAAGCGGTGCTAGTTGTAAGTTTTGGCACATGGGGGAATCCAATTTTAACATGTAAACAAACGGAGAAAACGCGCTATGCGGATTAAAAAACCGCAATTATAAATGTTTTTGGAATTAACGAGTTCCACCATTAAAAATATACCTACTATTATATTGTATTTTATTAGTTACACTGAAAAATTTGGCGAATGTGTACATGAGCGATTTTCGAAGAATGTTGAAATTACCTTGTTAATTAGGATCTTCTGATTACGAAAATGCGAAAAATAAGCGGCAGTCTCCAATATTTTCAAAGTTATAGCAGTTTGAAAACTTGAAACATCCAATGTTTGGATGTGTAAATTAAGCACTTTTATCAAATTTTATTCACTAAAAATGCACTCATTACATTTTAGGAATAACGATTCATTTTTTATATATTTATTATACAGTGTGTTTCACGGGAAATGGTAACACCTCAATAACTTTTTTATTCTTCGGTAAAATTAGAAAAATTTGTTTCTGTATGTAAAACTCGCAAAAAAAATTTACCAGTAGTGAAAACCTAGCCTGCTGCGATAAAAAATAAACCGAAAAAATTGACGTATTAAGGATTTTTTTTTCGAAAAAATTTAATTAATAAAAATTTTTCGAGCTTACCTCAAAACCCCAAATCCCAATTTTGGCTGAAACCAAAAAATATAAATTAAAAATTTTTTTTTTATTTGTTTATTAGAATTTTGACAAATGTTTATGTGACAGATCTCTTGATGTTTAGATATGACTTGCTCACCTCAGATATGCGTGTTTACCTTTATGTGTGATTGTTGACAATTCGACATAAATAAACACTTGTACATTTTTATTTCGTTATTATACTAGATAGTATATTCTACCTGTTGCCGAAAAACGTAGGTTTACTAATAATGAATCTAATTTTCTTTTAGGTAACATTGGTAACATTAATTAACTTGTCAGGTCAGTTTAGGTTAGGTAGGCTTCCTTTAAGGTGCAGCTCCCCATCAAAAATTTCGCTTCGACACCATTGCCTATACCTATACTCCCCGCAGCAAAGTATCAACTTTTCTGGCTAAGCTTAAGTCACAAAAAATCGTAGATGACACGTCAATCGTCTAACAAAATATCGTTTACTTTGAAGTTAATGGCAATTAATTTCTCGCTTTAAATAGCATTAAAGCTGTAAACATTGAATTATTTCCGACAAATAATGAACAACAGGATTATTTGTGATATCTATAATACTTACATTATCGTGTTTAAAATTGTATACGAAAATTATGCTACCCACACGTAGCAAGTAGAATGTAATCGAGACTCAATATGTACCTATACAGGGTGTGTCACGACGAGTTGACAGTAGACATAACTCTATTACTAATCACAATTTGGTTCTTAAAATTGGTCCACGCCCATTATACAATGTGCTCTATTTAATGAAAATTTTGCCACCTTTTTGGTACTTCCGGTTATACCGGAAGTAGACACAAACTTTGTTATTTTAAATAGAACACCCTGTATATTTTTTAATTTTTAGTTTCTACACTTCATTTTAGATATAAAAGTATTAAGGTTGTATGGTCCTAACATTAACGGTATTACAATTATTTACACTTTTTCATTTTTTTTTACAAAAACATAGATATAAATAAAAATTCTTGACAATGACACATTTTTTCCAAAGTTTTTTTCTTATGTTTGAAGTAGGAATATACAAGCAATAAGCTGATATAGCTTTGGAAAACTTGCTTTATACAGGGTGTTGGTGGTTGTCGGTTCATTTTTAAAAACTTTGATCAATGATAATTTTATTTTCTTAAATGGAACACCCTATATATTTCCACATTTTCGAATTATACACTTAATTCTAGACATAAAAGTACTAAGGTTATAAAGTCTTAAAATTAACGGTTATATAAATAATTACGTTTTTTCCAATTTTCAAGGTTTTTAAAAATTAACTGTCAACCATAAGCACCCTGTAGATATAAAATAAGTTTTTCAAAACCATATTACCATGTTTCTTGTACATTTCTACGTCCACTAAAATTTGTTTTTATTATATTTAATTTAATATTTTTTATTTTTATTTATTTATTTTATTTATTTTAATTAAGTAATTAAGTAATTAAGTTTCTTCCAATTTTTTCGTAAAAAAACATTTTCATATTTTACTAATGACACGTTCTTTCAAAAAACAAACCACATTTTAGTGGACGCAGAAATGTACAAGAAACATGGTAATATGGTTTTAAAAAACTTATTTTATACAGGGTGCTTGTGATTGACCGTTAATTTTAAAAAAACGCAATTAATGATAATAGCGTTTATTTTAAGACCTTACAACCTTAATAATTTTATGTCTCGAATTAAGTGTAGAATTCGAAAATCGGGAAATATATAGGGTGTTCCATTTAAAAAAATTAAGTTATCATTGATTAAAGTTTTTAAAAATGAACGGACAACCACCAACACCCTGTATAAAGCAAGTTTTCCAAAACTACATCAGCTTATTTCTTGTATATTCCTACCTCAAACACAAGAAAAAAATTTTGGAAAAAACGTGTCATTCTCAAGATTCGAATTTTTATTTACATCTATGTTTTTGTAAAAAAAAAAAATGAAAAAGTGTAAATAATTATAATACCGTTAATGTTAGGACCATACAACCTTAATACTTTTATGTCTAAAATGAAGTGTAGTATCTTAAAATTCAAAAATATACAGGGTGTTCCATTTAAAATAACAAAGTTTGTGTCTACTTCCGGTATAACCGGAAGTACCAGAAAGGTGGCAATATTTTCAATAAATAGAGCACATTGTATAATGGGTGTGTACCAATTTTTAGAATCAAATTGTGTTTAGTAATAGAGTTATGTCTACTGTCAACTCGTCGTGACACCCTGTATATTTATTTCTGCATTTTAGTATCCACTAGTGATCTTATGATTTTGTATTCCTCTGAGATCCATATCAATACGTATACATATAATACTCGTAAATGAAAGTGACTAACTATAGTTTATGAGTTCTAAAGTTTTTTCAAGTTTATACTTTAAATTTAGACAAATGCATCTGAAGTTACGTTATAGTAACCGATAAAAAGTAATACAGGACCTCATTTCGAACAAATTGTATATATTTTTTCGTTTTTCTATCTCGAGGGAAATATGAAAGAAGATTGAGTGATAAACTTTGCAATTTATTTTAAGTAGAACATAAAATCTCACTAACTAAATAAAAATAAAACACTATACTCTTTTACCAAATAAACATAATTCGATTTTAATGTATATATCAAAAACTCTATAAATATATTCAGAACAGTGTTTTGAAACTTTACTATCAATAAACATAATAATGAAGGATTATAAGATTATGTAAAATTAACTGGGTATACTTTCTGAAAGATGCTTTTGAGAAGTAATTATATTACTTCTATCCTGATTTTATAAAGAGCAACAACAAACTCTCTCCACAGCAGTCCTGTTTGCTATGCTGACGTTAAATCCCAACATCCACACTCTTAACAACGAAAAAATTAGTTTCTATTGTATAATAAAGGAACCAGCCGATTCGTATTAAATTACGTTTTGTCATTTTAGGCTATATTAAAAGATCTTTGAAAATGTTAAACTTTAATAATACTTCCGACTCAATGGGCTATTTTCACATTTTCCTAGCTCTACGTAATTTATTGGATTTCTATTTTGTATATGTTTTGGCTAGTTATAAAAGCGGGAAAAAGTAATAAAATTCCTATTACTTATTTATGCAGCAAGTGCATGAAGTAATACCTTTTTTCACAAGTGGGAAGTTTAACTCACGAGCCATGTAGGTGTGATTGACAGTCCCATGAATCAAAAGTGATTCGTTCACGTGTACTGACACATGTAGTACAAGATAACGGAAACTTCATGAAATATTCTTTAGTTTTTACGTTATGGAATTCAATAAATTAATATTATAAAGCAGGATTGTGCATAAAAATTGTCGTTTGTTCTTCACAAAATAATCAACCTGGCTTGGTTCCTGACCACACACAATAAACTTGACACAATTTCTTTAGTTTGTGTTTTGTTTGTGGACACATTGTAGGTACATCTCGGAAAATATTTTTCAATAAGTTATGAATCACTCTGTATAGTAAACACAAAAAATTACAAAATTTTAAAATAATGTCATTTTTGGCGACATCCGTAATGACTTTTTGGATTTATAATTTTTTAAGCTGAAATTGATTATTATATTATATTGTATTTAAATATTTTAATCTTAAAAAAAATTGTTTAATATTCTGTACTCTGTAGTATACCGAGGTGTCATGTTGTTGACTACACATTTCTGCACATTTCCATTAAAACTAAACGTTTATGATGCAAAAGTTTTAATTGAACTGAATTTCCTGTAAAACATCCTCCAGCCTCGCATTTCTTTTCCAAGTAATAAACTTTTAAGAGGTGTGCTCTGCATACACATTGATTTTATGACCGGTGTTGTTCTTCCAGTATGATTAAGATGTCTTTGGAAATAAAGGATCATGAGATAATGACTCGTCAGATGGGCTTAGAGCACGTGGTGCTTTTCAGTGTTCCTGCGATGCCGTGTCCTATAGGTGGGGATTTATGCGCACGCTACCCGGTGCGTGCCTTACACTACATATTTCCTATACATCTCAGACACAGAAATCCACGGTAGCACGTGTCGGGAATCCTGACCGAAGTGGTGTTAAACCTCTTTGATAATACATAGCCAGTTAGTGTTACGAATATCGAGTGCAATTGTATAGTTTAGTTTTGAAATAGAGTGATTAAAATTTAAAATAGGACTTTTTATAAATATAACGCATGTTCAACATGTGAAATCCACTAGAATAAACATAGGTTCGTAAAAATATCTGTTTGTTTATATGTTGTGGTTTAGTGATGCAGTGTGATGATTTATTTAATTGTTGTGTGTGATTGCATTTGCAATGATGCATGAAGAACTCGTTTGCAATATGTCAAAGTAATTTGTTAATTGGATTTTAAAAACACGAATGATGTGCTTCCTGTGGAGGATATATGCATGAAATAAATTATTTTTATACATTTTATTAAAATTTCTTTTTTTTTATTAGTTGTACTACAGTGCCATCTATTTTTTATCAAAATTAATGTAACTTTTTAGGACCTTCCTTCCAGTTGAGCTGTACAAATAATTTTTTTTCTATAAACTATTACCTATCGTATCAAATCTACCAGGACATTTTTCTAACTTTGAACATAGTCCCTATGTTCAGTTCGAAAAAGCACACGTCAATTCATGTATGTAAGTAATCAAGTAACAAGTAACCAATTTTACGTGAAAAAAGCTACTTGAGAAGTAGTTAAAAAAAATAATTGTCAAGTTGTTTAAATTATTATTGTGATAAAATAAATCAAAAACATGTATTTAACTGAAGAAAAAATACTAATCCCGATTATTAAAAATTTAATTAAATAACATTAAATCAGGTGTGTGATATAATTGATTGCATAGCAAATACTCACAATGCATTGATCTGTGCTTTTTAAAATTGAACATATGGAATATGTTCAGAGTTAGAAAAATGTCGCGGTATATACGTAGGCACCTACACTTAATTGACGATCATAACCTGATTCAAGTCTTAATTAATCCTCCTTCCTCATGCCAATTTCGTCTGCTTGAGGTAAAGTGCACTATATTTAATATATAATATTCATAATATAAAATTAATAATTTGGTTCAGTAATTAAACCACTCAAACGATACCATTGTACGTACTTGCAGAAAACGCATTAACGCTCCTGGTAACTAGCTTAGTGATCGTGCATTTAAATTTAATACCTTCTGAGGAAAGTTAATAAACTTAAATTTTTATACATATTATGACCACTAGTTTTATCATATGTTGAAATTCACACTTTGAGCAAATTATTCCTATGAAAACTTTAAAACAATTTAAACGGAGCATTGGGATAGATTGGATAGATCTTGACCTTTAAGATTACTTCACGGAAGATACGAACGTGAGGAGTAAAAAAGAAAAGTTGAAGTGGTGTGAGATATTGAAGTAAGATTTGTCAAGTTTAAGATTTTAAACAATTGTGCCAATGAAAACTAAACAAAATAATGTACATCCATTGATTTTGGAGGTAATTTTGGACATCATAAAAAAGTTACGTTTTGCAAACTTAACATTTTGTAAAAATTGAATTATTTGCTATTAGTTTTAAATTAATTCTCTCTTATATTATTATTAAAGGTATTAGTATACGTTATCATGGATTAGACATGCATGAACTTTATCATTGTCCTAGTATAAAAAATGAATATGATATTAAATCTGTGTCGTAAAAACCTAGTCCTTGTCTTAAGGGACTCTAGGGTTCTTATAAAATAAGTATAAACTGGCTTAAATAAGCTGTGATGGTGATATTTCGCTATGATAGTTTGAAATTCTAATTTAATTCTTATCTTGAACAGACATGTATACATAGGTACTTTATTTGTTCTATTAACGTTGAGTCTAACTTTAGTGCTATAAATTTTTTTGTTTATAAATTGACGTACGATTGCCATTTATGGCCACAGTAAATTATAAACTAATTGAACTATATCGTATTGCAAGACTAGAGAAGTCAAAAATCTTGTCTATTATTAAAAAAGCCAAAGAAATCTTTCATTTTCATTTGTGGTAATTTGAAGTTTATTGTCTAAAACTAAAATTTCGCTCTTTAAATTTATTGTCCTGGATTTCTTAGGCTAGGTTATTAAGGTGGATCTAGTTACATTATTTTACGTTAGGTTAGATTAAGTTTAATTAGGTTAAAGAGACACGAGGACGTCCTACTCGAGAAAGTAGCAGACTAACTTTTCATAAAATATATAGTAACTAGGCAGTAGGCCTTACGCCGATATAATTCGTGACTTGCGAAATCAATGCGGCTGGACTAGTTTGATTTTATCCCTTTTCAAAAAATCCAATTTTAAATTCTACTTAATGGCCGACATATTAATAAAAAACACTTCACCTACCCATGAAAATAACTGTTGCAACGATTCAAAAAAATAATTGATGACCGAACTGTAGTGATCCTAATTTTGAATTAAGTTTAATACCCCCGATAGTTATTTTTATATTTACTTATGTGCTTGTGCATTTAGTGTCCCCTTCTCTATATTAAGAGAATACTGTGATTCCGCTATTTTGACTCCAGAAGTGTTAAGTATCAATCAATTGTATTCCTTATTCATTGTCTATACAGTATTCTTGAACATTTTTCTGTGTTTAAGTTTAGGCTGTGTCTATAATTGACTACGAGACTAGTCACAGGCAACGGCCTATTCTAATTTTTAAATTCGAAATTCCAACAGAAATTGCTTTTATATGTATATATAATATCTGATGTGTGCAACACATGACTTTCTTATACGGATAGTACCATTACTTTTCCTAAAGAAATTAAGTTAAATTTCTTGTAAAAATCGTGTTTCAATTTCCAGCAATCTTCAAATAAATTTCGAAAGTCTCTCTCGCACTTATTGCAATACGCATAAATCTGTCCTTGTCCCACTCATTATAACCGAATTTTACGACAAAAATTAGTGTTTTATTTTTTTGAAATTTTTTCGACGGAATTTCAAAAAAAAGTTCAAACAAAATTTGTTCAAAATTTAATTCTAAATCAATGTTAAAGAATAAAAAAATCTCATAAATTGTTTATTTTTCAAGATATTCCTAAAAAACCTAAAAATATCTTCAGGTAAGTGTCACTTGTTTTGGTGCTAGATGAAAAACATTGAATGTGGCACCCACAAATTTGTTCAAACTCTTAAATATGAAATTTGAATCAAATCCCATAACTCGTTTTTGAGTTATGGTGGATACAGACAGACAGACACACAGACAGACATCATGGGGAAAATGGTCAAAATGGATTCAGGGGCCCTCAAAACGTATAAATCCATCAAAATCTCGGAGTCGAAAAAAATCACGATAACAATACTTCGTTATACTTCGTATAAGAAAGTAAAAACAGTGAGTGTTTTCGCCTTCTTGTTAACCAAATCCTCCCTCCGAACGCTAAATTACGACCTCTTTGACAATCTAACCTCTGAAATTCGAAATAAAGCAATTGCATAACTCGCAGTAATAAATAATGACCATGTCTATTCATTTTATACACTATGACAAATAAGAGAAAAATGGAGCAAGTGAAGAGATTGAAACCACGTGCATGGTCTGTAACATGGTACAGGGTGTACAACTAAGAATGGTCGCCGGCTGTATCTCAGAAACTATTTATCGTACAGCCTTCGGAAAAAAATATTTATAGTAAAAGTGGCCAAAAGAAATAGCTGGAAATTATTTTCAAGTTTCTAGCTTCACCAGCCATGGTAAATGATAAAATCATGATTTTCTCCAAATTATAGGCAATTAAGGTAACTCAAAAATAACTTTATTGGAAAGCTGAAACAATTATACACAATTTTGGTCTAACACTTTTTGCTCTAGCTTATCAAATAAGGGTGGGAGGAGAGGGTGAATTCTTCTGTACGAAAATGCTTATAACTTCTGTTTAACTTTATAGAATTTGGCAAACTTAGTATCGTTCGAAAAAACTTTTCTTGCTTCAAGCGATGTTCGATAAGAGAAGTTGTTTTGATTCATATATTTGTTGCTAGGTGGCGCTTTTCGAAAACTTATTAATTTTATCGATTTTTCTTGAAAAATTTAAATGGACTCATATATATTTTTTGACATTATTAAAATTAGTATAAAATATCGAAAATATTAGTGAGAACCGCAGATCCATATCTTTTTTCGTTCAGGAAATATGGACAAAATCGTTTATACATGATTCACAATACGTATTATTGTTATCACAAGTCGTTTTGCGAATTTAAGTGGTAGGCTTTGGAACAAAAAAAAATGCAATTAGCCCTATATTCGCAAAACGACTTGTGATAACAATAATAATACGGGTTGTGAATCGTGTAAAAACTATTTTGTCCATATTTCTTGAACGAAAAAAAATATGGATCTGCGGTTTTCACTAATATTTTCGATATTTTATACTAATTTTAATAATGTTAAAAAATATATAGGTATGAGTCCATTTAAATTTTTCAAGAAAAATCGATAAAATTAATAAGTTTTCAAAAAGCGCCACCTAACAAGAAATATATGAATCAAAACAACTTCTCTTATCGAACATCGTTTGAAGCAAGAAAAGTTCATTTAAACGATACTAAGTTTGCCAAATTCTATAAAGTTAAACAGAAGTTATAAGCATTTTCGTACAGAATAATTCATCCTCTCCTCCCACCCTTATTTGATGAGCTAGAGCAAAAAGTGTTGAACCAAAATTGTGTATAGTTGTTTCAGCTTTCCAATAAAGTTATTTTTGAGTTACCTTAATTGCCTATAATTTGGAGAAAATCATGATTTCATCATTTTCCGTGGCAGGTACGCCCCCTAGCGGCGAAGCTAGAAACTTGAAAATAATTTCCAGCGATTTCCTTTGGCCACTTTTACTATAAATATTTTTTTCCGAAGGCTGTACGATAAATAGTTTCTGAGATACAGCCGGCGACCATTCTTAGTTGTACACCCTGTACATAGTTACAACCACAAGTTTATATTTATTGCGAAATTTAGGGCTAGGTTCAAGCAAATGTTAATGGTAAATAATCTATCTACACCTCTGCGAGCTCTTAAATATTTTTCTTTAGATAGTTTAATAAATTAACGCAATTTACATGAGATTTTTGTCTTCTTCTCAAGACAATTAAGGCTTGATATAGTAATGCGTAGATTTATTGCGTCCTATAAACAGTAATTAATTGAAAATTTTGCGTTTCTACTTCAATAAACCAATGAAGAACGTCAGTTTAAAAACTTACAATTTGTTCTACAAATTTTTACTTGCACTTCTTAATTCTTATAGTTGACAAACTAAATTTAAATACATACCTAGTATTACATTGAATTATTATGCATGAATAGTCATTGTTTTAGCACGTAAAACCAATTCTGGTTTTGATGTTCCCAAGATCTAAGATCCGCTATCTGGTAATACTATCCCGAATTACCTACGTCATCAATTTCTCAATTACTCAATTTAAACTATAAATTGAAATATAAACTTATTTTATACAATAGAAACTGAAACATCGACAGATGTAAGTTATCTTTAATGGAGAATAAAATGAACACATACAAACTACTTTTTCGATGCAAATACTCCATTTAAAGACCTTGGAATGCTCTGTTGTAATTTAAACTTTATTTTTAGATAGATACTGAAAGCCTCTGAAAGTATTTTTCCCAAATATCTAAGAAAGTCCCATTGGGTTGTTTTCATTATTTTTCTTGTTTTGTCGTTTTGTTTGGTTATCTGAAATTTCTGTATTAATTTTTTTAGAATTGAATATTTAATCAATGAACAGTGAAAATTTCAATTCTAACCTCACATGTTTGCTGTTTAATGAAATTATGACACTTATGGTACAAACTTTTTGTCATGGAGGATGAATAACAGTAAACTTATTTATCCGGAAGCAAAAATATTTGTTTACATGGTTTAGTAGAGCTACATGTCCGCTTATGATGGGAAGTTTTCTTCCACTTAAGGGACATTTTTGAAAATGTGTGAAATCTATTTTCCGCGTCTATTTAGTGTTTGTTTACTAGAACTCAATAATAACTGATCAATTATCCTATAGTTATTCTTCTATTTTACAATACTTATTTTGCAATTTATGTTTCTGCTACCCTCGAAACTTCGTCATAATTTTATAAGCTCAGAACATTATGAGTCGCATTAGCTAATTTTAAATATTAAAACTTCATCCGTGGATTATGAATGAAATTACAAAGGTTTTATTTTATCACAATACATAAGACACGAAGTGATTTGATAGTATTAAGTTCTTTGTTAGTTATGTCAACCTATTTCAAAACTGGATTATTGCCACATCCTTTGAACATGCACCTCAACATGTATGAATGAACAGATTTGACGCCCTAAAGATTTTGTTAAAATAAATAAAATGACGTTATCCTTTTAAGTCCTTTGTAAAGCAATTGTGAAACAAAAGTGTTTCTTAAAAAAAAATCTTGAAATGGCTCTAACGACTATCTTCATTGTTTGTACTTTTACACATTAGAAAAATCTACATTTTCCTTTAGCTTTTTCCCACAAAGGAATGTACCTACAAGGAATAAAGAACATCCAAGTTACAAGAAATTACAGCAATGTATAAAACGCGGTATTACAAAAGTTTATAACAATCTCTCTAGCATAGCAGAAAGAGAACCATCCAGCTGAACATTCTCATCCAATGCAGTAGATTTACTGTTGGAAAGTATTTCTGTATGAGTTCCAAGAAATGAATTGTGATCTTTTTGTGGAATACTATGTGGCTAGTTAACGTATATTTGTACTCACTTTTCAGTTTGTCAATACATATTATTTTGAACAGTTTTGGTGACACTAATTGGCACCCGCCCCAAAAAGGTTTTATTAGGTTTATTTAGGTTTTATTAAATTTATGTTCAAACACACCAAACTAACGTGTTTTTGCCTTAATTACAAACAAATATTGATCTTATCTTAAAGCATGTAATAAACTGTTAGTTTATGTTTGATGATAGTGTTGGAAAAACTAGGCCAAATAAAATTTGAGCTAATTAAAATACTGTCCTCAGATTACATTACTATTTAATTATTAAAGTTTAACCTAGAAATACTGTTATACAGAAATAGTTTCATGTTTTATTCATTCATCTAGTTAAATTTATCTCTGTAGTTAATAGTAATTTTACTATTATTTTGTTACCTATATAAAATTGAGTTAAATAATCCCGCAATGTATTTTTTGGAGATCATTAATGGAACAACTTCAATTAAAATGAAACTATCTGTACTTTGGAGTCGATATGTATTGATTGTTTTATTATATTCGATTTAACAATGTCTCGCAGTATTGAAAATTATTTATTGCGGCACAATTTGCACAGAAAATCCACCATGAGCTAATATTATAGGAAAAG
Organism: Pediacus dermestoides; assembly: GCA_963942485.1. Lineage (NCBI taxonomy): Eukaryota > Metazoa > Arthropoda > Insecta > Coleoptera > Cucujidae > Pediacus > Pediacus dermestoides. Next base: position 28,725,814 of record OZ012625.1, on the reverse strand, counting down.
CATCTTCTATCCATTATTCAAATTAATAACATTAGATTGTATTCCGACATAATAAATATTTAATTAAATTGATTAATAAATAACAAGGCACTTGGTTTTATTGTTATTATTATTACAGTATCACATTATACAATTTGCTATGCTATCACAAATTTGATGTTATTCTATATGTGTTACATGAACATGACCGTGCTTCCATTATTCATTTTCGAGCAACGATTTTTACTTACAACATTGACAAGCTCAATATACCAGCCTGTCAATATACCAAACAGTTTCTGAGTATAACAAAAGGATCAGTTGCAGGTTACAGCAAATATGCACTGAAATAATATAATGCAATATTGCATTTTGACCTGAAGATTTTTCTAAGTTTAATAATTAAACACCAAAACCGAATCAATGTTGTTTTATATTGATTGAAAAGTGGTCAAATATTTAACATTCATTTAAGCGACCATGAGACCATCATTGATCTAACATTGTTGTTTTATTATAAAATATAGTGACTTATCCAGTGAAATTGTCCTAAATTGTTTGAAATATTTTTAATTGTGGTAATTTAAAATGACTTATTACTAACTTTATTACATATAACATATCAATATAATTATTATTGTGAGAGTTTCCAAACGTTATTTCAAAAGTTTAAATCTCTTACAGCTTAGTTGGAAGCTAAGCTATGTAATCTTTGGGATTACAGCACAATGAACAAGTTACTTCTATGAGTTGTTTATTGGGTATTATTTTCTGGATTCATCATTATAATCTAGGAGTTTTCAAAGTGACATGTTTAAATCACAAATTTCTACACGTTAAAAATATATATTCTCCTGGTCAAAATCACTTAGATTTATCATTTTCTAATGACTCTTGAGCTTTTTATAAGGGTGGGTTAGTTAGTTGTTTTTTCTATAATGCTTTAAGCTTTTCAAAAATTTGATTTAATGGTTAATTTTCTGTTTCATACCCAACAAATTATAATAAAAAAATATCTGTGTGCCCAACACATGACTTTCTTATACGGATAGTACCACAATTACTTTTGCTAAAGACATTAAGTTAAATTTCTTGTAAAAATCGTGTTTAAATTTTGAGCGTTTCCAGCATTATTCAAATAAATTTCGAAAGTCTCCCTCGCACCTATTGCAATACGCATAAATTTGTCCTTGTCCCACTCATTATAACCGATTTTTACGACAAATATAAGTGTTTTATTTTTTTGAAATTTTTTTGACAGAATTTCAAAAAAAAGTTCAAACAAAATTTGTTCAAAATCAATGTTAAAGAATAAAAAAATCGCATAAATTGTTTATTTTTCAAGATATTCCTAAAAAACCTAAAAATGTCTTCAGGTAAGTGTCACTTGTGTTGGTGCTAGATGAAAAACATTTAATGTGGCACACACAATTTTTTTCAAACTCTTAACTATGAAATTTGAATCAAATCCGATAAGTTGTTTTTGAGTTATGGTGGATACAGACAGACAGACATCATGGTGAAAATGGACAGAATGGATTTAGGGGCCCTCAAAACGTCTAAATCCATCAAAATCTCGAAGTCGAAAAAAATCACGATTACTATACAGGCTGTTTCAAATTCGCTTCTCACTACAGGGATCTCAGAAACGGTAAGAGATACAGCTTTGGTTAAATTGGGGCAAAGTTGCGTAATATGGTAGCCAATAATAAGCCGTTAAGAAATCGAAAATATCTTTTGTAATTCTGGAGATTTTTTGAAAAAAACAAGTTTTTGCCTTTTCATTTTTATTTTTTTCTGCTCTTATTTTTCAAGATATCGAAAAACCAAAAACACTTTGCCATGGACACCTTTTGAGCTTTATAAAATGACGTTAAAATTTTCCTCATGCGATTTTTCGTTTTTCCGCTGACGTCATCAACTCCATTTTTTTAAATACGGCCCTGTTTTTTTTTCATCGTTTTAAGTAGCATTTTTTATGCTCTATGAAATGGCGTTTAAATTTTTTCCATACGACGTTTCGTTCTTGTGTAATCATCGGATCATTTTTTGAATGCCTACGGCACTGGATTATTTTTACAATTTCATCAATATTTTTTTTCATTGTACAGCCCATCATCAGTATTGACAATTTCATAAGTGTTTATTTTATAAAATTATTTTTTTTTAAATTACTTCCATTGTTCTTATTATTACTACTAACAATAAATGATAGGTTAGTTTGATTTATTATAAAAGAAAATTTATTACTATTAAAGTTTACCAAAATGTGTGGATATGAGGAAGTGAGGAAAAATACTGATGAAATTGTAAAAAAAATCCAGGACCGTATTTAAAAAATGATCTGAAGATGATTGCACAAGAACGAAACGTCGTATGGAAAAAATGTAAACGCCATTTTCTAGAACACAAAAAATGCTACTTAAAACGACAAAAAAAGATACAGGGCCGTATTTAAAAAAATGGAGTTGATGACGTCAGCGGAAAAACGAAACGTCACATGAGGAAAATTTTAACGTCATTTTATAAAGCACAAAAAGTGTCCACGACAAAGTGCTTTTAGTTTTTAGATATCTTGAAAAATAAGAGCAGAAAAAAATAAAAACGAAAAGGCAAAAATTTGGTTTTTTCAAAAAATCTCCAGAACTACAAAAGATATTTTCGATTTCTAAACGGCTTATTATTGGCCACCATATTAAGCAACTTTGCCACAATTTAACCAAAGCTGTATCTTTTACCGTTTCTGAGATCCCTGTAGTGAGAAGCGAATTTGAAACAGCCTGTACTTCCTTATTACTTCGTATAAGAAAATAAAAATGTCACTTTGATATTCTCTCATTTATTACTGTGATGTTTTAATTGTGACCAGAAGTATATATCTTTATGTTGTACACAACTGCCTAATTCAATGACTAAAAATTATACTTACTCATAAAGCAGTGTAGATAAATTTTTTATTTCTTACTGAACCAATACAACTGTATATTATTTTAGTTACAGCAACTATAAACATACTCATAATTCCCTCGGGAATTATAACTAGGCTATTATGTCATCTAATTTAAAAACATCAAAATTCAATACTTTAAAATGTAACCTTACTCTTGGAAGAAATAAAATTATCTATGTATCACGTAAATTACTTCGGGCAACTTATACTCTTCCTCGGGCCTAACGGCCCTTTGGATTGTAACCCCGTTGCCCTCGGTCATTAACATCCTCATAATTCCCTTGATACATAAATAACTACTATATTTTATTATAATTTAATGTAAATTGGCATCATGAAAAGTATACTTTTAACAAATAAAATGAGCATTCTGCGCTGTCACTCCTGCTTGGACCACCTATTTTAATAGGTATTCAACTATCAAAACATGCGGTATTCCTTCTTCCTTCATAAGCTTCATTTACCCATTTTTTAAATGCCTGCTACCATTGATTATCATATTGAGATTATCAATATGATAATCAATGCTGCTACTTATACATTTTTGGTAGTTATTTTTGTAAAAGCTTAAACTTATTCAGGTATAAATTCTATAATTTTATGCAATTATAAAATTACAATTAGTTTCATTATATTCAGATGGAGAACAAAAAGACTACTATAGCTTGTCAGAACAAAGGAATATAATTACTGGATAATTCAATAAGTAATGAATGTTTAATATGATAATTACAATGCTACAATTGGAGGCAGTTTGTTTAAATTAGGAAACTTTTGAAAAAAAATATTAAGAACAGAATCGGGTCCTCATAAATAATTTAAAAATGTTTTTAAAATTCATTTATCATCTTTGCCCCTCTACAATAATTGTTTTCATTCCGAAAGGAATATTTTCTTAATTATCTGAACAAATAGCACAAACTACCAAAATATTGATATAGAGTATCAAAAGAAAATCTACTTGCATCAGCTCGGTCCCAACACAATACCTAGGATGATATTTTTATTTCTTGTTTGTTTTCCTTTAGCTGCTGTATTGTATTGGCAGAAGTGTCTGGCATTTTTCACAACTGCCGAATTCCAAATGTTTATGGATATAAATATCATAAATTACTTACATACGTTTCGTTTTTTTAGTTTTTTGTGTATCCCACACAAACCGCTGATGCATAAATTATACAGTTTATAGCTCCACAAGGTCTACTAAAGCTTAGAGTTCAGATAGGTAGCTCTGGTTAGAGACTGGCCATAAACAAGTTAATTACATAGTGCACAATTTCAATTTTACCTAGGTGCAGTGTCTTTACAGCTTAAGTTCAAGGCAATTGCAGCGAGGCAGTTCCTGAGCTCTATAAAAAGGAAATTGACTTTAAAATGGAGCATTTTATTTTGATAGATCTTGAGGAAGTAAGAAACAAGATAAAGATATGGGAAGGTTATAGTGAATTCCAAAATTAAATAAATACTAACTTTGTAACATTCTTTCATATTTATTTTTAAGAAACTATTTGTTAGGTCGGATATTAAGTCCAGCGTCCGTAGAATATACAGTTTGGCGACTCGACGAGATAATTTTAATTGGTTCTTATGCAATGTGGTTATTGGAAATTAAACTCTCTGTCTAATTATAAAGAATTCAATCATTGAGTTAGGAAAATATTTAAAAAATTTTAAAAATACAGTACGAGCAATTTTCCTGAGTAGAATACGAAACTTTTGATTACTTACAAAGATTAAACTAAAAATAAAAAATTATGCAGTGACCGGCAGAAAGTATGCTTTAATGGGAATTTTTTTTATCTTTAGAATTACCAATTTTATTTTACTGTGAAAAGGTTCTGCATGCCCTTAAAAAAAGTTATTTAAGAATAAAGTACCCTTATTTTGTACCGTAGAAAAAAATGTTATTAGGACAAGTTGTTTTTACTTAAAATTTATCCCCGAACACCAAGTTTGGGCTTTATAGACAAAGAAAAACCATTTTTCCTTTTTTTGGACTCACCCCGTATAACGAATCGCTAGAAGCTACGCAGCACATAAATTCAGTTTTTTGACTGTTCTTGGGCAATTACACACATAATTTACTTAAATTGGTTTAAATGCACGAAAACAGGGCGGTTAATAAAATAATGCCAAAAATAATTTAATTTTTTTGGTGCACACCTTATTTTATTTTATGGATAAGTAAAACAACTTAATGTAAAACAAATGAGGCTTTACTTGATATTTTTAGCAATTTATTGCCATTTTTACTTTTTAAAAAAAATTAAATCTATTGGTTCAGGAATTACTTTTATCAGTACCTACCGGTAAGTCAATTTCAGTTTCCTGATAAAATGATTAGATATTATTTTATTAAAAGACCCGTTTTCGCGCATTTAAACCAATTTAAGTAAATTATGTAAGTATTAACCGATAAACTGGTAAAATACTGAATTTATGCTCTGCATAGCTTCTAGCGATTTGTTCTACGGGGCCGCGCCGAAAGAAAGGAAAGACGTTTATTTTTTGTCTACAGTCCAAACTTGATATTTGGAGATAACTTTTAATTACAAACAACTTTTCCTAATAATTTTTTTTTCTACGGTGCAAAATTAGGGTACTTTATTTTTGAGTGAATTTCAATTTTTGACCCCTCCCTCGTATACGATGCAATTTTTACTGATTTTATTTAGGCTCTTTTTTGTTTAAGGACATGCAGAACCTTTCCACAGTAAAATAAATTTGGTAATTCTAAAGATAGAAAAATTTCCCAATTGGTGCACACTTTCTGCCGATCACTATAGAGTATAGACTATACAATCAAAAACATTGAATTAATTAGTAAAAAAAATATTTTGGAGAAAATATAGAAAATTATACAGTCTATTAATCTGATTGGCTACAAACGTTTAATAATAAAATATGCTATTTTTTCTTCAAACGCAAATAATTCATTAAATTGTAAAATTATTAATTGTAATTTTAATAAATAAATTTTGACAATTAATTTGACTTATGACCAGCGGCGCTTAAGTAGCACTTAAGTACCGGCGACAGATAAAGTAGAACTTTACCTGTCGCCGGCAATAAAGTGACACTTAAACATAATCAGTACAGCAGGATAATGTCACACTTAAATGACGTTTGAAGAAAAATACCTATTTAATTAGAGAATATCACTATTAATTGTTGAATTCTTATTGGTTGAAATCAAATATAGATTAGCTATTGACCAAAAAATTCTAATTGCCCAGAGAATAGTTTAATCTATTTAATAATGAGTATTTTTTATTGGTAGAATTTTTTATATAGCAAATGTTAAAGAAAAACTAATTATTGTCCGGCCAAGCTCTGCTAAACTAACAGCGTGATAAATATTTAGCAGGGGCATGTTATTGGCTTAATGATTGTTATTTGCTGCGTTGCTTAGTAACAAATTTAAAAGACCCAATAAGCTGCCGCTGCTAAATTTTAAACGCGCAATTAGCTAATTGAGCATTTAGCAGAGTTTGGTGCAACCGGGCATTATAGACTTTAAAAATATTGCTAACTTAAGAATTTGATCGCAATTTTGGTTAGCCAAAAAAAAAACTGATGGGTTTTTGAAAATAATGTATTTAAATTTATTCAAAAAAAATCTATGCCATAGTAAAATTAATTGTTAGTTGAGGTCCCTTTTTTAATTTTTATAAAAACACGCCTACCTTTTCATTAAATACATACATACTTTGAATTCTTCTTACACCTTTCCTTGGTGTCCGCTACATTATATAGCTAAGAAAAGCCCGTGAATTGTGTTTATAAATTTAGACAGGATATAAAGCGGGGTTATTCGGACAAATAAGTCTATTTCTTGCTCACTGACATATTCAACCTGCAATACCACAGCAATAAATATGGAAGAGTGTCGGTTAGGAAAAATTCATTGGGAGTGAAAGAACAGACTCATGTGAATGTTGTATGAAACCATCTACTAGCTGTAACACAACTTAGTGTCTTATAATAAGATTCACGTTTACATCTTTGATTAAAAGATAGAATTTTAGATGATATTGTTGATAATATAACTCGTATTCATGGTAGTTTAATATAGATGACTAAGTTTTGTCATAAACTGCACCACCATCTTTTTGCTTTACACGAAACCTAAATCTATTTCGCTTAGAGTATTTTAAATGCAATTTGAAATGTGCCATAACTTTTGTGTTATTATGAATATCCAAGTATATACGTCTTAAATAGAATTACCTACTTATAGATAGCACATGAAAATTCTAGTTTACCTATTCATAAAGTAAATTTATTCATAGCGTAGTACTTCGCACACTTAATTCAAGCAAACACTTTATAATCCAACAGATTCAATTTCGTAGCATCTTTAGGTTGTATGGTTGTAAGTATTAAAAGTACGTGTTGGAGCAATGTGTAGACTACTCAAAAAATGCAACTCGAAGCTAAAAAACCGTTTTAATCTAGGGCAAAGTTCATCACTTCATAGAACACAATATAGAGAGCTACATGGTGGAGGGCTATTGTGTTCCAAGTTCATATCTGCTCATCAACATTAATATGGGATGAAAACATTACAGTTACTAGGTTACTACACTTATTTTAAACGTGCATGTCTGGAATATTTTCGATTATATACAAGTGAGAATGGTTTTTCTACGAATGTTTATGAATGATCACTGTAATAATATACACTGTCTGTGTCAATTTTATTTCTGTAAATTATTGGATTGGGTTAATTATAAACCATTGATAAATACGTTTAATGTTGCTGGCATGATTCTGCATTTAAAATTATTTTATATTCTAACTATTAATCAACGTATATGCAGAGGCATAATTGTATAAACAATGTGCTGGTAATTGAGATTTAGATTTAATTACAATTTGTGATGGATTATGACACAATGGCATCTTCGTGAAAATATTGGAATTATGTACTATACAAACTAATGAGACTAATATGTAGCTAAAAAAAGCCTCTATGTGAAACATATTCTCTTTTTCATTTTTGTAATGTAGTCATTAGTAGTTGTTATTGAAATAAAAAATTTGATTTCCTAACTATTTAATTTCGTTTACAGTTCTGGAACTTGTAATTTTACTATTTATCAACTTTGTACTGTGATTTTATTATACAGAGTAACTAGTGCCAACTAGAGCAATGAGTACGCGAGACGGTCGTCTGTCCTTGTCTTAGCAATCCTCTAGCAGGCATTCGGCTATATGTATTCAGAATTACAGTCAAAAAGTAGGCATATACCTGAAAAAGATTAAAATTTGGAAAGTGATGGACCCCATCCCAGTTAACAAAATAGTGAATTATTGATCAAAAAAGATGTCCGGGGCCTTGGAAAGTGAAGTAAAATAACTGGCTCCTCAAGTCACAGCCCAAAGACATCATTATAACACGTAATTAATACTTCATTGTCTGATGATATATACACACAAACACAAGTTTAACAACTCAATTCTAAGATCAAGCTGATCTGAATTCTGAACAAATCTTGTAAATACAAGCTGCTTTTGTATACCTAAATTAAGATGTAATAATTACAGGAAAAATACGTAAAGTTGGTATATAGTTTAGTCAAAAAATCTAGGGCATTATAGTAATTGGGAATCCAATAATCCTGGGATTGCAAATTTCATATTTTTTTTACAATTTGTTAATTAGTTAATTTCTTAAAAAGTTTTGCCAGAAAGTACAATATTATTTTAGTTTCAATACCTTATAGATTAGAGTTTATTAAAATACTTATTAATTCATACCTACCTCACTATAAATTTAAGACCTATCATAATAAATCTGTTTGTTTTGATCCCCTGAAGTTACTGTATAGAATCACTTTAATGATATATTTCTGACCCACCCTGTAATCACATGTGCACAATATTTGTACGTACAATTCTTAAAAAATATTGTTTTCTGAACAAGATTTTAAATGCAAACTTATAATTACTTCTAAAATTAAATGTTAAAACAGACATGGAAAAGTTGAAGAGTTACATCATATGAGATAAAAGTCATGAAAACTTACTTAGAGTTGATTGCAATAATCAAACAAAACTTATGAAACAACTTACCTACAAGTTTTCTACTCAATTGTATGAAATTTATCAAGGTTTCTCGGTGATATATAACTAAAACAAACCATCTCATATATCTTATAATATAATCAGAGTTGAGAAATATGGTATTTAAAATATTTAATCGGTTAAAGAAAGTTTTAGGTTTAAACAGGTATATTTAATGAAATAACAGAATTAGTACGTCGAATAGCAAATTACATTCCGATAATTTTAATTATTAATCAAATTTGTGTATCTACACCACAGCTTCACAATATACAGACTAACAAGGTGGTACGCAAATATAACTAAACTCTGGTGCACCACCTAAATTTTTTGAAATTTCAACACTTTTAAAATAGTTATGTGAAGTAGGTATGTTAATTTCAGAAGAAGGAATATGGTTAAAAATGTATTGTACCGGAATGTGATAAAATTTAAACGTTTACATATTTTTAAATTATTTTGTGGTGCACATCAACAATTGCACCACATTACTATTTTAAAAGTGTTGAAATTAAAAAAATTTAGGTGGTGTTATAGTTATTATGCACCACAGTTTGGTAGTACACAAATTGGACCTACATCCTACATAAATTAACCTTTTTTCGGTACTCAAAATAAATTTTGTAATGGTACCTAATTCTTTACAATAACGGTATTTCGAACAAGTCTCTTCTGAACTCTAGGACGGGACCCCTGTGAAGGGTGAGATGGACCCTTTTTAAATCACAAAATCTCTCCTAGATGGTGCTGTAATTTGGATGTTGCTTCTTAGTTTCATGTTAAATTTGATATAAACGGACTGGAAATTTTATTCAGTATCGCTTCTCGGCCCTATGGCTAAGATCAAAGTGTAGTATCTGTTCTTATCAGCTTAATATCTGATACGCTCCGCATGCGGAGCCAGTATATTAAACTGATTTTTGGAAATGGATGGAAGATCTGGGGCTTGCTCCGCTTCTGTCACGGGTTGGCCTGGTATTGCAGTACCACCGGGTCCGGCCCACTTAAGATAATAAAAGCATAATCATATTTTGTGATCACAGTTTATAGTAAACCGAAAATAAGGTCTCTGATGAGATTTCTGAGTTTGATAATAGGTCTGTTTCTGCAGTAGTTTCAAACCAGTCAGAACCAATCAAATTGCAAGAAAACAGTTGGCTGGCTGACTATTTTCTTGCAATTTGATTGGTTCTGACTGGTTTGAAACTGCTGCAGAAACAGACCTAAAATCGCTCCACCTTTAGTCTTATCTAATAGTAGTATAGTAGCAGTAGTATAGTGGAAGTAGTAAACTCAATATGATTAATTTCTTGGCCCACAATATCTGGAAAAATTTCTAATACTAAGTTTCAACTTTATAATCACCAATAACTAACTTGTCCATTACATCACAATCACATAATAGACAAAGACGCTTTGTAAGCTAACCTAATCTAAAATTATTTTGCGGTATACAACATATAGATAGCTTATTTAATTAGATTTTGGTTTCAAGTTCTTTAATTCTGTATTTTTAATACATTTGTCTTTGAAATAATATCCAAATAACTGAAAAGTGAACTGTTAAGTTTTCCTTTTGACGTACCAAATACCGAATCGCTTAATTCTCTCTGGAAAAATAAAATATTATGAAAAGAATCATTAGTTATTGTCAGTTGGAATGTTGTGGCACGTCGTAAACTACTAAACTGACCGTCTTTTCTTTCAAACCAACTTTCATCATGTTTCATATCTAGTTCTAGACCTTCTTGGAAACAACACAGAATGAGTTTAAACAATCAAAAATCAGTTAAACCCCTCTTTTTACTTTCTTATACGAAGTAATAAGAAAGTATAGTAATCGTGATTTTTTTATTTACAAGTTTTGAGGGCCCCTGAATCCATTTTGACCATTTTCGCCATCATGTCTGTCTGTCTGTCTGTATCCACTATAACTCAAAAATGACTTATCGGATTTGATTCAAATTTCACATTTAAGAGTTTGAACAAATTTGTGGGTGCCACATTAAATGTTTTTCATCTAGCACCAACACAAGTGACACTTACCTAAAGACATTTTTTTCTTGAAAAATAAACAATTTATGAGATTTTTTTATTCTTTAACATTGATTTAGAATTGAATTTTGAACAAATTTTTTTTGAAATTAGGTATGTCAAAAAAATGAAACACTTATTTTTGTCGTAAAATTCGGTTATAATGAGTGGGACAAGGACAGATTTATGCGTATTGCAATTAGTGCGAGAGAGACTTCCGAAATTTATTTGAATATTGCTGAAAACGCTCAAAATTGAAACACGATTTTTACAAGAAATTTAACTTAATTTCTTTAGGAAAAGTAATTGTGGTACTATCTGTATAAGAAAGTCATGTGTTGGGCACATCAGATATTTTAAATACTTTTATAGATATATTTGTGGGTGTTTGGAATTTACGTTTGATAAAGCGTGTGAAAGATAATATAAAAAAGTACACTTTGTTATGGTTCAATCGAGTTTAAAAATTTCTGCACGAATAATGGTCGTCGGTTCACCCCAGACAGATATATTGATTAAAAATAAAGTAATATGAAATTGCAATTACAGATTAGTGAATTATAAATATTTAAGCAGTTGACTAACTGTTATGATACCAGACTTTAGACAAAGGTAGAGCTCGATTTATTATTTAAATTATAATGCATTATGTAGGTAATGCCCCGTATTGATTCTAGGAGCTAACTGTTCGTAATTTGGATTATGGTTACGTTTCAAAGCAAATGTTAGGTATAACTATAAATGTACTTACATATCCAAAGAAATATTTTCTAGCGTTTATTTTACATTACTTAATACTTACTTTTCACTAAAATTTAAAAAATATTAAAGAAACAAAATTTCTTTGCTTCCAAAATGTAGCGCTTGACATCCGGTTAGGAGGAAAACCAGAAAATCAAACCGAATGCTCATTAAACATCATGCAAATTTTAATCTAAAACACACCTGAAACTTTACCAGAATAGTTTCGTGTGTTTGCTCAACTCCAACCATAACTTGCTTTCAAAACCTGCAGCTAACATTGTTGACTAGTAAATTACTACACGAAATGCAGAGTTTTCCAAAATATTTATTTAAATGGCCGTTTAACAGTACGTGTGTTTTGTTTTCAATCAGAACTATTTCCAGCGAGAGTTTCATTCTAATGCGAATAATTCATTGACTGACCAACGGCATCTATTATAAACGTTCGGCCTGTAGTGTATACCCCTGGAGCATGAAAATAGCTGCGATGGGTAATTAAATAGAAAGGAAATTGGGCAATTAAACCATTCAAATGTCAATTCTTAGTAGATATTCAGATGTACATGTAGATTATCTAATAATAATTTCGAAGCGATCGTTTCAGTAGCGTACCATTTTTCTTTTCAAGAATATTTTCGGACTTCTCCCCCAAACGATGGGGAAAGTCTAATAAAATACTCAATATTCATCTTTTAAAAATCATAAGAATGTCTTAATTATTTCCATTATATAGATATCTCGAAATCTGCGAAAGCATTTTGTAAAACTATATTTGAAAATAATGTAATATACATATAATTTAAATATCGTGCCTCTGCGACAAGGATTACCTCATAGGTGGTTTTATACAGAACACGCCTTTTAGTGCCTACAGGGTTGCACCTTTTGGGGTATAATATACATAGTAGTATAATATAGTAATCATCAAAGTCTAGAAATAATGTAAAAGAAGAGACATCTACACCTAACTATTTGCTGAAATTAGATTTCTTTTTCGGAATTCCGAAGAGACGAATCTAATATTGATTTTAATTTGGTTTCAACAACAACCTTAAGAGATAAAACGTAATTACATTTTAATAAATAATATTAACCATTACATTGCCCTTTTTATTCTATAAAATCAATACAAAAAACATTAGTGTTCAGCAGCGAGTTAATGAAAGTCTAATGAACTACTGGATAAAAGTAGAAGAAAAACATCCCAAGAAAAATACAATTAAGAAAGTAATTTATGGGATAAATATTAATGCATTATAATAATTTCTGGAAAAAGTAAGCAAATTAATTCTAACTTTCATTATTGTGTAAATAAGTTATGGTAACGGCTAGTCTACCAAGATATGATATTCTTGAAATTGAAAGAACGATTTTGTATTTTGAAATATGCCACATATTTTAAAACGAATTTAAGTTGACGCGTTGCCGACCACCTTCTAAGGCTGGTAATACACGAGATAGTCTACTGTGTCAGTCCCATTCTTCTGAGTAATCATGAACTTCGATAATCATGGAATACCTAAGTGAGTAAAGGCACATATATTTCATATTCTGTAACAATCAGTTTTTGGTCCTAAGTAACTATTTTCGGGTTTCTTATACAAAATGTTTATCTTCTTATTTTTGTATGAAATCATATTTGATGTCCCTTGTGTGTCTCCTAAGTTATTTGAAGTGGCATATGAAATGAATAATACTAGGTATATAGATTTCACAAAGTTGTCCTTCCAATGCAGGATACAGACTAGTGCTTATGCTGCACGAATGCACTGAATTTGCTTTACTCTATTTGTAATGAAACGTCTGATGTGAGCATCAGAAATGGAACTGTTGGGAGATCTGACGGTAGAAAACTATAATTACATAAATATATTCACGTTGATTTATTGAGGTGATTTATTAATTAAGATGAAGTAAACATTACACGAATATGTGCTTTATCTAATATACAATGTAAACTGTTTTCTATTCTGTTTGAATAACAACCACTCAATACACATTACATTTTCAATAAATAATAATTGGCTCGTAGTGAAATTAAATTCAGAATTCTCTGTTATTTACAAAATTATTCTAAAATGAATAGGCAATGTAGTTGATAAAATTATTTTTCATCGTATAGTACAAGTAAGTTTGTATATTCTATTCATTCTAAAAACAACTTGCATGCTATCACATAAAAGTTTGAAGTTTAGACTTTCTCTGCTTCTTCAGGTTATCTACATAAAACTGTATTCCTAAGAGCTGCAGCCCAAATTGCAAATAAGGTTGAATTGACGAAAAACTTTAGTTCTTAAAGATAAGATTTCATTTTTAGCAAATTATAATTTTTTTGTAATTAATTTTTCTTTCTTGTTGTGTAAGTAATAAAATAAGCGTTGTGATTTTAAAGTTGGTTCCTGTTTCATTAGTTGATTTTGGTTGATTCTTAGCAGGTAAATCAATAAAATGATACATTGATTAAATTTTATGACAAAATTCAGTTTTTCACACTTTATCGAAATTGGTAATTCGAAATTCGAACTTATTATATAGGGCAGAGGGAACAACAGAAATAATAATACTCTGTTTATATTTTTAATACTTTCGTATGAAATAAGAAAATTGACAAGTTGACCTTTTCACGAACATTAGCCTACATATAAAATAAATCTGTTGGATAAAAAAACTAATAGAAAGATACTCTACATAAAATTAAAAGCAAATCGGTTGAACTTTAAAAAGCCAACAAACAATAAAATGACAGCTAAAGAATATGACCTTCGCACTAAATAATTTATACCTACTATTTTATACGTCTGGTTTTATCCTTTGACCTATATTTTGTTTTATTATTACTGCATCATTATTGTAATATTCTAATATTGATTCGGGAGAAAAACTATAGCTTAGATTTTTTCGATTGTGAAAAGTTGTATTAAATAGAACAAATGAACAAACACGTGTACGAAATCATGTCAGTTGGTTATGGATTTTCTAGATTACAATAAATTCTACCCAATTTTACAACTCTATACTTATGTACTGTAATGATAAAAAACCTGCTTAAAATATGAATCGTAAATCGTTTAGATGCTTCAGACATTTTATATTTCAGCGAGTTATCGTAAAAGGAGCATTTAATGTTTGTTTTATGACGCAAAAATTTTCACTTGATCATTCACTTTGCATTTGGTCATATACAAAACTCTCAGATAAATACGTCTTGAATAAACTGTAGTGATATTGTTTCTTACTTATAAAATTATGAATTATTCATATCAAATTTTCAAATAACTAGAGAATACTTATTTACGTATAGAAGGCCGAAAGAAGAAGATTACGCCCGCGGACGAGTTTATTCGTCCAAGGGTGGTAATCTGCCTTTCGGCCTGAGGTACTTACAAACGTTTTACGCACAACTGACAGCAGTGTTTGACGGTGAAAAAATAACAAGAAAAATATCAGTTGGCATGTGTTGAATACGTAACATTATTTTAATATTGAGTATGACCTCAGAAGCAGGTAGGGGGCCCCTCTGATGCTATAGTACAAAAGCTTCTGCAGAAGAATCTCGTGACTTTCCGTGGCAATGCTTTGCACAGCAAGACATTTGTGTAGTTTCTTGGTTATCCACCCTATTTATTACCTTCTCGGTCACTTCCAGTACTGCTGAATATGGATAATCGAAAAACAGACTTTTCGTTTCAATGTGTTTATTAAAATTTATAGTTTAAATTTTATTAAAAATTACTTTAAATAGTTGAAGCTGTTCTTTGAATTATAAGAGAAATACTACTACTGTCATGTAGTTTTTGTTTTCGCGTTCCACAATTTCCTAATATAAAAATAGATGAAAACTATTTGTTCATCATGCCACAAAATAAACCGATGAAAAGTTCTAACACTTTTAATTAAAAAAATTAAATAAAAATAATCTACAATTTTTTACTAGCATACATACCAGCACAAATCATAATATGATGAATGTCATATAATGACTTTTGCGTAAAATGGGAACGTAATATTTCAAAAGCAATTAAAAGAGTAGTTGAATTTAAAATAACTTTACCAGTAGGGGATTTTTATTATTGCGAGGAAGTTGTACATTTGTGTTTTGATAACTCATTTTAACTATGTGCATCACACAGAAGCATATAAAAAGGTTTTAAAAATACTAGCAGCTGGGTTGATGCACCCTTCCTCACATATTTTCATCACAAGTTTTGATGAATTAGATTATTTTGTATTTTTTGAGAAGTTATTGTATAGCATAATCAATATTATGCGTACGAACCTATATTAATATATGTCTTAAAAATGTCGTATTCCATAAAATTTATTTTTCAAATTCAGCTCATGATTTATACTTATGTTCAGCTGGAATTTTGTAAAAGTTTTTAACGAACTATACATGCTTTTCCTAAAAATTTCACCCTTTATATTTCTGAAAAATATTTCTTCCATTCTATCTATTCCCTTATATTATCATCGAAACCATATAATTTTACCTTTAACCACTACTATTAAAATATTTTCTCTCATTAAAAATTCTGGAACCAAGCGACTATGCCTACAACTCACTCAACGACACACAGACTAGAAGGGTCAACCCTTTCAATTTATTATGTGTCGTTCTTATAAATAATGATGGGATAGGTACTTTTACCACGTAGAGTACACTTTTGCAAGTCAACCTCATACATAGTCAATGAGTTGGGTTTTAGTCATAAAGGACGTTTTAAGTACAAGAAAAAATATTGAAATAATTATTCAAATTTTACCCACAGTCAATGATTATGATTTTAATTGAATTATGTGTACCACGGAAGCTTTTAAGCGTATTATCTGAACGAAAGCAACTTTGTATTGCTTTTATTTTGTTTAATATTTATAGATAATAACTTTATTTATAGAATTGAAAAAGTCATAAGTTAATTAACAATTTTCTGTATGTGACCTATTCTTATGGATTATTGATATAATTATAAATATAATAAGCAATTTACCTAATTTGATATACCTAATGAATAATATTGTCTATGAATTTTTTTATTTAATAACTACATCTTATTTGTGTCATAATGCTATATTATTCAGTTGCGCATCTTGTTTATGAAGATAAATTATGTTATAATGCCGGTTTATTAGCTTCCGTAATTTGTATGAAAAATGGATTTTTAATTATTTGTGAGATTTGTAAACAAGTCAACAGAAATTGTATGCATGATTAATTATCACTCTTCAACAGTTATTCCATAGTTTCCATAATTAATGATTACTGTGGTACCTATCGAAAAATTATTTTTATCTGTTATGCAACCTGTAATTGCTTTTAAAAGCAAATGTCAGATTGTTATACTGGTGATATAACCAATAGTTTGGAAATTAATCTCCAGAGTATTAACAATATTTGAATTTAATCCTGGACAAATGTGGAAACAGTAATTGCTTTTCAGTAAAATGAGAATTATTTTATATTGATTCAAACTTATAAAATGAACAGATTTTTCAAGTTTCATATTGATTGTCTATGACTATTTATAAGAGTAATTAGTAACAGTAAGGTCCGGTATTTTAGTGTCAGTTTAAACCAAATTTGGGTAAACTTCAATTAGAATGTGAATTTTATCATTTTAAATTTGTATATTCTAAACGAAGTTTACCCAAATTTGGTTTAAACTGACACTGAAATACCGGACCTAAAACAAGTTTTATTAGACAATAAATAGTTGAATCATCAGTTGACATTTCCTGTTTTTAGGTTTATGGCTCACTGAATATGAGTGCATCCAGAGTTACGTTTAGTATAATTGGGCCTTAGGCATGTTAAATATTTGAAAATCAAGGCAATATTCACGGTCATTTCATCTTTTCTGAGTTTGTATAACAGAACCGGAAAAGCAAATATCGGGGAATCAATTCTTAATTATTTTCTGCCGTTAAAACAATCACATTTATACTTTCTCATACGAAGTATAAGTTTATTCTTGAAATTACTCTAAACTAAAACAAACAAAACTCTGAAATACATATTACATATTACTTATGTTCTATTAGGTATATCTCAAACTATGAGAAAAACTATAAACAAAACAAAAAACAGAACCTATTCATAGTCTCCAAACTGTTTTTTTTTGTATCTCTTCCGTCCCTGAGGAGTATAAAAGCGAGGTATGCTGATTTGTTGGTTGAATTTATCGCCATAAATGGTGTTCCTATTCACCTCAGGTAACCTAAAAAATGGCAAGGGTTTGGAAAAAAAATCGTAACTATTTCGCTAATTATATAATAATTATCTACAATAACGAAATTTCCTCTTAAGACATATTGGTTTAGTACATATTAAATGGTTTTGAAGAATAAACTTACCTTAACATGAATTTCACATATAGAAAATTTTTAGCGATTTGGACATTCACGGAATGACTTTTATATCGAATTTTGAAACAAATTACTCATTTTCGTTCCCATTAACCTGTTAGTTCCTATTCACCACATTTAAAAAGATATTCTTAAAACACTTTCTCATAGTGCGTGTTGAATCCGACAGCCTAGATAGACTATAGTGACGTTGGGACTTGGCTGCCAAAGTGAAGGATCCGGATTCGAATCCCAGAAGGGCCATTATTTTTTTTGTATTTTATAGATTTTTATGGTACCAATAACAATAATAATGAATAAATAAATGTGATTTTATACCGGGAGATTTTTATAAGTGAGTTATAGGTCAAAAATCTAAAATAAAATAGTTTTGTAACAAGTACCTAAAATCAAGTTTTTTGGGACAAATCGCTGTTTCCGGACGAGGCGAAGCCGAGTCTGGAATAGCAGATTTTGTTAAAGGTCCCTAAAATACATTCAAACCTTTTATTTTGTATGATATGTAATTGACATATCATACATAATACAATTTATGTCAATGTCTTTAGAGCAAATATTTCTCAAAAATAGTGAACTTCGGATTTTAATTACCATGTTACTATAGTAACCAGACTGAAATGAGTCCGTAAAATAAAAATAGTCCGTAAAACAGAAATAGTCCCGAAAGGAGCCATTTTACGGAATAAATTGAGTCCGTAAAATAGCTATTAAAATTCGATTATAATGATAGGGACAAGGACAGATTTATGCGTACTGCAATACGTGTGAGAGAGACTTCCGAAAACTATTTGAAATTGCTGGAAAAAGCTCAAAATTTAAATATGACTTTTACAAGAAATTTAACTTAATTTCCATGTGGTTTAATAAAAAATATACGAAAGAATCTAAATACATCGACTTTAAGAAAAGTAATTTCCAAGCACAATATTTTTTTGTCTAAAATCTGGTTGTAATAAGTGGGATAAGGACAGATTTATGCGTACTGCAATAAGTGCGAGAGAGACTTCCCAAAATTGTTTTAAACGCTCAAAATTTAAACACGATTAACTTAATTTCTTTAGGAAAAGTAATTGTGGTACTATCGCATAAAAAAGTCATGTGTTGGACACATCAGATATTTAAATGTTGTAATTCAAAACTGTCCTATTTATATTTTTGTAATAATAGCAAAGATGCTTTTAAAAATGTATAGGTACAGGCAGAGCTGTGCCAAGTAATTGAAGAAAGTAATTGAAATGTAATTAATTCCTTTTGTGGAGGAATTGTATTTGTAATTAATTACTTTTTTGTTGAGGGTGTAATTGTAATTGTAATTAAATACATTTCCTCTCAAGTAATTGTAATTGTATTGTTTAAAAAAAATTAAAATTAAAATACAATTACTTTTCAAATACAAATTACATTTTCTCAATTACAATTATTTGACAAATACAAACTACATTTGGTCGGTCCCTCATTACCTCTGCATTACGGTGCTTCTTCTAAATAAATAAATAGTTTATTGTCCAACAGTTTACACCAATAATAGGACAGATTAAGTATAGGTATAGTTTGTACTATGATCTATGATCACGAACGGCATATCTATGGTTCTTGGTGCATGAGTTTTATTTATATTACTACATTTTCTTTGTTTATAAAAAGTGTAAAGTGTAAATATCATTATTTTTGCTTTTATAATAAAAGTTAATGTTTAATTAATATTTGTAATTTTTTCCTCAATAAATCCTTATTTGTTATTTTTTTTATTCAATTGTTTCATTAGAACATTCCTATAAATAATGCAATGCATTTTATCTATTATTTAAATTTAAGCAATAGTTATAAATTCAATGTAAAGTAATTGGAAAAAGTATTTGAAATAGGTCAATTACAAATACAAATACAAGTATTTGTATTTGTAATTAAATACTTTCAAAAAATGAAGTGTAATTTTTGTAAAAGTAATTGTATTTGTAATTAATTACTTTTTTTCGGTAATTGGCACAGCTCTGGGTACAGGACGGATCATTAATACGAATTCACTTGTAGCTCCTTTACTATAATAGTATGTAGGTATTATTATTACATAAACATGTGTTATTCACCTCAAAACATCGGTACATTCTGGAATAAAATGCGTTATGACTTTATACGAATATACATGGTGATTTGTAACATATGAAGGAGATTGAAAGGGCAATTAGTGGGGACTAACATAAATAGTTTTACATAATAAGCTTTTGACGAAAACCCAATAAAACAAAAGTTACAGTGGTTTAAAGTTCGACATGTACTCGACATGCAAGATACTTCAGTTGCATTATTTTGACTACTACAAAACATAGCTTTGTTTAGTCACAAATCAACTTTCTTATTTAAATGGAATACTTTTTATGTTTCTAAAATTTCCATTAAATGTGTATGAAGATATATGTATAACATCAATTTCGCATTTTCTTTGAACTTCCCCTCCCTGTTTTTAATATATCCAGTGCAAAACTTACTTTTCTTTCCAATGATATTATGAGTTTCCTATAAATTTAATAACTGAAAAGAGATAAATTGACAATTAACTTGAAACATGATTGGCAACACTCATAATTAAATTATTTTCTTATTCAAGGAAGCCAAATGCTATTCTAGTTCTCCTATATATCCAAAAAACTATTCACATATTTGTTTGCTTTTCTCGTTAATTTATATTTGAAAAGCCCCCTTTTATGAACAGTTGAACACCCTTCCCAATAAGAAAGTTCGCACGCGTTGTCACAAGGAATTTCTTTTGGTTATCGTGTTGAACAATATCTATACGATCAAATCCAATACATAACTCGATTAAAGGGAGTTGGTCGAGTAGAATTAATTACCTCTGAGAGTCAGAAAGTTATAATCTAATTTATACGACGGAAAATTGACTTTCAGTGAATGTACAGACTCTTTACGGAGGAAATTTTAAAAATAAATTGTTTGCAGTAAATTTGCACAAATCAAAAGTTGAAGTTTTTAACTTAACTACCCTTGTTTACCGAAGTTTGTGCGTAATTGGTCTTTATCTATGGCGGCGTAACAAGTCGTTAATTAAAATTTATTGGTAGTAATATTTAAAATTATGTCGGATGTAAAAGCAAATTGTTGCACCTTGGGTCGTTTAAGTTTAACAAGTTTGTTATTGGTTTCTGTAGTACCTATATTGATATTAATTTAAATTATCGGGAAGAAAGGTAGTAAAGGGTGTTTTTTATTCGAGGAAATAGTCATGTAATAATGCCCTCATTCATTGTTTTGTAACTTTCAAGATGATGACAGAGAAATATAAGCCTTATGTCTTAATATTCTCGGTTATTATTAATGAAAGTGATCGTAAAATTTGCCCTTTAATTTATCAAGACATAATTCATGTCTAAATTTTAAACTACCTACAGAAAAGCATGAAATTTTTGGGTCTTGCGGTTTGGATTTGTTTGTTGGAATGTGTAGATATCTCTTATTGTTGATTGTATACTTACTTATCTTGTCTCAGGATTTTTAAACGTAACTATTATTGCAGACAATAACAGTTTACGACCAATAAAACATATACACTAAGAAAAACACGCTGTAAAAATGAAGACAATATAAAAGAAAGTCCGTAAATATAAACATAAAATTAAACAAAAGGAAATGAACTGGAGAAATTAATTATACTGCAGGAGAAGTATATTATCAAACAAGTCGCTGGATGAATTAAATTATTAAACCAGAACTTGCATTCAGGCATCTAAAGCGTCCATAAACTATTCATCAAGCTAAGAAAGCCAGCAGAAAGCAACTTTGTTGAAAAAGGTATACCCAAAAAGGACGTTGTTGTTGGTGTGTCAGTGTTGCCTAAATGTCGCTCCTACTTGTGCGACCTCTTACTAAAATGTGTAAGTAGATTTTATTCAGTTTTCTTTTTTCATATATATCAACTTCAGAATTTGGTATACCCACGCATTACATAAATACCATGATTCTGTAGATGGAGACAAAAATTGTATTAGGTTTAAAAAAAATTCATATCAAGTTTAATCAATTTGTTACTTGAGCGTATTCTGCGGCATCATTTTTTGTCCTATTTCCAAGAATTCAATTACCAATTACTTTTTCCTACGCGATAAATTAACATGATCCGATTTGTCAAAAAAGTAGTTGATATATTTGAAATACCTGCCTGTTTACTTTTTTATTTATAGTTTGCTCTGTGTTTTCTAAATATAGTAAAGTTGTCACGTTCGCTTGTCACTGAATATAATTACTTGAAACCTTTGTTGTAAATTGTTTCTGTATTAAAAATGAACGAATAAAGCCTGCCGTCAGGTAGTGAAAATCAAGTTTATGAAAAATGTTTCAAATCTAGTTGATGTTTGGAATTGGAATGGAATAGTTTGAATGCAATGCAATGAAAATTGCGCTTTGTAATTTTTACCTTTTGCCTGAATAATTTTGTATGAAGTGAAAATCTGCATCATTTACAAATGCATGACATTTTAGTATTATCGCGTCATTCCACAACGCAGACTTCATTTATTCTTGCAGAAATTTTGATGGGATTTGCTAGAGAGAGTCGATAAACATATAAATTAGTTAGTAACATTGAGTATTGCGTTTACAAAAAATATGTACCTAAATATTATATAAATTGAACAAAATGATTTTTCTTTTCAAAACATTTTCGTCTGAAATTAATTGTAACTGTCTGGATGAAAAATAATATACAGGGTGCTTACGGTCTTGTGATTTTATATTTAAGGGGTGATCAAACACCTTAAAAGAAGATTATTAGCACTAAAACGCCTTAACAAAATTTGTATAATAAGAGAGATAATGTGATTTAAAAAAAAATAGATTTTATTTTTAAATATTGTTCAAATACTAAGTTTTAGAAAATGATGAAAACCGCCTTACACTAATTGTTCGAAGTTATCCCTTTATTGTTGAACGCAAAGTCTCGCTCGAGGTATTGGCGACTGATGAAGCAACGTTACGGCATAAACAGCAGCCCAGATTTGCGATAAACATTTGGGCCGGACTCGTCAACGAGCAACTTATTTCTCACTTTGTATTGCCAAATCGATTGATTGGAAATTACTATCTCTTTTTTTTGCAACATCATTTGCAAGAAGAAGTTCCTTTGAATGTACGTCGACTAATGTTGCTTTTGCAAGATGGTGCACTTCCGCATTTTAATCGTTTAGTTCGCCAATATTTGAACAAAGTGTTTGAAAATGGTCTTGTTCCATAGCCTCCTTGGACACTCGACCTTAAACCCCTAGATTCCTATTTATGGGTCGTTATGAAGACCATGGTATACACCAACGAAATATTTGATTCAAGGATTATCCGTAACCGTGTTGAAGCAGCTGCGACGAGAATTCGACACAAAACCTACGCCTTGCAAGTTATGCCAATTCATGGATACGTCGAGCGAGACTTTGTGTTCAACAATAGGGCGATAACTTCGAACAACTCGTGTAAAGCGGTTTACTTCATTTGGTTAGACTATAGAAAGTATAGAGAATAACTCAGTACTGGAAACCAAAATTACCTATCGACAAAAGTTCGAGTTTTCAACTTTGCGATACAAACAGTCTAAGTAGCTGAGTTCGAATTTTAAGACTAATATGGCTCTATTCATATCGCATTCCGTTAATTTTAAACGACCCGTTAAAAATAATGTGTCCGTTATAGCACAAATGTCGTAATGGACATTTTATTTTTAACGGACTGTTTAAATTTAGCGATGCGCTTTCTGAATGGAACTGTAAAGGAGTTTTCGAATATATGTTATCAAAAGATTTAGGAAGGTTCCCATTTAATCAAATTTAGTATACGTATACAGGGTGATTCATTAAGAATGGGCAATCTCTGAACTGGAGATACTACACACCAAAATATGTCGATTGAGCTTAACATGTCTTATACAAATGTTGCAGGTTTACGAGATACAGGGTATTTAAAGTTGGAATTTTAATTTGAAATTTCTTAATAATTTTGTGATTTTAAGCAGTATCGTCTTGAAAATTGGCGACGTTATGTTTTTTGGCATGAAAATTACGAATTTTATGCTGAATTTAGCACTATTTATACAGGGCGTTAGTTACACCCTGTTACTTAGGTAAATTACAACATATCTTTTTTGCCTAATGAGTTATGGCTAAAATGACTAGAAAATCTAAAAGGCAGTTCAATTTTGAATAAAAAAGGTACTCTTGTTTATTTCATGTAACTCTATCAGTTTTTGAGTTATTTGCATTTTAAACATTCAATGAATTTTGTTTATTGTAAACTGAATTTATTCTTTTAAATTACTACTATGCTGGGTAACAACAGTAAAGACAACAAATAACAATCAGTAACAGTAATAAAAGAAAACTTCAAAGTAAATGCTCAAAATGCCCGCCTTCCACTTCAATAAACTTTGTAAGGCGTCTTTTTTAAATACCCTGTATCTCGTAAACCTGCAACATTTGTATAAGACATGTTAAGCTCAATCGACATATTTTGGTGTGTAGTATCTCCAGTTCAGAGATTGCCCATTCTTAATGAATCACCCTGTATATATGTATAGTTCGAGGTATTCATAATGGTGGTATTTGGTATCGCAAATGTTCACTCTATCTAGAGAAACAGTCCTTTTATACTGGGAGGCCATATAATTGGTGTATTTCGACTAATT
Source organism: Pediacus dermestoides (assembly GCA_963942485.1). Classification (NCBI taxonomy): domain Eukaryota; kingdom Metazoa; phylum Arthropoda; class Insecta; order Coleoptera; family Cucujidae; genus Pediacus; species Pediacus dermestoides. Next base: position 28,700,999 of record OZ012625.1, on the reverse strand, counting down.
AAACGATCATTAAAAAATTCTTGGGGTAAATCTATAGTTTCACGCGCCGCATGAAGGGTTAAGCCATCCTGCTGGAAAAACCCCATTTGCAGCTTATCATTATGTAATTGATTGATGAAATTATTAAGAATTTCTTCTCAATATCTTTGTCCAGTAAGAGTATCGTTGAAAAAAATTGGCCCTATTAACCGTCGACTGCTTAAAATTAACCATACGCCTATCTTTTGTGGATGAAGTGGCGTTTCTGTATAGAAATGCGGGTTTTCAGAACTCCACATTTTCATGTTCTGAGAGTTTACATAGCCACTCAGATGAAATCATGCTTCATCGGAAAAGAAACTTTGATTTAAAATTCGTGTTGGTAAGAAACCATCGAGAAAATGGTTGTCGTTTTTCATAATCCGTAGTCAAGAGTTCTTGGACACTGATGGTCAAACGATAAGGATGCATGCAAATCTATTTTTAAAATTCACTGACAACTTGAATATGAGAGATCAATTTGTTGTGAAAGAGTACGTATAGAAATTCTTGGTGTGTTTTCGACAATTTCTTGAACATTTTGTATTGCTTCAAGAGTTCTTTTCTTTGGACGAGCGCTACCCGTTTTTCTTTGTGTGCTTCCAGTTTCACGAAACAAATTAACGGAGTGCATCAGAATATCATAAAATTGTTTATACTAATAAATCACTACTTGAGGATATGTTTCTTGGATGAAATATTGCCACTGCCAATTAATTTTTTGTCCAGTGCGAAAATACGCTTCTACCATGTACGCTTTTTGCTGTTCGGTGAAAACCATTGTAAATCACAAAAAAGAAAATTATTAATAAACCAAAGCAAAAATTATTTGATTTTATAAACTTTACTTAAAGAAATGAGGTGTAATCACCGACATGATTTTTTTCCACCGCCAACTCAGAATGGAAATTTAATGAATCACATGTTATGAATAGTTATTTTAAAAAAATGTCGCAAATTTTTCGCAGTTGATCTTAACATTATTCCTTTGTACTTTGTGCTATTAGCAAATTTACGAAAAGAATGTTAAAATATTGTTAAACTGATAGGTATAAAAATTATTATTAGTTCGTGAATGAAAAACTTGATCTCTAAATAACTTTTACTGAAGCCATATGAACCTGATTCTCAATATACATTTAGAACAATTTTACGTGTTAAACGTATTTTATGAGTATATTAGTATGAGCATAAATAGTCTAGTATGCAATACACTCATCACTATTGGCAAATAACATAAGTAGTTTCGTTACGCTCATATAAACTTAATTTATAGTAGCATACATTTATGCAGCAAGTTATAACTTAATTGGACCAAATTTCCTGTATACTTAGGACATTCAAAAACATTTTTAATCTTGAAATAGAATAATATTATTCTCTTCGCTAGCAATACTCGTTTAAATGTATAAATATAGAATATCGGCACTATTCAAATTCCTCGAAACGCTATAAACGTAAAAAGACCAAAAACGATTTTATAAATCACATATATCTTCTGGTTTTCACTATTGGTAGGTTTGTTATATTCCTTATGTTTCAAGAACGAAAACATTGGTGGTATTGAGAAGGCGCATCTCATGGGAAGCATAATAAAAATCGAATGCTGATGTAGTCAGATAAATTCGCTTTTATGTAAGTTGTGCCTTGTGCCAGTGGCTTTTACTGCGTTTATATACAAATTTACAAAAAATGTAACTTTATTTTAAAGCCAACAGAATAAAGTAAAATTTTAAGAGGATCAAACAAGAAAGAACAAAACACGTGAATAATCTTCTGTAAAAGTTGTTCATGAGTTGGACTGCGGAAATATTTTTCTGGCTTATGTTCCTTTAATTCTGGGGGCGCAATTTACATTTAAGCAATTTGTCAAAGTTGGGGACAAAGTTAGAATTTTGTTTCGTTTTTTGTTTAGATGTTAAAGTACTTTGAGATGGGGATCTAACAACAAACATCCAACACTTAGAAACTTAAAATTATGAAATTTTATTCGAATTGTTGTGTTCTCTTATAATAGTGTGTAAATCTTCATTAATTTATTCGTACACATGAACTTGCTGTTTCTATAAAGTTTGGAGTCGGGAAACAAATTTAAATTTTACATTAGGAAAACTATTATTGTAATATTGTATCTTAATTTACTGGGTGTCAGAATTTTACTATGTTACAACTTACATCAGGTTGATACGAAAAATGTACAATACAATCTAATAACATGAAAAGCTGAAATGGTTTTATAGACATTAAATTAAGATTAACTGCAAAATTCAAAAATATACGAACTGTTAGCCTTAAATGAACCATCTTAGATATATTAATATAGTCATTATATGAAAATTAGGTAAAATAATTCTTGCAAGTTGGAGAAGCTTGTCTCATGTGAATGCTTATGACTCCAGATTAAGGTCTTTTTTCTTAAATCTTGATCTACTTTAAAAAGTTATAGGAAGTTAAGAAGTTAATAATTTTATAAACATAAAACCTTTATAGACTTTCTGCATTATCATTTCTGGAATATAAGACAGTCCATTCTGTCAAGGATCCATCTTCAATTTCTTCAAAACGTGCAGGCTCGTAGAGAGCTAACACAAAGTCCCCTGTTTGCATTTTAGTTTTTTTAACATATTCAAAATGGGTTCCTCTCAAATGCACAACCACAACCTGTATATTCCAGAAATGAGATATTGTACAATTATCAATTATCATTAGATATTTTAAGAACAATAACTAAAATAAAACTCACGGCTTTGGCATATTTTTCAGCAGTAGCAAATTAAAATTCTTGCTTAACGACAACTTGTACCGAAAAAATGTTAAGAACAAGAAATGTAAAGACTTTTTTTGTTTGATACAATTTGTTAATAAAATGTATAACATATGTCTGGAAAATGGAATTTTGGCCACCATTTTCCAAGATGGCATACCTCAGCTTTATTTATCGGGGATTTTTAGAATAACTTAGATGATCAAATGCTGCGTATGTTCTATAGGTCTCTAGCTTGCAGAAATTTTTCAACTAATTGCGAAATTTTTAAATAAATGGTTGCACTACATATACAGGGTGATCAGTAATTGCCGCACTCGGAGCATACTGTGATGAACTTTACGTTTTAAGAATGACGAATTTTTTTACCACACTGCTGTAAGTCCTTTATTTTTATTTTATATTTATTAATTATAATACCGTTAATTTTAAGACGTTACAACCTTAATACTTTTATGTCTCGAATTAACTGTAGAATTCGAAAATCTAGAAATATATAGGGTGTTCCATTTAAAAAAATTAAGTTATCATTGATTAAAGTTTTTAAAAGTTAACGGACAACCACCAACACCCTGTATAAAACAAGTTTTTCAAAACGACATCAGCTTATTTCTTGTATATTCCTACTTCAAACACAAGAAAAAATTTTTGGAAAAAACGTGTCATTGTCAAGATTTGAATTTTTATTTATATCTATATTTTTGTAAAAAAAAAGAAAAATTGTAAATAATTATAATACCGTTAATGTTAGGACCATACAACCTTAATACTTTTATGTCTAAAATGAAGTGTAGCATCTAAAAATTCAAAAATATACAGGGTGTTCCATTTAAAATAATAAAGTTTGTGTCTACTTCCGGTATAACCGGAAGTACCAGAAAGGTGGCAATATTTTCATTAAATAGAGAGCACATTGTCTAATGGGTGTGTACCAATTTTTAGAACCAAATTGTGTTTAGTAATAGAGTTATGTCTACTGTCAACTCGTCGTGACACACCCTGTATATCTATTTTACTATTTTCGAAAATAACTCTATCATAATCTGAAGATTCTGAAGTAATCTACTCAAAATTGAAATCCCTAGTACCTACCGCCTTTGAATTTCATCAAGTGATTTACAAATTTGTGTGAAGAACTTTATTTCAAATTAGAATCGATGTTGTCAAATAATGGCCAATTATAAAAAATCATTAAACTGATTGATTGCAAGTATTCATCAAAGCAAAGTATAAACCATCGTATACATTAAAACCTATGCAAAAGTGAATCTTGCAAAATTTTTAAATTTCTTATGTTGATGTGATTGAAATGGAAGTCACAGTTCAACGAATTTAGTCTAAGATCGCTTCGAATTTCACGATCATCAACAGCGCGCTTATTGCTGATTAGTGTTTAATCAAATTTCCTAATTTAGGTTAATGAATTCCAAAGTGCATTGGTTTGGTGCATTTACATATCTTTGTACATATTTAATCTTGTCAGTCGGTGCGTTTTCCCCTGTTCAATACATATATTTATAGCCCTTGCAATAACGTTCTTCTAATAAATCTGAACATTAGAACAATTAAGTTTATATTGTTAAATTCCCAATCTAATTGCGCGTGAATTAACTATTCGTAAGTATTTGGATTAAAAAAATTCGAAAATTCTTCAACACGAGGATTTTTCGATAAGACTTTTACTGAAAGTCGAGAGCTGTCTTAAAAACATCTTTTATTTATACCATTACTTTTTTCCCTGTCAATTTAAATGTGCCAATTAATAGATGTTTTTTACAAATTTCATTGCAAAGTTATTGAATAAATTTGTCCACATTATGAGTTGGATTGACCCAGATTAAATGATATGTGTCCAGAATTATAATTACATTCAATTTATATGAATGTCATACCTACTACTACCTATTAGCTCTTTAATTGATTTTATCGCACTTAGTATAATGTGTGCCAATAAAGCAGTGGGGTGCATTATTTATTTATTATGTATGTCATGTTTTGCTGTGGTTAACTTATCATTAACTTAATAACTCTGTCCCCATAATATGTGTGTATTGTTTTACTTGTAATGTTACGCAAATCAAAGAAAAGGTAAACAATTTTTTTTTAGAACGTACTTCAAGTTTCAAATAAAAATTACACAAAATTATTGCTAATACTAACCAGAGCTGATATTAGTTTTTAGAGCAATCTATGTACTTAACAAAATAATTTTTCCTATAAACCAAACCATTCTTTCTAATATGGGGCTCAATTTCTCTAAGTGCTTTTATTAGACTGCGTGATAACGTCGTGTGCCTAAAAATGCGTATCTAATAACCATAAGCTTCTATGCGTTTCCTCCTACTTAAGAAATATTCCCCATTTATGGAGTATTCCAGAATGATTTCATTTTCCAAGCAACTTAACAATATAGTCTTAGGTACCCTATAATAATAATATGAAATTACCGACTCACACGAAAATCATTATGGAGTACGTTTAGGTTAGGTATCGAATAACAAAGGAAAAAAAGTAACAGGACGTGTAACAAAATTGCCAATTAATAAATAAAACACGAGGGATTCGAAATTTTGTTACTGGTCATTTCAATTCGAATGTCCAATAACTGCTGCCGCTTCGGGTTTTATTTGCCATACCTACCGATTTCGGTTCCTGGAACCTTATTAGACTCTACCATTATATACGTTGAAGCTGATGCACGATCTAAAGTAGCAGCATCTACAGAATTCAGTTATGCACGTTATTTCTTTTTCTATTGTTACAGGGTCTTTTTGTGTAATAGGAGATTTTTACCTTGTCGATAAGAGGTGCTTGTCAATACATTTACAGTAGGTAGTTGAAGAGTATATTTTGTCGTAGGTCGGATAATAAAATATAATATAGGAATTTTAAAATTATCAAAATAATAATATGTTTATGCCAATATAGTATAAGTATCGCTTTAGCAAAGCAGTTATTTCTAGAGTTATAGAAACGCGATTTACTTTCTTGAAATACTACCTACTTGAAATAGACATAAAATTAACAAAGTACACTCCAGAGTGCACGCATTTTCAGCATCAGTTGCACTTCAAATCTCGATTATGACATCATCTGTAGAGTGCACGAAATGTAATTTATCTACTTTCATATTGTAATGTGACATAGTACAGAATTTTTTTAATGTCGTAATGACAGTTTTTACCGCACTAGTGCGGTAATAAAGCACAAGTGTTGTAAAAAGAGTGAATTTTTGCAAATGACGTTTATTAGAAAAGCCGTCCTATTATTTTTTGATAAACGTCATTTTAAAAATATTATTAGAAACACAAAAATAGTTGTATTAAATATGAAAGTAGATAGAAGTAGAAAGATAGATTCAGTCTAACAAATAATTCATCATCAATATGTATCTAGTTTGGACTTAAAAATGTTGTCATTTTTTAAATAATTTTAGTAAGCGATTCGTTAGATTTTCATTAAAATAACGTCAGGTATAAAAATAGAAGTGATTTTTCTATAAAATTGTAAATTTTCGTGGGTATATTTTGAATTTTGTGGAGGTATTCCTTTCCTAAATATCTGATGTGCCCAACACATGACTTTCTTATACTTACGGATAGTATCACAATAATTACTTTTCCTAAAGAAATTAAGTTAAATTTCTTGTAAAAATTTTTTAAAGGTTTCCAGCAATTTTCAAATAGTCTCTGTCGCACTTATTGCAATACGCATAAATCTGTCCTTGTCCCACTCCTTATAACCGAATTTTACGACAAAAATGTGTTTTATTTTAGATTTTTGACCTATTACTCACTTAAAAAAATCTCCCGGTATGAAATTACATTTTTGTGCCTCAGGTTGGCATTAGTCATTTTGCATTCGTATAAATCGGCTGGAAACTCATGTTTTGCCGGGCTAGACCGGCAAAAACTAGGAATTTTTAGTTTATCGATTGGCATCATTGAAAACATAAAGAAAATTTGTATTTTCCATAGAAACGGATTATTATTTCTGTTATTCGGCTACTACTGTCAGTGTCAATTTTAAGTATCGCGTGTTACCAATATAAAAATATCTGATGTGCCCAACACATGACTTTCTTATACGGATAGTATCACAATAATTACTTTTCGACCCTCGGATTCAACTATCAAAGCGCGCTATCAGAAATATAAAGTGTTTTAGGAATATCTCGTTTTTTTAACGGAATTTCAAAAAAAAGTTCAAACAAAATTTGTTCAAAATTAAATTCTAAATCAATGTTAAAGAATAAAAAAATCTCATAAATTGATTATTTTTCAAGATATTCTTAAAAAACCTAAAAATGTCATCAGGTAACTGTCACTTGTTTTGGTGCTAGATGAAAAACATTGAATGTGGCACCCACAAATTTGTTCAAACTCTTAAATATGAAATTTCAATCAAATCCGATAACTCGTTTTTGAGTTATGGTGGATACAGACAGACACACAGACAGACACACAGACAGACATCATGGCGAAAATGGTCAAAATGGATTCAGGGGCCCTCAAAACGTGTAAATCCATCAAAATCTCGAAGTCGAAAAAAATCACGATTACAATACTTCCTTATACTTCGTATAAGAAAGTAAAAATAGATCGCGTAACACCACAAACTTTTAGATATCAATTTTTTTCAGTGTTAGTGACAGGATTATTCAATTGTGTAATATAGAGTGTGCTCAGCTATCCGTATTATAAATTTTATACCATTGACGTATCATAATTTATTCATAAAAAACTTAAAACACACTAACTAATTTAACATTGAGACAGTAATGTTGGTATGGCTTCTGATTTAATAAATATCAGTCTAATGGCCGATCTCACAGATCATTTTTAATTTCTAATTGCATCTCACGAGTGTACTGCAAGTGAGAATTAGCCTAAGTATAGTTGGATTTCTTGATATGAAGCGGCATATCTCATATATCTACGAAGAAACTCGAAGATTTGATGGAAACATAATTTTACATTTAATATATCGTCGCCTGCTCAGTGTTTACCCGGTTTACGTTTATGTGACACTACGTTTTCATAAAAATTTCTGATGTATCCAGCACATGACTTTCTTATACATTGCCATGATACAGTTTTAATCTTTGGAAAATACTGAATGGGTAGCCAATAATCACATGCAGTCGACATTCAACCTATCTCACATAAGTTTGCATTCGAAAAATTAACACTAACATTGAGACGCTGGTATGGCTTTCTGATTTAATTAATCTCTATGTAATGGCCGACCTCACCAACAATTCTTAATTTCTAATAATATCTCAGAAATGGATTGAAATAAAGACCTACCCGATATTACCATGTCGGATAAAAATAATTTGCTTAAATTTTGTTTAGAATGTACAAATTTGTAACGAAAGATATCACATTCTTAACGAAGTGTAGATAAACTTGCGGTTTAGAAACAATTTCAAACTTTATAATTCACTTACAGAGTAACTTTCACACGACGAACTTCAGGTGCATTATAGTTTTCATCTTTCACACGATAGGTACCCAAACCATGAAAATATTTAACCTTGACTGATTCGTGGAATCTGCTTTAATAAATCCTGGTTCCAGTTTTGCAGGCATTTTTTCATAAATGCCTTTTTACTTTCTTATACGAAGTTATAAGAAAGTAGGTATAGTAATCGTGATTTTTTTCGAGTTTGAGAGTCTGTGTGTGTGTGTGAATATCTTGAAAAATAAACATTTTACAAGATTTTTTATTTTTTAACATTGATTTAGAATTAAATTTGGAACAAATTTTGTTTGAACTTTTTTTTAAAATGAGATATTCTTAAAACACTTATATTTTTCTCATAGTGCGCATTGAATCCGACAGCCTATGGTACCGAAAACAATAATAATAAATAAATGTGAATTTATATTAATAACGTATAGAATGTCGACTGCACGTGATTATTGGCTACCCCTTCAGTATTTTCCAAAGATTAAAGCTGTTACTATTTTGCTAATTTAATCGACTTTGTAGCTCCAATAATAAGAAAGTTAGCAATAGTGAACCACTTTGAGCAAACACCTGTATATTAAAAATATTAATTAAAATAATAATATTTCCGTAATTCTTTCAAGTTTTTTTCAACTTGCTTAAATTCAAAATTATGACTGTTTGGTTTTAATAAATTACTATTCCGTTTTATGGCTACTTGATTTTAAAGAATTGCAAACTTTTTTTCAAAATAACTCGCTTATTTTAAATTATTATCAAAAAAAGATGAAGACATTTTTTATATAGAATTTAATTTACCATCGATTTTTGCAAAAATATATAGGGTGTTCTATTTAAAAAAATGTTATTTTTTTGAATATCTCGAAAACCAGATGGTCAATTGTTTTTCTGTTTTCACCATTGTAATCAGCGAAAAAAATGCTACTAGTTTGCTAATTTAACCGACTTTGTAGCTCCAATAATAACGAAGTTAGCAATAGTGAACCACTTCGCGTGAACACCCTGTATATAAGAAAAAATGGTAAATACATTTTTTGTGCAGAATTTTATAAGGATTATTTCTGTATAGAGGCTAAAATTGCGAAATCGTGACCGTTTTGCGGTAAAATGCGGAAAATCACGAACATACACCTTAAGGGTGGCTTTTAGGTGTGCCCGGCTCTAATAAAATTGGGGGACACCACAGAATATTGAAACCCACGACTTTCCGCGTCGGATCCCAAAAGGGCAAGTTTTTTGGATTTATTTCCCTTAATAGCCCATTTTTCGTCTAATTTGAATGTACTTATAACTTTTAATCTAAAGTTAAACTAAAGTTACCTAACCGAGACATAAGAAACCAGTCGTACATTAACTGTGATAACGATTAAATATCTAGCTATATTGGTTGACATCTAGACCAACACTATTATACCAATTAGTGGTCAGTTAGATTTAATACAAACTGAATAAATAGAGCCAGAATTTAATTTAAGACATTAATGGAAGGTGTTATTACGGAATAAATTTTCTCTCACATTAAATTCCTTCAAATTTAAATTACATTTCTTTATAAATTCACTTTAGACGTTTAAAATAACTTTTCCATTCAAAATACATATGGTTTACAATACTGTTCAAATTAGATATGAAAACTCAAGGAAATAGGTTTACAAAGTTTGATAAAAGTAAAAATATCAATTTATAAAACAGTTACTTAACTTTGAACTTGTTACTTGAGGGGTCAATGACATGGCAGATGAGTAACAAAGTTTTTTTTGTATGTTTTCAAGGATACGCTATAATTTTTATTTGAAACTCTAATGTCCCGTTGCACCAAGCTCTGCTAAATACTCAATTCACAAATTGCGCATTTAAAATTTAGCAGCAGCAGCTTATTGGGTCTTTTAAATTTGTTGCTAAACCACGCAGCAAATAAACAATCTATGCTAAATATTAAACACGCTGTTAGTTTAGCTGAGCTTGGTGCAACCGGACATTAGGATGTTAAATCCAACATCTCCAACAACATCGAGTCCCAAATTGACTAAATATAAGTACATACCATAATTTATAATGGATATTTAAGGTTTAAGCCACCATTAGTTATTAGGTACGTATGTTTCCAAAACTACTATTAAAATAAAAATGTATTGAATATTTTTACATGTTTGGAAAGAATTACAGCATTTTTTCGATATTTAGGATTATCTATCTAATATTATAGAATTATAGTGCGGCTACAGTCCACAATTATGTTATTTTGATGGTTTATGTTCTATTTAATGGATAACTTCCAATTACAAAGTTACGAGGTAAACATTGTTTTAACTCGAAACTATACCTGCATTCTATTCTATGACGAAATCGTATGTACTTTGGACCCTTTCGTTACAAACTGTAAAATGAAACCCTATTTCGAGTTTTCTATGCATACAGATTACCTACGTCCGTTTCCTTACAAAATAGAACGTCATTCATCTACCTACATATTCTAATTATCTGATTTCCATCAATGATTAAATGGAATGCAATCAGTTTATGCAATTAAAACCTTGCAATAGTAAAACTTTACTGTGCAATAAAATAATCTCTAAAATTTGTAAGTCAGATAAAATGTTATGAGAGTTGAAAAACTGTTTAAATAGGTAAATTTAGTTTGAATTACTGCTTCGTAGCACTGGAATAATTCAAATTGAGCATAATATATAAATTATATATTATGTTCTTCCAACTGTGAAATATTATCCAATTTATGACAGCGTTAGCAGTTTAAATAATCATTTGAATTGTTTGGTATTTTAGATCAATAAACAGAAAAAAAAATGTACAAAAAATTATTACTAAATAAGTTAAAGTAAAGGTTACTGGGTCAATCAAGAAACTTTAGCAATTCTTTTATTGGTTAAAAGAGTTCGCAAGAACTTTACTTTTGTGTTTTAATGGAAGAGCAAACTGTATTGAGTTGTTTACAAGTTACGCAGTGAAGGAAATACTTTTAGTTGTAGGACACCGTATAAACCTGTCTCAACTGGAAATTTTTAAAGCTGTCAAGAGATAGAGTCATACTCGTACATTTCGTAGAGTTTAACAATTTTATGGCGCAGTTCTTTCTTAACTTTTTTACAATCTTTTATTGAGTTGGCAACTCACATATCTTAAATATCCCTTAAAAATAATTTTGTTATAGACCATAGGTGCACAAGTTTCCACAATCCGTCCATGGACAAATAGCAATAATGAGTTCTCTATTTTTTACTTTCTGATTATAAGAAAACAATGCAATTGTAATTATGATTTTTTCGGTTCTGAGAATTTGACAGATTTACAAGTTTTGAGGGTATCCCCAAATTCTTGTTGAATAATTTTGCAATGATATCTATTTGTTTGTGCCTTATGAGTGTCATAATTCCGAAGTAAACATTTGGACCCATTTTCATAAAATTTTGAATTGTATTGTAAGTATCTAATTATGAAACTTGACGATGTAGTATCAGTAGAAGTTGTTCACTTGAAGTACTACTACACTACAGCAAAAGTTTTCTCTCATAATATAAAGCATTATTATAAGAAAGTCATATGACTGGTCACATCGGATATTCTTGTAATGGCAATATTTTTGTATTTTCACATTTATATTCAGAAGAAATTCTTAGTCTAAATAAAAAAAAACGTTCTTTGCATTGGTTTATGAACTAATAATGAAAAGTGTGAAAACATTACATTATTCAGTAATTTGTGGATAACAAAAATTTTTCGTACAGAAATTTTACGACTAAATTCCAATTTTTTGATATTCGAGGCTAAATGAAAGATCCTCTTTGTACTAAAATTTGATTCTAAACAACAACACATAAGAATAATTGATATAGGCACTATTTTTAAGTGCAAAATAGCTATTTATGTAACAAGTGGTAAAAAGACACGTTTTTACCATAAGTTGCATACAAGATTTTTTTCAATTCAGTTACGAATTGTAAACATTTATAATTGTGAAAAGTTAATCTTTTCATAACTAGTGATGAAATACTGCCACTTTTCGTAACTAGTTATAAAAAGACCAACGTTTCGCAATTAAAAGGACAGGTAAAAATGTTGACATTTCGTAACTGAACTGGAAAAAGTAATTTATTAAATAAACATCAAATTGTCCCATTATCTTCATTTAAGCTATTCAAGAAAAATTGGCAAAGTAAAAATTACACTTCATAAACCCACGCATCCAGGAAAGGTATTGAAAACAAAGTATGATAAAGCACAAAAGATCCAAAATTGATGTCTTGCAGATGTAGTTTGCATGTTCAAGGAAATTTCAATAAATGTGTGAGAATATCACAGTAATCTTTATGCGTGAAGCACTGAGCCTTATCGCTTTCCTTTTAAGATCAATGGAAGACGCGTTTGCCTTTGACATGTGAGGATGGATGCGTTGATACTATCTGACACTTTCAATAATGTTTATATAAAGTGTCTTATCACTGAAAAATGTGCCCTAGAATATTTATATTTGCTGTTAAAGCTTTCTGGTAGAATACTTTATATTTTATTTAAACACTGTATTTTTTAAATTCCTCTCGTAAATTCAATAGAACAAATTACAAATTACCATTTTTTAGGTTCTCCGTATAAAGTTATGACTAAACTTCTCTGCTACATAGTTTATCTATTTACAACATTGTACTTATTTTTTCCAGCAGAGCATATACTTTACGTCCGTAAATATAATGTGATAAATTTTAACGTCGTTGTAAAAATTTAGTTCCAGAGCTTAACAGCCATGTTAGTTGGATTAACCGTCACACAAATATGCTTTTAAGAGCTTAATTAAAATGGACGTCAAAAATGAATTGGTCCATAAAATTAATTAGAATGGCCGCAGTTTTTTACAATACCTCGATTCAGCGTATTGAAGATTTGTGCCGTCAAAAGAGAGAAGAGCATTTCTTTCGTTTTTAATTAAGCCTTAGAGGTCAATTAATTATATTATGTTTGATTCCCTCAGAGTTGCGAAATTATTATGAATTTATCCCCAGGACGAAATCTGCATATAAGGTACTTATTTTTTACAAGTCCTTAATCCCATCTTGTTCTGCTCGTGGGTATAATATGTGAATAATTTCATTCATTCTAGAATTATTCATATGCAAACGATGCCATAATTCGAATCCAATTAATCTCATCAAGTCTGACATCGAACAAATTATGTTTACTCGATCATGTAATGAATAGTGTTTAATATTCTGGGGATATCTCATATCATAAGTTCAGGAGTAGTATGATGTCAATTTACATGTTAAAATATGGCGATTGTATGAATTCGTGCTGTAAACATTAGGACGTGCCTTGTCGTCTATTTACTGTAAAGGAATTTGCAATATAAAGTGTAAAGAATTGTTGCAGGCAATAATGGTAATACATCGGTTTTGGAATATCATATGTATATGTGTAGAGACTTTGAGTTTCTAGAGGTAAAATATGTTTCTATTTAAAATATTACGCAAGGAGATACAAATATTTGATAAATAGAGTAGATATTAGCTACTTATGTGAGTCGAAAATTGTACCAAAATTTTATGTTAATTTTATTATGCGAATTTAGTAATATTAACGTAGTCATGCATTGGCATTTTTTAATTGTTCAACAGTTTAGCTGCTAATATAACGCCATTTTTTGTATTTAACATTGATTTTTTACAATGTTGTTAGACGATTTACATCGAAGATCCATCTTTCAACGACAATTTTTATTTTAATGTTTCTTTAAACGAATTTTGTTTCCTCCAATCAAATTTATCTAGGTATACCCCTATATCCATCCATCAAATTAAAATTAAGTTGTCACACACATTATCTGCGACAGGTTATTGATTTTATCACTTCACTGAGTCAAATATTGTACATTTGTAATCCATTTTTATTCAATATAGATCCCAGTAAGTAATAGCTATCATCTTTTTTACTTTCTTATACGAAGTACCTAATAAGAAAGTATAGCAATGGTAATATTTTTCGACTTCGAGATTTTGATGGATTTACAGGTTTTGAGGGCCCCTGAATCCATTTTGACCATTTTAGTCATGGTATCTGTCTGTAATCTGTCGTGAACATTTTTTCTTTAATAATAAGATATATGGAGGATCGACATTCTAGGTACATGTAGCCGAATGCTAATTCAAGGACAGAGACCAGAGCACGGTACTTTCCCCCTCACGCAATCGTTGAGCTAATTGGCACTAGTTACTCTGTATATGTGGATACCATGAAGCGCAGCGTAATTCCATATTCCATATCACAAAGCCTTATTTGTTGAAAAGTTCTTTAAATTTTTTTTCAAGATTTGTTATTTGTAATATTAAGTTGCGGACGAAATGTAGGTACACTTAAAAAATTGCAGTGACCTTGTAATTTGAAAGAGCGTCGGGGCTCAGTAAAGTTAGTCATGTGTGAGCACCCTGCTGAAGATTGCCTCCGTCATTCCTATATAATTCTATTCCTACTTAATAATGAGCGTCCTCGTTGACTATGGAATGAACTTTGTCCGCGAGATTGATAGATTTTTATGAAACACTCTCTATAACAATTTTTTTCATTATTGATTTGCTGGTTGGTAACATCTGTTAATAAAATGATGAGATTTGTGCCTTTGATACAATTTCCGTTTTTCGTTGAAACGTTTTCACATGAAAATTTATTCTTATTTATTTCTAATTGAAAAGACCATGCCATGAAAAGACCAATATATTGAATATTCACGACATTATCCAATTTAATTTTTAATTTCAGGAAAACCTTATCTATCCAACAATATAATCAAGCTATTTATTTACATTTCCAACAACGCGGCTTGTACAAACTCCCAAAGTATATTTGTTTGTGTCACCACGAATTTGCTTGTTTTGCTTGCATGTTGCACGTACACATAATAATAAGTGTGTAAACTATGGCATGCCTCCATCATCGTGTGCAGCTTGGCGCATGGCTTAATCACACACATTATATCGAAAGACAATAATTGTCTAACTAATTACTGGTCCCATATAGAATGTCTATGTACTTCTTTCGCCTGCACAACCTCCGCAGAGCCGCAGAGGAAAGCAAAAAGAAAAAACAAGAACAGCAACGACGAAGGGGAGGTTGCCATCGATATACCAATGCTGCACTGACTTTGGCCCCTAGCAGACTGTTCGAGAGACCGCCATTAACTCCTTCAGACAGTCTCGACGAGGTGGCTTTGCAGATTCCCAGGTGCTCTCCATATGTAAATATATCTCTGTTTACTGTTTTATTTATGTGGATGCTCTACAGATTAAAATACGCTTAATTTGTTTTTATTACCATTTTCATGTAGACACTTATGTTGTATGTATGCGAAAATAAAGCTTAATTTTAGATTTTATTAAATTTGCGGTTGGATAGCATTCTCAAACATAGAATAAACATGAACGATCCGGCCGGAGGGATATTTATGTTTGCCAGTTTGATGTTCTTATAAGTGGTCTAGATCAGTAGCTCTAAAACTATTTTATTCAGGGACCGCAGTTTTAAACTTATACTAGTTTCAGACAAATTAATTTTTGTGGACGATATAATTAACCTGATAATTATTAAATTTTTATATTCTTAATTTAAACCAATGATAGAATAAAAAAACTATTTTTGTATATTTATCAAACATTGAGCCAAACTAATTCATTGTTTGATAATAAGCATTAAAATGCAACCACGAACAAATGGAAAAAAATTATGGATTCTTTTACCTTAATTCAATAAAAATTTGTATACTTGTCACTTAAAACTATCACTTTTCTAGCATTGATATGATATTATAGGATAAAAGTACTTATAAACATTACTAAGAAAATATGCGAAATATGAACTGCATGACGTCTGGTAACTAGGGAATTAAGATGAAGCTGGGGGTTGGGTTTTATTCAAATTATCATATTGTCTCGTAGAATCTTACTGCCAGAAGCGTTTTTATAATATTTGAAATAAAATTGGTGGGAAGTATATAAATGAAGAAACGTTCACTTCATAGAGACAACGTTTCTGGCAATGAAGTCCTATGAGACAACATGCTAAATCTCATCAAACTTAAATCGCAGTTTGAAAATTGGATATCATAACAACTCAAACTATCAGTCTGCTTATTCTTGAAATTGAAGGAGTAACCAGCTTATTGAAAGAGAGCAAAAATTAAAAAAGCTTGATAATTTTGTAAGTATTCTTGAAATCAGAACCGTACAAATTAAAAATAAGGTCATACGAATTTACATCCCATGGTATAAGTTATACGAAGTCATGTTATTGCAATGATTTTATGAAGATGTGTTGATTACTTTATTTTGAAATTAAAGAAAATGAATTTAAATAATCATCAAATTGTTCGTAATAAAGCTTCTGCAAGACCATAATTGGTAGCTGAATGAAATAGCTGCACTTTTGAATGTACCTAAATGTATGAGAAAATTTTCTACTTCGGCGATCGATGTTTCTCCATAAATTCAATTTTTGTTCTGAGGTTATAGAACTTGATTGTACTCTATCGTCCATTCTAGTTTTTGTAACTTTTATTTATGTTTAGTAATAAGACAGACGCTGACAAATTTTAGGTCACTCTCAGGATTTTTTATATACAAATTATAAAGTAAAGTGGTGTTTAAGGTAAGGTCATTAGAACAATAACTATTCAGTATTCAAAAATACCATTTTTGTAAGTATGTAGTAGGAAGTGATCTTATTGTTAGTTTACGCACTGCCTGATAAGTAGCTACCTAAAACTTAAAGTACTGAGACATCATACAGTTCATACTCCTATTATACGAGTCTATTTGTCGAACAGACTTCAGATTCATCTCAATTTCTTCATTATTCAATCATTTTGTACTAAATCCTATTCATTGTAATCCTTCAAACAAGAAAAATTGAGTTGTGGGTCATATTGTACAATCGCTATAATCCAGGAGCCTATCTAGAATGACATATCTACGGAATTATTTGCCTTAAGCAGCTAATTATTCTTTTGATCGATTCGTCAATTGAAGAGGAATAATTTAGTTCTAATGAGGTTTTAACGTACTACAGTTAATATTTTTCAAGGTAAAATGGAAAAATTGTAAAGATGTCTCATTGGTTACCAATATTTTGTAGTTGAGGCTCCCATACTTCCAGATAAAGCATTTTAGCACAAGATTGCTTTACGTAATTTTTAGATATTTAATATACGACCATTTGAAAAACTTACTTTTTTTCAGTTCTATAGCATACACATTTTTAAACCAACTTCCATACATTTCATAATGTTTTTTAAACTTATAACTAGAGCTACAAATTTTCAAGATCTTCCAAGATTTCCTAGTGCCTCTTCATATCTTTAGCTTAATGTACATTAATCAAATAGTAAATGTTGGTATTTGTTGATTTGAAATATATTATTATTGTAGTAATCCATTACCTTCAGCTTTTTACTATTTACTATCTAAAAACGTGTTTAAACTCGAGTGACGAATTTAAAGAATGTTCAGTTTTGAAACCATCGAATAGAAGATTAATCTGTTCATTAGTCCTATCCGAAACCTTTTGTTTACACCGAAGCCATTTCCCGTTAAACAATGAAGGGATGATTATTCGATTTAATTGAACTTTTACAAAATTGCCTCTCGGCCTAACTTCCGAATAGTGCCATGGGTTGTAAAACCACTAGCCTAGACAAATATCTCATTTATACCCATTCGATTTTATTAACAAAGGATAATCCACTATTATCAACATTCTAATTAGTTTGAGAGATTGCTGAACTAAATTATAATAGAAATAAAATTCCTTGGCAATAATAATTTTCAACTAAGTGCACCTAACTTGTAAGTTTTATTGAGTCGTCCAAAACTCTCTAGATAATGAATAGTTTTATTTAAAATACACTTTGGCACTATTCTAATAACAATGCATATTGTTTATGAATGGCCTTATATTGAGAAACGAATAAAACTCAGCTGTGTATAATGTGTGCAGGATCGATATTAATTTAATTCATAACTTCAGCGTTCTGTAGAAAAATATGTAGAACAAAAATATAACATTACCATTTTTGTGTTTAATAACTTTTATTTTGTAATTAATCATGAAAATACTTTATATATGAAAACAACACGCAATTCTGTAAATTTTATATCATGTAATTGATATTTAACGAAACTTTTACGCTGTTAACAGTAAAACAGTAAAAAAATATTAAATATGAGGCTTCTGCTTTTAATTAATTTAAGAGTCCCTGAAAGTCGTACACTTTTAAGCGGAAATGAGTAAATTCAGCTTCCGATGGTACAAATTCGGATTGCCAGTAATATTTAACTTCTATCCCGATTGAAAATCATTTAAATTAAAATTTCATTTCGCATTATTTGTTTGCTGACAAAAGACGAGATTTGTTAAATTGTGTATTAAATAAATAAAGTTATAGAAGTATAACTTATTGTTAGATGTAAATGGAATATTGAAATCAACTTAGAGAGTGTAGCCATCTACAGGCAAATAGCTGAACTTGTTGGATTGTGATTGCAGGATATATTGGGTAGATGGGCGCAGGAACATGAAAGTTCTGCGATAATTCATTTTACCGTACACAACGCACTGAAACATTTTACTAATCATTAGAAAGTAAAATGTAAAGGCACCTATAAAGTATTGATGAATGATATAAAATGTATTTAATTACAAATAAAAAGTACTTAATGAATGCTTTTTGATAAATTTTTATAATAGACTATTTTTAACAATACTATCAAATTTTTTCACGTAATTATCTATTATAAAATATACATATATTTCAAATAATTATAATGCATAATCATCTAAATTCAATTTTTATTCAGTGTGTTTGTGTAGGTGTACGTACTCGTATAACAAAATTACATCGAAATTTCAGTACCTACCCATCAAATTACCTACTTATGTATTAATTTAAGTAAATCGTATTTATCTTTAAATTTCGAAAATTATGTACTATAATATTGCATAAATAAAGGATTAGAGTTAATGGATAATAACCTAAAAATATACTATCTTTAGGTATCTTTAATTTTTTTTTATATTATTTTTTTTTCTAAATATAGATATCCTCAATAGATATTGCATAATTTCTTATGAAAAACAAAAGTCTTAGTTGTAATCTAAAAATATTCAAATATTCCTATGAGAGCAGCTCATGCACTCAAGACATCAGAGTAGTTACATTTTATGAAATCTTACAAGGATATGAACTGAGAATATGGCGTTCCACGGCTATATAGACGATGTTATCCCGCAAATATGGTGGTCAGGAAGTTTGCTTAAATTCCATGACATTATGCTTTTCTCAAACGTTTAGTCATTATTATCGTTATCGGCGGCATCCTTAAATAAAATATTATTGGAATATTGAACTCGATTCAGTGTAAGTTCAAAAATAAAAAAATATAAGAGTAGTTTATAAAATACTTCTATGTTCTTTTTGTAGAATTTAGTTGCAAATCCAATAAATATTTTTTTTTCTATAGCAAATGTTAAAGTGTGGTTTTATCAACTAAAAATAGTAAATAAAGTAGCACTTTAACCGCAAGGGTAGATAAAGTAGAACTTTATCCGCAAGGGTAGATAAAAAGTTTAGAATTTTATCGAAAAAAATTTTGTATTATACACGACAATAACATTTTATTATCTTCTCTAGATTATTAGCGTCTCGGCCGACGCCTCGACGCTAAAATCGCTCTCTAAGATAAAGTACAATGTTATCGTCTTGTATAATAAATAACTATTATTTCTTTATTAAGAGAAATAATAAACTTATTTCACCTTACCCGAAATCTCATCATAATCTACTTTCATTTTTATTCTAAACAAAAAGTGGATTGTGATCTAGTTTTATGTAAAGTCCTGAATCAATTTATGTATACCCAATTTCCTACAGAATGTTTCTATATTACTCTGAAAGAAAATACAGAATTTTTAAGTGGAAAATGAAATTTTAAGCTACCTATATCATAACTATGGCGATTATGTTAGATGTTAATGATGGTTATAAAAATTGTGTATAGTTATTTCTACTCGTATTGTATCGTTTACATGTAATAATTGATGACGTTGAAAATTTTTTTCGCCTAGAAAAGATTGTATAATATGTGTAGGTCCTAATCGTGACATGTAAGTATTGGGATCAGTACCTATATTGTTACTATTAATTTTTTGAAGAACATGATTCCGCAAATTTCAGTTATATATAGAGATTCATCAAAGTCGCTAATATAGACCTACTTTGAAAGCGGTAACTTAAAGTTAATTTTTTTTAAACGTGATGAAATCTATTATATGCATATTCATGATATAAAAACATATTAAAAACTAAAATTGCCTACATAATCATTCAAAAATTAAAAATATTTTGAAACACACCGATTGTTTCGTTTAATAATATCAGAAGCTTATGTTTTTTAATGGAACACAAAGAATAATTTTGCTTTAAAAAATAGGACTTTATTAACTTTAATATTAAAATAAATGTAGGTACAATCCAAAAATATAATAATGCAGTGTTTTTTCTACTCCCTTACTTTAATTGATTTATTAGACAACTACAACCTGTGCTGTAATGATATTCATTCCGATACAGATTTTTCGTTACGATACAAGTTAATAACCAATATAAATGCAACTATGCAACATTACAGTAATATTCCGTCAATATTAAATATTGCCATGAACATCTGACAGATCTAAAATTTAAAAATTGGCAGTTAATTTTGATTTTCTGACAGTTCTAGTTTTATGATAAAGTTGTCATAATATTTATTTTCTTATTTTTCACATTTTGACTAGTCGTAGAAAAAAAAATATACCAAAAGTATACCACTCACATTTAATGACTATTAGGTAAGGCAATCGTATTTATTTCAACGGATCGTGTCGTAATTCTCATATTCGTGTCTTAATAGCTATCATTAAATGCTCATTGCATAATATACTATTATTTAATTTTCCATCCTCACACGAAATCTTATGAAAACTATTATTTGTAGACGGTATTGAAACTCGAATTTTGCTTGCCGAACTTGACTCAAATTTAGACAACACAATTACCTTCGTAGAATACCTAGTTATGGTAGTTCTTGAATTTGAATTTCTGGTGGATTTACGAATTTTTAGAGGTGTTTCTTGTTTTTTTTCCAAGTACTGATTATAAAGTTCAAACAGAACTTAAGTTGTACTCAAATCTTGAGTCAACACTATAAATATGGGCATTAGAATTAGATTAAAGAGAATCTCGACTTCCAATGACTAATTTTTGATTCAACTAAGTTCAAGGTCATAAACAGGAAACTAGCTTTAAATTTAATTCTTAATAATTTTTTATTTCTAGAGAGCAGAAATAGTGTCACTTTAATTAAGTATTAAGCGTTTTTATTTTAACTATTTTAAGCTTTGTATATAAAATATAATATTACATGGAAAGTGAATGAATTGATATTGAAAATTTATGTAGTGCATATAGTGTTTTCATTAAATAAATGCGAAGAAAAGCATAAATTTGAAATTTTTTTATTTTCTCTCTAGATAGAATATGAATATTTTCGCAGTAGACAAAATATAAAAGTTTCATGTAAAGTATGTCATGGAAAAATTGCTATTTTCATATACCTACAGGTTGTTCCAAAAATACTGCGAAAAATTCGAGGGGGTGATTCCTGAGATCATTCTAAGAAAAAAAGTTCATATCAACATGGGTCCTAAAATACTTACCCCCTTAGTTATAGCCCCTTAAAGTTTATATCATTTCTTCATTGGTGTAATTAATATTATCCATATTTATTACCTTAACTAATAATTCCTTACTTAGGAACAATATATTTTAACTTGCGCGTACTGTACTGAAATTATCTACGTTTTGCAAAGGTTTTTTTTTGTCGTGAGTTTAATTTTGGGGCGGTCTCATAACTATCAAACCCAAATATCTCGAAAACGGTGCATCTTATCGAAGTTATACAAGATTACCGTTTTTTGGAGAAAGCTTCAACATTAATAAAAAAATAAACAAAAAATTGGGGGTCATTTTTACCCCTCGCCCCCCATGTTTGACCCACCTTTGGTGGAAATTTCAAAATGATTTACACTCTGTCTCATTGAGCATAAAAACATTAGTGGATATGGTGAATTTTATTATTTTACCTTGAACAGTTTCGGAGATAATAAAAAAATAAACCTTCTTCAGGGTCCCAAATTTAAGGGGCTATAACTCGACGGGTAAGGATTTTCGGACCCATGTTCATATGAAATTTTATTCTCAGAATAATCTCAGGAATCACCCCCTGAAATCTTTCGCAATATTTTTGGAACACCCTGTATAACAGTAGAAAAAATCATTAATTGTATGGTTAACCACATAATAATAAATAAAAAATAATAAAACTGCGATATACTTTATATATTTCATTGACTTTTAAGGGCTTAGCAAACCTTCTTATATTTACCTTTTTTGATGCCTTTGATGTTGACACAACATAAAATTGCACTTCGCAATCAGCCTAAAGGTATTTACTTCAATTCCGCTTTTGAAAAGTAGTTTACCTAATCATTTAGCTTTTTACACTCTTGTGCTTATGAATTCGTCTGTTTCCATTCATACGAGTATTAATGCAGTTTTCGCAATCAAATATCATTAATATTTTAAATTAGTAAAAATAAATGTCGGTAGTAAAATTGCTAGGTTTTATGTGTTAAAATAAATAAATTTATCTACAATGAAAAGAAAACAGACTTATATTGGCAAGTGCTATAAGACTTACCATATATTGAAATACCGGTCCTTATTGTAGTTTTTTTTTATTACAGGGTATATGTTTTTAAATTACTATGTATGTAAGCATTTTTATTTGGCACTAGTGATTTGATTTAGATTAGTTAGTTTTGATATAAAATGCATTTTTTCCAAAATTTTCTTGTGTGATACCATGAAATTTTTATACCTATGTTGCTATTTAAGATTTCAAAGTTGTGTTGGTAATCGCATTTCATCAACTATATCGTAAAAAACTGCGCAAGCAGTACATATTTGATTATCTTTTTTAATTCCGGAGATATTATGGTCAGAAGTTAAAATGAACAGCCATATGTATGTAGATTGTAGATGCTTACAAGAATACAAAAACTCATGATTACTATACTTTCTTATTATACTTTCATATAAGAAAGTAATGAAAACATGATAAATCTGTTAATTAACTACTATAACTATACTATACATCATATGAGTACTTCTAGTATGATATATTATAATAAAGAAAAAATAAATAAATGGAAATTGTAAATTGTAATGCACAACATGTTTTGTAAATACAATATTTGAGGTACAAGATATACTCCTGTTCAAAATTAACTCATCACAGTAATAAATAGGAGAATTTCAAAGTGAAATTTTTTATATTTTAAGTTTTTGGGTATGAAACAGGGGGGGGGGGGAATTAAGGGAATTAATCCCCCCTGAGTGTTCGATAATATAAACATTTATGTGAAAAATACAACCAATTTTTCTAAATACTAAGTCGAATCCGCACCATCGCAAAAGACTATCTACGCCACTGGTAGGACAAATATTATGCGTAGACGTTTAAAATACAAAAATAAGTATATAAACCTTTACTGCGCTTTAGCAAAGATTTTATATGACAACTACCACATTTTCCATAAAATTACTACGCTTTTGTAAAGTTTTCAATATTAAATTAACGGTAACAGTATAAACTGAAAACTTTTATTATAATACAGATTTGTAATATACGAAGTTCGTTTAAATTTAACATCCATTATTACGAAATTCACTCCTTAAACTCTAAAACTATTAAAAGTTTCTGTAAACTAAACAAGTAATGAAGTTTTCTCTAGTCTTTTTGTCTAAAGTAATCATGGGCTCATGTTCCTTGTAAGAGGCAACATTTACCACAGCGCGGACTGATATCCTGTTATACACACTGTAATTGGGTTGTCTGTTAAATGTTAACATAGTCCTTAAATAAGGGTTTTCATTGAATTTGACACTGACTATCTTCGGTAGTTATCTAATGGGACAAGCTTGCAAACTTTGAAATAAATAATGGCATATCCAGGAAGTTTATAACAGTAAGCACACTTTTTCTTCTTTCCTAACATTTATTGTAGAGAGCTTTTGCCGGAGGAAAGTTTTTACCACAGGCTTGTATCTCAAACGAATGAGAGTTTTTAAATAAAAAGTTCCTTTATAAGTAAATATACACCGGTGTAAAGTCGCTTTGACACGGTCAATATTTAAGTACATTTTTAATATGAGCCCTTCTGGAGCAAACCCGCCATCAAACTTTCCATTTAAGAGTCAACAAAAAAAAATTGGAAAGGAGGAGGAGGGGAAATGCTCAAAGGATTTTGTTATAAATGACAATTTTTGTAATGGGATGGTAAGAAGATTAGCGCACGTTGTTAACTAGGTGCGTGTCTGTGAGGCGGGGTCGTAGCGCCGTGGCATGTTGGAGGTATCAACGGAAGCATCGCGACGCGAGTACGTCTGCAGTGGCGTGTGGCGCCCTGTGCGAGTATGAGGCGCTTTCGGTGCGCGTAGTGTCTTTGCCATGGGCTCCTCCAGTAGGTATTCTTCGTACAATTGTCTCACCAGTTGGGACAGCTACGACAAGATTCCCAGGTAACCCTCAGGTTAGGCCCGAATGACATGTCAGAATAATAGTGTAGAAAGAATCTGAGAACTTTAATTCAAAAATAGTTTTACCGCCAATTATAAAAAGTTTAGTTTTATAATGGATATTAAATATATTTTTAAATTTAGAGATCTGCTACGTTATACCGGATAAATAAAATAATATTTTTTATGCTTAAATTTTCGATAAACTTACACTCAAGCTACCTACTTCTTGTGAAGTTTTCTTAGAAATAACTATACACAAGTTTGTCGATAAAGAATATTTTCCATAATATTTATAACGGGTGTCCAATAAGTCTTTCAGTCAGGGCAACTATGAAGTGTTTTGCTTTTCATTAATAAACACAATACTTAAACCATTACAACCTCACCTCAAACAATACGTCATTTAAGACGACAGAATTAATGTTTTATGATGGTTACATGAAAATTATATTTTAAGTCTTGTGTTTATTAATGAAAAGAAAAATATTCCATAGCCGCCCTGACTGAAAGACTTATTGGACACCCGTTATATAATTGCTATTCGTAGCTACAGGTTTTATTTTAGGCATTATTGCTTTCCTTACAACATTACACCTTTATAGTCTGTAATTATATGAACATAAAATATCTGATGTGTCCAACACATGACTTTCTTATACAGATAGTAACACAATTACGTTTTCCTCGACGATTCCTAAAGAAATTAAGTTAAATTTCTTGTAAAAATCGTGTTTAATTTTGAGGGTTTCCAGCAATTTTCAAATAGTCTCTGTCGCACTTATTGCAATACGCATAAATCTGTCCTTATCCCACTCATTATAACCGAATTTTATGACAAAAACAAGTGTTTTATTTTTTTGAAATTATTTTGACAGAGTAAAAAAATTCGATGTAGATATTTTAAGGACGTATTCGGTGCGATTCTGTAAGTTTCTAACCACCGTGTTTATTAACTACTGTGGTTGTTGCTATGATAATTACCAATCAAAAACGTCGTACCGTAGCAACAACCACAGTGGTTACATAGTCACGGTCATTAAAATGTTATAGAATCACCCCGATTGTTGGGATCAAAATAACACTTTTTTTTTAAATAAACATGTGTCCTAAAATGCACACCCTCCAACCTTCCCCAAAACTGGGTTTACATAATTTTTGAAGCAAAAAATAAATAGAGTGGCTAAAAAAAGGGGGGCATGCCAATTTTCAGAAGATTTGATCCGTTATTGTGGTCACAATTTTAAATAATCGTTTTTTTTACGCAACTTACAGTGGCTGTAGCTCGGAGGGGGTGCATTTTAGGACACATGTTTATTTGAAAAAAAAGTCTTATTTTGATCCCAACAATACGTCCTTAAAATATCTACATCGAATTTTGAATCACCCTGTATATAATCACATTTATTTATTTATTATTATTGTTTTCGGTACCATAGAAACCAGTAAAATATAAAAAAATAAAAAATAATGGTCCTTCTGGGATTCGAACCGGCGACCTCCCGTTTGGCAGGCAAGTCCCAAACTCACTCGTCTATCTACTAGTCGGATTCAAGGCGCACTATGAGAAATATAAGTGTTTTAAGAATATCTCATTTTTTTGAAATTTTTTTGACGGAATTTAAAAAAATGGTTCAAACAAAATTTGTTCAAAATTTAATTCTAAATCAATGTTATAGAATAAAAAAATCTCGTAAATTGTTTATTTTTCAAGATATTCCTAAAAAACCTAAAAATGTCATCAGGTAACTGTCACTTGTTTTGGTGCTAGATGAAAAACATTGATTGTGGCACCCACAAATTTGTTCAAACTCTTAAATATGAAATTGGAATCAAATCCGATAACTCGTTTTTGAGTTATGGTGGATACAGACAGACAGACAGACATACATCATGGCGAAAATGGTCAAAATGGATTCAGGGGCCCTCAAAACGTGTAAATCCATCAAAATCTCGAAGTCGAAAAAAATCACGACTACAATACTTCCTTATACTACGTATAAGAAAGTAAAAATCATTTTCCTTATATACAGTGGCAACCAACCATGAAACCTATTGAAATATTCACCCATACAACAAAGTTTGTATGTTCTTTAAATGCTTAATGGAGGGTAAATTTCAAAGTAGTAAAATATTTAACAATCATTCCTAATAGATATTAAGCAAATGTTTACCTAATGTAAAGTTTTGGTATTATCATGGCTTTGTAATGTGAGTGAATTTAGAAATATATGAGCATAATCACTAGAACTAAACTTGATTCAAGTTAAAAGTTTGCGCATGCTGCTGTGTTCTCACATGGAAACTGTTAAAGTCGTCTTGATTTGTTTACAAATACTTAAAAGTTGTTGGTGGAAAACTAACATTTATTTTAGAAAATGTCTTGTCGAAGATGGTTTAAAATTTCTCAACAGATAATTGCGTGTAAAGAAAAGAAAAACCAAATAAAATTCAGAAAATATTACATTGAAAATAATGTGTTCTTAAACGGTAATAACTTTTCTGAATTAATATAATCTGTAGTTTTTTTTTTGGAAATATTACCCATGCATTTAGTATTAATTAATTTTACTATTTATATGTAATTTTAATTTTAATCTGAAAACCAAACGAATCACCAAATTGACCACGTACATAAGAACTTTACGATCTAGACGTCCCTGGTGGTGATATAGTTGCTACTAAAAATAACCGGCGCCCTCATGTGTAATCTAAATGAAAATGATGCATTTTCACATCAATTTAGTTAAATAAACGAATAATCTATCCACCTAGTTTTAGAAATTAAAATCTGTTAAGTAAAATTTATATTGTAACCCAAGGGCTGATGTAATATATAAAAACTGGAAGAGGTGATTCCAAGCATTTTGCTGGTTTTAAGTTTCTATCGCAATTTGAATTAAGTTATAAAATGGAGAAGCAAGTAAGAATTCTTGCGTCAGGTTTAAGTCTTTTTCCTGAAAGATCTAATTCATTTAAATAAACTATATCTGCACCTGAAGTTTCAGTATAGTAGTAATTGGTCAAGATCCTATTCAGCTTGAGACATGGTATCCTTTGGGCCTTTTTACATGTATTATAAAGATATTTTAAATATGATTTTGATCTTAAGAAAGAATGTAACGCTAATGTTTTCTGAAAATAAGTCAGGTACAGGGTGGGCAAAATTCGATGTTTATATAGGGTAACTTTTAAACCATAACAGATATTGAAAATCTGACCGCGCATCGTCGAGCTCTTTTTTTGAGAAACCCTTGACGGTGAAGTCAAATTTTAGCGATCGTCGTTTGTTTTCGAGTTATGGCCGAAAATTCGATTTTTTGAGATTTCGATTTGAGTCTATATTTCGGTTGTTTGTGAATTTAGAGGAATGGCGTTTGCACGTTCTTAAGGCACTTTTTTGATGCGAATTTGATGAAAATGTCTTTTTATTTTTAGGTTATGACATAAATTTTTATTTTTTTAAGTGGAAGTCATAGTGGGCTGTCACTTTATTGAAAAGAACATTTTTTTCTCTTTTCAAATATAAAATATATATAATATGTAGGGTCTATTCCTTCAATTTCTTCTTGAAAAATAAAAAATCTAAATTTTTTAAATTAAATTTAAAAAAAATCTTATAATAATAAATAATAATAAAAATGAAAATACAACAAACGACATACATATAAACACGACACTATCTAAAATTAGTATCTATATAAAACAACTAAAAGAAAAAGTTCAAAATTACGTCTATTAACTGCAATACACTTTTCATGACACTTCTGTGCGTATTCGAAATGTGAATATTTGACACGGAGTTAAGGCATTGCGTAAACTTGGCTTTGAGTTCTTCTGTATTTCTACTTTTAGTTTTATGAATTATCTTTAATATGTCCCCAAAGGTGTCAAATCAGGCGACCTTGGTGGTCATCTAACTGGCCCATTGGTAATAAACCAATTATATCTGAATTTTGAGTTAAGCAATTCTCTAGCTGATCTCGTATCATGAGGTGGTGCACCATCGTGTTGTAAGAAGAACTGACTTCTATCGCTGAACGATAAATTGTCCAAATATTCATCAACAATCATTTAAATATTAGTAGTACCGTTCACCAGTTAGATTTCCCTCATAAATCTTATATGCCAAAACTTGATTTTTTATTAAGGCACACCAAACACTAAAACCTAACCAACCCTGATTTTGGATCTCAATGGCGCGCCGAGGGTTCTCATCATGACATTCGTCTACTGCGATAAATATGCGAAATACATATTCGGGGTGATTCTATAACTTTTTAATGACCGTGACTATGTAACCACTGTGGTTGTTGCTACGGTACGACGTTTTTGATTGGTAGTTATCATAGCAACAACCAGACTGGTTAATAAACACGGTGGTTAAAAACTTACAGAATCGCACCGATTATGTATTAATTCCAAAAATTTAGATTTTTTGATTTTTAAGAAGAAATTAAAGGAATAGACCCTACATATTATATATATTTGAAAAGAGAAAAAAATGCTCTTTTCAATAAAGTGACAGCCCACTATGACTTCCATATAAAAAAATAAAAATGTATGTCATAACCTAAAAATAAAAAAACATTTTCAAAATCTGTTAACGCCATTGCATTCTCCTCAAAAAAGTGCCATAAGAACGTGCAAACCCCATTTCTCTAAATTCACAAACAACCGAGATATAGACATAAATCTAAATCTCAAGAAATCGAATTTTCGTCCATAACCCGAAAACAAGCGACGATCGCTAAATTTTGACTTCGCCATCAAGGGCTTGTCAAAAAAAGAGCTCAACGATGCGCGGTCAGTTTTTCAATATCTCTTATGGTTTAAAAGTTACCCTATAAAAACATCGAATTTTGCCCACCCTGTACATACTTATAATTACGTATTTATCTATTTATATTTAAAAATGCAGAAAAATGGTTTACATTGGCGTATTCGCCAAAATTCAGGAAGTACAATTTTTACCTTATGCTTTCCAAAAAATCATCTGAATACCTACTTTATTATTAATTTAATAATTAATAAGTAAGACTGGTAAAAAATTAATTAACGTCATTTACCGTGATCATTACGGTAAAGGTCGGAGAACCTTATATAATCATGTTAAAACTTGTGTAACAAACATTATTGTATTCAGTTTATTCAGTCTAACCAACCGCTAACTTATGCACAACCAAATCAAATTAATTTGTCTGATGTTCTTGTATTCTTTGCAATTTTAAACATCACTGTCTCATGACCAAACCATATAAAAACCACAATTTTTCTAAAGTTTCCAATTAAACAAAAATCTATTCCGTTCTCATACAATTTTTCATGATAATCGAACTGTTTCATGTATAGCAAAGTTCCAAATTTACAATCTGGCTCGAACTTGTCAATAAATCCACCGGCTTGTATTCTGATTAATGTTAACAAAAAATTATGAAGAGTTGATTGGATTGAATGAATAAAAGCTTTTAAATTACAATATCCCAAACGCAACCAACGTACCGGCAGGCTTTAATTTAGTGCATCAATTCAGGCGGACCCATAAATTGTAAATGCATTCACCATTAGGAGGTGGGCACACATGCATAGCAAAGCAACAATTCTGCAATAAAAACGTACATTAATCGAATACGGGAAGCATATATAGTAAAGGTGATTGTTCGTCTGGAATATCAGTTTGGCAGCCCGACCTTCATCCTTCATCTGGGTAGTTTATCGGGTACGTTTATAAATGGAGTTAACCAAGCATGACCCAACATGTGTTACTTCGAAATTCCGATAATGTTGGTGCTTTTGTTTTGCGGGTTTTGCATATGATAGCTGTGGTATGTGATGTAGGAGTGGCGGTCGAAGGCCTCTGGTATAGACCTTTTTCCCCAAAGAATTACAGTCCGAGTCCGCTATAAAAAAGCTTCATAGATTTCAATGTTATGCCCTAAGTAACAAATGTAAAAACCTTGAACATTGAAAAATGTAATAGGAATATCAACATCTGCTTGGAGTGCCATTATTGTTAAATATTAATGCATGCTTAATAACCCGAACCAGGAATTACTTTAATGCTTTTGTAAGCTTTTATATAATACTTTCCACATTTTATTTGTTTAGGAATGGAACATTAATGACCTGCAAACACAATAAATCTAACTTCAAATCGTAACGTCAAATATTATACTTCCTTTAGAGTTTTTTGCCTCGCCTTTTGAACTTCTGTAATAAATTCCTTAGTCACCCTGCCTCTTTAAACATCCATATTTTTATTTAAACTTGTTAATCAATTTAAAACCATTTGTCAGGCAGTTGTACTAAAAAAATGTTGGAATTGTTCACGTGTTAAATTTCGAGAGACCACAATGATAAATATCTTGCATTGTGTTCATTTTACTGTAGAAAATTAGACTTAATATCGGTGTAGAGTGGACTTTTGTTCAACGCAAAAGACAATTTTTCAGGAGCATCAGTGGGTGGACTATTAATCATAAACTTAGCAGCTGGCACAATAAAAATATGAAATATGTACTTAAGGTATTATTTGTTTTGTTATATATTTTGACTGTATAAACTCGATTATATTAGATTTCGATTATGGTTCAATACTTATACCTAATAATATTTGAAAATTATTCGAAATTACTTGAGAAAATTATAGATGTTACGTAGGTACTACTAACCTTATCAAGTAAATTGAGAATTTATTGGTACATAAAATATAATAATAACTTTGAAAATATGGTGAACAAAATGTGTATAGTTCAAGGTTTCCACTACTGAAATGCGTACGAAACGACTTATCAGTGGCTAAATTGTTTATCTCATCTAAGATGAATATAAAGTTAATTAGTTAATGCCTTTTTGGTTCCGGTAAGCATTAGGCTTTTCCGTTATAGGTGAAACCGTCTTCTGGTGGAGGTATCCCAGAAGTGTATTCGACTTTCATCAAATCAATTAGTATTAGACGGCTTATACTATAAAATGTTGAAAAAATTATGATTAATTTAGGGAATATATCCAGAATGTCGTCTTCTTGTTTATTGGCCGTCTATGAACAAAGAACAAAAATATCGAAATAAGTGAATATTTACAATGTTTTCAAAAATATTAATCTTTTTAGTTCTTTTTTAATGACAAAATTTTATTTAAGAGCCACTTGTTACTACACTAATTTCAGTACCAAAATAAGTTCTTAAAATAATTGTATTAAGGAAACTTTGTGAAACTGCGGTTTGCAATTAGATGGATTTTTAATAGTATTTTTTATTTTTGCGTAGGTATGCACTTTGGGACGAAACACCAATAATTTAATGTCTTTTCAAGAAGGTCTTTTTCATACAATGATTTTAAAAACTTATTTTAGAACTGAATATAGTATAGTGGCTAACGGCTCTTAGTGGACGCTAATTTAACATTAATTACCATCATAATTTTCGGATTATATTAATAGTACCTGCGCAATGCCGACTAACAAAAATAATCAATAATTTATGCTTAGCATATTTCCTAAATCTATTTCAATATTTCTAATTTAAATTTATAACATACCTACACCTAATAAAAAATTTGCACATAATAAAAAATTTCAGGTATGTATTTTTTAAATTTTATACTGATCTGATGTTGTACTTTCCTGTAAAATTATTTCGTAACTGTGCAATATAAATTTCCAAAAGAAAGACGTCCTTTTCTACTAGTATGCCTCCAAAATTGAATAAGATATTCCTGTTTGATTGACAGCTTCCATCAACTTGCATTTGAAGAAGAAATCTGAGATTAATTTTTGTAATAAAATTGTGTTTAATTATAAACTTTAAGTACAATATAAAAATATTAAAAATGGTAAATTGTTTGTTTCCCTCAAATTACATTCAAGAAAATGTAATAACCAAATTCTACATATTCGATGCGCATATACCTTGTGCACATTGTCTATCTTTTGGAAAGGTCAATTAGCTTCATTTACCTGGGAAACTGCTATTTTCACCAAACTTTTTGCCATCGATATTTTTTATAAATACAGTAAAATGAAAATTTTAAATTACATCATGCAAACAAAACACACTATTTGACATAAACAATATTCTAATAATATTTAATACGATAACTAACAAGTAATATTTCAAAAAAACTTTTATCATGCTTACAATTGTTTAGAAATTCAAAAAATATTAAAATCGGTCCTACATGCAAATCTAATAATACAAAAAAATTTTTTAGATTGATAGATTAGATATTGATACGTATTTTCTTAAATGAAAACAAAGTTTTAATTATTAGAGAAAAACAGTATTTTTTAATTTTTCACAAACTAAAATTGATGAATATTGGAAAATTTATATTTACTTAACATCAGATAAAACAAACTTGTTCATTTCCATTAAAGAGAGATGGCGTAGTCCTAACTATTTTTCGAAATATGCGACCATAGTTACTGTTATACTTCGTAATGGCTCTTGTCCTGAAGTCAAATTTTAGTATATCGTATTATAGGAGTTTTTGTGTATTGTATCAAATACAACTACGATATTTTATGTCTACTAACTGTTGAGAGTCGGTGTAACTTTATATACCACAAATAAATTCCGTAATCAAATACTTATTTAATTTAAATGTTAAATGATGTAATTAAAAATTAAATTATCTTCTTGAAACTGAAATAAACCATAGCTTTGTCTTAATGAGATGAAATAGCTTGCAGCTTTTATAGCTAATTATATTTGTCTGATGTGTATAGCACCGTTATATGAAAACAAACATTTCCAGATTACTGTTGCCACTAAAAGCATGAAAACTTGCTTAACTCAATTGCGTTCAAAGTATACCTACCAATGTGGTAATGGAAATGGTAAGCTTTTAATATGCATTTAAAGTCCACGGCTTCCAGTTGTTAAAAGAATTACGGTAGTTTTATCAAGATAAGTAATTAACCCGTAATTAATCTCAACAACAGTAGCCATGGTTTACACGACAATAACCTAAATTTACTGGTTGGTTAAAGTCTATACTAATGCTAAGCTCGCGGAATTGTATTCAATTCCATAAATTATTATACAAAAACGAAATGCGCACCTAATTGCGGATGTGACATTTAAATTTTGTGCTTCGCCGAAAAGTTCAGTTTTACGTTTTTATGGAACGTTAATTCGCCATCTTTCCTGAACACTAAAACGGGTTACTAATCCCCAGATTGTTTGTGTCAATTGAGAGGGTGTACAAACTGAAAAGTCCAATATTTTAATTGTGCAAAAGTTTTGTTTTTATCAGATTCCAACCCAGACTTAAACAGTGAAACAACTGAACTGGCATTTGGGGTGAAACGGAAGCAGAAAAAAAAAGGAATCGGTCACACAAAATAAAGAACCTTGTACAAAATACCTGGGTCTAGATGGATATTCTCTCACGAGAGCAGTAAATTTTTTGTAACAACTGACATTTAATACAATTCTGAAACATTTTATCCATTTATTTTTGTAGTGTAAGCTATTTATACCAATGTTTTGACGGTACCTATACCAGTTATATTACTTATTATTTTATTATATTATTTAGTTAGGTGTTTTAACAGCTCATTACAAATTTATAATAAAAATGGTATTTTTAGAACAAAATTTAATATAATGCATTTAATTTAATTACAAATGTATAAAATATCATCTTTTTCTTTTTAGCATGTATTATTGCAAAGCAGAAAATAATATACAACATCAATTAATTTATTTTTAAATTTGAAAGTAGCGATGCAGGTTTTTAATTCATAAAATCAAAATTCAATTTTCAAGTATTTGAAACTTTGGTGAATGCGCCGGTTCCACCACAAGGATATATGAATGTCCTATACAAATTACAATCCTTTTAATCGGAACAGTCATATCCAAGGGGTAATTCGAATGAATGAATAAACTAGGTATTATTTCCACTTTTATATTTGTTATATCGGGTGTTCATTTAAATTTCACATCTAGTTGGCGTTGAAGTGTCATTTATGAATGAAATTTCATTCAATTATGTAGAAAAATTGACAAAATTTCTCCTACATTATATGTACTTAATTGTAACTTATAAGAATTTAACGATCAAATAAAATTATCCAGAAGCGCAAGAATCGGCCCTTAAACTAACTGACTAATTTTTGACTTTGTGCCCCTAAATCATTTTAATACACCCATTGCCTTTTGTCACTACAACGCAGTGATCAATGCGCGGCGCATTCCCGCTTTTCCCCTTATACAGGGTGGGTGAAATTCCGTTGCCAGCATGGGGATCTCGCTTATTATAATAGATAGACCATAGGTTTAAATTTGGCAAAGTTGCCAAATTTGGTGCTCAAAAATAATCCGAAAACAATTTTGGAGTATTTTGAACGGTATGTTAGAAAACTGAAAAAAAACTGAAAATTACGATTTTAGATTTTCGCCTATAACTTTGCTATTTCTGAACTTTTTTTAAATCTGTAAAAACATTCTCAAGGCAACTTTTTATGCTCTATCGATCAGTAATCATCGTTTCTTTAAACATCGATTCGTTTTTGTTTTTTTAACACCAACTTCATTTTTTCTTATGGGCGCGTTTTCTACTTTTCACACCATCGGATAGTACATTTTCTTCCAAATTCATCGATGTGCTACATATAGTATTCAGATTCAATTTTAATTGTTAAAAAAAAAATGTATTCAACACACCAATTATCAGAAATCGAGTAGCTCAATCTCGTTTATTTTGTGTGGTTACCATGGTAACAAATTCAAAATTGAAGAACCTTGACTAGTGTTTCCAGTGCCAAATTACAATTCTTGTAAAATTATAATTTGGGATTTAATAGATGTTTATGCAACAAGGTAGGAAGGAGATGATTCTGACGAGTGTGAAAATTGGGCCCGAGCGAAGCGAGAGCGCAAGAACACGACTCAGTATTCCTCCCGTCTACCATACTCTATTTTTTCTCATACCTACACGAAAATGGCCACTTCTTTTGCGTGAAACGCGCGAACAAATTCTAACATAGCATAACATATTGGCATTTTTATTTGACACTTTGTGGTAAAAAATCACACTGACAACAGTGACAACCCAAAAACTGTTAAAAAGAAATGTTAGCCCCCTCCTTATTTTCAAATAAAGTGGCCATTTTTGTGCGAGAAAAAAAATGTCGAATAATGAAAAGCGTGATATGATGCGTATTTTTTATTCATCACATAGAAACTCTATTATATCAAAACAACAATAAGCCGAAACTTATCCTGAGAGAAGACAACCGTCTTGGAGATTATTTTCAACATTGGGCAAGAATTTAATGGAATTTGGCGCCTTTGAGGAACCGAAAACAAAATAGAAAAATAGAATTATAAAAAACATTGTAGAACTAAAGCTAAAGTAGGTGTTCGAATAAATGCCCCCCTTCCCTAATGCACAATCGTACACGTTTTCGTACTCCGCTGTCTAAAGCTCGCGCTATTGTTCTACGTGGAATATTATGTAATACTTCCAAAACGCCGTTCGTCAGTTCTTCCACAGTGTTGTAGGATTCTTTAAAAACCTTATTTTTGGAGTAACCCCATAGAAAAAATCTAAGGGGTTAAGATCAGGCGATCTTAACTGACAGTAGTTAACTTTCTTCAATTTTGAATTTGTTTACAAGTTACCATGGTAACCACACAAAATAGACGAGATTGAGCTACTCGATTTCTTATTATTGCGATGTTGAATACATTTCCTTAATTTTAACAATTAAAATTAAATCTGAATACCATGTGTAGCACATCGCTGAATTTGAAAAAAAAAGTACTATCCGATGGTGTGAAAAGTAGAAAGCGCGCCCATAAGAAAAACTAAAGTTGGTGTTAAAAAAACAAAAACGAATCGATGTTTAAAGAAACGATGATCACTGATCGATAGAGTACAAAAAGTTGCTTTAAGAATGTTTTTACAGATTTAAAAAAAGTTCAGAAATAACGAAGTTATGGGCGAAATTCTAAAATCGTAATTTTCAGTTTTCTAACATACCGTTCAAAATAATTCAAAATTGTTTTCGGATTATTTTTAAGCACCAAATTTGGCAACTTTGCCAAATTTAAACCTATGGTCTACCTATTATAATAAGCGAGATCCCCATGCTGGCAACGGAATTTCACCCACCCTGTATTAATTAGATAAAAAATTAACTAGTTTTTCTAAAGTTAATTTTAACAAATATAAGTATATATTTTTTACTTTTTGATAATTATATTATTAATAACCATAACATTTATTTACAGTTTCCATACTTTTTGTATTTAACTTAATTATATAAAATATGAAATGATTATAATTCAATATAATTCGTTGGTATGTTAAATGTTGAAAACCATCAGTTGTCATGTAGGTAAATGAATACAACTCTACTCTATTTTTTCCTCAAATTTACCTTCCCTCGACTCACATAATTGTCGTTAATAATCACAAAAAGCAATTTCTGTATGAGAGGAATATTTTAATTTACGCTGACCTTTCTATTGTTCTGTTAACAAAAAAGCAAAATTCAACTGTCCTTGCTGCTCTGGTTAAATAAGAAAATTATAGAGTAATAGAATATAAAATACATAATTAGTTGGAAACTTTGTTGGTCCAGAATTAGTTTGAAATTAAATTTTGGGTTTGTGATTAGTTATCTTAGCTAACCTTAGGAAATGTCTACGGAAGACTGGAAGTTTGTCAAGGAGGATAATCGAGTTAAGTCTGTCGATTCACATTTAGTTTACTAACAATTAACGAATTATTTTAACATTCTCTGTAAATAATAAAAGATTCGTTGTAACTGGTTATCTGGTTTTGAGACAAAAATAATATCGATGTGTATTTGAAACAAATAAGTATTAGCATCAAAAGAACGTCCTGTCTGTTTGTAACATTTTAATTATATAAAATTACGTCTCCCGTTTGCCGTTTATTACAACAGATTTTCTTGAGACTGGAAAACACTTTAAGGTCCCGAAGTGGCTTAACGTCGATATCACCAAGGATTTCTGATATAAAGTTATCTTATATAACTTGCTATACCATTTACAAACTTGTCTATAACTTCAAAACTTTCCAAAATTTCTTTCTGCTAATTTGTTCATATATTTTTTTGTTACAGGGTGCGAGTCGAATACTACGTCAATGAAAATACTTTTAAGGAACGACTACAGCTATATTTTATTAAAAATCAAAGAAGTAGTAAGTATTTTTTAGATTGGCTATCATGACTTGAATAATATATATGTATATAAAATAGAATAGAAATTTATTTCCAATATGATTTACATATACCGCAATTTATTTTAATAGCATTACGGTATAATTTATATTTAAATTATTCAGTAAATTTTTAACAATTACTTTCATTCCATAATTGTGCCAAAAAACCATTTTCCATTCAAAACCTGATGTTGGGATACTGATTGGTTAAAGTCACCAAGCTGTTTTAAATAAATATCCACTTAGTGAACCTAGCCACAGTAAATTAGTGTCAACCCTTCATAATGCGGATGGGAAGGATTTTAGCACCAAACAGAAGTTCCTTTGCATCATGCACTATAGCTACTGTCCCCAATTCTATAATACAAACCATATTGCATTATGTCAGACTAAACACCGCTTAGTTAACAACTATTGTCGCAATGCGAATGCTTTGGTATGCCAGAATTGCGTAAGGCAAGCGACATGATCTACAACGCGATAATAAACTGAATCGCGTCCGTATCCACCCAGACAAACGCCTAACCAATTATTCATACTGCTACCGTCAAATCTATATTCAAATTTATCTTTGTAATGGAAATGTGCAGACTTTGTAGAATAAATGTGTTACATTTATGTATTTACTTCATTAAATTCAAATGTAAAATGGAAAATTTTGTTAGGTGCATGGGTGGTTTGTGGTTGTTTAAATCGAGTGAAATTGTTAAAGGTACAAATTATACAAATTTTTGAATATTCAAATGTAAACACACTTTGCTTTTATAATATAATTATATGTAACAGTGAAATTTGTATAATATGTAATAGTTAAACATAATGTAAAATGGCTTAAATATTATAGTTATTTATATTATAAGTGGGATATGAACATCATTAACATAAGAGTCTGGAAATTGCAGAACGAGTCGTAGACGAGTTCTGTAATCAGACGAATATGTTAATGTGTGTATATCCCACGTGTAATATACAAGATTTTATCTTCTACCGTCCAAATAATTAAAAATGAATTTTGAATTTATCTCCAGCGACATTGCTCAGTAGATGTTGTCAAGTTGTCGTACTGGACTACCTAACCTAAGTTGTGTAAAAACTAGCCAGCGCTACACAACAATGAATTTGAATCATAAATTTTCAAATAATTAAACAATTTATACACCAAAAAATCTGGGACGTGCACCGTGTTATATTTATTATTAAAATATAAAACTAATTTATTATAAAATAAAACTAAAATTTTTTTCAGTTATCTAACGTGAAGTTAGGGTTTTTTCTAGGTAGATACGCTATTATAAAATTCTCCAGGTTTCAAAAAATCAAACTTAAGAGTATGAAGTGTCATTACTCAATGTTAATCACAAATTTTAAAGAATTAAACAATATATATTATATTATAACTAGACATTTACAAATATAAACTTTCCTATAAAGATACTAAATTTTAAAAATTGTGTTATAAATACTTGTAAGAAAGAATTTTCTTGTTGAAATTTCAGTGTGGTAATGATTTCTTTAAAACACATGTTGCGTAATAATCTGACTTACCTTACTCAAATTAATGTCAAATCAAGGCTATTATGAATTGGTAGTAGATAAAAGAAGTTTATTTGAAAATTATTTAAATTATTCAATTAAAACTAATAACCAATAAGCATAATTTGTGTTGGGTTTTCTTTATAGCAGTGTATTTCTAAATAAAAGATACACTAAAAGTGTGTAGATGGAAAGTTGAAGTAGCATCAAAATAATTAAAGAGTTTTCGCTCAAGAGCTTAATAGTTAATATTCTTGGTCAGCATTGTCATAATAATAGTAATTAAACTTATAGTTAAGGCTAACTACTGATTAAAAAAACTGATGGGTCTGAATGGTTTAATAAAAATATAACTTGAACTCAAAAGCTCAATTTATTTTAAAATATTTATAACAGTTAAAAGACGACTTTTTTAAAGTTTAAAGCCTCAAATCGAAGGATGAGATTTATTTTCGATTACAAAACTTATGAACATGTACTTGGTTCTTCATATACCAAACTTCCAACGTGTTAAGAAATTGAAAATGCTATTCTTATGACACTATTCGATAATTCCTACAATTTTTACACAACATCTTCTAGTAATATTTACGTAAAATAATATGTAGGTATATCAACGACCATTTTAGAATAGTTAGCAAAAGCATCGAGTATTTAGCTCTATAACTAAAGGCTTATGAATGAATGAATGAATGGCAAGTACCCCCGTGGGGGTAGTGCCGCTAGTAGTTTTCTAGATCCAATTTTTGGGGTGGATTAGTCCCCTTTTTTCTATGTTACTTCTTTACATATATTTCGCTATCACTTTCTATCTTGATCTATTGTTACCCCATTAGCTATTCTTGCCCTGGACAAATCTTCCTTCACCTCCTTGATCCATGTTGACGTCGTACTTCCTTTTCTTCTTTTACTTGCTGGTGTCAACTCTGTTATTATACTTTTCTTTGTCGGTGCCCTCCATACATATCCCAGCCATTTTATCCTTTGTTGTTCGATCTTTCTGACAATGTCTTCCTCTACCAAAAGTTCCAGTATTTCTTGAATTCATCTTGCTCTATACTCATTCTCACCTGTACTAATTGGCCCCAACTCTCTCAATATTTTTCTCTCTTTTCTCTCAGCTACTCTTAGTTTCTCCTTGTCCTTCTTTGTCAAGGAGATTGCTTCCGTTGCCTACTTACATCATCACTGGTCTAATAAACGTCTTATAGCTTCTAATTTTTGTCCTTATTGTCAAGATATTACTCTTTAGAACCAATTTATTAGCATGATATGCTCTAGCTGGAGCCATAATTTTCTCGTTTATTTCTTGTATTCTGAACTCCCAAATATTTAAATTGTCCAACATCCTCAAATTCCATCCCCCCTATCTTCTCCATTGCCTTCTTTACTTCTTTTCCTATTCCTATGAAATTAGTTTTCTCCCTGTTTATCTTTTATCCTATAATGGATGTGTAATTATTTTTTATATCTCTCGCACTTATTGAAATAGCTTTGTCTGTCCTGGTTCCACTCATTACAGCAAAATAGCCTCCTGTAGCGTCTCATATGTGTGGAAGTTATGGCCCAAATCAAAACTTGCGTGCTTATGCTTATTGTTATTAGCATCCATATCTACAAAATACCTAAACAAATCATATCGACGCTCACTCAATCATGTTTATATACAATTTGAATATTGTTTACTAACCTACCATATCAACAAACACAAATAGGTAGAAGCAAGACACTTAATTTTTCCTACCGGTCGCCTAAAAACAGCCGGTATATTCGAGAGTGATGACGTCATTTACATTTTACCGGCTGCCTATTACCAGCCGGTACCGGTCGTCTAGCCACAGCGTTTTATAAAATACCTATTTAATTATTTCGACTATGGCATATAGGTAGGTACATCATGTCCCTGAAAGATCTATGGTATAAATGGCCACCACATTTTCCTGTTATACAAAACTGAATCCATCTTATCTCTATCCAAAATTGGTTTCATACTGAGATACAGTAGACTGCTAATATAGACTATAGAAATTTTTTCCGACAAATTTCATGAGGAATTTGTTTTAACTATAACATTTTTCGAGAGACTAAGACTAAGTGTTTCGCAGAAAAATACAAATAACCGCCACGTCACGAGACGCGTTTGAGATCGTTTTTGGCGGTAAAGCTATAACTATAACTCTTTTTTTCTTAACGTCACTCCTACTAGCGAATTAATTCCTATGTCGTAAAGTCTTATACCAATTTTTTCTTAAATATAAAATTTGGGGATACAAACACACAGACACACCTGTAATAGTATATTTCATTACCAGTCTGGAAATAAGGATTTTTCTGTGCGCGCGTGACAAATTCTCGTGGGAGGCGAAGCCGAACACGGGAAGTCATGCATGCATGGAAAATACATTTCTGGGCATGTAATGAACGATATTTTTTATTATAGTTATCTAAAAACAACCCAAAAAAGGATTAGAAGTAAATTTAGAATATTTTATTTTCAGAGTACCTAATAATAATACATCGTAAAAATAGTATGCAAACACGATTAACATTTCTATAGCAACGACTTGTTTATTATCGGCAATGTTTTATTTTCTGTCATATTTATTGCACGGAAAAAAGAATAGGAGATCGGGAAAAGTTTTCCATGCATTGTTCTGAAAATGTCAGCTTTACGTCATTGCAAAAACAGATGAAAACAGGGTGTTTTCAGATAAGTATAATAAAAATAGTTTATGGAGCTATTCATTTCAACAATGTTTTATATTGTTCAAGCGTCAAATAACATATATTTATCTACTACCAATTCATAATAGCCTTGATTTGACATTAACTTGAATAAGGTAAGTCAGATTATTACGCAACATGTGTTTTAAAGAAATCATTACCACACTGAAATTTCAACAAGAAAATTCTTTCTTACAAGTATTTATAACACAATTTTTACAATTTAGTATCTTTATAGGAAAGTTTATATTTGTAAATGTCTAATTATAATATAATATATATTGTTTAATTCTTTAAAATTTGTGATTAACATTGAGTAATGACACTTCATACTCTTAAGTTTGATTTTTTGAAACCTGGAGAATTTTATGATAGCGTATCTACCTAGAAAAAACCCTAACTTCTCGTTAGATAACTGAAAAAATGTTTAGTTTTATTTTATAATAAATTAGTTTTATATTTTAATAATAAATATAACACGGTCCACGTCCCAGGTTTTTTGGTGTATAAATTGTTTAATTATTTGAAAATTTATAATTCAAATTCATTGTTGTGTAGCGCTGGCTAGTTTTTACACAACTTAGGTTAGGTAGTCCAGTACGACAACTTGACAACAACTACTGAGCAATGTCGCTGGAGATAAATTCAAAATTCATTTTTAATTATTTGGACGGTAGAAGATAAAATCTTGTATATTACACGTGGGATATACACACATTAACATATTCGTCTGATTACAGAACTCGTCTACGACTCGTTCTGCAATTTTCAGACTCTTATGTTAATGATGTTCATATCCCACTTATAATATAAATAACTATTAACAGAATGTTATCTAACATTTTCGATACAGAATAATACCATTTACAGACAAGTAACTTGTAACATTTAACGAGTAACATGTAGCATGTAACATGTAAAGAAATTATAGC
Source organism: Pediacus dermestoides (assembly GCA_963942485.1). NCBI lineage: Eukaryota > Metazoa > Arthropoda > Insecta > Coleoptera > Cucujidae > Pediacus > Pediacus dermestoides. The sequence goes on along the minus strand of OZ012625.1, from coordinate 28,657,675 downwards.
AGTTTATACTGAAAGTATTTTGAACATGCGCAAACGAATATTTGTCAAAAATTATACCAACATAAGGCATTGACATTTATCTTATGTACAAGTGACAGAAAAATTTGACTTGTAGTGGCTATTCTGCTTTCTTTTTTATCACGCATGCGTATATTGATTTTCATGTACGAAATAAAGTAAATAGTCAAAATTGAATGAACTATTACATGTTACATATTACTTGCTACATGTTATATGAATTGTATAAAACTACTACATATAAATCCAATATTTTCAACTCTTAGTTGTTACATCTTACTTGTTACATGTTACGTGTCTGTATAAACCATACTTTATTTTATTTCTATTAAAAATTATAAATAAATGTCATTATATTTTCGTTTATGTACATATAACTAGCTATTTTGTTGAACGTTTTACATAATACTTATCACTTTAAAATGAAGCCGTTAAATAAATATGTATGACCGAACATAAACTCCTTCATGCGTGTAAATCCAAGTGTCTTTCCACTCCATCAACGTTGGTTGATTCCATACAGACCTTCATATAGAGAAGCTCTGAAATTAGTTTAATCCGAAATCCATTCACTATACCAAATAATTTTCAATTTCCGTTTACAATTTAAAATTATGCATTTTACCATTTAGATACATGGCTTTTTTACAGTTGATTCTGAATACATTGTCTAACTTTTATTTGTGAATGTTTAATCCGTAATTGTTTCATATTTTTACTTTCTTATACGTAGTATAAGGAAGTATAGTAATCGTGATTTTTTTCGACTTCGAGATTTTGATGGATTTACACGTTTTGAGGGCCCCTGAATCCATTTTGACCATTTTCGCCATGATGTCTGTCTGTCTGTGTGTCTGTCTGTCTGTCTGTCTGTCTGTCTGTCTGTCTGTCTGTCTGTCTGTCTGTCTGTATCCACCATAACTCAAAAACGACTTATCGTATTTGATTCAAATTTCATATTTAAGAGTTTGAACAAATTTGTGGGTGCCACATTCAATGTTTTTCATCTAGCACAAAAACAAGTGACAGTTACCTGAAGACATTTTTAGGTTTTTTAGGAATATCTTGAAAAATAAACAATTTATGAGATTTTTTTATTCTTTAACATTGATTTAGAATTGAATTTTGAATAAATTTTGTTTGAACTTTTTTTTGAAATTCTGTCAAAAAAATTTCAAAAAAAATAAAACATTTGTTTTTGTCGTAAAATTCGGTTATAATGAGTGGGACAAGGACAGATTTATGCTTATTGCAATAAGTGCGGGAGAGACTTCCGAAATTTATTTGAATATTGCTGGAAACGCTCAAAATTGAAACACGATTTTTACAAGAAATTTAACTTAATTTCTTTAGGAAAAGTAATTGTGGTACTATCCGTATAAGAAAGTCATGTGTTGGGCACATCAGATATTTTGTTTAACAATTAATTTAAATACCTTGATAAAAAAATATAATTTTGTAGGTATACGTAGTAGAAAAAATTCCGTTGAAATTTTTTTGGAACAATGCATGATTAATAAAACTGAAAGGAAATTCATTAATTTTAATTTAATCTAAACCTTAACCAACAATTATTTTCCTTTGAATCAGTTCGAGCTCAAAAGCAAAACACGAGAATCTCCTATTTGCATAATCTAAACCTCTTTCAATGGATGTAAACTTTTAACCCAACGTAATAGTACAATTCAAGATTTTATGTGCAAATAAGCGCCATGTCGTTTTAAATCAAAGACGGTCACGTACAATTCCTGAGTTCCCTGAATAGTGTATCAGTTTTTCAGTGGATTGACAAAGCTTACCTTCGTCTAGACTTCGTAAGTTAAAGCGGTTTAGTGACACAAGTTGAATCCTAGATTCGTGAAGATGTTTCGACCTCAAACATTAAAATAATAATAAACATATTTATTCTGGTGGATGTTTCCTCTAAATTGATTTTTTATTGATTTACATTTGAATAATGTATAATAAACTCACATGTAAGCTTCTCGAAAGTAATCCAAATGACTTGCTTGCTTTTGTGAACTAGTTGCTTTATGTACGAGCAGCACATACATGTAGGTCTATAGCAGATTATAAATACAATCTTATCTCAATGTCTTTGTGAGGGTCTGTCACGAACACACTTGTTTCTGTTAGGATTTTGGAGCTATTAAACTGGACGTTTTTGAAATAGGTATAATAGATATAATAGTTTGTTTTCAGTGTAAACATATCACATTTGATTGAATTACATTTCAAATTTTCGTTTTCGTGGACTTAATTACACACATGGTCTAGAAGTTTAGACATATTAATTAGAAGTGATAACTTTATTCATTGATATGGGAAAACTCGTGAGAAAAAATGTAACTGTTAAACTTTAATTCATAATGTTTTGTCTGATGAAAGTTTAAACTGTAAATTTAATTTTCACTTAGAATTTAAGTTCATTAACTTTTCCCGAAGAGAAATTTTTCTTTTTCGATTCTTTTGTCACATTATTTACTTCAATATTAAACAAACATTATTTACACGTATTACTTCGACCATGATTTACACAAAATCTGTATGCCCTTTTGTGTATTTTCACACATCCCCGAAAGGGGTTTCCTGGAGAAGTTCTAGATTAAATTTTAAGCCAAGGTAAACAAAGTACTTTCCACCCTTGCAATGACTGGTTCACTACTAAACTGCTGGCCAATTGAAACGTACCAAGCGAATTTTTAGGTTGAATTTAAAGTCAAATATTTTGAAAAGGAGAAAAGATATCAACATGAGGTTCTCAGGATTCAAGAGATAATTTTATTGCGAAAGCAATAGTGCAACCTGATTTTTTTACTTTGAAGTACGTTATAGTATCTACAGGGTATGAAAGAAAGTCGTCTTTTTTTTCTCAAACTTTATACCTACAGGAATTCCACAAAAAATTTTGTATATTTTTTGATGTCGATTTTTTTAGTTCCTGGTTAATAAGGAAAAAACCAATTTCTCAAAATTTTATAAGATACCGAATTTTTTATTAAATTTAATATTGTTGAACAGATTTTTGCAATAATAATTATGCTGCCATTTTGAAAGCAAATGTCATCATGTGATATGTCGATAAAAAGGTAATTTTAAATAGAATCTAATTCTTACGGAAAGAAATATACAGGGTTGTTTTAAAAAATTTGAAAGTTAGTAGGTGGCCCTTCCGGTGAAACCGGAAGAGTCATCAGATTGTGTTAAACGTCAAAATAATTATTCCTTTCAACAATCAAACCATGCCAAATTTCAAATTAATACAGTTAAATGTAACAAAATGGTGGGGGTTGTAAAACGACTTCGTAGCCACCCGGTATACACGATTATGAGCAAATTTTTGAAAAAGTGAAAAACCCGTTTCGAGGACATAAGTCACTTAAACCAATGGTGAACATAAACTATCTAAATTCCATTCTATTCCATTAAGAAAATAGCATCAAAAAATGAATTAAAAAATTTACCAATTAGCGAACGTGTACCGATTTTTGATAAGCCACTGGTTACCAATAAATTAATGAAAGTACAAAAAGTGTACTTTTTATAAGAAAGCCATTCATAAGGTATTATAATCAACTACAGAGATTGGTTCTCACAAAACACAATACGGCCGAACGACAAAAAACAAAGAAAAAATCAAATTTTCAGCAAAAATTCGGTATCTTATAAAATAACAGGAATATCAAAATTTTCAGAAACAGGTTGTTTTCCCATTAAGTAAGGAAAAAAAATCTACATCAAAAAAATAGAAAAAAAAATTTGTGGAATCACGGTAGTTATAAAATTTGACAAAAAAAAGAAGACTTTCTTTCATACCCTGTAGATAGTAATGTACATCAAAGTAAAAATATCTGATGTGCCCAACACATGACTTTCTTTTTCTTATACGGATAGTACCACAATTACTTTTCCTAAAGAAATTAAGTTAAATTTCTTGTAAAAATCGTGTTTCAATTTTGAGCGTTTCCAGCAATATTCAAATAAATTTCGGAAGTCTCTCTCGCACTTATTGCAATACGCATAAATCTGTCCTTGTCCCACTCATTATAACCGAATTTTACGACAAAAACCAATGATTATTTTTTTTGAAATTTTTTTGACAGAATTTCAATTGGCCAGCAGTTTAGTTAAAATTTTCCCTTGATATACTTACTGTTGCAATGGTATAGATTCAGTTTCTTCAATAGGACGTTAATGAATAGGTATGTCAGTTGCATTTTGCATTGTGTATGCTGCTTAATACAGAACTTAATTTAATATTCATCTTAGAACGATATTCACAGAAAATCTGTGCACATATGTGAACGTAGAATTTTTATCATAATAAGTAAAGTATGTGAACATGAAATGTTTTATTTATATTCTTAGACTTTATTAGTATAATGGAAATTCAACTTTCGCATATTAAATCTAGGTATATAATTTTATTACTATAATATGAAGTTACGTTGCTTGGTCAATAAACTCTGGTTTTATATACTTAGGTAATAAATCCGGGTTTTGGTACGACATTATATTATAATAATGTAATACATATGCATAGTTTTATGTTTAATTTCGTTTTCTATCGTAAAGGAACTACATAATCTAATGGTCATATAATATCAGACATTAAAGAAATTATTATTATACTGTCTGACATTTTTATAAATCTAAACGTCTAGAGACCAATGAATAGTAGGTAGGGAACCCCTTATGCAATAAGAAACCAAACGCCAAATAAAAAAAATTACGCTGTGTTAATCTAACGAAGAATACCTATGAATGCTTGTGTACAATTATTATATAAACAATATAAATACATATATACATTATTTTATTTTACTTTTAGTTTAATCTTGACATGATTTCTAGATGGACATATTTTTCCCGCAAGTTTACTCAAAACTGCGTTACTGTCGTGGTTCCTTATTGCATAAGGAGGTCAGTATATGAAACAAACGTATTATGCTGTTGATGCATAACGAACGTAACATTACGTATTATTACTATTTCATTTTGTGCAAAATATACACAGGAGCACCTGAGTGAAGTTTAAATATTCATAGAGATCAAACCCATGGGACTTATAGGTTGGTTATCAAGTAGTCAAGTACAATTACCCATTTTTCTGTAATCAATTCACAAATTAAGAGATGCAAGTACCTAGTTGCAACACATTGCTATTGCAAATCAAAATAAATAATTACATTGAAAGAGGTTTAAATTGTTTAATTGATTCTAAAGTTAAAAATTTATCACCTTTTTAAGTCGATATTTCCTAATAAACCTACAAAATGAGTTGTTGTTGAGTACTTACTTAATTACGCAACTTTATTCCAATTTAACCAAAACTGTATCTCTTGCCGTTTTTGCGATCCTCATAGTGAACCGAATTTGTAACTGCATATTTAATTCGATCCCCATTAATAATACTTTATGCTGGTGATTTCTTTATAATTTTTCGTATTAATTCTACTGTAACTATGTTCCAACTTTTAACATTTATTTTTTGCATAAAAAACAATTTTCAGTTATCACGAAGGGACCTTCCACTATCACGAAATTAAAGACCGTATCACAGAATTATATGTTTGATTCTATCATTTTCTATTATTATTTCCTTTTTATAAAAACCATTAATATAAAACTATAGTTTAAAAGTAAGTCTACAGATATCATAATTCAGTAATAAAATTTTATTACATGCATGACGAGTACTAAGAAAAATATGAAAATATTAAGAATTTATATCCCTTTACTTTAATTTATTGTTCTTATAATTTTTCCACAAATTTTGTAGGTAGATACCTACAAACTTAGTTTTTCCAATTTTGCCCTTTGACACACATTACACATTTTGTTCTTTATCCATAGTTTTACCATTTGTTTCTTTGTTTCAGGTCTTAGAATACGAATAGCAAATCTATTTTTTAAACTGCTCACATGCGTTCTGTACATAATAAGAGTGATCACAGATCTCGATCCCACCTACGCGGCATGGTAAGTACAATTTCCTCGATAAATCCAAATCCTGAATGTCAATGTTTTGTTCATAAATTAAATAATAGGTTTGTATATCATTGCAGTGGTTATCGATCAATCAAGACCTAAATAACTTTCATGTTTATCAACGGTTAAAAATAGAAATCTGTGGCTATATTTAGAATATTAATATTAAGAGTAGTTGTAAATATCATATAGAAATGTCAGTCAGTAGGAGTGTTAAAAAGTGTATATAAAATTAGTGGCTTCATTAACGTCAGTTGTTGATCGTGTGGGAAAATTGCTGGTCAGTTAGAAATTGGATAATCAATCGGAATTGTAATTACGCAATAATTTTGATTTAGATATCTATATGAGGCACGGTTTGTTTAAGTGCACAAATTGTTAAAAAAAATATCTGAAAATTTCTTAAAAAAGTGTGTTTGTTTTGTACAGGGTGGTCCAGTTACGGTGTCTTCGTTATTATCTCAGAAACAATTAGGCACAGGAAAAAAAGTTGTAAATAGAAGTTGTGCAGTCTATAGCATTCTACATTTTTGAAATAATATTTCATATACAGGGTGAGTCATTTTCATGTGGCGATATAAAATTGCATTTTTTTAAATGGAACACCCTGTATTTTACCCCAAATTATGATTTCTCGTCCCATTTACGATAAAAAATATATAAGGCTTAATATTAATATTATTGATAGTTTCCAAGATATTCGAGAAAATATCTAGAAATATATACTAAATAAAGAATATGTTTTATTTGAGTATTTTTGAAATTGAAACAAATAAAATATCTTGCTCTAACACACCTGGTCGAAGCTACACACACATAATACAATATTATTTTTCTAAATATTTTCTCGAATATCTTGGAAACTATCAATAGTAATATTATTTCAAAAATATAGAATGCTATAGACTGTACAACTTCTATATGAAACTTTTTTTCCTGTGCCCAATAGTTTCTGAGATAATAACGAGGACACCGTAACTGGATCACCCTGTACAACTAAAATAAATTTATTTTCTTCTGTCAATATGTAATTTTCTAATGCACCCTACATTCTGATGCCCTGATTTGTAATTATTTTTAAATTTCAAATAATATGATTCAAGCATTTTTATGTCTCTTATATTGTTCTCAGGTTACGACATACAAACTATATTTTTTTATCAGCAAGAAATTTTGATTTTTTATAATTAAAGTTTTTTACAGTTTTTAATTTACACTCTAAGTATGGTACAAACAAACCCTCATAAACATGTAATAGGTATATAGAAATATACATATAGTTTAGCTGGAGATACTACCAAAAACTCTTAATTTAAAATGAATATCAAAAAGAAATTTATCTACTACCAATTCATAATAGCCTTGATTTGACATTAATTTGAGTAAGGTAAATCAAATTATTACGCAACATGTGTTTTAAAGAAATCATTACCACACTGAAATTTCAACAAGAAAATTCTTTCTTACAAGTATTTACAACACAATTTTTACAATTTAGTATCATTATAGGAAAGTTTATATTTGTAAATGTCTAATTTTAATATAATATAAATTGTTCAATTCTTTAAAATTTGTTATTAACACTGAGTAATGACACTTCATACTCTTAAGTTTGATTTTTTGAAACCTGGAGAATTTTATAATAGCGTATCTACCTAGAAAAAAACGTAACTTCACGTAAGATAACTGAAAAAATTTGTAGTTTTATTTTATAAAAAATTAGTTTTATATTTTAATAATAAACATAACACAGTCCACGTCCCCGAGTTTTTTTGTCTATAAATTGTTTAATTATTTCAAAATTTATAATTCAAATTAACTGTAGTGTAGCGCTGGCTAGTTTTTACATAACTTAGGTTAGGTTAATCCAGTACGACAACTTGACAACAACTACTGAGCAATGTCGCTGGAAATAAATTCAAAATTCATTTTTAATTATTTGGACGGTAGTAGATAAAATCTTGTATATTACACGTGGGATATACACACTTTAACATATTCGATTACAGAACTCGTCTACGACTCGTTCTGCAAGTTTCAGACTCTTATGTTAATGATGTTCATATTCCACTTATAATATAAATAACTATTAATGTTACTTGCAATAATGTCTTTAGACAAAATTGTATATTACAAAATAACTTTTCAATATTTATATTAAATTAAATTCAACATAATATTATTAAATTATTGACATTCCCGTAACATGTGTAGTTAATAATTTTGGTATCCCTTAATACTGCTTAATTTAATACTTTCCTTCTAATAATCAGCTATGGGTGCATACCAGGCAACAAAACAGAATATATCCTATCCGCCAATTTAACCGAAGAAAAATTTCAAGAAAATCCAATTATCAACTGGGATGCGATTCTGTGGGTGAACCGCCCCCTAGAATTGTGGGTAGTTCAAGTAATATTGGCAATGATTAGCCTGACGGAGGCTCTTCTATTAGCCTATCTCGGATATAAGGTAAGCTAATCCGCTTTTCGTACGTATTCGAAAAATATTTCATCAAAAAATGACCGTCCGACATTATGAAGTTGAATACCTTCTAGAGCTTGATTATAGAATGTGTAGGTAACACATTTAGGTTTACACAAAAATAAAACCTTACGCGTTCTTTGAACTTCCTGTATAATCTTGATGAGAATTTAATTATAATAAACCACTAAAAAATTGCTGTATAATTTTGTTTCTTTCAGTTTAATCTGAACATCGCATCGTCCATAAATTAATTAAAACACCATCTAAAAATCTAAATTACGCCCTACGCTCGCAGATTCAAATAAATTGTATAAAAAATTTGCAGTCCAGAAGCAAAATTACATCATTCTCGATGTGGGTTTGAACTGGAAAAATAATATAATAGTGTTTTACTACTGCGTATTCCGGTCGTATATTGCAAACTAAAATGCTATGTTTTATTTTGTGGAAACATTCATTTTATAACTGATGTTGCAATTAAAATCAGCTTTAGTACAATTTATGCATGCTATTTCTTTAGTCACATTTAATATTTATGTGTGGTAACAATAAACAATATACAGGGTGATCAGTAATTGGCGCACTCGGAGCATACTGTGATAAACTTTACGTGTTAAGAATAACCAATTTTTTTACCGCAATGCTATAAGTCCTTTCTTTAGAAAGATATGACCACTTTTGTGAAAATAAAAGTGGCAACACTGCATTGAACATGTGAATAGGTTCGGAAAAAAAAAGAGAAACGTGCAATATTTTATGATGCGAGAACTTGTCAAACTAATTTAGTACTGTCAATTTTATTAAAAAACAGAAACAACAATTGAAATTCATTATTAATATTTTCATGGCAATAGAAGGTATTTTAGTTTATCCCAAGGGGAGTTTGAAAGGTTGTCAAACTTCAAATTTCTCTCAAATTTAGGTATTTTATTAAATTTTAACATTTTCAATTTCTTTGTATTACAGGTTTTGTGAAAAAAATTGAACAAATCCTATTGCATTTTTTCCAGAGATTATAGTAGCATGAATTATTCACTCCTTTTTGTCTTGGTTATTAAAATAATAAGCTTGTAACTTGGATGAGGGAAACTCTATAACTCGGAAACTAACCATCACATTTAATTTTTCTTTGCAGATTATCCGTAGTTTTAATGTGCTCTATAACGCCCTGCCTTTGGAGTGCGCCAATTACTGATCACCGTGTATATAGCTAACCTTAAAGTTAATACAAAAATACCTGATGTGTCCAGCATATTACTTTCTCATACGTGGCGGATATAGGTTAGATTTTTGGAAAATACTGAAGACGTAGCCAATAGTCATGTAGTATTTAAGAATAATAGAAATTAATTTAATCATTATTTTATATCAGTACAACAGGATGAGATCAGGTATCTTCTTATCAATTCGGAAATATTCGGAAACGATTCAACAATTTTGGCTTGTACGGAAAAAATTCAGCAGTTATTATTTCATCAAAAAGACTCCGGGTCTATTCGGGGCCTTTCCGCTAGAAATTTTATTTAACGGAATTTCAAAAAAAGTTAGGACAAAAATGCCATCATGTAAAGATTACTTATTGGTACTACAAGAACATAATTTAATGTGTCATCCACCTATTTTTTCAAACTTATTTTGTGTTTGAAATGTGGATCAATTCGGATAAGTCGTTTTTGAGTTATCGCAGATACAAACAAAAACAGATATTCACCCCAATTCTGTTTCAACATTGCTGTCCATAACAACCTTGCTATGATATTTTTAGCATTTTCATTGGTTGGTCACCACAAACCAACCAATGAAGACGCTGGAAATCTGAGAACAACGTTGTTATGGATAGCAATGTTGAAACAGAATTGGGCTGATTATGGCGAAAATAATCAAATCGGATTCAGGGTCCTCAAAACCACATTGTGAAGTTAAAACAATCACGATTACCACAACCCCTTCTTACTCCTTACTTATAATGAAGTAAAAACATGCAATTTCTATGTATTAAATATATTTATGCACAACAAGCACTTTTCTCCAGACTGTACTGATGTTTTTACGTCCTAAGTAACCAGAGGCGTGATTTCAACCAGTGTGCATCCAAGGTAATCTATCTTGTTACATTTGTTGAACTGTACCTTTCTTGAAATTTCCATAGTACGCCAGTGAATGGTCCAAGATGTCAACATAATTGGCGTATGATCATTAGAGACACACATTTATGTACAATTCATTAGAATTAATTATTCCATTATTTTGCCCGTGCAACTAATTTAAAAGTTTGTTTAATTTTATTTGCATTGTGAGTTAAGCCAGACTTCACTAATTTACAACTCAAAGAAATGGAAATCATTTTAACATTATTGTTAAATCAATTTACCATTAACAGAATTATCTTACATTTACAGTTTGTAGGGAATATTAAAACTATGCCCGTGTAGAACATAGAAATACCTATAATGTATTTTATTTACAAATAAACCGTTGTATGTATCTTGAATTGATTTATCGACATGAAATTACATCAGTTTTATTCCAAATATTATATGCCATTTGGGCCTACTCAAAGCCTCCTTTCACATTTTCATTTAGGGAATCTTATCTCGAAAAACTCTTAAGCAAAGCACTCAAAATCTCTCTAGTGGTGTAGTAACGCAGTTTCCCTCTTCGCCACAAAATATAAATGCCCATAAACGCTGTGTAAAATGCCTTTAACCTAAATGATTCAGGGATTTAGATTTAATCCCGATATGATGTAAGACCATTTTCTTGCTGTTTCCATTTTATGTCTATATTAATGCACCACACGCCCCTACAATATTGTTTTGCGATTTGCAAAATTTGCATTTCGCCTCAAGTGTCATTTTCTGCTGTAATTACACAAAAATTATTTATGATGATTTTCTCTTCAAGCTTCTGAAATTTTAATAAAGCGACAGAATATATATATTGTTTCAATTGGAGGAATTATATGTAGGTTATTGTCATTGGACGAAAATATTGATTATTTTCTACTATTTTGTGTTGTAGTAAATGCAGGAGTGTAGCCTATAATAAACAAACAACACAACTGGCGCATGCTACTTATTTTTAAATCAATAACCTGTTGAAAAACCGTGTTTTTTATCAATAATTTGTATATCTTCTGCGGGACAAGGTCTAATTAATAATTTAGATTTTCTTATTTACATCACATTGAAACATAAATATTAAATTTAATGAAATTGTAAATGTTATGAAACATAAATAAGTAATTTATTTCTACATTCAGTTGTAACAAAATATATTTGTAGTACCTACATATTATTTTGTTTACTACTATTCTATTTTATTGATTTCTCTTCTAATGTTACTTAGAACCTCATTTAAAATAGGTTAGGAATGTAATTTACTATATATTAGTGATTGGAAATTAATTCTGAAATATTTTTTTCAGGGTAACATTTGGCAACAACTACTATCATTTCACTTCATTTTAGAAATCATGAATACGATTCCCTTCACATTAACAGTAAGTATATTTTTATAATTTATTATGCTCTATATTCAATACAAATACAGAAAATCCACCAATAATGATATCTCGGTATACCATAATGCATTTAAGGAAGTTGTTCCAAAACAGTATTTAGAAATCAGTTTTCTGATTTGCTACTTGTAATGATGTTGATAAAATAAGACACATTATATCTGCCTATGTTTTTCTTATTAAATAATTCAAGAACGTGTCAGGACATTAAATTAAGTTGAAAACTTTTAATGCTGCATGTGTTTGTGCAATCACATACATACACAGTTTCGTGTTGCAATATTTTCGATATCTATAATATGGCTAAAATTACGTTAAGTTATAAAGCTTAACGTTAAAATTATAATTTTATGGGCCAATTCTGGCTTTGATATAACAAAAACAAATGTTAAACAAAATAACCAATGATAAATATAAATGAATAACTGCTTAAAAACTATATTGTCTGTTTTCTGGTATTTTTCTTTTTGTTTTAAAATGCCAATTACCAACGAAGAAGGATTTGATATGTTGACCGTCTATTTTGAATGCTTGAAAAATTCAACGATAGCATCAAGGATGTTTGCAGTATGCAGATTCCATGCAAAAATTTGTTTAAAAAATGTTTTCATTCATATTTCGATCTGTATAGAAAAGAGATATCGACTTTCGGTTTTGACCAGTTTCTTTGTTTTTATGCTTTTTTTTGTTACATAGCTAGTAATAATAATATCATTGCATTTAACATTTTTGAGAAAATTATCAAAATTTGCGACTTTGTCACAAAGCGCCCTCTAGCGATCAGGAAAAAGTGAAGTTAATGATGTCAAGTCATAATCCGAAGACCTAATAAAGGCTCTTTCGAACGAAACCAAGTTTATCAAAAATAGTTAAGCCAAAAAACAGTTATTCAAATTATTTCAAACAGACATTCGCCCCTTCCCCCTCCTTTTATTTGACAAAATAGAGAAAAGTACTCCAAACAAAAAAGTTTTCTAAGTTTCGATAAATTACAATATATCTAACTATTTTTGGCATATGTTAGTTCGGGATATTTTTGAGAAAAACCGTGTTTTCTCTTTAGTCATTAGCCTTCTAAGCGGTTGAGTTAAAAACTTGAAAATTATTTCCAGCTATGTCGCTTGGCCACTTTTATAATAAGTGCTTTTTTCCTAAAGCTCTCAGATAAACAGTTTCTGAAGTACAGCCGGCGTCAGCTCTTATTTGGACTCCCGGTACACACGATTTTAAAAAATATGAAAATTGATCATTTTTAGCTAAGAAATATAAAGATAGAATTTATTGTTGTTTCAGTGAAGATTTACCGTTAATCGGTTTATAGAGGACAAGGACAAATTGAAACTAATATCTCAGATTCAGATTTCGTTCAGTATATTTGAGCTTCGTCAGGGCGACAGTGAACAAAAATGTCAGAAGTTTTGAAGAAGCTCAAATATACTCAGCCAAACGTCAACTGAATGAAATGTTACTTTCAATTCCCCCTTCGATCAGAAAACCCAGAAGACCACTATTTCAACAAATTTGTTCTCCTTTTCGAAAAAAATAATTTTGTAATACATAATGTGTTTTTGTTTTTGAAACATGATAAATTATACTTCTGAAGCTGAGCGCTGTGGCTGCGGTATACAGTGTTTGAAGTGCATTAGGTAGCCAATTTTTGTGAGCAAGCGAGATCGACGACATTCCTTTAACTACACCCCCACCCCTTGCATGAAACTGATCTGAAATTACCACCTCACTCGCTGCCAAGTGTACTGGGCGTGGCCCAGAAACTGTCTGTCTCATTTCATCCTTCACTCAGCTATTATTGTATCATTGTCGTCTAGTGGCTATCTAATGCATTACAAAGGTGGTATTTAATACTCGCTCAACTACAATGTTTAGAAATCTCTAAAATAATTTCAGTCGGTGACGTCACATATGAACATAGGATTACAATAAATCATAAACCATTTCTGTGTGTAGTTGACAAAATAAAGATGTTGTCCTTCCATAGATCGCCTTCGAAATTAGCGGTTTGGTGTGTATAGGTATAGTCCGTAATTGGGAGCAGAAATAAAACACGAAAGTAAAATAAGAAGTAAAACGTTTTAGTTTGGTGAACTGAAGTAGAAAACAGAAGCTAGCCCCACTTATTTAAGGACATTATATTATGCAAGATTAAATTTCTTTCAACCTAAAAGTTAAAGTTAAGGAAACATTTTTGTCATGGTTATGTTATGATAAAACGAAAAACTGCATATATTTTTTAATCACTTTCTTTTCTTGTATTCTGTAGTACTCTGCAGTCTTTGCTGTATATTATTGCGGATAAATGATTATTTTAGGATTATACATAAGGTTAGAATTGACAGAAATTGTTTTGAAATAATTAGCAAATCCTTAAAAAAATTAACAGAAAAAGCGACACATATCAATATCCTAAACAAAACAAAACAAAATCATGGTTTTACTAGTCTACATATAAAATGTGAAAAGATTATATTATAAGAAATTGATATAAGATAAGTTATTTTTTATTCATTTTATTAATATGTAATTTAATTGTGGTGCATTCAGGTAAAATTTTTGCTCAACTTTTAATTCTAGTAAAATTTGATATACAATTCGTGCATGCTACAAAGATTATTATACTGTGATGGATTATTTTTTATCTATGTATATTACCTTGTGTTAGTTTAGTTTGGTGCTGACAAAATATCCTGAAATTTAAATAAAATTTATTCAATTTCAGATTTTCTACCCACCCATGAGAAATATGTTTATTCCCGTATTTTTAAACTGCTGGCTGGCGAAGCACGCACTAGAAAACATGTTTGTAAGTAATAAATATTATATGAAATTTATTCATTCAATTATTTCAATTTTAATTATGATTAAATTAGGTACTAACCACATTTAAAAAAATTACAACGTAGATAGGTACAGTTTTTTTTTCAGTTTCCTTCTTGCTACAATGTAATTAATCAAGCATTCTTTCTACACTGTAATTGCACAACATTCCAGTGGTGATACGCTTAAACAATATAAACATTTATGATTTTAACAAATCCAATTATTACGTACCCGTTTTATGTAACACACAAAAGCAATAAAAGAAACTACTATTTCTGTTTCAGAACGATCTTCACAGAGCGATGCAGAAATCGCAATCTGCCTTGTCTCAACAACTTACTATACTATCTGCAACGTTAGTCTGCCTCGTGTTTACAAGGTAATTGTCTTCAGGAAAATGTAAATGTTTTAGCTTGTTATTTTGTTATTGCTTTCGTAAGATTCTTCCAAGTTAACCTAGCGTGTCTGTATATGCATTTCATTTCGTTGCTTATTTAATTTGTTTAATACCTCATAGTTGGTTGGCTAGATTTTATTTTCATTTTAATAAGTTCTTTGTATGTAAAATTAGGCTATTTTGTAAGTTTGAAATTTAGCTAAATATTTGTGCACGGTAGTACATACAGAGCTGGATCATGTATCACATATTACATTAAAACATAAAATAAGATACATCGCTTATAAAAGTAATACAGACGTGTGCAAATAGGAATACATTATTTCCCAAGCAAAATGAAAATGTTGCAATCCTATCATATACGTAGGTATATCCAAAGTGATTCAAAGGTGGTGAAATTTCGAGTATTATACACGCTTTAACAATGGTTATAAATCAATAATATCAAATCAAAAGGTCCAATATGTTAACATGCTTTACATCAAGCATTCACACATAAGCACATATTATAATTTACAATAATATAAAAAATAGTTTCAACGAAAAAATGTTAAAGAAATATTTGCAAAATATCAATATCAAATCAAGCTTGTTTTCATCAAAAAGAAAAAAGACTCAAATTACAATATACAAGGTATCCACCCCTAGGGTATAGATCTTTCATATATTTTTTATTATTTGAACTCACTGTTTGTTATTTGTCCTGATTGTAACAAAAAAATAATAATGTGGTTGTGAAGAATATACCTAAAAACTATTACCTGTGACTGCATTAAATAAACTGCTGGCCAATTGAAACGTACCAAGTGAATTTTTAGGTTGAATTTAAAGTCAAATATTTTGAAAAATAGAAAAGATATCAACATGCTGATTTCAGGATTTCAGAGATAATTTAATTGAGAAAACGATAGTGTTACTCGATTTTTTTACTTTGAAGTACATTACTATCTACAGGGTATTCTTTTTTTTGTCAAATTTTATAACTACCGAGATTCCAAAAAAATTTTTTAATATTTTTTTGATGTAGATTTTTTTAGTCCTTTCTTAATGGGAAAACAACCTGTTTCTCAAAATTTTGATATACCTGTTATTTTATAAGATACCAAATTTTTGCTGAAAATTTCATTTTTTCTTTGTTTTTTGTCGTTCGGCCGTATTGTGTTTTGTAAAAACCAATCTCTGTAGTTGATTATGATACCTTATGAATGGCTTTCTTATAAAAAGTACACTTTTTGTACTTTCATTAATTTATTGGTAACCAGTGGCTTATCAAAAATCGGTACACGTTCGCTAATTGGTAAATTTTTTTAATTCATGTTTTGAGGCTATTTTCTTAATGGAATAAAATGGAATTTGCTTAGTTTATGTTCACCATTTGTTTAAGTGACTTATATCCTCGAAACGGGTTTTTCACTTTTTCAAAAATTTGCTCATATCCGTGTATACCGGATGGCCACGAAATCGTTTTACAACCCCCACCATTTTGTTCCATTTAACTGTATTAATTTGAAATTTGGCATGGTTTGATTGTTGAAAGGAATAATCATTTTGACTTTAAAATAATCTGATAACACTTCCGATTTAACCGGAAGGGCCACCTACTAACTTTCAAAATTTTTTAAAACAACCCTGTATAGTTTTTTCCGTAAGAATTAGATTCTATTTAAAATTACCTTTTTATCGACATATCACATGATGACATTTGCTTTCAAAATGGCAGCATAACTATTATTGCAAAAACCTGTTCAACAATATTAAATTTAATAAAAAATTCGGTATCTTATAAAATAAGAGGGACATAAAATTTTTGAGAAATTGGTTTTTTCCTCATTAACCAGGGACTAAAAAAATTGACATGAAAAAAATATAAATTTTTTTTTCTGGAATTCCGGTATGTATAAAGTTTGAGAAAAAAAAGACGACTTTCTCTTATACTCTGTAGATAGTAACGTACTTCAAAGTAAAAAAAATCAGGTCACACTATTGTTTTCGCAATTAAATTATCTCTTGAATCCTGAAAACCTCATGTTGATATCTTTTCTCCTTTT
The DNA here is from genome assembly GCA_963942485.1 of Pediacus dermestoides. Classification (NCBI taxonomy): domain Eukaryota; kingdom Metazoa; phylum Arthropoda; class Insecta; order Coleoptera; family Cucujidae; genus Pediacus; species Pediacus dermestoides. The sequence goes on along the minus strand of OZ012625.1, from coordinate 28,640,379 downwards.
CAAAATATTTGACTTTAAATTCAACATAAAAATTCGCTTGGTACGTTTAAATTGGCCAGCAGTTTAGTATATTATGTACTAAGGGATTGAGGTGCATCATTTCATCCCTGAGGCTGAATTAAATTTCATAAGCGAGTAAAGCGAGCGAGGGAAATATTAATACCTCAATCCCGTGGTATATAGATACGTTATTTTTTGCACTTCCGAAGCATTTGCATGTGAAATCATTGTAAATTTATGCTTGTCAAAGTGACAAACGTGTCGGCAACAACAATAAAATACTGTTCAAAATGACAAAAAATACTTGTGTAACCTAGCAAGGTAAATTTAATCCATTGGGATTAAATAGTCAATCCTTGTAAAGAGGGATTAAATTACCACATTTCATCCCGGAAGTGCAAAAAAAAATTCGACTTGTTAATAGTGTGTACTTCATTCTGCGCATAAGTACTTCAAGTGAGTATGTTTTTCAATTGAATTTTCTGAAAATCTTGTATTATGCACAACATTTAGAAATCAAGTCTAGCGTACTTAATACAAACATTTTAGAACCACTGAAAGCACTTCTGCTCAGTTCTACAGCACTTGGACATGTACTCGTAGACTCACTATTTTTATAACAGAGGTTTATTATTTCTTCGGTAAAGCATCAATGACAGTTTCTGCTTTTCATACATTTTGTTCAATTTAATGTTAAAACGTGTAATTGTTAATCTCCCGTCTATATTTACTTATTGCGAGTCCTTGCAAGTAACAAATTTCCGAGTTACATTGTTATTAAATCAGCATCGATCCTCGTTTTTGTATGAGCAAAGGCGAGGTGAACGTAACAATTTGCAGTTTTCTTTAGATGACACTCGTCTACTTCCGCAGGATACAAACTAATAAAGAAAGTCGTGTCCAGGAGTTATGGTTTGAAAGCAATGTGTTTCGTAAAAAAGGAACAGCTTCAGTAGGTAGTTCAAATCTGACTAAAGTTTAATTAAATCTTTTATAAGGAAATGGGATATTTAAGGTTTAAACATATTTCATAAGTTTATAAAGGTTTCACTATTAAATATAGGGAATAAGTGCTCAAATTGTATTTCCGTAAGACATGTTTTCAAATAGTAAACTACTGTCGGCCACAAACTAAAATATTCTAGTCACGTTGCATATTCTATTCCTTATAGCCTCGCATAATACTGCGGAGATAAATCTCGGGTTTATTTAGTGCAGTTGTTGAAAATAAAATATACAATTTTAAACATTTTATATGTAGGTATTAATAAATTGCAAAATTACTAAATTTTTTTTCCTGCTCCTCTAAATAGGAAGTTGGAATTATAATTAAATGTATAGCGTGCAAGAAAGTTAATTATTGGAAGTGACGTGATAATAATTTAAATTTAATAATAATTATACAAGAATTGTTGTGAAGACAGGAAATGACTTTTTTGTAATTAAAACATGGTATATTGTTTCCTTCAGAGGCATAAAATTTGTCACTAATTTTATGATATATTCTAACACGGTAAAATTTATTTTTTATGTTTTGCCTTAAGTTAGAGTTCTAATAGTAATCTTAAACTAAATGTTGATTCGGGCCTCTTGAAACAAGAATACAGGACACCAAGAAGTATTTCAAATGTAATTTAATATAATCTGTTGTTCCGTTGATTCACAAAATAAATTATTTAAAAAAGTTTGCATTTTGCAACTAATAGGGAGTTTTATTATCTTTAACGTAATAGATAAGTTAAAAAAAAGTGACTACATTTAATAACAATTTAAAAACAATATTTCGGCGTCTCTTTACCACACTACTTACTCAACTAGGTACTACAAAGAAACTACAGAAAATTCAAACGGATTGAAAACTAGCCGAAAATTTCGGATTTTTTGTTTATTAATAAACTCCCACTTCAAATTTTGACCATAACTTACAAACTTTTTAAATTTTAATAAAAATTGACAAAACTGCTAGGTATATTAATCTGAATTTTAAAAAGTGATCAAATATTAATCTGTAAATTATCTTTCTTTGTCTTCTTTAGTTACTACATAGCTTACTAGTTCTTGTACCTACTGTAACTGTACCTTAAAATACTTTAACACCACCAAAAATTTAACTATTTATAATTGTGCTGTCGATCTTATTTTTTTTGTTAAAATTTTATTATATTAGCACTCATAGAGTAATTAAAATCTTAAAACAACCTAAGCCAAAGTCATTGCGGAACCATGTCGTAGACAAAATAAAAACTTGACAAAGTTCATAATTTTGCCTTGTCGTCTTAAGTTAGTTCAACGTCAGCAAGCGTGCACATTAATAAATTCCTGTAACTTCCGACGCATTATGATATATTTTCTGTTTTAATATCAATAATTGTTCTGCAATGCGTCTCTAGGCAAATGCGTGTTCAGGTTCAAATGGTGTTTTAATATTAAATCGATCCCTACAAAAAATACATTTTAAAGTTTTAAACTTACAATGGTATGTTTTGGTTCTTTAGAACAAGTTAAAAAATTTCCTACAACAACACCAGGGTGATTAATTTTTTGTTGTTTATGTTTGGCTGGGTTAATATTTCAGATATCGCATGTTATGATATCGTTAACTTCTATATTCGTAGAATGTTAGATTAAAATTAATGAACACAATGACACCAACTGTTGCTCACAAAAAAATTGCTACCGACGTAATAACCACAAACGATTGCTTTTATTTTTGATGAATCATTTTGCTACAGAAAACCATACAACGGTTTTTCAGTATAAAAGTCAAAAACCTCTGTTGGCCATAAGCAATACCCGGCTTTATTTTTCTCTTAAGAGATATTTTCTTTTGCTTTAAGGTTAACCCCTGCTTTAATATTCCGAAATATAAATAAGTTAGAATCCAACGTTATATCATCTTATACTTTCCAGACTATTCCATATTATGTTCTCAATCAAAAACTAAACTAATTTCAGATCTTATTGGACTTGCCTGGCAGCGCAATGTTGCGTGTTGTTTGCCTTGTATCAAAATTCACTCGATTAATGTACAATTCAGTCTTGATATAGTCATTAGTACGGAATTGACGCCTTTTCCTTCAAAGTATCGCATCCGATTAAGTTGAAAATTACCACCTCGTGCTTTATTACTTTAACTTGCATATCTAATTAATGTGAGTGCTTTTGTCGTGTTTCTATCAAAGCGTAATTTGCAACTTCACCTTTATAGTGACAATTATTTTATCTGTAGGTATTATGTACTTCTGTATTATAGGGAGGCGTCAGTTCAATTTAAAGGTCAATTTAATTTAGTAGGTAATATTTTATAGAAGATAGTAAAGCAAGTTTTTTCGGTAGTTTTGTAAGATATAAAGAAAGTATTATTATTATTATTAAGAAGTTAATTTATCGAGAAATATGAGTTATCATTTAAAATTTTGAATATTTTCACGTCTTTGTCTAAAATATACGAAAGATTTTATAATCATGTCTGTCTCATTTCATCCTTCACTCAGGTTATTGAATTACTATCGTCTAGTGGCTACCTAATGCACTTCAAGCAGTGTATATTATGTATGTTTTTTTTCTAAATGTGCATTTTAACTGTTAGTTAAAACCACGGAAATATACAATTCTTTAATATAATACTCCATGGGTTATAAGTTAAAACCTATAATCTATATCATTATTTATAATGCTCTAGCACATTTTGTACACTTCATTAAATAAAATGTAATTTTCACAAGAAATATAGATTAGCCTAATGAACATTCGGATTAATGGAATTTCACTAATAATATTTGCTTGTTTAATAGTTAAACTGTTTGACTTCCCAGTTTTTCTTGACGTGGTTTTATTTTATGATTATTTTAATTTATTTATGTCATTATCCCAACAAAGAGACCTTTCAACTTACCCCTAACATTCAAATCTTTATCTGCTAACAATTTACGAAACGCGATGTACATTAAAATATGGTTGAATGAAATCATTACAACCCTTTATATACATAAACCTTTCAATGACTCTAGACTAATATTTACGAAATCACATCGTGAAACTCAGATTTAAGTCTGTGAATACCTTGATTACATGTATTTTCTAACATAAACTATTGAAAATCTTTATAATTATATTAATTCACTAAAGACAATTAAATTATGTTACGGTGTAATCGACGGCTTCATATTAGCACCCCTGAGATTTGTTAAAATTCAATTAAAACTTGGTTTTCATCATATATGTTTCCAACCTTAACAAATCTACATAAAATTATAGCAATGAATTTCTCCTCATGTCAATAATATTGCAGAATTGACTGGTGGATAATAGCAAAAGTTTTTCATAATATTCGTATTATACTATTGATAATTATAATTTGGAACTCATCCAATTCAATATCTAACTAATAAGACCACATGTTTCCGGGAACTGATTTATGCGTCAGAATATTCAGGTAAGATGTAGCGAGTTGCAAATCTATTGTTCTAAATACATTTGCTGCAAGTGAAGCTTACGGTAAACTTGATATAATTGCATCTGACATTATTTACAGGATTACGAGGCAGTTGATGCTGTTTTGCACAACAATGTCGGAAGTTTAAGTAATTTGCGAGAAACGTCTGCTATTTTTCATAGTTGCATCAAATTAGTGGAAGTTTGATACAACAAAATCAGTTGAATATTTTCTAAAGAATACAATATTGTAAATTTATAGCACCAACAGCTTAGTCACAGTGATTAGACCACAAATTTTATGGCATATTCTGAAGAAATGTCGTTTACACCGCAACAGGCGGTCCATCCGCCCTTACTTCCTGCTTATTAGCTTGCATGCGCTATAATTGTTTCCTGGTTTATCTTAATCGAGTATTGTGTGTTGGGAAATATAAATAAAAATATATGTGCCATGTATTCCCAAATGGTTTTATGAATATTTATGCAGGTACGTTAGAAACTTTACTAATAAATGCAGGAAACTAAACTCGGGATTATTCTGCTTCTCTTTGTGTAAGTAAATCGGCACCTTGAACTTCGAAAGCGGTATTCATGAAATTCTCGCAATCTCTGACAATAAGGATTGATTATTGTAAAGTTATTACTAGACAATAGGCGTGGGAAAACTAATGGAATTTAACGAAAATTATAGGAGTATTATATTAATCTTTACGTAACATGAATAAAATTTTTGAAAGCAATAATCGGATAGAGAAATTGAACAATAATCAAACAAAAAATGTTTTTGATACATCGAGAATTGGTCCAGATTTAAAAATCTTTCTAATGGCCTTAAACAGGTATGACTTTTTAAAGTGATTAATTAGAATAGGATGTAGACTGAATTTAAAATACATATCTATATCATTATCAATCGTTCATCGTTATCAACACTGACTTCATAACACAAAATGGGTTACGGCCTCTTTCAGTCTGATCTATTCTCAACCCTGGATGAATAAGAATAATACATAGGTAATAATAAATTAGGAACATATCCATTAGTTCATTATTTTGATAACTTTGAGGTATTTAAATGTTTAACAGCAAAATAATTAATAGAAATACCGACTGAAGTTATCGCCAATAAAACTGACCGTATACATACGCATTTCATTACAAAAAACGGAAAAAAATTAGTTGTTTAAAGTAACTATGTTTTTCAGCAAAATGTCCAACAAAAAAATTTTGTTTTGTGCCCAAATTTTTGAATTTTTTCGTGATGATCGCCTAAAAAACGTTGTGTGCACCTCGGCCAAAAGTGTTTTTTTGGTCTCATTTGAACAACAGGTTCGACCAAAAAAGATCACCTTTACGGCCTTGATACACAAATAACTATTTTGATATTTTTTAGACGACTATTACAAAATCAAGCAATTCATGGCTTCATTTGCGACCGTGAAGTTTTACTTTTTTGTACACATCTGTCAAATGTTACTTTTTTGAGACTAATCTGTCAGAAACTGAAATAAAAAATGACGCTTAATATTAAATTTGACAGGAGACGCTTTGGTTTTTAGTTGTCTAAGGTAACTATTCTTTTCAGGAAAATATTTTGTGACCAAATTTTTTAATTCTTTCATGATGATCGCCTAAAAAAATTGTGGGCACCTCGGCCACAAGTTCTTTTTTGGCCTCACCTGAATTGCAGCCTCGGCTCCAAACAACAACCAAACAAGATCGCTTTTACGGCCTTGATACACAAATAACTATTTTAGTACTGTAGCAGAATTTTATAAATATTTTTGCACCACACGGCCAGATCAGTTTTTTTTAACTTTAAGTTATATCTCCCTTATTTTTAATTTAATTAAGAACTTTCAAAAAGTTATTTGAAAAATGTTTTTATTTTAGTGAGTTCCAGAAAATCATCGACTTAGGAATCACCCTGTATAACTGAAACAAACATGAGTCAAATTACACTTGTAACTGATGAAACATGTATAACCCAAAATATACCCAATAGATTCAAATATCTCTAGTTGGAATACCTATATGTAAATTAACCAACTACTAATCACCAGATAGTAATAGATAATTCGTTATCTGCATGCTTTCTACAGTTTACTATTTGATCAAACCCCAGAATCATTTCACACACATTGGGAATGAAACTTTACAGGAATTTCATTAGGTTTGGTGAACATGTGTTGGGAAATATAGTTAAACAACCCAGAACAAATTTAATTAATAACGTAGGAATAATTTCGAACAAAAAGATTCTGTGCACAATAATATTTAATTACATACCTGTGAATTGTATAAGCATAAGCTTTTATTTATAATGATTTGTTAAGATATATATTTTAATACAAGCTTTAACTAAGCTTTAACTTTAAATGTAAGTGAAATCAAGTCTATAAACGGCACTACGGGAATAAAAAAAGTTTTTCGGATTTTTTTGATACTGGTACCAATATTTTTTTATCATATATAGTCATTTGCATAAGGAGCACAAAAAACTTTTTGATGTTACTTATTTGAATGGAAACCATGACATTTTACAAATACCATGAAACGCATAATAAAATTTAATAAAAAAACTTAAATATCCACACAAATTACCCAACCATACCACTTAATTGACGTAATAATCCTCAAGAACGTATTATTATAATGAGAAATCTTCATGAACCCATAACATTTCTAACCACATTTCAAGTGATAAGAACTAATGAACTGTAGATAAAATGAGATTATATGCATAATGCATGTGCAGCTGCACATATCATTTGACATAATCCAATTTGCCATATTTTGTGACTAATTAAAATCGATTTCCATTGCAGTGTCTGCGGTATTCAGCACTTTCAGCGAGCGGGCCATCGACATTTGAACCTCTTCCAGGCCACATATTACGTTGTGGTCACATTCTCCACGGTCGGATATGGAGACTTTGTGCCCGATATTTGGCCCTCCCAACTCTACATGGTTATTATGATATGCGTGGCGTTAATAGTGCTACCCACACAGGTAGGTTCATGGAGCAATGTTTAATAGATCAGGTGATGACTAAACAACTAATCAGATCATAAAATTGAGTTTTTGTATGTAGGTGAACCTGCAATTAGCTGTTTAAGTATAATTAATGGTTAGAATAACAACGTACTTTTTATTTCGAAATTATTGTATATTTAAGGTTATAATTAAATATTTTTTTCTCATACCTGCACGAAAATGGCCACTTTATTTACGTGAAATGCAAGTACAAAGTCGCCGTTTTAGGGTAGGCGCGGAAAATAAGGAGTGCGTAGCCAATCCCTCCCTGATATGCGGGAGTTATTTGTGTTTGTTTATGGTTGTCAAGGTGATTTGCTCACCGCAAAGTGTCAAGCAAAAATGTCAGTGTTATGCTGTTTTAATTTGTTCGCGCGTTTCACGCAAAAGAAATGGCCATTTTCGTACAGTATGAGAAAAAATAGAGTATGCTACACGGGAGGAATTGATTCTTCGTCATGTTCTTGGGCCCAATTTTTACACTCGTTGAAGTTTCTTAATTCCTACTTTGTTGCATAAACTACTATTTTAGTTCTCTTATGTCAAATTCACTTAAGAAAACGCATTGTATAAGTAAACGTAACCATTCTGATTTCACAATTAATTAAATCAAATTTACTGAAGAAAAACATACCTAGTTATTTTATAAGGGTGCTACATATTAATAGAAGCACATTCCTTCATTTACTCAGAAAGTTTGACAATCCAGTAAGTTACTGTAGATATTATTGTTCAGGTAGAGAGAATATTGAATTTGGAAATTCAGTCTAAACATAATATATTCAAGGAATAACAGACGATGATCTTCTTCCAATTAAAGAGAAAAAATTTGCAAAATGGTATACCAGTACATCTCTCTAAAATGAATTAAAGCAACCTATGAACGAATTGAGCTTGGTTGCTTATGATAAATAAATTATAACAAAAAATAAATAACAATCGACGTGGCTGTAGCTTTTGCTACCGTATTTCAAGAAAGTACCATCGCAAGCTTCCTCAAGAAGAGCTAGTCTGCCATCAACGTCAATTGAAACTTCATTTTCGTCAAAGTCACTATCACCCTCAAAAAAAATGATGAAAATATGTCACTAAGTACATACATGATTTAAAAAAATGTGTCTCTATTTCGCATATTATGCGTACAATGACGGGAGTTAGAGAGAACATGTGTTTAATTTTAAAAAAAGCTCACAGAAAAATACTGTCAAGAACTAATTTAAATTTAACTCTCGAATGAAGGCAAGTTATTTTTCGTTAAGAAATGTTCCAATTTCTATATCATTGGATAAAATATGAATTGTTGCCCCAACATAAAAAAAATATATTTGAAATCCACATACATTTGATTTTTTGAAATTGAGGTAACTAAAAATAATATTGAGTCATAATGATCCGAGTACAAAAAATTTTTATATAACAAAATTTTCTTTGTAGCGTTAGTTTATAGTGTAAACTCTTTTCCTTTTTCAGTTTGAGCAACTGGCTTTCACGTGGATGGAACGTCAAAAACTCGGTGGCTCGTATTCATCACATCGCGCTCAATCAGAAAAACACGTCGTCGTTTGCAGTACAACACTTCACGCCGACACAATAATGGACTTCCTAAACGAGTTTTATGCCCATCCGCTTCTGCAAGATTATTATGTGGTTCTTTTATCACCGATGGAGCTCGATACCACTATGAGAATGATACTGCAAGTGCCTATTTGGGCACAAAGAGTTATTTACATACAGGGCTCCTGTTTAAAGGATGGTGATTTGGCCAGGGCGCGAATGAATGAAGCGGAAGCTTGTTTTATTTTGGCGGCCAGAAATTATGCTGATAAAACTGCTGCGGTGAGTTGGAAAATTTGAGTTTTTGGGACTGGAGTTTATGGAGATTATAAATAGCTTTTTCTTATACCTGCCCGAAAATGGCCACTTTATTTGCGTGAAATGCGGATACAAAGTCGTCTTTCTAAGGTAGTCGCGGAAAATAAGGAGTGGGGGTAACATTTCTCACTTGAGTAGCCATTCCCTCCCTGATATGGGGGAGTTATTTGTGTTGTCAGGATAAACAAGGTACCTTGTTTATGGTTGTCAGGGTGATTTTCTCACCGCAAACTGTCAAACAAAAATGTCAATGTTATGCTGTTAGAATTTATTCGCGCGTTTCACGCAAAAGAAGTGGCCATTTTCGTACAGGTATGAGAAAAAATAGAGTATGCTACACCGGAGGAATTGATTCTGACTCGTGTTCTTGCGCCCTCGCTTCGCTCGGGCCGAATTTTCACATTCGTCAGGATCTCCTAATTCCTACCTTGTTGCATGAACTACTATTTCCATTCTCAAAGACCAAAGTGTATCAGAAACAATGTCAAAATTTTTCAAGTTACATTAAAAACTACCGGGTGACCATTTCAATTTTCGCTCTAGTTATCCATGGAAATTGATGTCATGACTTTGATTAGTTCACTATTTATTGTTTACTACTGGCAGTTCATAAATTTGACATTTCAATTAATTTGTTTTGTATGTTTGTGAGTTAATCAAAGTCATGACTTAAATTTCCATGGATAACTAGAGCTGAAATTGAAATGATTACCTGGTATGAATTTAATTTTACTTCAATTTCGTCGATCTCAATCAATACGGAAGCCATGTACATAATTAATTAGACATAGTACTCTCGTGATATTTCTTAAAACTATTTTTAAGAAAAATTTGCGATTAATGAAAGTAATAGCAACACTTGTATTATTTTAATTTGAAAACGATCACAAAATATTACTAAAAAAATCTTTCGATGTTGTACAACAAAATTATTCGGAAACTTTTTTTGGATCTTCGGAGTAAATACTGTCATTATAATATACCAGATTTTAAAATAGACATTTTTAATTACTCCTATAATTTTAAATATCGAAGATAAAAATGCCACAATTTAAAAATTAAAATTTTTAATTATGGTGGATGCGCCGGTTCAAATACATCTAACAAACTTAGATAAATTTGTACATAATAATTTATTGGGAAATAACTGTAAAATGTGAGATAATAATAAACAAATCGAGCGTTGTCTATCTCACATAATCAAACTAATTAACCTACTGAACTTTCGTATTAAAACTCCACTGAACTAAATTGTGATTTTATTTACATTTCCTGTGTACACATGTGCCCTTTTTATATATTCTAAGCATGGTAAGCCTTGAGGTAAACTGCCAACCAGATAAAATTTAACGAGATACCGCAACATTTTAACAATAAATATATTCGTTATGGAGATAATATTTTTGAAATATCTTTTTTTTACGTAGAATACAAAGTTTAACTTAATTTTTTTATATCAAGCAGTTTACATCGTATTAAAATGATAACCATAAAATATGTATATGTGCATTTTTCGTGCTTCTTTTGCAAGAACAGTTGTAGAAAATACAAACCACTTTCATTTTGTTCAAATCGAAACCTGCATTAATCATTCCGTCTAAATGATTTGACAATCTTTAAAGCTGCAACATATTGAACTGACCTACGTACATATTTACAACCGAATAAATTAATTCGTTAATCCGTGAACTTTTCGTTGAATGCGAGGTTATTAGTGAACGATATTAAGGATCAACTCGCAGCCCACTTGATGTGGCAAATGAAAGATATAAAACCTTTTTATTTATTCACGTTGCATGAATAGAAAACCAGTCAAAGTGCTTACACGTTCTTTTTTTTTTGTTTATCATCGGCCAGGAACTTTTGTAAAATTGTATTAAAGTTTAATCTCAAGTGCGCTTTTATAAACAGAAACTATGATTATAACATTTATAATTAAATTAGTAAATGAGTTTCATTTTGAAACAAATTAATTTACGGTGTACAAATGAATTACAACGAAAAAAGAAATGCCTCAGGTCTAACAATAAATTATATTAAATGAAGGTCTGGAGATGAATTTTACATTGGTACAAGAAAAAAGGAATGGCTTGTTGTGTTATAATAAGAAAAAAACTGTGGTAGGTACAGAAAATAAAATAATACCACAACGGTCACGTTATAAATAAATTGGTGGCTTTAAAATGATAAAACAGGTAGGCGATGTATTTTTTACTATGGTAAGCTAAAACGAATTGGTACAAAGCACAAAAATTTTAATTAGAACTTGTCTAGAGAAATTGAAAAACTTCCTGCAAATTAAAAAGTGGAATACGCTTTTTATCCTCCGAAAAACAATAATAGTTCAGTTAATCGTAAAAGCTTTAATGGTATGTTGTCATATTTCTGAAAGGTTCATTATATCGTGTTTTCAGGAATTTAACATGTTCATGTAATACACTGCAACATCTTTACGAGGCCATAACTTGAGAGAAGACATTTAGAAGCTCAGATTCACATAAACTTTTTATTTTTGAATCCTCCCTTTATCTCTTGAAGGATGTTCACCTTACCATCGAGAAGGTGAAACAAGAAAGAATTACGTTTGTTTCTTCTTGGGACGTCACTATTAACAATGTGTGCGTTAAAAATAGAACTTAACATAAAATATGTTATAAAAAAAGAGATAAGAAGTATAAATTGACAAAATATTTGTAATTGTTCATTTTTAATTAACTAAAAGCAGGTCGATTAATAATACTTTAAATATAAAGTGGTTATTTCGTTGCCAGACGTTCTTACAGATACTAAAAACATTTGAAAGAATAGTTGTGATGATTATTGATTATTTAAATATTCATTATTTGCTAGATAAATAGGAATCTCTTAGAATATTACTGCTTATTACTAATAACGCGTAATAACTAATAGCTGCACCTCAATAAATGTATCAAAACAATTTTACTTCAAATTTTTACGTTTCCGCAATCATGTTATTACCAAATTCACTTCCTCATTTTCCGCAGTGTAAATTAATTATCGGTATAGACGAGGGTATAGATATAAATTTTAGAAAGAGTGTGGTACTGAATATTGTATGTCTAATGAAAATTATTTATAAATTAATTTCTGAACACTTTTGTGGTGGTACAACCGTCCTTTGTAACAACAAACAACTCACAAATTAAATTCACCATCCAGAATGTTAATCCTAATTAATAATTCGTGAGGCAAACTGGAACACTAGAAAACCATTTCCGTATATAAACGATTAAAAACTTATCGAGCTTTGAAAGATTTATGTTTTTGGCATTCAATCTGAAATTACTTTGTGCGCTGTGTATCGGGTAGGTACCTATAAGCAAAGTAATAAATAACATACGTAAAAATTTCGTTTACATTAACAACTTCGGTTTTGTAATTAAGTTCGTCAAACCATAATTAAAATAAATTAAATTATGATTTGCCAAAATATATACGAGTATTCGAGTTTGAATGACGGGTTAAAACCAGAGCCCGTTCGATATTATCGAAAAGTTTTAATTAAACTTAATTTGCAGGACGAACACACTATATTAAGGTCATGGGCTGTGAAGGACTTTGCTCCTAGTGTCGCTCAATATGTACAAATCTTCCGGCCGGAAAATAAACTCCACGTGAAGTTTGCTGAGTATGTGGTGTGTGAAGATGAATTTAAATATGCCCTTTTGGCCAACAACTGTACCTGTCCAGGAGCCTCAACTCTGGTCACGTTGCTGTTACACACATCAAGGGGACAGTAAGTAACATATTTTATAGCTTGTCACTTTGTATAATTATCTATATTTTAAAATGTTACATTTGGTATGGACAACCTTTTTTCTAAAACGTTTATTACGATGTATATTAACAAAGAAAATGTAAATTTCTGAAATATGGATGAATATGGAAATTTTTGATAAAATTATAAAAAAATTTCAAGACTTGTAGAGCCGTTTTGCCTGTATTCGATATTCCAGAATTAATAATACAGTTTATTAAAATATTTAGAGAAAATTTAAATTTTTAAAAATAATTCTTTTCCCACGTGTTTTCTGATGAAGTGTAGATACTCTACGTTTTCTAAAATTAACAAATTTTAAATTTACCATATTATGTACAAAAACAAAAATGAATGGTCTATTTCTAGCTCAGATGTTGTTCTTTTAATATCACTAGTTTACAAAATAAAATTTTTTTCCTGTACATTTGATGATAGGTGGCTTTTCTTATGTATTTTCTCCCGCTGAATATGAAAATTAAGCTTAAATTTTTTTGTATGGAACAGTTTTTGAGATATGGTAATTTTTTCATTTTTTCTACTTTAAAGGTCATATCTCGAGCTAGAAATGTCCGATTTGGTCGTTCTTGATAGCAAATGAAAGGTTTTAAGATGACAAACATATACGAATCTTTAATTGGTTAAGCGGTTCAAAAGATATCAATGAAAATAAACCAGATTTTTTAAAAAAATGTTCCGATCTCAAAGTCGTCTGCTTGTTGTGTGGAATGCAGAGTGGTCTGATTTCATCGATATCTTTTGAACGGCTTAACCAATTATAGATCCGATTATATGTATATGTTTGTCATCTTAATACCTTTCATTTGGTACCAAGAACGACCATTTCTAGTTCGAGATATGACTTTTAAAATGAAAAAGGTCGAAGAAATGAAAAAATTACAATATCTCAAAAACTGTTCCATAATAGTATATTGTAATACAAGTGCGGAAAACGCATCATGACAATACGAGTGTGAAATTTGCAACGCGAGCGATAGCGAGTGCTGCAATCACACGAGTATTGTCATGGGCCATTTCCGCAAGCGTGTTACATACGATTTTTTCTACGAAAACGTGGAATTCGTAAAAAATAAAATTATTTGTAAATCTTTTTCTAATTAAAAAAAACATCAAGTGAGTTTGTTGTCATAGAACTGAAAGCTCATAGCTGTTGACAGTTTATAAATTGTGTCCTGTCATCGAAATAATTTTGATTTTGAGATCAAATTACGTGAATATAAACATGGAGTTTCAAAACTAAAGCGAAAGCGATGAACTAATGTGCACTCCTCCGGTTGTTAGATATTAAATAAATGTTATAATTATAACTAAATGTAAGTACTTCTTTATGTTTTTGTTTGCGTGCGGAAAGTTTAAAAAATGTGTGCGGAAAAAAATTTCCACACTAATTTTCCGTACTAGTTTTTCAAAAGCCTACTTTCAAGTTCGATTATCTTGTCAGAAAAAACGTCATTCCGCATTTTCGTAGAAAAAAAATTTTTTAACCTTGGTTTTCGTATTCAGTGGGGGAAAATACATAAGAAAAGTCACTTCTCATCAAATGTACATTTTTAGTGTAAACTAGTGTAGATATTATTTTATTACAAGTCTTACTAAATTTCTTAAAACAAGTGTTCAGTTTGCATATGAATAGTAATTATATCGAATATTGTCTAGTCTCAAAAAGTGAAGTAGGTAACCCTGAAAATATTGGATTTATCAAAAACTATCTTAAATTAAAAGTTTTACACCATTAAGACCCGATTTTTCAGTGCCTATTCGTTTACAATGTACAAATCATATATTTAATACTAACTATATTGCTAGCGTTAAGATAAAAGTGGTGCAAAAATTACGGTGCAGACGATGGCAACCTCTCGCTCGCACAATTAAGTGAGCGTTCGTTGTGCTCATGCGCGGTATGTGACATTTTTTGAAATTTAGGATATTTTGATATATCGGAAATTTGTCACTTGTTTGTCAATTTTAAAAATTTGCTTATATAAAATGATGTACAAATGTTATTTATGTGGAAATGTGCCCGACAGAATGAAGAAAATTTCATTGCATAAGTAAGTATTGGTTGTTTATAACCTATATTGCTTATATTTTTAAAAATCTCTACTTTCTTCAAGTTTTTATTAAACTTGACAAAATTTTTCTAAATACTTTTTCTTACAGTTTTGTACATTATTATTCATGCACGTGTAAATAAGCTTTTTTCCTTACAATTAAATTATTATTTCTAGATTTCCGAGTAATTCTGAAAAAACAGCACATACTCTAAAGCAATGGTTAGCTGTATGTAATCTAAATAAGGAAGATGACATATCTGGATTCTGGCCAGCGAATTTGTTCATGTCATTTCAAAGACGAAGACTTGAAAACGCAATTTACAAAAAAAAAGTGGAAAGTTGGGCGATTCGCTCAATAAATGTTCCAAATCCTAATGCTTCGTGCTATTTATTATATGTATACTTATGAAATATTTTTATAGTTAAGAATTATCTATGAACAAATTTGATAAAAATAAATCGAGATATTCGTGATATAGCCTAACCTAATCTATGTCAATCACCGGAACCTAACCTATTATAGGTATGTCAATCAGCGGTAAAAGTCGCGACAATGACACGCATGCGCATTAGTGCCCATTACTGTTGCTCTATCTCTCTCTCATTACACGCATCCCACTTATAGGGAAAGATACGTTGCTAGCAATATATTATTTATTAAATATATGGTACAAATTTATAATGATAGAATATTCACATTGGTTTAAACAGACAGTGACAAAGTGACATTGAATAAGAGTACTTTTCAGTGATTTTATTTATGAAAATTATAAAAATCTCAAGAACAAGTAATGGAAGCTACAATAGTTATGAAGACTTCCTAAATGAAAACTTTCTTCAAGTTCCAACTAAGAAATTTGAAATTTGAATCTTTCCGATGAATAAAAATATAGCAATGATAAATAATGTCGGGTGTTCATTTAAATTTCACCTCTAGTTGGCGTTGAAGTGTCATTTGTGAATGAAATTTCATTCTTAAACGACACTTCAACGCCAACTAGAGGTGAAATTTAAATGAACACCCGATATATTTATTTCAAAAGTACTAATAGATTTTTTAATTCACCACTTCAAGAGGATAAATTCTCGCAACGACTAACTGATATTCATAAAAACTTTGGGCATAACTTGGTTTGGTGTAACTTCATACTTATAAACATTATTAAACTAATACTAGCTTAATCTACTCTATTTTGTATCAAACTCATTTTTTTATGAAAAGTTTGTAAGTATTTAACTTTATTAATGTGTTTTGTAAAAAAATTTACATCAGAGTTTTCAAAAAACGGTTCGTCAGTTGTTGTGCCGCAGGGATTTTTTTTATTAAGTTCAAGGTTGTGTTTTCCGTACTTTTTAAAATAAAATTAAATAATAAATATGATAATAAAATACATATAGGAATGTAAACCATATTGGAAATTTTTGATTGAGTTCAAGTTTTCTTTATGAATTATGCGAATCCTTTATCTCTCTACCTACGAAAATATTATTATTTTAAGCAAAGTTAACACAATCATTAAATTTCAAACGCATGGAATTTATAAGCCCTTGAATAAAAAATATTTTCATTCCCTTTTCTTATTGGTAAAGGTTGCTCTCAGATTAATATACAATCTTCATTGTCATTAAAATACGTCTGTTAATTAAACTTCTAATTAAAATTACAAGTAAACTAGAAGTGAGACTGAAGTTATCATATACATATAAATTTGATACTGAAAGCAACACCAAAAAATTCGTAAATTTAATTACTATTATTACTGTTTAAATATGATTTCAGTTAACTAACAATTAACTACATATTATTTTGGAGTAACCTGCAGACAAATTGTTAAGTTTTACGAAAAAAAACTAAAAAATTAATTAAGTCTCGTGGTTACGGACGCTTCTAATTTACAGTACTATATGCACTTATACAAGTTATCCAAAAACATTTTGTACTTCTCCAAAAACCAAAGAAAACTTGTCCTATCTAAAACCAATTAAACCATATCGAAGTGGTGTAGGTTATAATGGGGAATTGTTGTATAACAACACGGTAATTCCAGACGTGACTAGTTTGGCGTTAGGGAAAGTTTAATCAGGATTTAACAGTGATTTGTTTCAGGGAAGGGCAACAGTCTCAGGAAGAATGGCACAGGCTTTATGGAAGGTGTTCTGGTAACGAGATTTATCACATAGTCCTCGGTGACAGCCGGTTTTTTGGAGAGTATGAAGGAAAAAGTTTCACGTACGCCAGCTTTCATTCTCACAGAAAGTAGGTAAATTGCTATTAAACCCCCCTTTAAATTTACCTCAAAGATAAAATTACACAGCATTAGATTTTAATTGCTTGCAAAATGGTAATTACAGGATTTCTTTGCGTGGAGTTTAAATTGCCTCACGATTTTTTTTATAACTTTTAATGTTTGCCGCATTAAATTTTCTCGTTTCTGCAATATTCCATTAATTTCTTTTCTATGGGGATTCGCCTTTGGACGGTGTTTTGCTATTATTTTAAGTTAAAGTATCTAGGTCAAAGTCAAAGCTTATTGCAGTAAAAATAAGAAATTTATGTTAGAAATTCTCATGTAATATTTCAATTCATGTATATCCAGCACATAAACTTTGCAGGTATATCCAAAAGCATTACTTTATCTTTATAGATACGGTGTTGCCTTAGTTGGTGTAAGGCCTGCTGAACTTCCAGAATTTTACGAGGACACCATACTGCTAAATCCTGGCCCGCGACACATAATGAAAAAAAGCGATACCTGTTATTACATGAGCATTACCAAGGAAGAAAACTCATCATTTAGTGTTGCCAATCAACAGAGTAACAATAATAATACGGCATCGGAACCGGTGATTGTAACAGCTGGATCGGAAGAGAAGCCTCACGCACCTGCAACGAAAGACGGTACCAGACCCCCTCAACTCATTCTGCAAGTTCCCACCTGTGTCAGTGAGTGTTGTCGCGCATGTATTTAGCTAATTAATTGATATGCCTCATGTTTCTTTTATATTGGTAATGGAATTGCTCTGGTGAATTACGTAAACATGCCAAAGTGTAATGGCTATCGTATTAGCTGAAACTAATTTAGCAAATACGCATTTCAAAAAGTTGTGTGCGCGTCCGTGTGATATAAAGCATAATTTAATTTTGATTTAACAAGAGTAATTAATAGCAGTAATAACTATTCATCTATTATTAAATTGCATCTGCAACGTTAAATATTCTGCATTAAATAAATTAGCAATGCACTTGAAGGTTTTTATTGAAATCAAACAAGGGTATCAGTAATCAAATTAAAATGATTTTATTATAAAAAAGACAATTATTTTATGATTTTCTGTGTATTTTTCATGAACCTGAAAAGAAGTTTTATCCCACTTGTCAGTTCAATTGGAGCCGTCTCCATCACTCTCAAGTTGGATATCGAATATCAAGACATTTGTACGTACTTGTAAAGATATATCGGCATAATAAGATTCGCCTCTTATTTCTTACTATAATAAATATCTATAGAAAACTATTTTCAGGAACAACTTTCTTTAACTTTTTTTATGAATGAATCTTGACAGTTTGTGTACTGCATGGAATGGTAAGTTACATGTTTATTAAGCAGAATTGACAGCCCTTAACCTACTGGCTATTGTAAATAAGCACCTGTTATTGTTTACGGAAATTGTTTTTTTTAATAAATTACCTTGTAGTAACATAACAAAATAAATTAGAAAGTCAATATCTAATCAATACAAAGGTTTTAAGACAACTTGAAGAAATTTCCTTTTATCATAAGCACTACAGGGGTTTGTATCCAAAATTATTTCAAAAGCTTCAAGCAAATTTGTTTCGGTTGAATGGGTTAGGTTCTTTTAATAACTTTTAATTTATTATGTGTTATCAACTTTATCCATCTGGCTCACCCTCTCCTGAATATTTAAGCATGTGTGTCGTTTGTACAATATGAATTAACTGTTTAGATAAAATGGTTTTTATTTTAGTGTAGTTCTAAAGAAAATTAATGTGGTTAGGTTTACAACCAACTTTCTCTAATTAAGAGTACTTAATGATTTTCTTGATCCAATATAATTCTTTGAGTCTTTGCCTCACAGCAATTATTTATCATTTTCCAGTTATTCAAAAATGTCAGTAATACTTTTACCTTCTCTTGGCTAAAGTTTTACTGAGGCTGCTCCTTTTTTCAGATTTTTGTGAAAGATAATTTCTACATATATTTTAAGAGCTCATTATTTTTTCAAGAGTAATGCATTTTAAAATTTTTGTTGTAAAATAGGAAATATTTTCTCAAGGATATTTATAAATTACTATATTTATTACTGATAGTTATAATTTCCTTATAAACAAAAGCATATTCTACATTTTAAGGCAAAGTGCAAATTTTCAATTTTTAAACTACTTTTGGAATTAAGTAAAACTTAATTTAAAATTTGAATATCGCGACTTTTTTAAAATCATTGATAAACGAAAGACTAAACACATTCAAATGACTAACCAAATACGACTAACGAGTTTGATTCAATTCATTGGCGTAGAATCTGTTAAGCCAATCATTTCAAAAAGGAAAATGTACGTGTCTGACTATTGTTTTAATATTCTTTTTAGATTCACTGTGTAAATTAAATAAATTAAAACCACTATGGCCACCGTCAGGTACAAAATAATATTGCCGAGATCGGAAATTTTCATTTTTATTAAATCTAAACAGCATTTAGGAGGTCAAATATTGGTTTTGTCGTTGGAGGAACTGTAATTACCCAAACGCAACATCCAGCACGCGTAATATAAAAGAAGGTCAAGAAATAATAAATTTTTGTCCTGATTATTATGGGTGGTGTCATTGAACGTGCACAAAATAAAATAATGTTATTTGTGTGTACAGACAAGTGTCAAGACATTTAAATATTTTGTAACTGGGATCTTAATCATTGTCGCTTGTGGCGGCCATCTTTAATAGTTCGTATTGAAACAATTAATTTTTTCATTGATTAATTTCCAACAAAAAGTATTTAGTATAATTGTTTTCTTATTAAGTAAGAGAAGTACCTACATGTGGGAAAATAGATATAGAAACTTTCAAATTTGGACGTTTTCAAAACGTCCTAGTTTTGGAACCACTGCTCGTATTTTTATTAAATATGAATACGTATATTTATTACAAAGCTACATAATTATTGTTTTTATTTAGAAAATAAAAAAAAATGGTCCCTTAAAAAAGTATTAAAATAGAAATCAAACTTTATTTTATACTAATGGCTGCGTTAGTCCAACTTCTTAACTAAAAAATAGTACCTAGATAAAAAATATATAAGAAGGTAGGTACTTACAAACTTTAAATTTATAAAAAATTGTACTGATCAAGTAAATTGTTTCATACAATCTTTTAATTATGGAAATAATGTTTTTGACAACGTTTTGAAATACAGAAGGGAATTTAAAAAAAAATATCGACAGTTGTCTTCTTCGAAATGCCGATATTTTCTATATCATATTGTATACATTCTCTCTTCATTTACATTTTCTTAAATGGCGAGGAGATTGATGATACATAGGTATAAAACAAGCTTCACTGATTTAAATCTATTATACAGGGTCCGTCAAAACCCTGGCATTCTTCTATAAATTCGTTAGGTTTGGAAATAGAAAAAAATGTTAAAGACAAAAGTTGTCAGAAATTTACTGCTTCAAAACCAAAAATTATTTCCATTTATACAGGGTGTCTAATTATGGCTGGACAGCTACTTTTCGAGATATTTACACGTTAATAAAAGAATTAACAAAACTAGAGATTTCAAAAAACACGTTTATTTTAGTTATACTTTGTAGTTTTTTAAAAATTATTTCGAAGTTCTAAAAAGTAAGGTCTAGGGAATATTGTGATACAAAAATCTGAAATTTATAGTATACAGGGTGTTTGCAATTGACCGTCAGTTTCCATTGATTTCAAACCACGAAAACTCTGTTTTTTCAAATGGAACCCCCTGTATATTTCTGACGTGGGTTGTAGAGATTTAAATTCTCTACTTTTTTCATAAAATATTTCCTATACTTAACTTAATATTTTAGGAGATATTTCAAATAATTTATATCGTATGAGAAATTCTATTCTATTTATTGAATTTAGATTGCCATGAAAATAAAAAATGCTTTTACATCTGTAGATTTTTTTGATGGGGCTATATTAGAGAACTAGTTTATCAGGAACCTCCAACGAATCCAAATAATATGAAGATAAGAATTACTACAGCCTTCAGGACGATAACTGCACAAGTGCTCCTAAATACTGTAGAGTCTTAAACGTCGAATCGGTATGTGTCTTCAGGAGAACGGACGTCACTTTGAACACTTGCATCATTGACTTTCAGCTGTAGATTTTTTATAGTGTTTAGTTTGGTTTCTTTGATTCTATTTATTGTATTTATTTAATTTTCTTATGATTTTAAAAATGATTTCTTTTCTTGTTTCTAAAAATTGATGATTAATTGCAATCATCCAAATTTTTATTATTTAAGTATCATTTTTTTATAATTTTAAACTAAGTATACTACAGCGATAAAGATTTACTTTTGGCATAAATTAAGTAATTAAACTACCTTCTCAAGTCTGCTCAGATGTGTTCCATTTAAAATAACGAACTGAGTAGCTGTCCAGTCATAATTAAACACCCTGTATAAATGTAAATAATTTTAGGTTATGGAGCAGTAAATTTCTGAGAACTTTTGTCTTTAGGAATTTTTTATATTTCTAAACCTAACGAATTTATAGAAGAATGCCAGGGTTTTGACGGACCCTGTATAGGATAACCATTTTTTTCGTATGATATTTGGACTCAAAGCAATATTATGAACAAACAGCGATAAATTATAAGGGATTTAACATCCCCAGTATTTTTCCCATCGACCTTCCCTTAGAATGAATGTGATATCATTATATGAAATATTGTGTGTAAAGTTGATGTCAAAAATTCAAAATGTCTTCCTATTCAATTGAATATCCATATGAAACTTCGACCTTCATCAGTAATTTTAGAAATCTAATACTCCTAATATTCTAATGTATAAGTTTTCACTTAAAACCTTTTAGGATAATGTTAATACCTCTTCTTTTACAAAGGTAAAATAGTCTTCATTAAAAATTCAATTAAGTAATAACAGAAATTTTTTTTATTGTGCCGGTTTTCATTGGGTAGATGGTAGGATGCATAATAAGTCTCGCATTTTATTTTCAATAAAAAAAACTATCAAATAAGACCTATAAAATTAATACGAAAAAAGTTTCTTAAAATGACTCCATTTGTAATCTTTAAAATTATCTTAGTGCGTTTATATTTTACTTAGAATTAGACAAATTCGTGGTGTTTATGTTTTCTTCTTCATGTTCTCTATTCCAAACTAATTTTCATTCTAGCTGTTTTCTAAGTTAGTCGTCTTGAATATGTCATTATAAATATTAACCATTTAGGGCCGGTTCCATAATCAAATAAAAATCGACTTTAGTTTAAATGGCGTTTAGAAATGGTCCTTTTTATTTTTGGTACATATAACGTATCACAGTCTAAACCTCATTTAACTAAAGTCGACTTTTATTTTGATTATGGAACTGGCCCTTATTTTTCATTTGAGACAGAAAAAAATTACAAAGTTGTAAGATATTGATCTATCATTTTGTCAAAATTCCCTAATCCTATTTGTCGTAAAATGGTGAAGAAAACTGAGACAAAAACGATGAGATTTATGTGTAAAGAACTAAAGAAGTTTAAATTAACCTTTACAAGAGCTCACTTTTTTTAGATCAACTTGAAAATCATACGAGGGATAATAAAAGAGTTGACCTAGTTATAATTTAAAAGTAACCAACCAATATAAGCTTGTTACAGCTTATCAATTGCTTTAAATGTACTTATTTTGATGAAAACAAATCAGCTCACATCATATTTCACAACATAGTACAAATATCCAATAATGAATGATTCCGTAGTGAAATTTAAATACAACTTTTAATTGGCACTCACAGATCATGTATCACCCTTCGACAACAAAGCTTTAAATTGATGTAAAACACAAATGACGTACCACAGCTGCTGTATAATCCAGATAGTTGCTTTCCATGTTCTCGCACTTGATTGTTACCTATCCCGTACAAACTCTTCCAATAACTAATTATCATTGACATATGATTCTTTTATTTAACAGCAATATTCCCCGATACTGGTACACTGAGTGATTCCCGGCAATGTCTCAAAGAATCATCACCAGGTTCCATAACATTTGATGTAGCGATAACTGGTAATCACTTGGATATACCTAGAAGTGGTGACAATCCAAATTTGTTAAGTCCAGAAACGATAAATCAAAGACGCAATTCGCGACGACCTAGCATATTACCAGTGCCAGATATGTTCACTAGTAGTACGTTGAATATTTCACAAGATGCCGCGGATGAAGGTGATGAGAGCGAAGATGAACTGGAAGATGATGTTCCGTGGAGGTCGCCCAGCGAGAAAATTGCGTAAGTATTTGTGTTTTACGTACAGGGTCTATAACGCACTTACTTTACTTGGAATCGATTGACTTGGAACTTTCTGGAGTTAAAAGCAATAAAAGGAGTTTATGCTTAAATAATAATATAAAAGTTTTTCTGGCTGCGTAGGAAATAAAGTTTTTATAACAGTGAAACATGAAGGTGTCTTGAAAACCAATTTAAATTTTAGCATTAAATTATTGTCTAAACTAGAGTTTATGCCAGAGAAACAACAGTTGGTTCAATACCATCGTCTCCATGTGAAAAAGTGCGCTGGATCTCGGATTCTAATATGTGCATGTTTTAGAATTTAGCCTCAATTTGTTTCCTATTCCTCTTAAGGAATTTATCTACCAATTGATAGATTTATGACCTTTGGCTTAGTGCAATTGTGACCGCTATAACTCTCTCCATCTATCTATTTTGATCTCTGTTTAGAGCTTTGTTTGTTATTCACCCTTTCACCTTCCGAATAACGCCTTCGTACCCTGATGTAGGCACGGTCATGACTTGCACAAATATAGCTCAGTCTCTTGATCACTCTGTCCAAACCTTGCACTCCCTAGGTCCAGTCTTACAGACGACTCTGGGGACTCGGAGAGACTCGCATGGCATGACGAATGTATTAGGTAAGTTCACTTTTTTTTAAATGAACTATTTAACTTCTAGTCCTTTAGTTTAATTTTTCCCTTTGATCGAGCCACATAGTCAGGAATCTTTCTGTTGCATGTGGTTACCCTACAGAGCAACCGAGCTAGTTATATGTAAAAGAAATATATGGTTTTTGTACATACGTTGCTTGATTTGTGTTAAATGGATTTTGACCTATTTTTGTGTCTTATTTGAAATATTACATGTTTATGTTAGGTACTTTCCTGAATGATGTCGAGGTCAAAAGAATCTTAGAAATTTCATTGTGCTTTTCTATAAATATTTTACTAATTGTCAGTGAAATATATAAAAACTTCTAAATCGTAAAGAATATTATTGAAGGGAAAATGTATTTAATTTTTATTGCGAGAATGGGTTTATAATTTATCTGCCTATGTCCAAAACTGATGTTTTTGTAAAATCTACTTTAGTTGCTTTTAAATATACAAAAATGAACTTTTCAACATAATTACCAAATAATAATTTGTACACTGAAAATAAATTTCAAAAATTTTAGATACCTATTTGATAAAATTTCATTTAAAATTGAACTAGGTAGCAATATATTATTTATTAAATATTATTATAAGCAAATACAATATGTAAATCAAGTTTCATCATTAAATCCCTATTAACTCTCCCGCGTTTAGACTCGAAAAGTTCCGCCCCAGGTTGCCCAGTACCCTGATTTCTTTTCGGGGCTCCAAAATATGTTTAATTAAAAATATTGGTTTTGATGCACGTTAATTCTGAAAAGTAAAGGGAGCACTTTTACTTCTCTTGTAATAATATACGCAGCATTTCATTATTATTTTAGATTATTTAAAAGTTATAAATTTGCAAAAATTCCTTATTTATCAAAATTTGGAAAAATGATTCGAGTAAGTAACTTTAATTTGACTTCACACACATAGATAAATTTAAATCCCTTCTCGTAAATTGACAGAAATAAACAGAGCGATAATCTTTTCGTCATAGTTCCTATGAAATTAAATAACGAAAGTTACATATTTTTTGCTTGAATGGGTTCATATAACTGTAATAGAAAGTAATACAAGTAGTATCTATTCTAACTCTTGTACTAAACATTTTATAGTAGGTATTAATTATAGTGGCTTGAAATCTATTTCTTCAACTCTATGACAATGATGAACTTAAGGATTTTAGCTTTGCTTGAGCTTGACGCAACTAACAAAATCTCTTCTCGACTAAACCATCAATTAAAACAAGATAAGAAAAAAGTGTAGTATTTATTATTATCATTATTCACACAGCATCGTAAAGGGTTTCCCGCCAGTTTCACCATACATCGGAGTGAGTCCAACCTTATGTTATTTACTAAAGGAGAAAAAGCCGTTGTGCTGTCTGCAATTGGCTCAAGTATGTGAGCACTGCAGTTACAGAAATGCCAGAGATTACCAGTGGCAAAACAAGACCATCATTTTAGCGGCTGACTATGCATCAAATGGCATCTACAACTTTATTATACCTTTAAGAGCACATTTCCGTTCGAAAACATCACTGAACCCCATCATTTTATTGTTGGAGAGGAGGCCTGATATAGCATTTCTTGATGCGATTTCATACTTTCCTCTTGTCTACTGGATGTTGGGCTCTATAGACTGGTATGTTTTAAAGGATCAGTTCTTGTGTGAGAATATATTCAGAGTGATTGCATTTTCAGCTTGGATGACCTACTTCGGGCGGGGATTACTTTAGCAGAAAATGTTGTCGTCGTAAATAAAGAACTGTCCAATTCTGCCGAAGAGGATTCACTAGCTGACTGTAATACTATCGTTGCAGTACAGACGATGTTCAAGTAAGTTCAACGTTTTATATTATTCATCAATCACTTTATTGTTATGTTCATTTTGTTCCGTGGTTAACCAGGAACCTTTTATCCCTGCAGAGAATATGTCATAAAGTTTATACAGAATGTCTAGAACCTTGTCCAACTTTATTATTTATATGTATATTCTACTCAAGTCTAAAAGACGAATTAACTCAACATTTTTTACTTGAAACTTTGGGTTTCAAGTAAAAATTTTGCCATGAACACAGCTGTTAATATACGAGCCCTAACAACTAAATGTTCGAACAAAAGTAAGTTTTTTGAGTATGAAAGGAGAACTGGAAATTTTACGCATATAATTAGTAAACATCTAATAATACAATACTATAAAGCCTTAATAATAACATTAAGCACAGAAGAAAATTATGTATTGGATTTAACAATATTTTAACCTTAATAATTAGCAAACTTTACAAAATCAATTTGCAACTAAATGTTGGGATAATTTTTAATTTAGGACCATTAATAAGAGGTTACGTCTCCTTTTGCTTTAATAGCTGCCTGTATTCTAGCAGGCATTGTATTTATCAAATTTTGGTACAATTCTGGCGTGAAACTGTCCCAAATTTCTTCTATTTTGGTCTTTAAGTCCCCAATGGTTCTTGGTGGATTATTGCTTAAAATACGTTTAATTTTATGCCAAAGAGTTTCAATGACATTTAAGTCCGAACTGGATGAGGGCCATGGAAGCACCTTTATGTCGTTTTCACCGAGTTCCAAAACAGTGGTTAGAAAATTACGTCACATTTTTCAAGTGCAATTTTAAAGTTACGAAATATGCCTAAAATCACCAAATAAAGAATTGGTGATTTTTTTGTACATAAACAACATCCAGCTTTGCAATAAAGTAAATTTTACCAAAATCCAACCAGTGGTTCCAAAACTGTGATTATTTTAATGTAGGTAGCACCCTCGAAAACCGCATTTTTTGAAAAGTGTACTGTGAAACTCGAAAAAAATGCAAAAAAATTCATATTAACATTTCAGGATTTTTTCAATATAGTACGATTATTGAGCTTTGATTTAAAGGTTTTTTGACACAAATCCAACCAGCGGTTTCAAAACTGTGATTCTTTAAAGCAGTTACTAGAAAATTCTATCATTTTTAAAGGTACAACTTTGAAGCTCCGATAAATGCCTACCAAAATAAAAAATAAAAACTTGTGTAACTTTTTTGTAAAGAAAACCCAACATCCAGTTTTGCAATAAAGTAAATTTCTTCAAAATCCGACTACTAGATACAACGTTTTGAAAATAATAATTCTTTGTTTCTACAATTTTCCCATCCTGCTGGGTTAAAGTGCCACAGTTTTGGAACCGCCGAGCGGATTTTTACGAAATTTACGTTTTTATATAACTAAATGTTGGCATTATAACAGAAAAAACCATCAATATTGTGGAAGTTAATTTAGATGAATTTTGCGCGTATGGCAATCAAATTTACTTTTGTCCGAACATTTAGTTTTTAGGGCTCATATATTTTATATTGTTAGAGATTTTGTAAACCTTTTAATCTAATGGTGTTATTCTGTATCGAAAATGTTAGATAACATTCTGTTAAATCTATGTAATTTGACGTTTGAACAATATAAAACATGTCAAATTACAGAGACTTTACAGAATGTTATATAACATTTTCAGTCCATAAATCTAAATTTTGGAATTTTTACTTTCTTATACGTAGTATAAGGAAGTATTGTAATCGTGATTTTTTTCGACTTCGAGATTTTGATGGATTTACACGTTTTGAGGGCCCCTGAATCCATTTTGACCATTTTCGCCATGATGTCTGTCTGTCTGTGTGTCTGTGTGTCTGTCTGTCTGTCTGTATCCACCATAACTCAAAAACGACTTATCGGATTTGATTCAAATTTCATATTTAAGAGTTTGAACAAATTTGTGGGTGCCACATTCAATGTTTTTCATCTAGCACCAAAACAAGTGACAGTTACCTGAAGACATTTTCAGGTTTTTTAGGAATATCTTGAAAAATAAACAATTTATGAGATTTTTTTATTCTTTAACATTGATTTAGAATTGAATTTTGAACAAATTTTGTTTGAACTTTTTTTTGAAATTCCGTCAAAAAAATTTCAAAAAAACTAGATATTCTTAAAACACTTTATATTTCTCATAGCGCGCGTTGATAGTTGAATTCGATGGTCGAGGTAGACCATGTGTTTCATTATATGGCTGCCAAACGGAAGGTCTCGGGTTCGAATCCCAGAAGGAACGGACCATTAGTTTTTTTTTTATTTTACTGGTTTCTATGGCACCGAAAACAATAATAATGAATAAATAAATGTAATTTCATACCGGGAGATTTTTTTAAGTGAGTAATAGGTCAAAAATCTAAAATAAAACACATTTTCGTCGTAAAATTCGGTTATAATGAGTGGGACAAGGACAGATTTATGCGTGTTGCTATAAGTGCGACAGAGACTATTTGAAAATTGCTGGAAACCTTCAAAATTTTTCCAAGAAATTGAACTTAATTTATTTAGGAAAAGTAATTATTGTGATACTATCCGTAAGTATAAGAAAGTCATGTGTTGGGCACATCAGATATTTTAAAATGAATTTTGTTTCATTAATGAAAAACATTGCTAGTTCCTCCTCAGATTTTGTTTTTACAACAGGACGCAAATAAATAACTGCATTTTTACTTTCTTATACGAAGTAATAAGAAAGTAAGTATAGTAATCGCGATTTTTTCGACTTCGAGATTTTGATGGATTTACACGTTTTGAGGGCCCCTGAATCCATTTTGACCATTTTCGCCATGATGTCTGTCTGTGTGTCTGTCTGTATCCACCATAACTCAGAAACGATTTATCGGATTTGATTCAAATTTCATATTTAAGAGTTTGTACAAAATTGTGGGTGCCACATTAAATGTTTTTCATCTAGCACCAACACAAGTGACACTTACCTGAAGACATTTTTAGGTTTTTTAGGAATATCTTGAAAAATAAACAATTTATGAGATTTTTTTATTCTTTAACATTATCTACTCGTATATACTGGAAAAATACAAAAATTGAGAGTAGAATAAGGACAGCAAAGTATTTCTTGGTTAAAATACTTTATCGCTACACAAGTTTCGGTTAGTAATCTTTATCAGGGGTTGCTACAAATTTCAAAATGACTTTTAGACGTCAGTATAACACAACCTTATTACCTCTTCTATTTTGACAGTTTCTGCGGAAAATAAAGCATATAAATCTTATTCTGTAATCAGTACAGTTTTAATTTATAAATACCTTTATTTAATATTTACCAGGGCTAAGTAACTTTTTTAGAACCGTCATAAACAAAATACTAGGTAAAATATACATATACAAAATACTAAGGACAAATTATTCGTAAACAGTTCTTTAGAATCCTCTTAAATGATGTAGCCTCCGGCGACCATTGATTAGGCCAGTCCGACACGGTTTGATTGATAACTTTTAAATCTGTAAATAGATATTATTGGATATAAGATATGTAAAACATTATTATGTTAAAAATATGTTCTTCATGATTCTTGATGATTTATGAAGCAGAAAGTTTTTTAATTAATTATTTCGATAGAACAATTAAAAAAATGATGTTCACACAAAAAATTCGACTACGATAGGTAATGTTAATCCCGAGGTTAATCCTAAATAAGTAATTCCGATACCAACATTTCATAGATCTAATTTTTGAAGCAACTTTTTTAAATACCTAACTGCTTCAGTAATGGAAATGAACGCACTTTTTACGGTGATGTTAATCGTACCTATACCTTTCAAAATCCTATACATTTCATTCTCAAGTTGTATGTAATCACACAACAAACTTCCAAATCACGTACCTTTACATCCAATCGTTGTCGTATTAGCGGGGTGGTTGATTAAAAGTTCTCATGTAACTTCTAAAAGACTAGGTAGTATAAACACGGATTTTGTGGAGGCAATAACTTTCAACTATTAAACGGTATTGTGAAACATTCGCGAGTAGTAAATAAAAGATGAATCTAAGTTCGTTTACTGCAACTACTTACATTTCCCCAATCTCAACTTTATTTCTACTTACACTTTATACTTGTCTTGTTCCAATGAAGTTCTCATGTTTTTTATTTCCATTCATTGCGCTGTTTAAGATGATTCAAGCGAAACCGCGTACTTTTATCACCACCAATCCATTTGTCTTTATATAGTTCATTTATCGTAAAGCTATTTGAAAAATACGTTGACATGTCAACATCCATAGCTCAATTTATTTTTATTTGGGAGATTGCTTTTAATATCTTGGCCAGAACTATAAATAATCATTTGGGGTTATTTTTGGATTATAGTACCAAATTGGTATTTCCTGGTTTAAGCATGTAAACATTGTGGATCATAATTCTTTTTGTGGTGAAATTTGTGCAAGTAGATGAAGAAATAAAATTTAGTTTAGTTAAACATAAAACGCAGGAATACTTATATTGTATTCTTATTTCCAAATTTACAAAAAAACATGCATTTTTTTAATATCATTATGTTTTTATGTAGATTATTCCATCAAAAATGGTGGATGTCAGATTAAGATTAAGTCTTAAAAGTTAAATTTACAATTTCCTTTTGTCCGGAGCTATTTTGATAATACGAAATATATTTTCTGTCTCTTCAACTGTTAAGTATTAAAGCCGAAGGTCGATGACAGTTAATCTAAATAGGTATATTTTAGTCGAATATTTACAACTATGTTGGTGATAAAATGATACTATTTTGTCTACTGTAAAATTAATACTTCAACAATTCAAACTTCACCAAAAATGTTACGAGATCGCTACTGAAAATTGTTTAGGGAATTGGAAGTCCGGTTGATTGACACACCCGAGAAAACCGCAATCGATATGACTTTTTTATTTCAACTTTATACGAAAAATTGCTTTCCTTGATGCAATAATAATCGAAAATGTCAGTCCTGAACCCTAATTCACATTTCACGCTAATTTTATAAAATTGTTATTTTTTTCAACTACATTGTTTTTTTGTTGCTTATAGATTTTTCCCCAGCATAAAAAGTATCACGGAACTATCACAGTCATCTAATATGCGATTTATGCAGTTCAGGGCCCACGACAAATACGCATTACATCTCTCCAAAATGGAAAAGGTAAATATTTCAATTTAAACATCCTTTCTTCAGATTTACATAGGTATATATAAAAATGTTGGAACGCTACATCTACATAGAAACAATTTCTTAGTGTTATATTTATTTGAACATGTGGATACGTAAGATTTTCTTACTATAATCTAGTTTTGCTGCTTTAATATATTTATTCTTTCAAATCAATAACAGTTTGTTGTAGTGATATTCTATATTGTATTCTTTTATTTACATATTCTTTAATTACAATAGACTAGTAGTGACAGTGCATTATTTTGCTTTATTGTTGAACAATTAAACTTAGCAATATTAGTTTTTAATTTATTTTTTGGGTTAAACTACAGCTTTGGGAACACCCTGTACATAAAAGATATCAAATCTTAACTACTATAAAGCGTATTTTTCAACATCGTTATTTTAATGTTTCAACAAATGCTTTTTAAGTTTATTTTTCCTCACATTATTTCCCAATCTTTAATACCATTTTATCTTGATGTTTGTTTTCTTTAGTTCAGAAAACTACGAATTATACCAGTTATTAGAGAGTGATACAGCCGGAAATATGGAATCGATTCTTGGACGCTTCCATTTACAACTTCATTTATTTGCTTTTCAAACACCTAAAAACCCTCTACACAATTTTGGACTGCCGATTATCTAGACATTTATTTTATTTCAACTTATATTTTATGCATAAAATTCACTATTTTCTAGTTTGTTTAATTTTTATTTTAATATGCTTGGATTTTCACACCTTTCTTTTGCAAGTTTGCCCTTTGCATGGCTTTTGTGACGATTTCCTTAAATTGTGGTTCAATATATATAAATTCTTCCAGTTTGACTTGGTGTTAGGCAGAGCAAACCGAAGTAATAGCAACGGATATGATCCATTGGTAAGCAAATAATAAAGACCGACTTAAGGATAATATTAATTATGATTTTTGTAAATTTTTCTATATTTCTTTTTACTACACATATTTTATATACAGGGTGTCCCAAATTTACGATCATTATGGTCACATCATTCCAATCAAAATGATATAAATTGTCACATTATAATTTTAAGTCAATATCAGACAGCCATATCATATATGTACCTATATTTCCACCGAAATTATGTAGGTACCCATAAATCTAGGTTTATGAGTACACTTTTCATCGACAGTTGTATTTGAAAAACATCGAACGAAACATTAACAAATCAAGGAGAGCGAATGAGAGCGGACGATACAACAAACGCGAACAGTAACTTTTTGTTATGCTATTCGTGCTTATTGTACCGTCGATATTCATCTCAATAATGTGTAATCATGAAATTATTATTTACCAAATTTTACACTCTCACCAAGTCATCATCCTGCAGTGCTAACCAAAAACAGGTGTAATTCGATTTTACGAAAAAAGTTAGATATCTACCAATAATTAGCAAAAACTACCAAACAAGGATAACATTCAGAAAGTTGTAAATTGCGATTTGAACATTAAAATTTCTTACGAACGAATTTTTAAAATAATATTTTCCAATAAGTAATGGTTTGATACAGAGCAATAATTGAACTACAATCATTCAGTTTTAGGAGGTGCGTTTGTAATTATGGCTTGTTATTTGTATTTAATAATATTTAATATAAATTATTAGCGATTGAGTCCGTAAAATTCAAATTAATGATAGAATAGTTAATTATGAGTTTAACACACGTTTGGGGATTCGGACATTAATCATAAAATAAATAATCATTTGTATTTGTTTACATGTAATTACTTATAAAAAATTCACGATTTTCACTATGTTAAAACCAGCCTGCAAAGTGTCATGGAGTAATAAGTGCAAACAATTATCAGATAAACTAATGCCAATGTTAATATGTACTAGGCACCAATGATGTAATACAGTATACGTCATTGGTAGTTTTTTTGTCCAGAATCCTTATTTTTCTATTGGATGACATTAAAGGGCAACTATACTATACCTAATATCTAATAATATTTTTGTATTTAAATTTTAAGAAACATACATGCTTACATCTTTTACCTATTTTATGGGCCATCTTTTCTTTTGCTGTAGGTAACCTTCTGCAACTTTTCTTCACTTTATGTGTGGTATTTGAAC
Organism: Pediacus dermestoides; assembly: GCA_963942485.1. Classification (NCBI taxonomy): domain Eukaryota; kingdom Metazoa; phylum Arthropoda; class Insecta; order Coleoptera; family Cucujidae; genus Pediacus; species Pediacus dermestoides. The sequence continues at coordinate 28,606,917 of OZ012625.1, read as the reverse complement.
CTTAAAACGAGATCGTAAAAAGTTATGCTCCAAAGTGTTTGATGTTACTGGTGTTTACCTGAACATAAGATAGAATTTTATTACAATAGGTTTTGTATGTACCTATATTTCAGAATTCAGAAAAATTAACAAAACAGTTATTGGAAAACGCTCCAATGATATCCTAAATTAACTACAAATTTATTTAAATTAATTACAACAAAACATCTATATGTAGAAGTAATTTTCCAATTATGGATTGTTTTCATCTTCCTTTTCAGTTTCTTCAAAATTCTATTATAACAATCAAACTACGTGACGCGCAACGAAGAAAGGGACCTAAACAGCCAAACTAATTTTTTACAGGAGAAACAAAAGTGTAGGCGAGGAGCCGATAGGAATTTCAGATATTCTTTACCCTCTCTTGCACGAGCGTCAGGTCTCACACGGCACAGTCTGGTTAGAAAGAAATATTCTTTGAATTGCTATCGTTAACGGTCTTTTTTTATAAAAAAATAATGGATGAATAGTAGTTTATGCAACAAGGTAGGAATTGAGAGATTATGACGAGTGTGAAAATTGCGCCAGAGCGAAGCGAGGGCGCAAGAACACAAAGAATCAATTCCTACCGTGTAGCATACTCTATTTTTTCTCATACCTTTAAGAAAATGGCCATTTCTTTTGCGTGAAACGCGCGAACAAATTAAAACAACATCACACTGACATTTTGCTTGACATTGTGCGGTGAGCAAATCACCTTGACAACGCATAAACAAACACATATCAGTAAAGGAATGGCTATCCAAGGGGGCAATGTTACCCCCACTCCTTATTTTCCACGACTACCCTAAAAAGACGACTTTGTACCTCCATTTCATTCAAATAAAGTAGCCATTTTCGTGTAGGTATGGGAAAAAATAACTTGAAGAGCAACCTCAAATTAACCTGAAAAGGTCATAATTAAAAATCGGTTTTTCGCTGCTTAGGTCCCTTTCTTCGTAGCGCGTTACATATAATATAAGATTTAATTTCAGCTTAACTTTTATGCTATGAAATTTGATTAATAAAGAATTATTAACACTTTTTTGTTCTAATAGTTTTCTCTCGTAGCAATATTTGAAATTAAAATCTCAAAATACTTTTTTAATGACATTTAAAATGAAATTATATAGACATGATAGTATAGGTATTAAGACTATAAATAGCTATTAATTCAATAAGTTGCAAAAAGAGAGTGTTTTAAGCACGCGACGTGAAAATTGGACCACAAGTGTAACGAGTGGTCCACCACATCAAGAGCTTAAAAGACATTGATTTTGCAACGTATTGCATTCAAGATTTTTTGTCACGGCGAGTTTTATACCAGACTTTATTTTCAAAAATAATAATCTCAATCGAACGTTAAAATTGGACGGTACGTATAGGCAGACGTCAGGCTGCTATGCTTTTTTAAATGTAAATTCCCATTCTGGTTGCTAAATGACGCACTTTTAAACACTAGTGCTTAAAAGTGTCACTTTTATGTATACACTTTCAATAAGTTTAGCACAGAAGAGATATCCCAATGACTTTTCTAATCCTTCTAAGGTTGGTTGATTGGTGGTCGACATTGATAATAATTTATCAATATTTCCGTTCTCTGAAATTATAGATCGTCAATTTACAATTATCCGATTTGGTTTTAAATAAATCCTCAAAAATACAGTGTCACCCTGTACCTTTCTATCGCACATCAACTAAATTGGTCACATGACTTCGTCTTCTAACAGTAAAAATTTCAACACTTTATAACAGTAATAACTCCATACATTCATACATATTCACAACATTTCTTTCTAGGTAGTACCAACACACCTAACTTGTTTTACAAAACCGTTGCAAATTAGTATTGTTAACTGAAGAAGTTCCGTGTTCATTTTGATGATGTTCCGTATCACTAATAATTAATGTTGATTACATTTTACAGCGTGAAAAGGAACGGGGATCTCATATTTCGTACATGTTTCGTCTACCTTTTGCCGCTGGTAGCGTATTCAGTGCCAGTATGCTCGACACGTTACTCTACCAGGCCTTCGTTAAGGATTACGTTATCACTTTTGTGCGTCTTTTGTTGGGCATTGATCAAGCGCCTGGATCTGGTTTCCTAACCTCCGTAAGTTGTTTAACTTTGACATTTAATCATTTCGAATTTGGTTGAAATTAAACTTTGTATATGCGTGTATATTTAGTTAGTGACTCGTGGTTCTGTTTGGTATCGACCACAGTTTTTAGTTTTAAAAGAAGCGCTTTCAATAGAGGAGCGACCACTCAGCAAACCCTTAACAGGGAAATTATGTATGCGAAAATTTTGTGTATATTTAACTGGGAAGTTTTTCAATTTATATTGAAATTAAACAGAAAAATCCAGAATAACTGAAATGTTTTAGTTGATTTTTGTTTTGTCTTTTATAATCGAATTTCTGTTGTTTGTATAAAAAACGGGAAATCGCTATTCTATGTTTGTACTTGAAAAACAGTAAAATAGATATGAAAAATTTAAGTAAACATATTCACATATCACGCCCAAGAATATATTCCTATCTCCAGTGATTCGAGGAAGCTTTTATTTCATTGTAATGGATAACTACATACTTGTTTTCTTGCAACGATTTCTGAATTCCAACAAAAATAAACATTTGCCTGAAATGTTCTTTATAATTTTCAATCTTTCTTGTTTAGATGCGTATAACAAAAGATGACATGTGGATTAGGACGTACGGCAGACTATATCAAAAATTGTGTTCTACAACGTGTGAAATTCCCATTGGTATTTATCGGACTCAAGATACTTCAATATCGGATTCCTCACATGTGAGTATCAGCAATACTTCATCGGCCTGGTCGAGCTGCGTGCGTGTGCCATCGGTGAGTAAAATTACAAGATGACAAGCAATTATATGTTAACACCTAAACCTAATTAATAAATCCGTTTCTGTTTCAATAACAATGAATACATGTACAAAAATAGTTGTAAATAATGTTTTGTGTCTGAACATGTTTTTTTAAATTTATTGTAAATTTGAAGTGGTAGATAAGAGTCTTAGATTTTTTTGTGTCATCACGGTGAAAAAACTACCGTGATAACAAATTTACAGCTAGGTGAAAGTAAACTGTTCAGAAAATTTGGAGAAGACACTCATAACATAATCAACTGGAAATTGGTATTTGATTATTATGTTTAAAAAATATAAAATGCATTTTGTAACCTCCGTTTTTACGAATTCCATTGACGAGCATTTAAAAAGATCAGTACAGTTATTGAAAAACTTTATGTAGGTACCTAATTTAATATCTTGAAATTATTGTTTTTAGTAAACAATTCCCGGCGCATCCACCATATTTTAAAATACCACGACGGTATTTTTTTAATTACACTATTCTAGAATCGAGACTCTAATCTATTCATATCCTTGATATCATTTTGTACATTTTGAATCCATTCGTTCATTTTTCATGGGTTTGTACCTATACTTCAGCCCATTTTGATTACCTGTACAAAAATTGTTTACATAATTTCTGCACAATTTCAAGTTATTTTCAAATACACAGACCACAGAGTGTCTCAGAATGTGTTAAACAGCACCTTACTTTCTTTGCATATAACATTACTGAGGCCCTACCTATGTTCTGAAAATTAACGGTATTTGAGTTTTTCGCATTTTCACTGTATATTTCACAATGTTACTTATTTTTTACCAAATTTCAAGGTCAAAAAAAGATATATCAAAAACTGTGTTACCGTCTCAGAAGTACGCCATTAAAGAATATTACTTTTGATACAATAACATGAAATTATAGCTTACGTATAGCTTCATTAATCCAGCAAATTTCAATTCTGTTTGCATGGAACACAGTAACACACTGTATAACTAAATGAGCGGAAATATGATATACCGGTTCGTATTTCAGTTCAGAGTGCGAGAGATTTATTAAAAATTATTTAATTGATTGTAATGACAATTTTTGGTATGTATTCTGAAATCAATGAAGACTGAGAAGAAATTAACTCATGATTTTTTCCGAATTTCTAAAAATTCCTAAAAATCATTATAGAGAAAACCCAGAAAGATTTTCAAAGAATCAAGCCAAATTTGAACAAGAAAAATCAGTTTTCCATTCTTATTTCAATACTGCTTGTCCATCATTCAAACAATACCTTAACATACAATAATTATAACTCAAATTTTCAACAAAACGTAGGTACTTTAGAAGATTAAATAGGAATTATTACGCACTGATTAAATATGAAATGATATTTCTACGAAAAAAGCCTCTTAATAAAATTTACACTGGCGCATTCGCCATTATTTTAAAATGTTATTTCATATTATCCGAACATAGTCAACACAGTTACGTTCAGAATTTAATATTACATTATGTTTAGAACATTTATAAATATTCAGTCACATCTTCTCTTAAATATTTTGCTCGAAATAGTTCACCCCAAATAATTACACTGTCCGGTTTCACAACCTGTATTACACAATAGTAATTAAGGTATCAAAGGTGTTATAGGGATGATAACGCGTGAGGTAGATGGTGTACTGCCCGAGGGCCTCCAGCACGAGGGATGTACGTCGACCGATAACTCCCGTGGTGCCTTCAGCGTTTAATGTCCGAATGGTTTATTATTTTGGTCTGAAATATTTTTAGATAAAATTTACTGTTTTACTAATAAAAATAATCTAGTAGTTTTTAAATGGCCTTGCTATAATACCTTGAATCAAATGGAATCGAATATGTAATTTACTAAATTTTCAACTACAAATTCTGTACTTTTTTAGTACTATCATCAAACTTCTAGTGCTTTCTAAAAATGTCAAAATGTGCTGAATTTGATTTTCATATATTCTGGCCATGATTATCCAATTACAATGCAGTATTTATATCATGTGACTTTCATTATTGCACGCACATGCCATAACAAGACAAATAGGATGTATCGTCATATCATCGTTGTAGAGAAAATGTGTTCAATATGGTCTTAAAAACACATTAATTTGTGCTTATTAATATTACTATAACTTCTCTTGAAATATTATATTCTCTAGGTACAATTTGGTGATTAAAATACCTATCAGCTAATATTTTTATTATACAGTTTTCATTTAATACAAAATTGTATTAAACTAATTGGTTTTCCTTATTTAAATATTATTTTCAATTTTTTACAACAAATATAATTGTTTGACGCTATGATGCTACGATTCCCTGTGTACAAATAAAATTCAAATAAACGCCTTATTCAATTTATCATCATTTACTTACATATGTATAAATACAATATGTACGACTCCTTTTAGCTACAATTATCACAAGTTTAATAATTAATTATCTTTGGCAATTAAATAAACAGTTCGCTTTGTTGTTTGCCGTTTAATTCGTTTTGTGGATATAAATATTTTTATTTGGGTACACGAAAGATGCTCGTAATAAACTGCTAGCCAATTGAAACGTACCAAGCGAATTTTTAGGTTGAATTTAAAGTCAAATATTTTGAAAAGGAGAAAAGATATCAACATGAGGTTTTCAGGATTCACGAGATAATTTTATTGTGAAAGCAATAGTGTGACCCAATTTTTTTTACTTTGAAGTACGTTAGGTACTATCTACAGGGTATGAAAGAAAGTCGTCTTTTTTTTCTCCAACTTTATAGGTACCTACCGGAATTCCACAAAACTTTTTTTTTATATTTTTTGATGTCGATTTCTCAAAATTTTTATATCCCTCTTATTTTATAAGATACCGCATTTTTTATTAAATTTAATATTGTTGAACAGGTTTTTGCAATAATAATTATGCTGCCATTTTGAAAGCAAATGTCATCATGTGATATGTCGATAAAAACGTAATTTTAAGTAGAATCTAATTCTTACGGAAAAAAATATACAGGGTTGTTTTAAAAAATTTTGAAAGTTAGTAGGTGTCCCTTCCGGTAAACCGGAATTGTCATCAGATTGTTTTAAACGTTAAAATGATTATTTCTTTCAACAATCAAACCATGCCAAATTTCAAATTAATACAGTTAAATGTAACAAAATGGTGGGGGTTGTAAAACGATTTCGTAGACACCCGGTATACACGAATATGAGCAAACTTTTGAAGAAGTGAAAAACCCGTTTCGAGGATATAAGTCACTTAAACCAATGGTGAAGATAAACTAACTAAATTCCATTATATTCCATTAAGAAAATAGCCTCAAAAAATGAATTAAAAAATTTACCAATTAGCGAACGTGTACCGATTTTTGATAAGCCACTGGTTACCAATAAATTAATGAAAGTACAAAAAGTGTACTTTTTATAAGAAAGCCATTCATAAGGTATTATAATCAACTACAGAGATTGGTTCTTACAAAACACAATACGGCCGAACGACAAAAAACAAAGAAAAAATCAAATTTTCAGCAAAAATTCGGTATCTTATAAAATAACAGGGATATCAAAATTTTGAGAAACAGGTTGTTTTCCCATTAAGTAAGGACTAAAAAATCTACATTAAAAATATATTTAAAAAAATTTGTGGAATCACGGTAGTTATAAAATTTGACAAGAAAAGAAGACTTTCTTTTATATCCTGTAGATAATAATGTACTTCAAAGTAAAAAAATCGGGTAACACTATCGTTTTCTCAATTAAATTATCTCTGAAATTCTGAAAACCGCATTTTGATATCTTTTCTATTTTTCAAAATATTTAACTTTAAATTCAACCTAAAAATTTGCTTGGTACGTTTCAATTGGCCAGCAGTTTATTTTTCTTATACAAAACACGTTTAAAAATTAAATATAATTATTTAAGTATATTAAAAATTGAATAAAAAATAAGTTTCATTCTAAAAGTTTATTTTTATAAGCAAATTTAACTGAACGTTTTACAAACAAATACCTATCTGAAGAGTAATAATTTTACTATCATAAGATGGTTTTTAACAGAATATATTTGTAAGCAATTTTTTACACTATAATTCCTATGCCTTTCCGCAAATACTATTTTTGTAAATGTAATTCATTTCTGTACATTCTATATAAAGAACCTGAAAAACAAATCACGGATGTGGACACCTTTTACTATAATATTTTCGTCGACAGCACACGCACCAACAGCGTTGATCAACGACCGCTTATTTATTATCCCATTTTTGGCATGTAACGCTATGTAAGCGCACGTTTCTTATTCTAACAGAATGCCGAAAGTGTACATGTTATGCCTACACGCCCTTTCGTCTTTTTCTTACACTTTATGTTTGATGTACATATTTCTTTCTCCGAGCTACAAAGGGCATAATATTTACATTTTACCAATTACCTAACTGAAAATCATTGTTTCAATGCGATGTACATACTATACAATACTTAACATTTTTTTAATTGAAAGAATGATTTGAATCTGTGATTATATTACTTACTACCTAGTGTAAAACTAATTAGATTTGGTACATCCTTAAACGATGTTAAATTTTCCAAACTATATTCAACTTTAGCAATTAATTTCTAACTTGAGAATGTTGTAGTTACTCTAACAATTCTGGTTGCAGTATTCTTTTAAAAACACCTCTGTACGGTTTTATTACAAAAGTTATGCGAGATTACTCTTATCGCAAAATGCAGAACGTTTAAAAAAGTTTTATAATTGATAGATTTATTTATGGAAATCAGTTTCTGAAACTTTGACTAGGAACTAGAAAATGCATTTTAAGATAAAAATTTGGTTGAAAGCTACGCTATACTTAGCGTAAATTGCCAACATTAGCATTAGTATTATTATATTAAGAGGACGGGTTCAGTTAAAGCTGCTAAAATCTTATTTTCAGCAGGTATATCTGAAAATATGCATATTTAAGTTATGACCGAACAGAACTTCTAAATTAGGATAACTTCAAATTCAATACCAACAGTATACTTCACGGGCAGACCAAGCCTACCTAGTATACGAGTATAAATATTACTTCATACCATACATTTAATTGCCATTTCTACATTATTCGGAAGTGAATAAACTTGGTAAGCTAAAAGGGATGAATTGAAACAATTTTCGCCATTCAGAATCGGCTAATTTCTACAACAAATACGAAATAGTTTTAGTGAATAAAGAATAATCAGCATTTAAATAATTTTGTAGAAAAATTCACAATTTTCAAACAATTGTAATTACAGTATAATTAATTATTCATTTTGGAAATTAGTGACATTGTACCAATTTCTTCTTTTGGTTCATAACCCTGGGATTTTGGCTTACTATACTATATTTCTCCATCTGGGACTAACTAATAACTACTGATAATGTTCTACAGTTTCCCACTCTTAGAAGTCTTCTTCCAGATCTTCTATGCACAGTTTCTTGGGCCGTCCTTCTGGTCTTCTAATTTGGAGTTTCCATTCAAGAATTTTCTTTACTGTTCTTTCTTCTTCTATTTATAAATGCATTAAGTTCATGATTCATTGCTATTCTCCATTAATCGTTTTCTTGTATAGGATTAAATATTCTTCTCAATACTTTTATCTCAAATATTCTTAGTTGTTATTTTTGGTAGTTGTTTCACAGCCATAAGTTACCACTAATTTTATAAGCATTGGGTATATTATGAGCTTACACTTTCTATTTATTATTATATGCTACTTCTTGTCAATTTAAGTAAGAGTAATAGCACTTATTTCCTTTTATGTAGAATCCTCATATTAATTTCATCTTGGGCTGAAGTTGGTGCCAATGTACATTTACAAACATTTGTTGGTCGTAATTGAGGACTTCCGTGGAAAAATATATATTTTCTTTTGGTTTGATTTCTTTGCAAACCGCCTCTACAATTAGTGAGGCAAAGACGCATACAATTATTGTAACATCGTCGACATTATACCTGAAAGTTAAAAATTACCATTAAAATTTTGGACCTTTTGCTTCAACTACATATAAAAAAAATTCTGTTCTTTCACTGCGATGACGAAATCGAAAATACCTATTTACATTCTCTTCTGTGGACATGTTTTCAAACGGTTTTTTAGTACCTACTGCAATTATACTAGGATCCGGCAAAATGAACAACCCTCTTTAAACAGTTTATAAAAATTTATTAACTTGAACAAAACAAAGGTACATTATTACACACATTAAACTAGAAAAATAGAGAAGTTTACTATGATCTGAATATGGTATGTCGCAAATGACCGCCATTTTCTCCAATATATTCTTGTAATTGTGTGGCAAATTTTTTCATAACATTTTAAAGAATGTACCGACCAATAATATAATTGATTTCATTTCTAATATTCGTTTTCTGAGTTTATTCAAAAACAATCTATGTTTTAAATAGCCCCAGAGAAAATAATCTTGTGCTGAAAAATCTGGAGATCTTACCGACCATGTAATTGTACCATTCCTGAAAATAAACCTGTTTGGAAAGAACTGTCTTATAATGTCCACGCTTATTCTTGTCGTATAATTTGTTGCGCCGTCATATTGATACCAGTAATGTCCAATTTCTTCTTGAATTTTCAGTAAAAATAATGCAGTATTTGAACATAGCGCGCAGCAGTACCTAATCGTTACCGTCTGACCGTTCTTTAGGGTTGGTGAGTTTCGCGAGAAGGATTCTCTTGAGCCCAGTAACGACAGTTTTGCTTATTTACATCACCTTTAAGATAAAAATGAGCCTCATCACTCTTATCACTCATGAAATGATTTTTTTCGATACCTTGATTATTGTTATGAATAAGGCGACACAATGCAAGTCTTATCATTTATTTATTTCCTGGACTATATTGCGATCTTGTACGGATGCAAATTCATCTTTTATAACATTCTTCGTGATTTCGTGTGCTCCGTTCAGTCAAATTTCGAATAGTAGCATGTTTAACAACAGATTTTTTCGGACCATACTAGCAATAATTGCATTTCTTTCTGCGTTAAGCGCCTAGTAGGCAGACCTTCGTATTCCACTTGAGGTTTGGTCTAAAACAGACCTCAGTATTCTCCATTTATGTATCCAAGCTAAAATAGTCTTACGATGAGGACACTGTCAAAACTATTGTTTTGATTATACAGCCAATTTCCTTAAAAAAGTCACAACGAAAGATTATGAGCAATTTAAAACGAAATTTTGCATATTAAAAATAGATTTTACGATATTAATCAGAAATATGGAATCAACGTGATATAGTAGTACAATCCTTTGATAAAAGGAGACTATATTTAAGCCAGCTAACCTACATCCAAAATTTCCTGTTTATTGATCTTCTGATATTGAATTTTTCAATTTATTTTAACCCACAATTATGCCATTATGTTCCTAGAAAACCTTCCATACACGCCTACACTCTACACTATTAAGCAACTCACAGCTAATGACCCTTTATACAGAACCCTGCATCTTATAGGAGAATCATAAGTGATGCAATTTAACTGAACTTGTACATATCTCTTAAAATATCTAAACCAAGAACTTCTATTACAAGCATAGCCTCTACATATTGGTTAATGCCAACCAACCGACTGCTAAGACAAGGACAGAGGGCAGAGCCCGGTGTACAACCGTAGGTTGCTCTCCGTCTCAATCGCTGGGCTAGTTGGCATTTACTTATCTGTACAATTCAAGATTGTATACAGTGTTCTTTCTGTATGGTAAAAATTTATCTACTTTAAAAATAAATCAGTATTTTACGGTGTTTTTAACAGACTGTTAACGTAACGTAGTGTAACAACTGCATTGTAAAATAATGAGCAAAGTAGTGCACGTATTTAGTCTATGGGGCTTCCTTTTCCGCTAGCTTGACGAGGACGTTGGAGCGGACAGAGTAGGGGTAACATATCGGCCTAAGGACGGCACCAACTGCTTAGGATGTTCTAATAGACGTAATTCCATGGTAAGTTTACTATCATCACAAAGCATCACCACACCTTACTCTCTAAGTCTAAACGAACCTCTATATACTAATATCTAGATCTAGATGAAGCTTTGCATAACAGTAGAAAACAAACTTTTTACTCTTAAGTTTTTACAAAGTGTTAATACTGTTTATTTTATGTTTAGTATTCAATTAATATGGCTGACGAAGCAAAAGACAATCACGAACAACAAATTGAACGAGCCGAAATAGCAAATCTAGTCAGGTCAAGAATGGAAAGCCTTAACCTTCCCGCCATTGACTACAATGATGTTAGTGAAAAGAGAAATAGTCTTTCGTATGTGATTATTAATCCCAGTTGTGATCTTAAATTAGAAGAAGGTGATATTATGTAAGCATGCCCAATAATAAATAAAAATCAGCTTTTATAATGAGGTTTCATTTTCAGATATTTAGTGCGCCCCAGTCCATTTTCCGCTCAAAAAACCTTTGAACGGCACAACAGTCGAAGAAAATCAAACATTAGTTTCTGTTCTCAAACGCTCATTCAGCAAATGGCAACAAGTTCGCAAGCGGGTAGTAGACGTGGATCCGGTCTAGGTCTTACCGGTTACCAATCCCCAAGACCACCACCACTAGCAACAACAAAATCAAATTCCTTGTCTTTGCCAGATAGTCCAACGGTAGCAGGATATCAAAGGGGACGTTCGAACTCTTTGCGTGTAATAGACGATATCCTTCTAAGGCGTTCCAACTCCCTACGGCAAGGACTAACTAGTGTCGGTAATTCGAGACGGAAGAGTAGTTTAGAAGACATAGGTTTATCGCACTTCTCAACAAATTATTCAAATCCAATTAAAATAGCGTTAAACGGCAGTATTGGACTGGAAGTCACTCCTCCAGAAGAGAACAGCCCGCCGGTGATATCCAGCAACACAGCATTCGTTGTCAACCCCTCCTCCTTACCGCCGGTAGCACATGGCCATACCGGCAGCACTCTTAGCTTAGCACAAAGTGGCCTGCCTAGTTCTAGTAGTTCTTTACCTCAAACGCTCAACCTCGGCATTAACGTGCCTAACCCGGCTTACGGGGAGTCTGGTGCTGTACAACAGATGGCTCTACCGCCAACATCCACAACTGCAGCTTCTGCAGATCCGCAACACCTGCAAGGAACAATAGTATGATATAACCTAATGTGGGGGAGGAGAATGGGCAGCTTAAGGAACAAGTGGCTCTAATTCCTTACTTCCACAGTAGTGGCTCTGCGACTATAGCTTGTAGTTGTTTTTTTTTTAGTTTGTAGTGCAGAGCTAGTGAAATCTACCATTTTTGGCCTTATATGAACTATTTCTATCAGAAGTTTAGACTGATACTTTTAATTAAAATATTTTGTAATGCCAGGTGAGCTGGCCTAGCCAAATTTTCATTAATGTATTTAATTACCCCAGTTTAGTATGTAAATATCAGTGCCGGAGACATAAAAGGTAATGGATTTTGGTTTAGGAGTTTAGGTAAAGATTTGTTAAATAAAAATTGAGTTACTATAAAAACATCGAACAACTGATTCATATAAAAACAGACTTATGAAAAACTGCAACATTAAGTTGTACAAGTAATTCTTGTCCGTTTACCCTTTCAATTTATAAATACAAAAATACCCTGCTTAAGTACTTATTGCAAAATTATAATCTTCAGAACATTTTAATATTTGGTCTTAGTATAAGACTTTCTGATATTTTTAAGATACCAATACCTCAATATTTTATATTAATAAAAATACAAATTTCAATATAAAACAATATTTTGGATACGAGTTATTAGATTGTAGTTTTTCAACTCGATTTTTCAAAATGCAATTTTAAGTCAACCTAAAGGTTCTTTTGAAACTACTGGTGTAAATCAGTTAATGATGCTAAAAACCTTGCAAATAAACTGCTGGCCAATTGAAACGTACCAAGCGAATTTTTAGGTTGAATTTAATGTCAAATATTTTGAAAAGGAGAAAAGATATCAACATGAGGTGTTTAGGATTCAAGAGATAATTTTATTGCGAAAGCAATAGTGTGACCCGATTTTTTTACTTTGAAGTACGTTACTATCTACAGGGTATGAAAGAAAGTCGTCTTTTTTTTCTCAAACTTTATACCTATCGGAATTCCACAAAAAAATTTAAATATTTTTTTGATGTCGATTTTTTTAGTCCCTGGTTAATGAGGAAAAAATCAATTTCTCAAAATTTTTATATCCCTCTTATTTTATAAGATACCGAATTTTTTATTAAATTTAATATTGTTGAACAGGTTTTTGCAATAATAATTATGCTGCCATTTTGAAAGCAAATGTCATCATGTGATATGTCGATAAAAAGGCAATTTTAAGTAGAATCTAATTCTTACGGAAAAAAATATACAGGGTTGTTTTAAAAAAATTTGAAAGTTAGTAGGTGGCCCTTCCGGTGAAACCGGAAGTGTCATCAGATTGTTTTAAACGTCGAAATGATTATTCCTTTCAACAATCAAATCATTTCAAATTGATACAGTTAAATGTAACAAAATGGTGGGGGTGGTAAAACGATTTCGTAGCCACCCGGTATACACGGCTATGAGCAAATTTTTGAAAAAGTAAAAAACCCGTTTCGAGGATATAAGTCACTTAAACCAATGGTGAACATAACCTTAATAAATTCCATTTTATTCCATTAATAAAATAGCCTCAAAACATGAATTAAAAAAATTACCAATTAGCGAACGTGTACCAATTTTTGATAAGCCACTGGTTACCAATAAGTTAATGAAAGTACAAAAAGTGTACTTTTTATAAGAAAGCCATTCATAAGCTATCATAATCAACTACAGAGATTGGTTCTTACAAAACACAATACGGCCGAACGACAAAAAACAAAGAAAAAATCAAATTTTCAGCAAAAATTCGGTATCTCATAAAATAACAGGGATATCAAAATTTTGAGAAACAAGTTGTTTTCCCATTAAGTAAGGACTAAAAAAATCTACATCAAAAAAATATTAAAAAAATTTTGTGGAATCTCGGTAGTTATAAAATTTGACAAGGAAAAGAAGACTTTCTTTCATACTCTGTAGATAGTAATGTACTTCAAAGTAAAAAAATCGGGTAACACTATCGTTTTCTCAATTAAATTATCTCTGAAATCCTGAAAACCACATGTTGATATCTTTTCTATTTTCAAAATATTATTAAATTATTATTAAATTCAACCTAAAAATTCACTTGGTATGTTTCAATTGGCCAGCAGTTTAGTTAAAATGAAGAAAAATATGCGTGATATTGTATTAAATGATGGTGGATATTTATTTTTGTGTTATTTAGCGGTATCTCTTTCAGATTACTTACTTTATTTTCTTTGAAAATTTAGAACTCACATTGAATGCCAATAAAATATTCGATCAAATTTTTTTTTATGAAGAGTACAATTACCTATATGCATTGAAATTCATTACTACAATAATAATCAATTCGTTAGTTTACAAATTTATTGTGCAAAACTGAAACAGTTCTTATATTTTATACATAACACAACTCTAGTGTCTCGAACTAGCCTATCAAATTAATATGTAAGACAGAAAATGAGAAAGTAGGTAAGACAAGCTACAAAAATTATTTGTTATGGATCTAACTATTTTCGAATTAGTTTATTAAAATGTACCTAATTATATTTTTTTAAGATTGTGAAACTTGGAAACCGTTCTTCTCTTTCTGTAGCCTAAGTTTCCTAAAATGTTTTTACTGTAACGCCAACGTAGGTACTATTTTAATGATACCTTCAGAAGAAATCTAAAAATCCAACAAAAAATGTTTCGGTTTATTAATTTTGGATATGAACAAATACAGTCAAATCTCAAGTACATGATACTCAATTTATGTCCAACCATAATAATTACACATTTGATATAAAATTTAAAAAATATTTTCTTTTTATTCTACCCCCAAGATACTGCACAAATTAGCCAGATTTAGAGAGAGAGCGGCAGCAAGCGAGACCGGCGATATGGTAGGGCACACACTAGCTAGCACGCTGTCGCGTGTTGGTCGCCGGCTTGGCCCAACTGTTCATGAATATCCCTGTATATTTTATTGATATAAACATACTTTCAAAATTATAAAAAAAAAACTGAAATTTGAAAATAAATTATCTAAAAAATTATCAAATTTTAATAAAAGTAATAGATACCTTGACTTATTCAAAGAAAAAAGTCTGCCACATATCCTTTTAAACACATAGGTAGGTTAATGCCTGTTTTCAATGTATTATCTTAATCTCTTGCCATATTTATGTCTCCTTTCAAACAGGCTACTGGTTATAATTATTTATATATTATTGATATAAAAATAACTTACTGTATTCTACTCTAAGATGAATAAGTTTAATATTATTTGGGCCAACTGTCAATATTCTACAATCCTATTTAGATTTCTGTTGGAGTGAATGTGTTTTCGACAAAATAAAAAATGAAATTGCTGTAGCTCAATACATAATAGCTCCTTGTAGTTTGGTTTGTAAATATCTTGAAATATTTCTTCCACGCAGGCCAAAGGCCGCTTATCAGTATAATTCGTTCAGGTATGTTGAATGCGGGATCAAATAATGTAGATAGACTAACTGTTGGTACTTTTTTGACCTTAGATAAGTAAACTAATGAGATTATCAATTCTAATCTCACATTTTGTGGGTACATTTGTAGTACCATGCACATACCCTACTGTAAACCTACAGCAAATCTATCTTAAGCAGCTTAAAATATGGTTTGAAATGTTATCAAAACAAAAAACCAAAAAAATGTAAATCAAATTACTTACTTTTAGATTTGCTTTGGTAGATTAGTGAATACCGTCCAGGCTAGTTTGTGTACATATCGAGGTCAAAACGATGTGTCTAGCATCCCAGAGCTATATAAATTTAGATAAAGACTGCGGTGTGGTCCAATATTTCGTGACGTAGGTACACTTATTAAACATATCTAACAATAAGTGGATACATATATTTTTCTAGAGTGAAGTCGAGAGGGTTTCAAGTTACACTTAAGACCAAGATGCTTTGGTACTATTGCTTTATTTGAGGTAAAAATGTAATGACCATGCACTAAACTGCATTCGATCATCGATACATTTTAACTTTTTATATAATTCTATTCTAGGTACAATATATTGTAAATACGTTGTTTCATAGTTCACAGTTTGCTTAAATATTAATATAAAAAATTGTTATTTCTAAATCCTAAAAATATTATTAGATATTTATTATAATAATCATCTAGTTGGGAATGCACATAGTTGTTTAGGTACCTACTTATTTAAAAAGTTAGTACCAACAACAAAATAACTCATTTTCCAACAATGTGCATTCCAAAAGCATTCCCTGATACGCACGATTCAAGTCATAAATTTGACTTAAAAAGTGGAATAATCTTTACTGAATACGCTTACATTTAATTGATGTTCAGTAAAGTCAATAGCACATTATATACATTGTATTTTCATTCGGTTGTTTCATTTCATAAACCTTAATACCTTTTTAGTTTACTGAATATTCCTGAAGTAGGTAGATACCTACTTATGATCACGTACAAGTAAAACAGTACATTTCAGGTACTTTCTATTTTATTAAAATGAAAATTTTAAAGTTCAGTTATTTTGAATTTATTTCCACAATAAACTAATAATTATTCATAAAAGCCATACGAAAACTGAATTAATTAGAAATAATGGCTTTACTTCGAACTCTTCGAAGCACGTTTTAAAATATCAAAAATATTTTTTTTTATTTTATTTAAAATCTAACCCTGGATGGATTAATAAGTAAATTATATGGCGACTAAAATGAACGAGGGAGGTAATTGTCCAATGACAAGTTCCTCACAATCAACTTAATTTATCTAACTATAGGTAGGTATACACACAAGTAAATCTAATTACAATATAAATTTGAAATTACAACTAGAAACCATTAGGTAAGACGAGAGGTTTGAATCTCTTTAGTCTTTTTGTTTAACAAGTTCTGTTCAAAAGTTTCACTACAAGAGTATTTGGATGGTTATCAAGTCTATCACGGTACTTCGCACTAGCACTTTTTATTTCATCTTTTACACTACACATATGAAGATTACGATGAATAGTTTCATTGGTGATGTACCACGGAGCATTGGTGATGTTTCGCAGTCGTAGTGTCTTAGACTGAAATCGTTGCAGTATTTCAATGTTTGAATTGCTGACTGTTCCCCAGAGCTGAATTCCGTAAGTCCAGAGAGGCTTAAGTAACTCTATAGACCAGTAGCTTATTTTCAAGTGAAAGCTGGGAATTTCTTCTGAGCTGCTTGCTTTTTATCCATACGTGTTTCTTCCAGGTGAGATGGTTAGATAACGAAAAAATTGAGATGAGTTATTGGAACTAGGTACGACCAATAATTGACCAAGGATTCGTAGCTTTAAAATATAAAGAAATGGAGTTGTTAAAAAAATTTTTGGTATAATCTCGATAATGCTTTAGAGTGCCGCAACTACGCCAGAGTATTTGTCGTACAGAGTTCGGCTTTTTAAATCGATTCATACATTGAAAAGGAATAATTATAGTCCAGGAAAAATAGACGAAAAAAAAAGGCTGAGTTGGAAAAAAATTGTTACAGGCTGAATTTTTGCATGCACCTTAGTATTATAGCCCTCTATAATGTGTGAAAGTTCCCCATCGATTTGATGGCTGCTAACTGAGTTACTCGAGGTCAAAGGTCGCGACAAACAGTTTTTTGCAAATATCTCGAGAACTACAGAACAGTTCAATCCTGCTTTCCGACATCCACAATTGGAACCACAGTCTTTCTTGCACTTACAAAATACTGTATTGAGTAATCCATCAGGAGCGGCTTGGAGCAGAGTTGTAACTGGCTCTAAAATATTATTTTGTAGTACCCATCCCCAGTCCTGAGGATCAATTTCTCCATTCCAATTGTGGATGTCGGCGAAAAGCAGAATTGAACTGTTCTGTAGTTTGTAGCCAATGTAATGGCCAAACATGTATGAACATGGAAAATTTTAATATTAATAACGAGGGGATCGATAACGACATTCATCCATCGCATTTCCTCGTCCAAACTTTGGTGACGGAACAATCCCTCACCGAAACTGAAGAAAGTTAATTACTGTATCATAAATGCCCAAATAAATGCAATAAATGCACAAATAAATAAAAAACGCCATAAATATACATATTGAATAATAATTCATTATCCAACTTCCATAACCTAAGAGCAGTCGTTATTCTTCGTAGTGAAGTAAGTACTCTACGTTCTTAGTTTTTGAAACGCTATATCTCGTGAACAATTGCCCCTACAAAAAAACTTCTGAATAAGTTTTTATAGCAAATTGCCTCAGCTAAAAATTAGCTCTCTATATTTTTTTCAATAAATGTCGCCGTTCTCGAGATATTTGCAAAAAACTGTTAGTCGCGACCTTTGACGTCGAGTAACTCAGTTAGCAGCCATCAAATCGATGGGGAACTTTCACACATTATAGAGGGCTATAATACTAAGGTGCATGCAAAAATTCAGCCTGTAACAATTTTTTTCCAGGTTAAAGTCTATTTTTCCTGGACTATAAGTAGATACTAATTACCTACTATTAGTTTTTAATATTATACCTTTTTCCATTTATAATTGAAGTGAATATAACGACAACACCGTTATTCACACTAGGCTAGATTTGAGACTGCATGCAACACGAAAATGTTGACCGCAACAACGATATTTATTTTAATATAGTTTTAGTAAAGATTGCCATTTTTGCATAAGCAAAAAAAATATCAAAATATTTACAAAATTAATAATAAGAGTATGAAGTTAGATATAGGCAATACCTAATTAATTTCTTAATTAAAAATGTAGAATGTGTTCCCAGATTAACACAACTTAAAGATGTAAAGGACAAAATTTCAGCTTTCTAGAACCTCACTCGTTGGGTTAGAAAGAAAATTTTAACATAAGTATTACATTTTTTAAATCAAGTGTGCCTTGACAATTAGGTAAAGTTTTCGATATTTTTAATTATGTAAAACTAAAAAAAGATAACAATTTCAAAATACAGTGCACCACAGAATTAACCTACTACCTAAAATTGACAATGAATTCGATGTTAAGTTTTCTGAACTGTTTGTCCAATTTGCATGATCTTTTTGTATTCTATAGGCTGACTTCACAGGTATATCGAGTTTTTGTTAAAATTAAGCTTTGATTGATTACTGGGTGTTGGATTTTTTCGTAATACCATGACATTTCCGTTATTAAAAGGAGGTGTACAGATGTACTTTCTAAGTAGTACCTACCTCCGGTATAATTTTCGATATAAAATTAAATGTAAACTCCAAAAAATAATAATATTCAGGGTTTCATTTAAAATAACAAAGTTAGGTCATTATAACCTGAAGTACTAGAAAGTCGCCAATATTTTCATTAAAGAGATCGCTCTGTACTGTATACCTAATGGAGTTGTGTCAATTTTCATTTTAAAATTAAGTAGGTAGGTATAGTATAGAGATTGGTTAATGAGAATGATAGAGACTTTAATTATCTCAAACATAAAATGGATCTACAGGTACCGTAGATTCCAGTTAAAAAAATGGTTTTTATTGTTTGAACTATCTGAAAATTGACGGTCAATTCCGAACACCCTGTATTAGATAATTGTATTATTGTTGGATCACAGTACAGGGTGCACTAAATTGCGTGTTTTGATAGGCCAACTCGTTACCTATAAAGGCCCCTACACACAGTGGGCCAACATAAGCCATCTCCAATAGCACACCAATAAACGCCTCGACCAACACCGGCCACTACAGGTGCCCACACATTGACCCAGGTGTTGGCTCAGGTGTAGGCTCAGGTGTTCGGATGATTCACTAAATAAGGAAAAATTTAAGATTTATTTATAAAAATAAAGTAAAATGCTTTGTAGTATCATCTCTCAGGTAGTTGAGTATCAGCTGATCGTACTTTCGTACCAGGTGTTCTGCGCTCTCGTACTGAATGATGTGCCCATGTGTGGGCATGCACTAGCATCTGCACCAACTTCCTTTGATGTGAGCTCCAAAAACCGATAACTTAGCCATCGTCAGCCACGCTTGGCGATCATACGCGAACATAAGCAAATGCGCTCTCTACATAATGGCCCACTGCAGTGTGCCATCATGATGGCCCACTGTGTGTAGGGGCCTTAACAGATATCGAAAAATGGACCACGGTGTCTCGATCTCTTTTTTCGAGATAAACTCAATTCTGAAGACCAAAATTTTTGGTTTTCGACTTATCAAGGAGAGTCAAATTTTTAAAATTTTTGATACCTACTAGTCTATATCTTGATTGTTTTTCAATTTAAAAAAAAATTAATAACACGTTCTTCAAGCACTTTTTTGAGTAAAATGCAATGACAATCTGATTTTGAATAAAGCACTATAACATCATATTTTTCATAGTTTTCATATGGCATTTTGCAATTTTTAGAGGAAATACCTAAGTAGGTAATACCTACGATAGGTACACCTATCTACTCAACAATTACAAGACAGCGAAAATACTATTTTCATCTATTGCTACTAATCTACATTACATCAGCCTACTACTAAAAATATAGGAAATACTACCTACACTATTGGACAAAAGTAAAGCAACAACTATTAATTTTGAAATATGTGAACAGAAAATGAAACTTACATTTAAAAATATGAAAAATATGATTTAATTAGTTTTCTATAGTCAAAAACATTTGATCTGGAGATTCATACTTTTATAATATTTCTTATTAAGTCTCGATAAAAAATTAAAACCAATTGTAGGAAAAAGGAGTCGGACAAAAGTAAAGCAACATTTCAATTTTATTGAACTAACTGAACACTGACACATATGAAACAAGTAAACAATAAATATAATATTTTGTAATTTATTGCATATCCATTACTTGCAATAATTTGCACGCATCTTCTTAGCATCGACGAGATTAATTTTTGTATAACACTTTCCGGAGTATTCCTCCAAATATCGTTGATTTTGTCGATAAACGCCTGCTTGTTTCTAAATAATTCCGGAGTATTAGCAACTACAATGAAAGAGGACATCTAGAGACTGCACCAAAATACGGACGACCACGGAAAACCACAATCCACACGGATAGATTAAATAAAAGAATTAGTCAGAATGACCCTTTCAAATCAGTTCCAAGTATTAAAGCAGAAATTGCGAGCCTAAATATTAGTTGCAGGACTATTCAAAGGAGACTGGTTGCTGTAAAGCTCTTCAGTAAAAGACCTTCAAGAAAACCTCTAAGCAAGAAACAGGGCCGCCCGACTTGCCTTTGCACTTGCTCACTTGAATTGGACCGTGGACGACTGGAAAAAAATATTTTTTAGCGATGAAACCCGGTACACGATTTTTAATTCCGATGGAATGCGTCGTGTAAGACGACCAGTAGGTCAGAGGTTTAATCCAAAGTTTGTTACACCAACCGTAAAGCATGGCCATGGAAGCGTGTTCTTATGGGGTTTTTTCTCATGGAATAACGTCGGCCCCGTCCGTTTCAATGATGGCATCATGGATGGGCTTGCTTATAGGGACATTCTCCAAAACACAATGCTGCCTTATGCAGAATGGAAATGTCCTTACACTTCATTTTCCAACATGAGAACGACCCAAAACGCAAATCACGCATAGTAACAGATTAGCTAATAAGAGAACGTGTTCGAATTTTGGACTGGCCAGCCCAGTCACCTGACCTCAACCCAATAGAGAATCTGTGGGAAGAGGTCGAGAGACGAATTAGAACGGAATTATTTAGAAACAAGCGTTGATCGACAAAATCAGCGATGTTTGGAGGAATATTCCGAAAGGTGTTATACAAAAATTAATCTCCTCGATGCCAAGAAGATGCGTTAAAATTATTGCAAATAATGGGTATGCAATAAATTACTAAATATTATATTTATTGTTTACTTGTTTCATATTGTGTCAGTGTTCAGTTAGTTCAATAAAACTGAAATGTTGCTTTACTTTTGTCCGACTCCTTTTTCCCACAATTAGGTTTTCATTTTTTATCGAGCTTAATAAGAAATATTATAAAAGTATGAATCTCCAGATCAAATGTTTTTGACTATAAAAAACTAATTACATCATATTTTTCATGTTTTTAAATGTAAGTTTCACTTTCTGTCCAATAGTGTACGTCTTTCCCAAAATTTGCGATTTTTAGAAAAATAAAACAAATATGAAGGAATAGGTAGGTAGACCCCACATGTTATAGGTATACCTACCTATTATTGAAACCAGAAAGAAAATGTCTTTTTAACTATAAGCTATAGCCAACTATGATTTGTATTTAAAAAAACCTACAAGTTTATGTCATAACTTAAAAATGAATAAATTTATTGAAAATCTGATTAAATCATTGCATTCTACTCAAAAAAGTGCCCGAAGAACGTGTTATTAAACTTTTCGCTAAATTGAAAAAGAATCAAGATATAGGTAGACTTGTATCGAAAAGTTGAAAAATCGAACTTTGATAACTCGAAAACAAAAGACGACAGCTAATTTTGCTTTTCAGAATTGAGTTTATCTCGAAAAAAGAGATCTAGACTCCGTGGTCCATTTTCCGATATCTGTTATAGGTAACGAGTTCCCCTATCAAAACAAGCAATTTATTAGTCCACCCTGTACAACTATGTACTTATAATAGATATCTAAGTACTTATTGGTCAGTACTACAATTTTCGTCGTAAGCATTTGTAAATGTTTATTAAAATTATTTAGAACTGGGAAAGTGAACAAATTTAAAGCAACATGTTTTAGGTATGAATTCAAACTTCCCGGTTATTTCCATCCAAACAGTTTCGAGTGGAGATGCGCACTGTTCATTTTAGGCTGACAAAAATATAACCATAACCTATGTTTTAAAAGCTTCCAAGTAAATACTGTTTCTTGTCTAAACGTTGATATAACTAATTGTACTACCAAATAAGTGTAATCTAATTTCATCGACGTTTAGTTTGGCTAATTTTACAAAAATGTTGTCGCCAAAAGAATCAGGGAAACTAATCGCGTCTCTTTCCCAGCACGTTAAAATTAAAGAAGAAGGCATTAAAAAACTGGGTAACGTGCTCATAGAAGAAATTGTCACTGGCCGTTTGTCCCCCAACAACTTTAGTCAAACGGAAGTGCATCCAAACGCCAACGAACCCTGGGCTTTGGACTGGCTGTTTGTTGTAGACACTTTAAATTTTTGCTTCTGGCACAACGAAAATGAACCTGGGTGGACTGTTGATGGTTACACAGGATACTTTGCATTATGTGCAGCTATTAACAGAGCATTACGCGAAAATGTGCCAATTTTAAATCCCAAGTTCTACGCTACGATAACAGAAGAAAAGCTCGGACACATCCTACGTAGTGACAATAATGTAAGAGTTCCTTTGTTAACGGAAAGGGTTAAGTGCTTACATGAAGTTGGTGCAGCTCTATTGGAGAATTTCGATGGATCCTTTGTGAATTGCGTTAAAGAAGCTAACAACAGCGCTGTGAATTTACTGGAGTTAATTACAAGCAATTTTAATTGCTTTAGGGACGAGGCTGTTTACAAGGGTCACACAGTTGCGATTTATAAAAGAGCACAAATTCTAATTGGTGATATCTGGTCGTGTTTTAGAAATACAGGAATTGGAAGTTTCAACGATATTGATCAGATTACAATGTTTGCAGATTATCGTGTACCTCAGACACTTCTTTGGTTCGGTGTATTTGAATACAGTAATGAAATGTTAAGTGCACTGAACGCCAACGTTTTACTAGACAATGGTAATGAAATGGAAGTTGAAATACGTGGCTGTTCAATACATGCAGTGGAGCTTTTAAGGGAGCATGTTGAAGTAAGACTGGGAAAACAACAAATTAACTCAATTTTAATCGATCATTTCCTTTGGGACTTTAGAAGAAAAAATGCCAAAGAAATCTTGTACAAAAGGTTGCCGTTCCACAAAACTTTCAGCGTGTTCTATTAACTTTTTTATAAGTACAATTTTGTATTTTTCGATTAAGAAATAAATTACATTATTAACACATTTAGCCTGTTTTATTCGTAGTGTGTATAATTTATCATTATTTAAAACAACATTTTCTTTAAATAAACTTTATTACAACATACTATAAAACAATATTATTTGGATTCTTGTGCTAGTAAAAAGTTAGCGAAATTCTCTGCCTGTTCATGTTTCTTCTTTCTCGCCCATGGCTGATAAATAGATTTGTTAAAGAAATATACACTAATTGTAAATCCAGCTGCTGCAACAATCAGAAGCGAAGGATTGCCCTTTTGATTCTTAGACCAAATTTGAAGCCAAGACATTATCCTTTACAGTAGGAACCGTAGGTTCACTCGCCTCAACAGTCGCAGACGTTTCTGATTGCTTATAATTTCTGTCAAAATATGGTTTCCAAACGTACAATCCGCCTAACACTCCCAAAATAGTTACAAAGCCTATTTGTGCCCCCGTTAAATTAGCACGTCTTCTTATTTTCAGCATCGGCAACAAAATTTAGTTACTTGAGGTTAGAATGGAAATCTGTGTGATGTTATGTCATCGAATCGTAAGTGTGCTTCTTCTTCTATTGTTAATGCTATTTAGAGTACTTTAAAACAAAATTGACAACTACAGTGGTTAATAGGTTAATTTTTATATTGAGAATTTTTTTCAATTAAATATTAATTAAAACGTAAATATTTATTATTGTAAATTATAATTTTAAAGATTGTTTATTTATGTTGGCTACGCTGGAATTGAGCGACATCTTTCCAATAAAGATACAAGAGGAGGAAGTTTCCTTGACAATAGTAGATACCTATACTTTTTAGTTTCACTTTTGGTCGTTTGGGAGTTGTAGAAATCACAATGATAGGGTCCCTAGAAAGTAGAGTCTGGCAACCGACTAGAGAAATTTGATTGGGTTTTATGTAATATGGCTGCCCAATGAAAATCGTTGTTACATGGCGCGTAGAGAGCTCCTATTTCAAATGAAAGTAGGCAAAAATGCATCACGTTTTCTATTTTTTTTTCACATTCAGCCAAAATTGAAGAGATTCTGATATCACGTGAAAAAATAGCGATATAATACACTGCACTGCATCTGCTTTCTTCAAATTAGAAGTAATTTTTGGTTATCAGAAATTTTTATTCTAAATAATCATAATGTGTAATTCAGAGACATGTTTTCCATAATCTTCCATTTAATTTTTGTTTCTTAATATGTAGAAGTAATAAACATATCATTGAAAAATAATTTTATTTATGTATTTATACAGGGTGATTTGTAATATACGGAGAAGAATAAAAAGATAGAATAAAAAATAAACCAGTTTTGTTAACAAAAGCTCAATAATTTTGATGATGATACATCACTGCAAATAAGTTAGATGAATAGAAGGGTCCAATGCAAGAACCAGCCAAGTCCATTTTGATGAATTTTGCAGGAAAAGGAAAAAACGTTTACAAAAGATTGAGGCCTTTAAATCATTAATTCAATGACTAGGATGTATGGGTATCTGTAATAATTGTTGATATGGCTGGTAGCTGGTTCTTGCATTGAACCCTTAGATTACTAGATAGCACTTTTGAAAAAAATAATAGGTATGTCTAACTTATGTTTTAAATTTTATATTGGGGATATTTCAATTTACTGAATTATTATTTAGTTTAAGAAACTATAAGACAATTGTAAAATGAAAATTACTCCTTCGTAATGTTTTTTTTAATGATCTAAATTTACCATTTTTGAGAGCCTCTCAATATTAAACAATAAAATAGCAAGTAAGTTGCCGTTGAAATGTAAGTAAGTGCGGTTTCACACCAAACCTGATTGCAGGATGCAGGATGCGGGATGCAGGATGACTACTCGTATATGCATTTACACTGATGAGTTCAAAAACGGATCCTCTGTGAACGATCTTATTTAAATGCACGTATGCTGTTACTTGGATCCCGCATCCTGCATCCTGCAATCCGGTTTGGTGTGAAACCGCTTAAGTGTCAAAACTGACATTTCAGTTTAAGGCAGTTTACTTTTCAGTAAATATTGTTATTTATTATTTATTGTTGTTAATTGTTGGAAGTTATTATTATTAAATTAATAGTTGAGTTAAAATGGTAAATTACATTAATAATGCATACATGGACATAATTGTTTATGGAGCTGCCGATCAAACGGGCAATTCGTACCTACCTATATTTTGAAAGTTATCTAGGTACGCACGCCTTCTGAATTTAATTTCAGCGGTACTCAATAGGTGAAAAAAAATTAAGAACTTTAAAATACTCATGCCCGGTTGCACCAAGCTTTGCTAAATGCTCAATTAACTAATTGCGCGTTTAAAATTTATAACAGCGGCAGCTTATTAATGGGTCTTATAAACGCAGCAAATAACAATAAATTAGCAGTGGCAGCGGAACATGTGTTGTGTGTGTTGACTATTCCACACATGAGATCCGAAAATTACTGCCTCTATTTTAGGTCGTAAAAATTTGTTGTAACTCATTAATTTATATATATATATATATTGCACTTATACGTACAAAACACGTTTTTGAAAATTAACTGTACTCTTTTTCCCTCCTCCCTACAACCCCCCCCCCCCATTTTCTGATATTTCAAATTCAACATATGACTTGGACCTGTCCGCCGCCTTTGTCATTTAACCAATAACATGCTGCTGCTAAATAATTACCTACCACGCTATTAGTTCATCAGAGCTTATAGTGCAACCGGCCATATAACTTTTGTTTTATTGGGTTTTCGTCAAAAGTTTATTATGCAAAATTGCAAAAATGCTTATGTTAGTTCCCATTAATTGTCCTTTCAATCTCCTTCATATGTTACAAATCACCCTGTATAATTATTATTATTAAGTACAATTATAGGGACATATGAAACATTTCAGTAGGTACCTAGGTATATGAAATCACAAGTTCGTATAAAAATAAATTTAATATGTCATACTTTCATGGTATTTTTCAAATTTATTTTGATGTGATGGGTCGTGAAAACCAGATGGAATTCCAGATATACTGTTGTGTACGTAGTACTACTATTCGTCAAATTGTGAGATCAGGATCTATTACGTTCCAAACATAACAAAGCACTTATAACTGAGCCTATTTTGTGAGACATCTAAAAGAAAATAGTTATTTTATATACAAGACGATAACATTGTAATTTATCTTCGAAAGCGATTTTAGCGTCGAGGCGTCGGCCGAAACGCTAATAAGCTCGAGAATTATAAAAAATGACTAGGGAACCTCAAAAAGAAAACGTTTAATGTAAATGCCGATCTGATATTTAAATGATATTCATTGATTCACCCCTGATTGTGAGAGGTAGCAAATTCTAATTATAATTACTGTATATGCAAGTTCCTATTGGTATTATATATAAAGAATTAAAGATGTATGCAACTAGTTCTCATTATTTATGTTATTATCAAGCTTTTAAAAAAGATTTAATTCAATCCTTAATTTTTCCGAAATGATGTCTCAAAAATGGATAGAACAGCTGGATAATAATAATTGTGACTATACGGCATTAGGTATGTACCTCAAAGTAAAAAGAAAGAAATCGGCCTTTAAATCTAAAAGATATATTTAAAGAAATGATTCAAACTCGCGTGATTAATTTTATTTAGACATCTTTCAAAAGGTACAGTGGGCCCAATGGTAAGTCGCCGATGCTATGCACAGAAAATGACAGAAGCAGGAAATTGTTTTACCACTAGTATAATCGCACGAAGAAAAAACTTACAATTTGTATATATTAACTGCCAAGATTTAAGTTAAAACACATCTTTCTCCAGATTGTATCGGTGTTTTGAGGCGAAACACGCATATCCTACATAGTGGGGGAGTTGGGGAAAATAACTGCGCACACAATTGTATCGGCGATTTACCACTGGGTCCACTGTATGTACATATTTAAGTGTACTGTACCTATACATACCTAAACATACCTAATCTAAATGAAATATTTTTCTAGCTTACAAAAAGTTAAAAATAAATCTTTTGGGTATAGGTAAATTACGTTAAATCGATCTGCATTATGAATCATAGAAGGCTTGTCGTTTGTCGCTGAATTTAAAAGATATCCTGTATACAGTGACAACCGAAAAAGCTGCACTGTAAGTGTGGAAATAGTTATTTGTGCAACAAGTAAGGAAAAGTGACATTTTTCCGTACTTGTAGATGACCTAATTAATATAGATAATTTATTTTTCTCATACCTGTACGAAAATGCTCACTTTATTTGCGTGAAATGCGGGAACAAAGTCGCCTTTTTAGGGTAGTCGCGGAAAATAAGGAGTGGGGTAACATTTCTCATTTGGGTAGCCATTCCCTCCCTGATATGCGGGAGTTATTTGTGATGTCGTAGGTACCTTGTTTATGGTTGTCAGTGTGATTTTCTCACCGCAAAGTGTCAAGCAAAAATGTCAATGTTATGCTGTTATAATTTGTTCGCGCGTTTTACGCAAAGGAAGTGGTCATTTTCGTACAGGTATGAGAAAAAATAGAGTATGCTACACGGGAGGAATTGATTCTGCCTCATGTTCTTGCGCCCTCGCTTCGCTCGGGCCCAATTTTCACACTCGTCGTAATCTCTTAATTCCTACCTTGTTACATAAACTACCTGCTATTTCGCACAATTCAAACGAATATCGAAATTTAAGGTTTTCTAAACGGTAGTAGAAAAAAAAAGAATTTTGATTGTTTGCACCAATAAATCTGTGTAGGTATGTCTGAAAACATAAACTGTTATTAATATTTTCAATATTTTTTTTTAATTAAACATAAACTACATAAACTTTAAAAATTTTCAAATTTATTATTATTGAAAAATTACCACTATTTATATATTTGGTGAAAATGTAACGAAACATACAAAAAATTTTTTTACTAAAAATTTTTATTTGTCCAATTTAATTAGCTCACTTTCAACTGTTCAATCATGTACAAACAATTATCACATACAATTTAAAAAAATCAGAGCTAGAATTTTTTTCTGTTTGGTGAAGGATTGTTGATGATCACTGTTGCAAGGCGATAATATAAGAATATTTAGTAGTCATTAGTGTCTCTATATACAGAATGTTCCAAATTTCTAACGAAAAAGGAAGAAAATATGCATACATCATACTCACCCATAATAATAGTTGATAGTTTAAATAAAACATATTAATAACCTGTAAAAAGAGCGGTTCTTGAGTATTCATCAATAACAATTGCACGCAACGACTGTTTCTTTTATCAAAGGTTTCCCAAGGTATATTAGATATTTGCTCACGTAAATCTAACTCCTGCAAAAAAACTTAATCTAGTAAATTTAGCATTACTGTTTACTTAAATGTTACAAAATTTTGGAATAATTCACCATGTCGAAAATATAAACTGGATATGTAAACTATTAGAACTACTACCATTTTTCTTGCTATGGGATCGGAGAGATTTTCACGCTGTATATGAAATAAAATATTGGAATAAACTTGTACAGTACGTAAGTGCATATTGTTACCGTTATTAAAGTGTAAAGAATAGTTATGCCCAAAGCTGTACCACTCAAAATATGATAAAACAGTGGAAACGTAAAAAAAT
The DNA here is from genome assembly GCA_963942485.1 of Pediacus dermestoides. Classification (NCBI taxonomy): domain Eukaryota; kingdom Metazoa; phylum Arthropoda; class Insecta; order Coleoptera; family Cucujidae; genus Pediacus; species Pediacus dermestoides. Next base: position 28,577,374 of record OZ012625.1, on the reverse strand, counting down.
TTACAACAACTTTTTGTGCACTATAAAAAACCATGCTATAAACATTTCATCTAAAACTGTTTTGGAAATCCTACTTGCGTAATCTAATGTGATGTTTAACACAGAAGCATAAGTTCTTGTAAACCATTTCTTGATAGTTTTTATTGTAAATTAATGTTTTTGTCTCAAGATTCTTGTAATGATCTTCAATATTTCTCAGATAATCGTGCAGAAGCATATACTGAAATTTCAGCAGAAGCACAAAGTACATTAAACAAAAAGCAAATAGAGTCACAGAAGCACCCATTATAAACATTGTGATAATTGTTATAGTAACTCAAATTATCCTAAGTGTACGTGAAACTTTGTAGTATTCGAGTCCATAATATAATAAATGCACAGAATTTTTGTAGTCAATAGGTCCATATGGAATAAAAGTTAATACCGTCACAAGGCATAACAGGAAATTTCCGAAGATTATAAAGTTTACAATTTTTAGTTCATTGTCTATTTCTTTCTGTACATGTAGTCTTGCTTTTTTAATTGGCCAACATATTTCAAAAAACCCAAGTCGAATTGCATTCAGCTTTTTACGAAACCATATTAGTGGTGCAACAGTGACAAATATCTGTAATTAACAAATTTTATTATTGAATTTGTAAAAACTCTGAAATGATATTACATGAAAATGTACTGAAAATATCGGAGAAAATTGAATTAAAAAATCAAAATCTCTTATAACTACAACCAGATATATTCCTGCAGACATTTGAAGGACTGTGTAGATAACTAAGTACAGTCCCGCTGCATTTACGTACTTGTTTTCCGATAATATCATAAAAGTTTTTGCTAGCATATGAAGAGGATCATCTGGAAATGATAATGTATTATTTTCAGGAATTAAAAAGTTATATTCAAGAAATATATAAATACCGAAACTCTGCATAGTGATAGACTTATGCTATAAATGCTCGATAATTTGAATGTAATGGGATATGATTAATCAAATATTCACTTAATTATTATTAAAGAAACGTCTGTAAAGACTGAATATTCTTAAATATTATTATGATAATAGTCCTATTGTAACGTAATATGCTTCTTTAACAATTACCTAATCAATATTTATTTAATACGTTGTTTGGTAGGTACCTACATAAAACAAATATTAACCTATTATTTCTGAGAAGAATGACACTTAAAAGTTTTATATAAATTAAAACATATACTAAGTGACATGAAAAAAAGAACACCTAGTAATAATTAGTTTATTTCAATGATATTTGGTATACATGTTTGTTTAGCTTAAGACAAAAAACGATCAGTTTTTCAGTCATATCGATGCATTGGTTTTTGTGTTATAACGTTTTTTCTTTAAAAAACGCAAGAGGCGACAATGGACTTTTGTACTAGCTACAGGTACCATTTGTTTTTCGTACAGTACATTTTAAGAGTTTTTATGATCTGTCATTATGCTTAGAGCGAGAAGACGTGAAAATTTTCATCAACTTAGCGAGTTTGATAGGGGGCGAATACTGGGTCTGCGAGAGGGCGGTTTATCCTTCAGAGAAATTGCCACTAGGACGAATAGGAGTCTAAATGCCGTGGTGGATTGTTGTCGGGCAAGGCTCCAGGAAGGCGGAACATAAAGAGCAAGAGGTACAGGACCTCGCCGAAGAACCACAGAAAGCGAAGATCGCTGCCTTAGACTTTTGGTTCTAAGGGCTCGCTTCACTTCCACAGGGGCGATTGCGGACCAATGGTTTACAGAACATGGAAGGCATATTGGGATGCGAACCGTTCATCGCCGCATAAGAAGTTTTGGACTGTGTTTCTACCGTCCTCAACTTGTGTTACTCCTCACTCCTGAGCACCGACGTAACCCACTGGAGTGGTGTAGAGAACGGCTGCCTTGGAAGCAGAAATGGAATACGGTAGTCTTTAGCGACGAATCCAGATTCTGTTTGGGTACGCACGATGGTCGGGCAAGGGTGAGAAGGCGACGAGGTGAAACGCGTGATCCTCAATTTTCTGTGGATAAGTATGTGTACCGCACCATTAGAGTTATGGTGTGGGAAGCTATTGCTTATGACACTAGGTCACCTTTGGTCTTCATCAGAGGCAATATGACCACCTAGCGCTACATTCAGGAAGTAGTGGAAACACATGTTATACCCTACCTCAGCATCCTTCCCAATCCACTTTTTCAACAAGACAAGCCCGTCCACGAGTAGCAAACGTTACGTTGGACTACTTTCAGCGTAATCAAATCAATTTGTTGCCCTATCCACCAAGATCTCCGGATCGTTCACCCACTGACCACATCTGGAACATTATGGGTAGAAGATTGGTAAATTTACTCCAACCCCCACAACTTCTAGGGGCACTTTGTCATGAAGTATAGGTAGCCTGGAATGAAATACCTCAGGAGGAAATTAATCATCTCATTAGAAGTATGCCCAGACGTGTTCATGAGTGCACAACACACCATGGAGGCCCAAACCATTATTAATTTTTCTCGGGTTCTAACTGTCCGATTCTCTTCATATTTTGATCGTTTACTTACCTTACCGTAATAAACATGTATGCCAAAAATCATTGAAATAAACTAATTACTACTAGGTGTTCTATTTTTAATGTCACTTAGTACCTATATTATGTCAATTCCGCACATGAAGTTTGAATGAGGAACTTAATTTAATTTAATTTTCAGAATTTATTTTCAAGCATTAGTTCAAACTTAAGCTTATGATACATTTTTGGAATCGTATATGAATCCCGGCAACACGATTCTAAAAAAAATTGGCATGCTTGTATTTAAATTTGAAATAAAACACTTTTGATTACTATTTCTATATTTATAGTTAGGTACTTTCTATATACGAAATATTTTTAGTTTTCGAGTGACTTGCTTGTGGCATATTTCATGAACCACCTGGTACGAGTAACATACATATTTGGAATTTAAAATAAAATTTGTCTTCATTTGTCATCTAGTTATGTTACTCCAAAAATAAATTAATGTGCTTAAAATAATTTTTGCTATTTACTATAAACAATCTAAGTATTTTTAGAAGTAAGTACTCAAAATTTAAATTTAGTTATAATTTCAGAAAATATTGAAAATTTCAAAATTACAATTTTACTTCATTGGAGAATTTATCTAAAAATCACTTTTTAATAGTAATAGTAATTTATTGCATGTAGTAGCGAGTTACATAGTGTCAATAGAGGGCTGAGTATAAATACATTACAATTACAAAAGATGTAGTTATCTTAATTAAATACACTTAGTTATAAAAAGTCACATACAACATAAACAAAGACATTACATACAAGTAGCACTAAAAATCATCTGAGACCAAGTTTAGGGAAACAAAATCATCCAGACTGTAAAACGCGTGTTTTAGCAGATATTGCTTTATTTTCAATTTGTAGGAAAAAGGTGGCATTCCTTGAACTGTTTCTGGCAATTTATTAAAAAAAGTGGGTATGTAGTAGGTCAGTCATTCAAGCAAAAAAGGTAAAAAAATTCCAAAAGTTTTGAAACTTGGACACAAGTTAGAAAATGCTAAAATAATATTAAGTCTAAATTTGCAACCCGTTCGGATGACCGGAATATTGTTGAAAATTGAAAAAACAACAATTTGCAATAGCTTTTTGTACAAAATTGCTAAAGTTATACAAACTTGTACAAATGTTACGTGGCTTACTACAAATCTTCCATTGCGTTTGCAACCTTTTTTGCTAAATGGATCTCGATATTTTTATTAAATAATTAGCAAACGTTGTTGTAATTTTTCATACAATGCCAAAAGTTATGCAAACTTTATGTAATATTTATAAGACAGTCCTGAACCCACATGCCAATTTGCATAAATTTTTGTGGAACGGATATATATTTTTTTTATTTCTTGATAACTCGAGGCGGTGAATATATTAAGTGGGGTCAACAAAATGCAAAAGTTTTCGAACATGGTTGCAAATGTTCGTTACACAGGTACAGACTGTACTTTGAATTTGCAAACTTTTCATACCTCCGGAACTTTGTTAAATTGATAACATCATGTAAATAATTCCAATTTCGCATATCCAAAATATTGCAAAAGAGTTGCAAATCTCAAATTATATTTGTCTAATATCTATCATTGAAAGTACTTTTATGCAACCGCTTAGCAAGTCCGGAAAATATGTTTCATGAAAAAACGTGTAAATCCATCAAAATCTCGAAGTCGAAAAAAATCACGATTACTATACTTTCTTATTACTTCGTATAAAAAAGTAAAAATTAAAATAACTATTTTTCTTTTGTGAATATTTGCAATTTTACTAATATTACTACGTATTAGTGAAATATGAAAACATCATCTACAGTTTGTTTAAAAATACTGTCATCGTGTCATCAGTTTTTCTCGCAGATTTATCACTAATTGATAAAATAAAATATACGAGAAAAACTTTTTCAGGTACAACATAAACCTAGACAACCTTAAATTAGTTAGTTTCTTTTGATTGCAATCTGAACAACCTCTTCAAACTGAACAAACTCTTAAACGTTTGTAAATAATGTCCTGATAAACATCATTATCCAACAAGGATTTAACGGTTGATCCTTAAAATCAAGCTTGAATCTAGATTAATCCTGAAAATATCTGAAATAATTTAATAATTACCTTACGCACTTTGGTAAACACCTTTTCAACAATATAATTCAAATAACCGCACCAAACCAGAAAAGTGAAATCTTGAAATTACAGTTTTTCCAGATATTTCAAGAACTAAATTAGATTTCATTTCAAGATATTATGCACCTTTGCCACAATTTAACCGAATAAGCTGCATCTCTACAATAACCGAGTTTTCACAATGACAACAACATATCCTGGCTATCGGTTATTTATACAAGGTGTTTTTGAAATAGGTGGTCAAAATTTAGGAGCATATAGAGCAAGTTAAATGATGAAGAAAACCTTTATAAAATTATTTTCTAAAGTGCTTTCTAAGGGAGCTACAGCCCCGTAATTGTAGGGCCCTAAGATTGGTATTTATTAAATATCTCCGAAACTGTTTAAGATATAATAATAAAATTTTGTACAGCCACTAGCTCTTTTATGCTTAACAATATGAAATTATTATCATCTGAAAATTTTATTCAAGGGTGTGTCAAGTGGGGGGGGGGGAGGGGGGTAAATATAATCCCAACTTTTTGTATGTTGTGTTTTTTGTTTTTGACATAAAATTATTAAATTCAATAGTTATTTACAAAAAAATGATCCACTTGTTTCATTTCGATGCCATGCACCATTTTTGAGTAAAATCGATTTGAAAATTTTTAACATTCTCTGAACGTTAAGCGTTTTTTTTTAATTTTCGAAATGAATATAAAAAAATTAGGAGAATGTAGAGCAAGTCAAATGATGAAGAAAATCTTCATAAATATATTTTCTAAAGCGCTTTCTAAGGGAGCTACAGCCCCTTAATAGTGGGTCCCTAAGAATGGTTTTTATTAAATATCTCCGAAACCGTTTAAAACACTTTAGAGAAAAACTTTATTAAGGTTTTCTTCATCATTTGACTTGCTCTACATGCTCCTGAATTTTGTATATTTATTTCGAAAATTTCAAAAAGAAACGCTTCACGTTCAGAGTATGTTAAAAATTTTCAAATCGATTTTACTCAAAAACGGAGCATGGCATCGAAATTAAACAAGTGGACCATTTTTTGTAAAAAACTATTAAATTTAATAATTTTATGTCAAAAACAAAAAAACACAACATGCAAAAAAGTTGGGATCATATTTACCCCCCCCCCCCCCCCAATTGACACACCCTTGAATAAAATTGTTAAGCATAAAAGAGCTAGTGGCTGTACAAAATTTCATTATTACATCTTAAACGGTTTCGGAGATATTTAATAAATACCATTCTTAGGGGCCTACAATTACGGGGCTGTAGCTCCCTTAAAAAGCACTTTAGAAAATAATTTTATAAAGGATTTCTTCATCATTTAACTTGCTCTATATGCTCCTAAATTTTGATCACATATTTCAAAAACACCTTGTATATTGCCTATAGGTTACATAATATAGTAAGTAGATGGAAAGTGAAACACACTGTATATCAACCTAATTCTTATAATACATAATAAAAAATTGATCGTTTCACAAACATTATTTCAGTTTCATTATTTATTATTTATATATAGTTTGCTCGGCGATGTAATTAACGTTCTTGAAAAAGAACATTAGTATATTAATTGAGCGACATGTTAAGATACGAAAAGAAAAACTGTATTGAAGGTTGTATTTTTGTACTTATTTACGATCTTATTTACATACCGGGAGATTTTTTTAACTCTAAACATATTCTCTATGTTCAATTTTAAAAAGCACAGATCAATGCATTGCGAGTATTTGATGCAACCAATTATAATACCACACACCTGTTTTAATTTTACTTAATTAAATTTGTCATAGTCGGGATAAGTGACTGAAAAAACGTCACACACATTTCTTATGCATCTGATTGGCATGGTATAAATTAAATGCATTATGTGTATTTTTTCTTGACTTAATTACATGTTTTAGATTTATTTTATCAATAGTAATATAATAAGTGCTTTGGATTTTCCGGTTAAATTACGATAACTTGTTGCACAGCAACAAAGAGTGTCACTTTGACAGTCTAAAAAAACCGAGTGCGAAGCACGAGGTTTTTTCTGTAAAATGCTTTTTTCTAGTAAAATGTAACGTGTGATTCTTTAAATTTCCATTCTAGGTAAGCCTTGGAATTTGAACGTACGCGCAGAATTGAATTATGTGTTGATGTCAGTGTCAAACAACAACCAGAAAACCTAACCTTTTTTGATATTTAAAGAAATGAGGTGTAATCAAAGACACAAATTTTTTTTCCACCGCCAACTCAGAATGGAAATTTAAAGAATCACACGATACCTAACGAAAAGTGCTATTGAGATCTGACATTTCTGACTCGACATCTCTTGGCGCCAGGCGGAACTGTCGTTAGTACGTCGGAGATGTCCAGATTACAAATGTTTAATTTTTTAAAATCTTTTTATTAAAAGTATAAAAATATGAGCTGAGTGAATCGAACTCCCAATGCTTCTAAAGAAATACAATGTTTATTGCGCGATTGTGGGTTGCAATAGCAGCTCCCTACTCCCTGTAAAACATTTGAATATATTATATATTCTTATTTAAAGCTATACATGTAAGTATAGGTAGAAAAAATTATCAGTGCATCTATAACAAACACTAGCATCTAGCGCTCCACTACTTCTAAAAATCATATCATAATCGAACGAAGCATAAAAAAAATCAATTTGATAAATTCCAAATTTGAAACTGCACAAAACTAGAATTGTTTATAACGTGTGATTCTTTAAATTTCCATTCTAGGTAAGCCTTGGAATTTGAAGGTACGCGCCGAATTGATTCATGTGTTGCTGAGAGTGTCAAACAACAACCAGAAAACCTAATCTTTTCTGATATTTAAAGAAATGAGGTGTAATCAAAGACACAAATTTTTTTTCCACCGCCAACTCAGAATGGAAATTTAATGAATCACACGATATCATCATACCTAACTATTTTTTTCTGCTTTCTAAGAATAGATTTTTGTACAGGCGATAAAAGGTATAGACCTCAAGAGGATAGGTACTTTTTTGAGTTTTCGACTGCAACTTGAAAACAATCACAAACTTAAAAACGCATTTACTTACACATTATTTTAGCGCATAAAATGACGCCTGAACGAATTTTATTTACATACACGATAATATGTTTGTTTAGAATTAGGCGATTAATAGGTACCTATACCTCTTTGAAATATTGCTGGCTTGGATTTGTCTCAGCGCAAGGGCCAAGAGCAAATTTCGGCTGCGGAAATCGACATTAAAAAAATTCACTCCAATCTTTTTCCGTGTATTTTAAAAGTGACAGCGTACTAGCGACGGCCATATTGTAATATTTGAAATAAGCTCCGCCCCTATGTCAGATCTCAATAGGATTTGTATATCGAAAAACTATTTGAAATATCGTTAAAATTACATAAATACACATTAAAATTTGTTTTATAACACGATGTACTTAATATTATGAACTTTCTTGTTTCGTAAGATATGCAGCTTTGGTTAAATTGGGGCAAAGCTTTATATTTAGCTGCCAGCAATATCCAGAAAAGAAATCTAAGGTATCTTTATTAATACTTGAAATATCTGAAATTAATCTTTCAAGTTTTTCTCGTTTTCTAAGGTGAATTAAAAAGATGGCAAACATTCAAAAACATATTTTTTTGTCGATCGTTTATTAAAGATCTAGTTAATATAATAAAAGGAGTGTATTAATAACTCAGTTTAATGCATACATGCACATTAAAAACATTGTTGAGATTATCAGATTTGCTAGGTAACCAACAATATATTATATTATTGAAACATGCATTTGGAACTGACACCTGCCGAAATTAATTAATTATGTCAGTGGTATTTTGACTTATTGCATATTATGTCAGAATTTGGATTTTGCCATGGAACAAAATTAGATTATTTTCATTCTAATAAAGAACGATCGACAAAAAAATATTGTAATCAACATGAGTGTTAATCGGCGATTAATAATCTCGACTCATTAACGCGCTCGCTGCACTCACGCGTTAAAATCGTTTCGATTATTAATCGCTCTTATTAACACTCTTGTTTATTAAACTACTATTCAGTCACTTTTATCCTCTAGCAGGATATCTAATCTGATTTCCGATTTATTGCTTGGATGAACTATTGAAACCATCAACTATTTAACAATTTAATATTTTCAAGGGTTTCGGAGTTTAATTTCATCATAACCATGATTTTTCGCACTTCGCAGTACAGATTTGGAAAGTTGAGTTTTCAGATTGAGCAGAATTAGTTAAATAAGTTAACGAAGAATATGTGAAACAACCTGACGTAACCTTACCAACATTGAACAATTTTTAACTCGATAGCTCCAAATAACGTCACAAAACGGGGAAAAATTCTGAAATTAGTTTCCTCAGATACTTCAACAACTAATCAAAATACGTTTCATTTCTTTTAGGACATTTTTACTTTCTTATATGAAGTAATAGGGAAGTGTAGTAATCGTAATTTTTGGGTATTTAACTACACAATTTTGGCAAATTATTAATGCAAAAATGTATCTCTGGCTGTTTCCAAGATCCGAATTTGTAGTCTGTATATTAATAGTATATTTTACAACAAGACATGAAAATACCGTTTTTTTTTTCGTGAGGTGAGAATTGTACACGAGCTGTGTAGCAGCGAGTGAGGCAATCTATCGAACGAAAAAAAAACGTATTTCATGTCGAGTAGTAAATACTATTTTTTCTACGATTCTGTAATTTATAAATTGGATTAGAGACTACAAATTTTTTTTAAATTATTTAAGGTGACAGTTTTCAAGTGAAACGTCAAAATTATATTTTAGTTTTTATTTTAACTATTTTAAGCTTTATATATAAAATATGTCATGAAAAGTGAATGAATTGATATTGAAAATTTATTGTAAATTTAGTGCATATAGTGTTTTCATTAAAAAAATCACGAAGAAAACCATAAATTTGAAATTTTGATATTTTCACTCTAGAGAGAATATGACTATTTTCGCAGTAGACAAAATATTGAAATTTCACAAATTTAACTCGTTTTCACATTAAAATTTAATAAGTTAGGAGGCTTTGTCCACTGACAATTATTGTAGAATTTTAAAGGTATGGGTCGATTTGGATATTCCACCGCAAAATTATCATATCTCTCTACTTGAGACACCTTTAATATACGCCGTAATGAATTTTACTTTTTCTTCGATGGTGTACAAAGACATTTTCACGTTTTGAAAGTCTTTCAAACTTAATAAAAACATGCAAATAAAGTGACAGTTTTGGAATATTTATTTACTTGTCAGTGGACAAAGCCTCCTAACTTAATAAATTTTAATGTGAAAACCAGCTAAAATTATGTAATTATTTTCCCGTTTAAATAAATAAATTTTACTTTTTACATTTTAAAAATTACTAGAACATGTAAAAAAAGATGCAAACTAATAGTGTGCCAAAAATCATTTAGAAATTCGCAGTAGAAAAACCGTTAACAGGAGTTAAAGATTTTACCATGTAAATCCCTATGGAGACTCATAAAAAAATTCACTATATAAGAGTAGAAAAAAACTTTTTTCTACGAAAATGCGGAATGACGTTTTTTCTGACAAGATAATCGAACTTGAAAGTAGGCTTTTGAAAAACTAGTACCTACGGAAAATCAGTGCGGAAAATTTTTTCCGTACGTATTTTTTAAACTTTCCGCACTCAAACAAAAACATAAAGAAGTACTTACATTTAGTTGTAATTGTAACATTTATTTAATATCTAACAACCGGAGGAGTGCACATTAGTTCATCGATTTCGCTTTAGTTTTGAAACTCCATGTTTATATTCACGTAATTTGATCTCAAAATCAAAATTATTTCGATGACAGGACACAATTTATAAACTGTCAACAGCTATGAGTTTTCAGTTCTATGACAACAAACTCACTTGATGTTTTTTTTAATTAGAAAAATATTTACAAATAATTAAATTTTTTACGAATTCCGCGTTTTTGTAGAAAAAATCGTATGTAACACGCTTGCGGAAATGGCCCATGACAATACTCGTGTGATTGCAGCACTCGTATTGTCATGATGCGGTTTCCGCACTTGTATTACAATATACTATTAACTTTGTATTGGAAATGTATTGAAAAAATGTAAATTAGGCGCTAAATCCTGTTTGTGCAGGATTTTTGTTATAACTTATGTAAAAACGACGAACAATTTTGATTTAACATGTAACATTTTTAGTGGATCCATTGCTGAAGCTAAACAAACTAATAATGGTATATTCGAAAAACTTCATTATGAATAAAATAGCCATATATTTATTGATATATACAGGACTCCAGATTCTTGTAGAAGTTTATATAGTTTTACGTACACGCAACTTTGATTTCATGATACAATTTTCTGTGATCTTCTTTTGTAATATACATGTAAGTAATTTTATTACTATTTTCTATTTTTTTAATTATGTAATATATTTCTATGTATCGCTAAATACGTCTCCACACTCCTTAGAATTATCATTATAATAATAAGTAACCATTTTATTCTCTTTTTTTTTTCGATTATAAAAAAAAAATTTTTTGTAGGTAGTAATATGTGTCCTACCGTTATTATGGATGGGAAAAGGCATGACACGTATGAGTAAACAGATGTTAGAATTTTTTTGGCCTTTAGATTGCGCAGGCCATAAAATTTACGAAAAAATTCAAAAAGATATTAAGCGTGTTTACATAAAAGTATTTAGCATCATTTTAGTTGCTCCTTTTATAGCAACCATGTTTCTTCCAGTTGGGGGCAAAATTGAATACGAAGAAACTATGCATTTAGTGATAGCCGGGATCCATTACTACAGAGATAAATTTCCAAATTTCTTCAGTCGCTTTATTACAATTACTTATTTTGCAACATTGTACTTAATGAGTTTTACAATGCCGTTGTTTTCTTGTGCTTTAATGTACTTCGTCATGCATTTAAAGTTTCAATATTATTTATTGGAGGAACACTTTGCCGAAATAGCGACTGGTTATAAGTACTACAATAGGGAACTTCTTCAGGACTACACTGTTTTCCAAGCGGATCTTTATAGAAAATGGACCTGCTGCATTAAGCATCAAATTCGTCTGAAGAAGTAAGAGCGCTGTTTCTTGAATATGAATTATTTATTAATATTATTTAAATCAAATCATCTTTTATTAAATTGATTGCGTTATAATTTAAAAATGTTTTAAACTAAAGTTTTGTGTTTTGTAGGTTTGGAGAATGCATAATGGATTTATTTTCATTACCACTGTTTTTTCATATATTAAGTGGAGTTACATTAGGAACAAGCGTATCGTACATTGTATTTAAGGTAAAGCAAATGTTTATTTTGTATATTATAGGATATAAAATACTTAATCAACAAATTGTATGAATCTTCAAATATTTTTTAGCATAATGGCTTGTCTAATCCAATAGCAATGATACTACTCCTATTAGGGATGTCTTTGACAGCATTTTTCTATTTCGATCACGGAGAAAAATTTCAAAACCTTGTAAGCAATATTTATATATGGGGTGGCTCAAATTTTAATAAGGAAATTACAATAATCAACAGAAAGAACACTCCAAAGCAATATGGATGTGTCGTATTAAGTTATACCTAGCTGAAAATGCGAAAGTTCTTTTCTTACCGAGATTGTTGATAATAATAATTTTTTAATTAATTTTTTGGGTATATGTAAAAGAAAAAAGCTAGAAATATTTGGAACACTGTAATATAGCATCTGATTCTAGCGATCACAACTAAGAACAAATTGGTCGGCTAACTGAAACTTAAAAATGTTTCCTTAAATTCATGAAAATATCTTTTTTGTCGATCGTTTATTAAAGATCTAGTTAATGTAATAAAAAGAGTGTATTAATAACTCAGTTTAATGCATACATGCACATTAAAAACATTGTTGAGATTATGAGATTTGCTAGGTAACCAACAATATATTATATTATTGAAACATGCATTTGGAACTGACACCTGCCGAAATTAATTAATTATGTCAGTGGTATTTTGACTTATTGCATATTATGTCAGAATTTGGATTTTGCCATGGAACAAAATTAGATTATTTTCAATCTAATAAAGAGCGATCGACAAAAAAATATTGTAATCAACATGAGTGTTAATCGACGATTAATAATCTCGACTCATTAACGCGCTCGCTGCGCTCACGCGTTAAAATCGTTTCGATTATTAATCGCTCTTATTAACACTCTTGTTTATTAAACTACTATTTTAACACTACCTATATGATCATTGTATATTAATTAGTAAGGAAATATTTTTGTGTTTAGATAGTAGAACCTGCAATATTACAATGATCCATGTTTTATATAGAGATATGATTAGATGAAAGAGAGCCTGTGCGATTAGTATTAAAGCCGCGTATGCCGTATTGAATATGAATCAAAAACACATCAATTGTAATTTTGAAGATCGCTTGTTCAGATTAAGAGAAAGAATCATACTGTTAAAATATCATCTTCGTAAATATATGAAGACACAATACAAACATACAATAAAATTAGATATTGATCTATTTTCTTCTGAAGCTATTAGTAGAATAAGTTAACGTTTGACTTATTTTTAAGTATTTATTCAAATACTTTTTTTAAATTTTAGATAACTAACTTACAGGACCAAGCGGTAAAGTGTAGTTGGGACACATTCGACAAAAGAAACAAAGATTGTCTTCGGTTATTCCTACTGAGTACAAGAAAACCGATGGTACTGAAAGGATTTGGAATTTTTTCGTTAAATTACGAATTACTTATTTGGGTAGAACAAAGTAATTTCTTTAAAACCGTATGATAATTTCCATTATATTTTCAGATGGTACACAAGATTGGTTCAATAATTAGCGCTATATTGTGTATGGAACAAAAAAATGCTAAAACGGTTCTTGATTAATTAGGAAATGTTTACCATATAGTCATATTATACCTATAAGCTTATCTGTATCTATCTTTAAGTATACACTCGTAGTAAATAAACGATATATGACACTGCGTAAACTTAGATTAGTTAAATATAATATTAGTAGAATTTACTAATTAAAATTAGTAAGCAAAACTGGTTAATATCAAAGTGAGGATGAGTAAATCGAAAGCAACAAAACAAAGTCCAACCCACAAAATGTATATTGTCAAAATTATCATATACATACATATAAGACGACGTGTTTCGGCTATACACCATCATCAGATCATCAACGAAAAAGACACGTGGACATTTAAATTAAGAGCATCTTAAAACTCAAATATTTCAGCAACTTATCAAATCTGTGGCCGTCAACTGCCAGAAACACCACCAATCTGTGGTGTTTCTTCTATTCATGCCTGAAAATCTCTAAAGTGAGATAACTAGACAAAAATTAAGACAATTTTGAATCCAAATTCACTGAAGGTTTTCAACCTTGCACAAACTATACTGTTTAAAATAGTATATGTATTTTACAACAAGAGTTGAAGATACCGTTTTTTTTTCGTAAGGTGAGAATTGTACACGAGCTGTGTAGCAGCGAGTGAGGCAATCTCACGAACGAAAAAAAAAACGTATGTCATGTCGAGTAGTATATACTATTTTTTCTACGAAACTGTAATTTATAAATTGGATTAGAAACTACAAAAAAATTTTTTAATTATTAAAAAAAAACCGCGTTGATTGATGAAGGCTTATCAAATCATCAAATTTCGGGTAGGTTTGGAATTCCTAGCAGTTCCGTCGTTCGTATTGTTCATTTGTACGAAGTAACTGGAAACGTTGACCAAAGACGTGGAGCTGGTCGCCGTAGGGTAACAAATGACAGGGAAGACCGTTATGTGGCAAATGTTGTACGTCGGAACCGAAACATCTCAGTAAGAGCTGTCCGAGACCATTTCAGAAGAACGCTTCGAAGAGATATTTCCAGTACCACGGTTCGACGAAGGCTTCAAGCTGCAGATTTACGGTCCAGAAGAGTTCTTAGAGTACCCAGGCTATTACTCCGACACAGAGCCGCGCGTTTGCAATGGGCACAGGAATATAGAGACTGGCTTTTACCTCAGTGGCGTAACGTGCTTTTCTCCGATGAAAAAAGGTTTGGACTAGTTAGTGATAGTCGACGTCATAGGTCGCCAAGAGAGACTTGCCTTTGTTAGAGAAGTAGTCCCATACCAAGGAGGAACAGTTATGTTTTGGAGTGGTATCATGTACAATCGTCGCACAGCACTGATCCTTGTACCACAGACTATGACGGGCGACATATACACGGAAAACATCATCAGACCAATCATCTTTCCATTGCGTGAAGAAATCGGAGAAAATTTTATTTTCATGGATGATAATGCTAATCGTACTAGAAGGGTGCAAGGTCTATTAGAAGAAGGAAACATTTGAAGATTGGACTGGCCAGCGAACTCGCCTGACATGAACCCAATAGAGCACATGTGGGATTATGTTCAGAGAGGCATTCACAATAGAGACAATCCTCCAATCACCATCCAAGAGCTAACTGTTGCTGCCCAAGAAGAGTGGAATAATATTCCGCAGGAAACCCTAAACAAACTCGTTGTATCGATGTCCAGACGCATTGCGGCATTGTTAGAGAACAGAGGAGGGCATACAGATTATTAAAATAATCAGATTGTTCTTTTTGTCATGATTTTTTTCAATACTGATTATTGTTCAAAAATTAAAACTTACCACTTTTGCGTTATTGTTTTTTATTCACCCTCTATATCAATTCCATATACTTAATCCTGAATGGCAACATTACACTCTGTAGTAAACCGTAGTACTTCAGAAAAAAAAATACGAATTAGTAAAGTAGGTATTCAAAAACCAGTGGGGGTCCAAGAATTTTGATGATGTGTGTATTTTCGATTGCTTAACGGCTTATTATTGGCAACATTATTACGCAACTTTGCCCAAATTTAATTAAAGCTGTATCTCTTACCGTTTCTGAGATCCCTGTAGTGAGAAGCGAATTTGAAACAGTCTGTATATGGAGGTTGGACTATATTTCGATCCCAGACGTGTAAAAAATGCAGTTTTAGGTAAGGTAAGTTGGGAATATTCTTGTGTTCCAATTCATATTAACTTTCATGTTTTTAATCGGGATGCAGTAAAATACACTAAAATAAAATATGTACAAAAAGCTTCTACACTTCATATATTTTTTTTAAATGTGTGCGAATTATTTCGAGATCATAAAGTAAAATTATAATACATTTCTTTCTTTTTATATTTTAAAAGTCTTCATGTTGTTTACTTTCCATACATAACAGGCCACTTATAGTAGATACTATTTTATGAATCATCTAAAACATACTCAAATTGCTATTAGGGAAGTTATGCGCGTGTCCAGTTTTTTCTTAGATAGTTTATAGTTTAGATTATATAAAAGATCATCAAGATATTACTAAAACTATCGATGAAAGAACTGGTCCATCAACTTTAGTTACCCAAACAAGTAATTCAAAATTTAAGGCAAATATTCCATATCCAGTTAATACCATATGCCTATTGGAGTTTACTAACAATAATTGAAAACAAATTCGATTTTTCTTGTTAAATGTTTCCCATGGACATTGTGATACTTTTTCAAGGAAATCGGGCATCTGCGAAATATATTTTTTTATTATTAAAACTTTAATTTTTTGTATACCTTACAAAATTTTGAAACATTTCACCATGATGAAAATATAAAAATGCTGTCATGTTGATGGACGCTAATAACATTACCATTGCTACTGGGTTACCTTGTCCATTGTGCTAAAAATATTTGAATTTATTTGAAAGGCTAAATAAGTTGCATTATGTACTTCTAGACATAATTTGTTAAACCTGTCAGTTTTTTTCCGGGTGTAAACCGTTGACAACCGTTTAGTAGGAAATTTGTAAAGTTTATCTCGGCTTTTCTCGAGATTTCGCGGACTTTTTTAGATTACCTCGATTTTGCGCATTCGTTTAGCTCTCTAGATTGTAGATGTAAATGGTATTTTCTCGAGAAAACCTCCAAATTTCCTTAAATTACCTTCAAATTGTTCACCTAAATTCCTCAGCGGTTGACTATTCACTTTTTCGATACAGGAATATTCACCGAAACCGTTGGTTAGACGTTTTAAAAGATGTAGTTAATATTTTTTTCTGAAAATTGGGTTGTAGCCTAAATATCATATGATCTCTTTATTTAAAATATTTTCAAGTTTCTACGAGTTCCGGTTATACAGAAAGTAGACCCTAACATCGTTTTTTTAAATAGAACTCCCTGTATATTATTACATTTTTAAATTCTACATTCAATTATAATAACATTTTTTTAAAACAAATTTTCTGTAAAGCATTTCATTTAATAATTACCGTTTTCGTGAAATTTCGTTTTTTTGGAAATATTGAAAATTATGCTCAAACAAGTCGATTATTGGATCAAGCAATCTATGTTGTCAGTAAAGCATCTTAAACAATATCGTTACATTAATCATTAATAAAAGATTAATTAAAAAAAACTTCTCTTGTTATAATCATTGTACTATGTAGAAATACCATAAAAATTGATATTTCACGAAAATGGCAAGAGTTGGGTGTAAAGTTTATTCAACAAAATTACCTTTAAATTGAATGAATAATCCAAATTTGTATCGATATACCTACAGGGTGTTCCATTTGAAAAAAAATGAGTTTTGTCGTTTTGATTTTTTTAGAATGGCACCTAAATTATAAACCACCTGTAGAACATTGAGAAATTGCAAGTAGTACACTTTTGTTAACATCTTGCCAAAACCGCATTTCAATTTGAATATTAGAAGGCTAGAAAATAAAATTTTTGGACATTTTTTAAAAATTATCCTGTAATTATTAAATGAAATGCTTTACAGAAAATTTGTTTGAACAAGTTGTTATTATAAATGAATGTAGAATTTAAAAATGTAATAATATACAGAGTTTTCCATTTAAAAAAACGAAGTTAGGGTCTACTTCCGATATAACCGGAACTCGTAGAAACTTGAAAATATTTTAAACAAAGAGATCCTATACTATTTAGGCTACAAACAAATTTCAGAAAAAAATATTAATTACATCTTTTAAAACGTCTAACCAACGATTTCGGTGAATAACCCGGTATAATTTTTATAATTTTCTTTTTAGATTAAATAAATAGCACTCTTTTAGAATCTGGACTGAGTCTGTTGCAGGAAATTGCGTAATGTACATCTACATCATTTACAAAAAAAAATTAAATTACTTACTATTTTTCTGTTGTCAAAATTTTCAGTTTTACTAATGCATATTAGTGAAATATGAATATTATTTCGTATTTTGATTCTGCATTAAGGATTAAATCATCTACAGTTTGTTTAAAAATAATGTCATCAGTTTTCCTCGTAGACTTACCAATATTATAGATAAAGTTGTGCTTGTACCAATGCATAGTCCACTTATGATATGATAAAACAAAATAGACGAAAAAAACTTTTTCAGGTGCAACATAAACCTAAACAACCTTAAATTAGTTAGTTTCTTTGAATTTCAATCTGAACAACCTCTTTAAATGAATATGATGTTGGACACAAACTCTTAAACGTTTGTAAATAATGTCTTGATAAACATCATTATCCAACAAGGATTTCAACGGTTGATCCTTAAAATCATGACTAATTTGGATCAACTGTTCGGCCAAAACATAAAACTGAAACTTTGTATGTAGTACATAATACATTAAACAATAAACTAGGATTGTTGTAGGAATCCCCATTAAAATGACAGATGTGTAATAAATACAAATAACGATTCGCCGCCAGGGATATGGAAAACCATAATGTTCCAAACCTGCATAAACTAGATGCATTGTTATGTTATAGTCAATTGGTTTAAATGGAACGAAAGCTATGCAGGTTACAACGCAATAAGAAAAATTGATAACTGATTTCCACTTGATCAATTTTATTTCTTTTTTAATTTTCTTGTGAAGAACTTGGCCAGCACAATCTATTGGCCAGAATGTTCGCAGAATATATTTGCTCATATTTTGCAATTTATTCCCAGCACGCAATATTGGTAAGAGAGATATTACGACCTAAAATAATTAGTAGAAGTAGTAATAATAAAAATTTGCCTTACTTAATATACTTACATGAAAATCACAGAAAATTATGGTGCAGAATTGTATGGCGAAGTTGAAATTATGAAAATAAAAAATTAAAACTGTACCTACTATCACCTGAATCCCTGTGAAGGTCAAAAGGTAAAGTGCCAATTTATTTACATGTCTGTTCTCATAGAAAACCATAAAAATGTTAAACAGAAAACCCAATGGATCTTCTGAAATTCGATTATGTGTAACAAAATTATACTAATTGTTAGATAATGATTACCATTCATTTCGCGTTTGACTTTATCATATATCATGACAAAGGTTTCAAAAAAACCTGTTTTGGTTTCAGCAAATGTAGGTAATTGGAACAGGGTATACCAGGGAAAATATTGCGTGGCAATTTAGTTCTTAAAAATTGAAGTATGTAATTTCCTAATAGTAGGGTTTTATATTTTGATTAGGATGAAGTTGAGGGCTAATCCAAAATCATAAAATTAATATGAATATTTCTAATTGTAGAGTTATTTGTCAAGCTCATTTGAATAAATTGTATAGGAACTTAGTAAATGGTCCCAATTTTGTAATATTAAGTTAATAACTACATATACACAGTGAACAATATTGGAAAACCTACGGTATTAACTCAAAATATACTAACAAAACGCCTTTGAAAAATCGACAATAATTTGAAATCCAAATATTTTTGTCAAATTGTTAATTTTCTAAATAGATTTCCTAATGAACTATTGTCAAATTGTTAAACCAACTCTTTAGATAATTATTTCAGTTGAGTTTGATTTTCATTAAATTGTTAAAAATCATTCCAAAAAACTTGTAAGTCTCAGTATAACAGAAATTTGTTTTATTTTTATACTGACGAAAACAATTTGCCTTCATCTTATTTGTCGTAAATTAAATAATTGTATTCATTACAACGAAAACTTGAAAGTGAACTGCTAATATCACCTTAATGATGATCAAAAGGAATAAATATTTTAGGCTATAGTGAAGTTATTTGTAGTTAGATTAAATTAAAGTGATACGACGTTAGTACTTCTATGCCCACGTATAATGATACTCTTTTTATTTGAAACATTGAAACCTACTCGTTCTTGTGCAAAGAGAATTATTAAGAACGTAGAACGTAGAAATGAGTAAAAAATATAAATATTAGAATCTTGTAGGTAATAAGTATATTTTGGAATTTCATTTTCACTTTATTATTTTATAGACTTATAATTATAAATAAATTTTATTTTCAAACGGCATATAACATGGTGTTATAAGACTGAGTAGGCAAGGTATAAGTTTTATTTCTATGACACCACTCTTCAGCGGCGTATAAGTAGGACTTATACTCCGGCGGAGTATAAGTTATATCATTATCTGCAAAAATGTATGACAGTTGCATGACAGTTGCAAAATTATCTATTAAATTGATTGTCATATTACGAGTAGAATGATTCCATCATTTGAAAATAAAATATTGTATTTTATTCGGAGTATAAGCACTTTCATGTGACTCCGTATGGAGTTAATTCTCCTCGCTCCGCTCGGCGCTTACACCTCCATACTTCGTCACATAAAAGTTTCGCTTATACTCCTAATAAAATAAATATCTATTTCTTCAAACGTCATTTAAGTGTGACATTATCCTGCTGTACTGATTATGTTTAAGTGTCACTTTATGCCGCCAGCGCTTAAGTACTACTTAA
Organism: Pediacus dermestoides; assembly: GCA_963942485.1. NCBI lineage: Eukaryota > Metazoa > Arthropoda > Insecta > Coleoptera > Cucujidae > Pediacus > Pediacus dermestoides. Next base: position 28,556,915 of record OZ012625.1, on the reverse strand, counting down.
GCGCCGCTGGTCATAAATCATTAAAATATATTAATTTTCAAAGTTTATTTATTAAAATTGACATTAAAAATACATTGTGAAAACGAAGAATTTTGAAAATTTGAACTAGATGTTGCATTATTGTTTTTGTTTAAAGTTTTCCCACTTGAGCCTGCTTCAGAATTGCTAGTGCTGGGATCGAACTTGAGGTCCAAAATCTTCATAGCTATTTCGTTTTTGTTGGAGAGGGATTCTTCTATATACCCTTCAGCTACACTATTGGATTTCCAACCTCCGTGGCGCTTTAAACAGGTGATGTCGGCGCCACCATCCACCAAAAGTGTAGCTGAAGTTCTTCTCAAACAGTGGCCTGTATATTCCTTCCAATTAACCCAGTTTCAGCCCTTAGTTTCAAATATTTGCTTATGTCTACTCCATATTTAATATTCAGTAATGATTTTATCATCAAATAATGTGACCACATTGATGAACACTTCATCTTCTTTTTAGTGGCCAAATTAGAAAAATATGCTAGTAGAATAGTTCATGATATATTTTTCTTCGCATCATTTAATAAATCTTTGAAAAACTGAATGGTAGAGATCGCTAGATTTTGATGGAACCAAATCATTGATCGCTGCATTTGCAGTTGCAGTAACTTCAGGGGGCGTACATGGCATTTCCTCTTGCGAATCTTCCATATCGAAGCTATAAAAGAATTTGTTTTAGCAAGAGGAATTCGTAAAAATTAGAATAAAACTTACAGCACTTACATCATGAGCAATCGATTTTTGGATTTTTCTGTTGTCTTTGTTTACAGTCTACCATAGTAACGTTTCCAATATTACAAAGCAGGCTGAATTAATTTGGTTTTTATATAAAAAAAATTTTGAGAAATTCTACAATTTAATGAATTGTTTGCGTTTGAAGAAAAAATAGCATATTTTATACGGAGCTTAAGTCGCTTTATGTGCTTCGGCTGCTTTTGTCTGACTCACTTCGTTCGTCAGTCAAACATATCAGCTTCAGCACATAAAGCATCACTTAAGCTCCTCATAAAATAATATACTATTATGTACGACTGCATTATAATGTACTGTTTATGACGTACTTTTGCGTGCGTAAAGTGGCTCTTTATACACTAGTGTATAATAGCACTTTATTTTACTATTATTGTAAAATATTAATATATCAGCTGTCAATGTCACAATAAATACTGTCAGAATGAATTTATTACTATCATTTATAATTTTTTTAAATAATTAAAATGTAATTTTCGCAGTTGAACATAAAGCTTTGTATGGAACTCGTATATAATCTGACTTTATTGACTCGTCCTATTTATTAGCCTCGCTCGCAAGCTCGCTCTGCCATAACACAGACTCGTCAATAAAGTCATAGATTATATACTTGTTGCATAAACTACTATTATGTACGACTGCATTATAAAGTACTGTTTATGACGTACTTTTGCGTGCGTAAAGTGGCTCTTTATACACTAGTGTATAATGGCACTTTAATTTACTATTATTGTAAAATATCAATATATTAGCTGTCAATGTCACAATAAATACCGTCAGAATGAATTTATTACTGTCATTTATAATTTTTCTAAATAATTAAAAGGTAATTTTCGCAGTTGAACATAAAGCTTTTTATGGAACTCGTATATAAATCTGATTATAGATATACTTGTTGCATAAAATACTATTATTATGAATAATTCATAAATTAGAAGAGGTTTATTTATGCCTATATTTAGTAGGCAGCAGAAAATTACGAAGTCATGAATATAATTTATTATGTGTTTGTGCAGAAGAGCTTCGGAAAAACACAATAGTTTTGAGTTGAGGGCAGAGCCGTAGCGAGAGTGAGGCGATAATATTTTGAAGAAAAAATTCGATGCTGTTGAACATCTAGGGTCAGTACAGGGTTAGGGATATCGCTTATTGAAGAGATTCAACTTCCGTAAAGTTGCAAAATTGTATATATCTATAATTAGGTGTCCAATATTATACACAAAAGAAATCTAAGCTTGAATCTAGATTAGTCTTAGAAATATCTGAAATAATGACCTTACGCACCATGCTAAACACCTTTAAATTTCTATCACATCAAATAACCTCACAAAACCAGAAAAGGGAAATACTGAATTTACATTTAAATTTCCAACATAGTTTTTTACTATAATCAATCAATCTACATTTTTAGAAACACAATAGTTTAATTTTGTTAAGTTTTGCGTGCATCACACATCAGATTTTCGAAAGTATAACCGGAACTGAGATCATCTTTTGATATTTAAATGAAACACCCTGTATATTTCTTTATAATATTATAGATATTGTGATATTTAAATCGATGTTTCTTCTGTGTTGAAGAAAACGATTTGTTGAACGACTTGTATTGGAAAAACGAGAGAAAAATGGAATTTTTTTTCCTAAAGAGTAAAATAATACCTTTTTCTCCCTACGGAGAAAATGTGTTCTCACAATGACGTCAACAAAACAACAACAAAATATCCTTAATTTCCATATATGGCTACCGGTTGTTTATAAATTGCCTAGATTACATATAGTATGTAAATGGAAAGTGAATCACACTGTATATCAACCTAATTCTTAGAAAGCAAGTAAATAAATGTAAAAAATAAATAGTTATTCTAAATGTTTCCATAACCACTTAAGTATTATTTCCCATGGTTATAATAATATAATACTTAATAAAAAAAATCTATTGTTTACCAACAGTCTTCAGGTCTAATTATTAATAGTAAGTACTTATTTATATAATTTCCTCGGCCTGTAATATTCTAGAAATAGAACATTTTAGTTTATTTATTAAGCGACATGTTAAGATACGACAAGAATAAGTGTATTGAAGGTATATTTACATATATTTTCATCTGAAGCATATCAAAAGTTCTGCTTAATTTACAAAAAAATAATACTAATTTAATATTAGTGTTTTATAATCTAAGGCAATATGCATTTTTTTTAGTAGGTACACTTCTGTTCACTGAAAAAGCATACAAGTCTTGAGAGCGATTTTTGCATTTTTTTAGCTGCGTAAATTTGCCTTACATCTATTTCCATGTTTGCAAACAATGAATGAACACTTTTTGAAATTCTTGAATATGAACTGAACGGATATTACGATTGTTGTCTGACAGTGACATTAAAGTCAAGTTACACAAATAAAATGTAGGTGTATGCATTTTCAGTGAACAGAAGTGTACAATGTACTTACGAAAAGTGCCATAGGAATTGTATATCTAAATCTAAAATATTTGAAATATCGCTAAAATTACATAAATATACATTAAAATTTGTTGTAATGTAGGTACTTAATAATATGAACTTTCTTGTTTCGTTAACCATCCGGTTCATACTGTTCCAAATTCAGTGTTTACTGCAGTAATCTTGTAAACAGTAAGAGATACAGCTTAGATTAAATTGGGGCAAAGTTGTATACCTATTCAAATGCCTACAATATCCTGAAAAGAAATCTAAGGTATCTTTATTAATTCTTGAAATATCTTACACGACAATTTCACGTTTTTCTCGTTTTCTAAGGTGATTTGGAAACATGTCAAAAAATCAAAAAACATACATATTTTCACAGTACCTAACTTTTTGTTCTATAACAGGATGTGCATTCTGATTTCAGATTTATTGCTAACATAAATTTTGAAGCTCTCTACTATTTAACACATTTGCAAGGGTTTCAGAGTTAAATTTCATCATAAACATGATTTTTCGCAATACAGATTTGGAAAGTTGGGTTTTCGGAATAGAACAGAATTATTAACTGATAAGTTAACTAAGAATATGTGAAGCAACCTGACTAACCTTACATACCTTAAACATTTTTTAACTCGATAGCTCCAAATATTTTTTATATGAAGTAATAAGGAAGTATAATAATCGTAATTTTTAGGTATTTAACTATACAAAACTTTGGTAAATTAATGAAAAAATGTATCGCTTGCCGTTTCCGAGATCCGAATTTGTAAAATTAAAACTTCTAATTTTGTATTCGAAGAATATCAAAACATGTATATTAAAAAAATGTAAATTTGGTGATTGGCGCTAAATCCAGTTTGTGCAGAATATTTGTTCTAACTTCTAACTTGTGTAAAAATGACGAACAATTTTGATTTAACTTGTAACATTTTTAGTGGATCCATTGCTAAAGCTAAACAAACTAATAATGGTATATTCGAAAAACTTCATTATGAATAAAATAGCCATATATTTATTAATGTATACAGGACTCCAGATTCTTGTAGAAATATATATAGTTTTACGCACACGCAACTTTGATTTCATGATACAATTTTCCGTGATCTTCTTTTGTAACATACATGTAAGTAATTTTATTAGTTTTTTCTATTTTTTAATTTTGTAATATATTTCTATGTATTGCTAAATACGTCTCCACAGTGGCGATCCACTCCTTAGAATTATCATTATAATAATAAGAAACCATTTTATTCTTATTTTTTTCGATTATAAAAAAACACATCATTTGTAGGTAGTAATATGTATCCTACCGTTAATATGGTTGGGAAAAGACATGACACGTATGACCAAACAGATGTTCGAATTTTTTTGGCCTTTAGATTGTGCAGGCACTAAAATTTACGAAAAAATTCAAAAAGATATAAAGCGTCTTTACATAAAAGTATTTAGCATCATTCTAGTTGCTGCTTTAGCAGCAACCATTTTTCTACCAGTTGGAGGCAGGATTGATTACGAAGAAACCATGCATTTGGTGATAGCCGGTGTCCATTACTACAGAGATAAATTTCCAAATTTCTTCAGACTCTTTATTATAATTACTTATTTTGCAACAATGTACTTAATGAGTTTTACAATGCCGTTGTTTTCTTGCGCTTTAATGTACTTCGTCATGCATTTAAAGTTTCAATTTTATCTATTGGAGGAACACCTTGCCGAAATAGCGGCAGGTTATAAGCACTACAATAGGGAACATCTTCAGGACTACACTGTTTTCCAAACGAATCTTTATAGGAAATGGACCTATTGCATTAAGCAACAAATTCGTTTGAAGAAGTAAGAGAGCTGTTTCTTGAATAAGAATTAATTATTTATTAATAATATCTAAATCAGATGTTTTAAACTACAGTTTTGTGTTTTGTAGGTTTGGAGAATGCATAACGGATTTTTTTTTATATCATTGTTTTTTCATATATTAAGTGGAGTTACATTAGGAACAAGCGTATCGTACATTGTGTTTAAGGTACAGCAAATTAAATGTTTATTTTGTATACAGGGTGTTCGCGCGAACTGGCTCACTATTGCTAACTTCGTTATTATTGGAGCTACAAAGTCGGTTAAATTAGCAAACTAGTAGCATTTTTTCCGCTGATTACAATGGTGAAAACAGAAAAACAATTATGACCATCTAGTTTTCGAAATATTCACAAAAATAACATTTTTTAAATGGGACACCCTGTATATTTTTGCAAAAATCGATGATAAATTAAATTCTGAACAAAAATGTTCTTATGCTTTTTTGACAATTACTTAAAATAAGCGAATTATTTTGAAAAAAGTTTGCAAAGTTTTAATATCAAGTAGCCATGAAAATTATAATTTTGTAAATTTTCAATATTTCCGTAATTCTTTCAAGTATTTTTCAACTTCTTAAATTTAAAATTATGATTGTTTGGTTTTAATAAATTACTATTCCGTTTTATGGCTACTTGATTTTAAAGAATTGCAAACTTTTTTTCAAAATAACTCGCTTATTTTAAATTATAATCAAAAAAAATTAAGGACATTTTTTGTATAGAATATAATTTACCATCGATTTTTGCAAAAATATATAGGGTGTTCCATTTAAAAAAATGTTATTTTTGTGAATATCTCGAAAACCAGATGGTCAATTGTTTTTCTGATTTCACCATTGTAATCAGCGGAAAAAATGCTACTAGTTTGCTAATTTAACCGACTTTGTAGCTCCAATAATAACGAACTTAGCAATAGTGAGCCACTTCGCGCGATCACCCTGTATATTAGATTATAAAACACATAATCAACAAATTCTATAGATCTTGAAATATTTTAGCATAATGGATTGTCTAATCCAATGGCAATGATACTACTACTTTTTGCGATGTCGTTGACAGCATTTTTCTATTTCGATCATGGAGAAAAGTTTCAAAACCTTGTAAGCAATATTTATATTTTAATAAGGAAATTAAAAGAATCAACAGAAAGAACACTATAAAGCAATATGGATGTATCGTATTAAGTTATAGCTGAAAATACTTTGTTCTGGAGATAAATGCGTTGAATTTTAAATTTAGTTTCAGTTTTTCCTACATTTCGCAGGGAATAATTAATATTTTGTTATGAAATTCCAGTTTATTGGATTGGACCAAAAGTTCCTTTCTTACCGAGATTGTTGATAATTATTTTTCAAATCAATTTTTGGGTATATCTGTATGTAGCAGAAAAAAGCTTGAAATATTTGGAACACTGTAATATGCCATCTGATTATAGCGATCAAAACTAAACCTAAATTGGTCCGCTGACACCCAAAAAGTTTCCTTAAATACATACATGAAAATATCTTTTTCAACGAAAATGCGGAATGACGTTTTTTCTGACAAGATAATCGAACTTGAAAGTGGGCTTTTGTAAAACTATTACGGAAAATTAGTGCGGAAATTTTTTTCCGCACACATTTTTTAAACTTTCCGCACGCAAACAAAAACATAAAGAAGTACTTACATTTAGTTATAATTGTAACATTTATTTAATATCTAACAACCGGAGGAGTGCACATTAGTTCATCGCTTTCGCTTTAGTTTTGAAACTCCATGTTTATATTCACGTAATTTGATCTCAAAATCAAAATTATTTCGATGACAGGACACAATTTATAAACTGTCAACAGCTATGAGCTTTCAGTTCTATGACAACAAACTCACTTGATGTTTTTTTTAATTAGAAAAAGATTTACATATAATTTAATTTTTTACGAATTCCCCGTTTTCGTAGAAAAAATCGTATGTAACACGCTTGCGGAAATGGCCCATGACAATACTCGTGTGATTGCAGCACTCGCTATCGCTCGCGTTGCAAATTTCACACTCGTATTGTCATGATGCGTTTTCCGCACTTGTATTACAATATACTATTTTCTACTGCCTTGTTTGAAAGTAGGCTATTACTATAGATATTTGAAAGATGAAAGTTGACATTTACAAAAATGAGTGGTATAATGAAAAAATTTCCTCTCTAGTGAGGAAAGTAAAGAATTTGATAGTTAACAAATTCAGAGTTGCCGCATTTGCATCCTCTTCAATGTCCTTGCCTACATCACTACTATTTTATGCGTCACTGCATTCCATTTTTACTAAATCCTTTTCTAAAACATAGACAAATAAATACCTTTTAATAATTTAAGTCACAAGTTGACAGCGTTGACAGCGACTGCAAAAAAAATTATTTTCTGTTTGCAGCGTTTCTAAGGATACGATCAAGCTTATATACTAATTTTTCTTGAAAAAGTCTTAACTTTTTTAGTAAATACAAGTTTAGCACATTTCGGAATAAGGCAGTAGAAAAATAGTATACACCACTCGAGAAGAAAGTGTCTTTTCCACTCTCGTAGACTTATAACCCTCGACTATCGCCTCGGGCTACAACTTTTCTACTCAGTGGAAAAGGGTCACTTTCTTCTCTTATAGTATAATATACTATTTTAACTCTATGTGTATATTAATTAGTAAGGAAATATTTTTGTGCTTATATGATAATTTAGTCTTTGTTTAGATAGTACCTAGAATCTGCAATATTACATCAATTGATCCATTTTTTCTATAGAAATAGGATTAGAAAAGAAAGAGAGCCCGTGCGATTTAAACTAAAGTCGCGTACGCCGTATTGAATATGAATCAAAAACACTTCAATAATTGTAATTTTGAAAATCGCTTACTCACTTAGAGAGAAAGAAATATATTGTTAAAATATCATCTTCATAAATACATCATGAAGAAAGAATAAAATTAGATATTTATCTATTTTCTTCTGAAACTATTAGTAGAATAAGTTAAAGCCACATCATTTTATTTAATTAGATTATGGGTTTTTATTTAAATTTTAAGATAAAGTCGTTTGACTTATTTTTGAGTATTTATTCAAATATACATTTTTTATTTTAGATGACTAACTTACAGGACAAAGCGGTAAAGTGTAGTTGGGACACATTCGACAAAAGAAACAAAGACTGTCTTCGATTATTCCTACTGAATACACAAAGACCGATGGTATTGAAAGGATTTGGAATTTTTTCGTTAAATTACGAGTTACTTATTTGGGTAGAACAACGTAATTTCTTTAAAGCCGTATGATAATTTCCATTATATTTTCAGATGGTGCACAAGATTGGATCAATAATTAGCGCTTTATTGTGTTTGGAACAAAAAAATGCTAAAACGACTCTTGATTAATCAGGAAATTTTTACCATATATGTAGTCATATTATACAAGCTTATCTATATCTATCCTCAACTATAAGTACACTCGTAGTAAATAAACGATAAATGACACTGCGTAAACTTAGAGTTGTTTATAATATAAATTTTTGAATCTTAAATATAATAGAATTTACTAATTACAATCAGTTTGTATACTTAAATATTTCTATTCATCAAATATTGTTATAGGTATGCCCAGTTTTTATTCGATAGTTTATCTTTGTAATAAATATACCAAAACATTGATCAATTTATTTAAAAAATATTACCATTATAATACATATAATAAGTAGGTACTCTCAATAAGGTACTCGAAATCATTTTTATCTTTTCGTATTTAAGATCATAGCAAATATTTTTTATGGAAGTCTCTACAACCGTTGAAAGCTAAGAATATAAGATGAATAGATTACCTTATTTATTTTTCCTAGTTTTTATTATTGTGAACAAAGGCTGTGTAGGAGCGGATTGTGGTAAGTACTAAACAATCCATTTTTTTTGAGTTGAAGATTCCAAGTTTTCCGAATCTTAACTGTCAGAATTTATTAATTAAATTTCAAGATTACATTTCTTCCATAGGAGTATAATCTTCTTAAATTTAATTTGTAGTCACTGTAGGGCTACTATTTAATCCTAAAGTCTTTTCTAGAGTACTTTTCAAGATATTTTTGTTATCTAACTACTTACAGATTTTGGAAAAATTTTGGACACGAACTTGTCTGATAAAATAACACTCTATCATGGAATCTTACCGAACCAACGTGTGCCATATCTGAATACATGGTACTAGTATCAAGCAATGTGAATAACGAGACCGTTTATTACCATAGTAGTACCAACAGTGTTCAATTAACTCATCTAACTTTCTGTGCTCAGTATTCAGCAGAAATCACAGCATTTTCTTCAAGCCAATTCGGAAAAGTTGGTGTTATTACATTTGAAACTGCACCACCTGAAAGTAATTTCCTAAGCAATACTCGCAGTATCATGTTTATTCTTTACAAAATCTGTTTCAAGATGGAAATTACCAAATAAGTAATTTGACATTCAATACAACGAGGGAGTCTATTGAATTTAAATGGAATTTAGGCATGGCTGATTTACAAAGATGCAACGTGAGCTACAACTTTACTTATTGGGTGGATGTTGAAGTCAATTCAGAGTTACTTGAAAGCACCATCTATGAAATTCTTACACCTATAGCGTGTGTTGGTTATAACTTTGAAATACAAGCGATACTCGCAAATGAAACCAATATCATACATAAAGGACAACCGTATTTTTCATACATTGGAAGTTATGCTAGGCGTAAGTGTTAAATAAAATACTACCGAATAAAAATATGGTCTCCATTTTCTAGCGTTAGATCCTCCGAAACTAATTAATATTACTACTACTCCTTCAACGATGGAGGTATTTTTCGGATTAGAAAAATACGATCAAAACAGATGCACGGTATTTAGCTTAGATTTGGATTGTCCAGAAAATTTTGGTTTTTCCGAGGGAGTAGTGGATACTCCGGAAAGAAAACCGGTTTGGTTGCGAGTGGAAGAATTAAAAGCTGAAACCCAATACTCTTGCATTGCTAGGCTTTATAATGCCGCTGGATATTCTAAACCCACTAACTTTAATTTTACAACAGTTTAATTATCGAATTTTATAAACTTTTTGGATGCATAACAATGCCAATAGAATTAATTCATTTAAATTATATACAGGCTGTTTCATTAAGGGTGGCCACCGGCCATATCTCGGGAACTACTGGGCATAGAAATCCAGGGAAAAAAATTTAATTACTAAAGTGGCCATGAGAAAATCCTGGAAATTATTTTTAAGCTTCGCATTTCACCGCAAGGGGGCACAACTGAAAAGTAAATATTAAAATTCTAAATTTCTCCGAAAATTCCCACATTAAGGTATACCTTTGGTAACATGATTAGAAAGCTTGGACAATTCTGCATCATTTTGGTTTGAGGTTCATTGGCGTACCGACCTTAGTAAGAGTGGGGGAAGCTATTGAAAGTGTAATCCTTTAAATCGCTGTAACTTCTAAACGACTTATTCGATTTTAGTAAACTTAAGCTTGTTTGGAAGAGAAATGTAGGTACTTTTAATTGTCGCATCGAATGGTACACGATAGTTCCTAATAAAATTGCTAGAGGACGCAATTTGAAATAATAACAGTTTTGTTTATTTTATTCCGAAAACTTAAATTAGACGGTATAATTATGATGTCAGAATTGAAAACTAGATTAAATTTGCAAGAGAAAACGTGAAAACCGCAGCTCGATATCTTCGTTCGTTTCAGAGTTATTGCCAAAACAATAATTTTTAACACTTTAATTGAAGATACGATTGTTTTCATAGTTCCGTGGTCAAGCAATCCATTACAAAAAATATTTTTTAACTTTATGCTTGTGTAGGTTTGTTACTCATTATGCCAAGGGTCCAAAAACTACTTTAGAATTAATAAAATAATCATTAAAAACTTCGAATTTAGGCACAATAATTATTTTAATATGGTTTTTTAAAAATAAATCTAGATAGCCGTGAAACAAGATCGGCAGGTTTCCAAGGAGATAAATAAATTGGAATAGTTGTCAACTGATTTAATTTTGATAGGTGTTGTGTTGACAAAAGTTTATTTTTGATGACTATGATTCTTTTTGATTTTTTTATCTATACCAAAAATTGTGCTACATCCCTCAAAAATTCTCAATTCCTCTTCCTGGTTTTATGAACTGATAAAGCCAGTTTTACTAGCTGTCGCATCGTTAATTTACACAATACTTATGCACTAGGTATTGGTCACAAACAAATCCTCATTGGATACGCGAAGTGGATCATCAAAACAGGTGGTGCAAAGTTTTAGCATACAGAATTATCGGACTGTTTATTTTTAATGGCTATCTAAATGGTGAATCTTACGTAAGCATATCGTAACCCTCGGCATTGGTATAAGCCATTTTTGAGAGATGTAGCACAAATTTTGATATAGGTAACAAGAAATTCAAAAAGAATCTTTTGTCAACACAACATCTATCAGAATTAAATCAGTTGACAACTATTCCAATTTATTAACTTCCTTGGAAACCTGCCGATTTAGTTTCACGGCTATTTAGATTTATTTTTAAAAAACCATATTAAAATAATTATTGTGCCTAAATTCGAAGTTTTCCATGATTATTTTATTAATTCTAACGTAGTTTTTGGGCCTTTGGCATAATGAGTGACAAACCTACACATAATAAAATTTTATAATATTTTTTGTCATGGATTGCTTGACCACGGAACTATGAAAACAATCGTATCTTCAATTAAAGTGTTAAAAATTATTGTTTTGGCAATAACTCTGAAACGAACGAAGATATCGAGCTGCGGTTTTCACGTTTTCTCTTGCAAATTTAATCTAGTTTTCAATTCTGACATCATAATTATACCGTCTAATTTAAGTTTTCGGAATAAAATAAACAAAACTGTTATTATTTCAAATTGCGTCCTCTAGCAATTTTATTAGGAACTATCGTGTACCATTCGATGCGACAATTAAAAGTACCTACATTTCTCTTCCAAACAAGCTTAAGTTTACTAAAATCGAATAAGTCGTTTAGAAGTTACAGCGATTTAAAGGATTACACTTTCAATAGCTTCCCCCACTCTTACTAAGGTCGGTACGCCAATGAACCTCAAACCAAAATGATGCAGAATTGTCCAAGCTTTCTAATGATGTTACCAAAGGCATACCTTAATGTGGGAATTTTCGGAGAAATTTAAAATTTTAATTTTAATATTTTTTTTTCAGTTGCGCCCCCTTGCGGTGAAATGGGAAGCTTAAAAATAATTTCCAGGATTTTCTCATGGCCACTTTAGTAATGTAGTAGTTTCCAAGATATGGCCGGTTGCCACCCTTAATGAAACAGCCTGTACATCGAAATTTCGATATATGTACTATCGTTAATTTTTAAGGCAATTCCTGGCCTGTATTTTCCGGATTGATTTACTAGAAACCATAAATTATTAAATTAACAATATAACTTATACGAAAAACATACAAAATGTATGTAGAAATTATCAAAAAATGTTTGTAGGAGGCCCAACAAATTATGCAGGGACTCAAAATAAAAAACTACACCACTAAATTATGTTTCTTTAAAAATTATAGAATCTTGTCTTGTTCTTCTTATGTTTGTATTCTCCTTGGCCTCTCCGTTAACCCACTTCTTATATTGTTGAATTTCCGGAATGTATTAAAAATATCATCCAACTAAATATGTAATAACTTATTTAATAGTTTTAATGTAGGTAAATACTCGTTGGTAGATATTACATCAAATCAATCCCTGAAGTAGTTCATAAAATGTGATAGATATTTGCAACATTATCCATTATAAAATATTTTTGTTGTATCTTGATTAGGAAGTTCTGATTAAATGCGCACATTGAGAAGTTGGTGCTAGATGAAAAAGATTTAAAATGTAGTACCCACAATTTTGTTGAAACCCTTAAATATGAAATTTGAATCAGATACAGACAGACAATGGATTCAGGGACACTCAAAACGTGTAAATCCATCAAAATCTCAAACTCGAAAAAAATCACGATGACTATACTTACTTCCTTATTACTTCGTACAAGAAAGTAATAACCATCTTTTTAAAAAACAATTTTTTCTTAAACCCAAATTATGCAATCTTTTCAAATATTAGCCCCAATTAATCTTCGTACATTGGAACACTATTTTATGTAGAAGATATTCAACTACGTTTTTTCCTAGAATACCTACTTGAGTAGCAGCAGTGACTTGAAAATTATTTTTTCTAGATTCTAAATCTTTCAGTAGGTCAGCGGCCTACCTACTTTGTTACTGGCAACAAATGTTCATTTGGTCGAATATAACACAATATAATACTAAGTAATATATTTAATCATAAATAAATAACACTAATTTGTTTATTGCAAAGTGGACATAACATTCACCTAATTGTTACACGATGCCGTTTACAACTTAATTAATTGTATAAAAAATGCTTTTTTAATAAGTTTTAACATGATTTGTATCAGAAAAGCAAACAAAGATTGTTAAATTTAATTATTATATTCACAAAATCGTTGGTCATTTTCAATACAACTTGAAAACTAAAAACCCAAACTCAACAAGAATGGAGGTTTGTCTTAATGGTACATGTTATATTCTAGTCTTTTACATTATAAGGCTTTAAGCTGAAAAGAACAAATTGTTAATAAATTGTAAAAAACAAATTAGTTAAAAGAATTACCTCTTGATTTAAGAAAATGTACACCTTATTTAATGAGAGCGTAGCTCTACATGTATATAAATTGAAACCTGTAAAAACAAAAAAATATTACTTACTGAATATACGTGAATGTTTTTTCATTTTCTTACCGACAAAGAGCTTGTGGAAGGGAAGATATTATCGGTCCATAGCCTTGGGAATTGTCATAAAGTTCAAATAATGGTGCGGCTACCAATTTGTAATTTTTTGGTACCGCAAACAATGCTGTAAAATGAAAATATTATTAAAATTTAGTATTAATTATGTTATACACAAATGTTACTACTGGACTATGATGTAATTGTTTGAAAAATGTACAGCACATTTATTTACATTTCACAAACTTTATTTCGTACAACGAAAAGTAAAAACAATGACTTGTAAAACTGAAAATGTTTCTTACGTTTTATTAAAATTGTAACTAATATAAGCGTCCAAAAAATATAAGAAACACTGGCAGCGTACAAAGTAATTATTGTATAAAAAATATATAAAAAGGGTTTCAATTGAAAGAAAAACAATGTCAATGCTAAAGTACAAATACAAGTATTTTTTTTCAATGTTTGTTTATTCAAATGTTTCAAGTGTGAAAATGATGGGATAATTGGAATGACAAAAATACAAAAAATTTGAATAAACACAGAAAATTAAATTGAAACAAATTAAAAATACATTACATGTCTTGAATACTTTTTTTCTGAGATTAAAATGTAAAACTTGTGAAAACAAAGCTTACATACTAAATATTACTTTTCTTTAGTGTGGAACGTATTACAAAAGTTGAAGAATAAAATATTGGGAAACATGCAGGATTATTTGTTGTATAAAAAAAAACTGAGTGACACACAAACAAAAGCAGAGTTAGTGATACTATTTACAAGATTTCCATTAAAATATTTTTTCAACAATGACATGATTAGTTCACAAAAACGTTTATAAAATAATTACAAAACGTGTTTAAAAAATAAAATAAAAATAAATTTACACTGCTCCTGTTTTCAAGTCTACTACACATTGTACAAAGTATTGGAAATATAATGGAATGAAATTGAATTTATTAACTGATTAAATAATATAATAATAAAATAATGAATTCCATCTTTTATTCAAGTATATTTCTTAAAAAAAAAAAACATCCAATTGTTACAAAACACAATACTTGTAACAATTTCGATAACAAAAAGAAAATAACCTATGCCATCACTTCACAGACAACCAACGAGTTATTATCCCTTTGCCCAAAAAAATATAAACTATACAAAGAAAATACAATCTTCTTCTAGTTTTTTTATAAAATTGTTAATTTTATACAATACCCTTTTCTTGCAGTTGTACTAAAAAAAGACGCCTGTGTTCCTTAGGTTTAGTTATATGAGGTGGAATATACGGATACTGAGGTGGTTCAAAATTTGGCCTCCACCAGTTGCCGATAATGTCTTCTACAAGCCAATCCTGTTTGACACCGTCCAATCGTCCAAGAGTCTGCAACAACTCACCATAAAAAAATAACCGCGTTTCCTCTTCAGGCCGTTTATTCGAAAGAGAATTCAACAAAAATTTTATTTTTTACATTACAGAAGAAATCAATTACAACTTAACTCGTAATTAATACAGATAGATTTCATTTAAATTATGTATTTGTGTAAGATAATTTTGGAAAACAATTGTTTTTAAAAATATACATAATTTTGAACAAAAATAACTTATTTTTTTTATACAAATCTTTGTGTATTGATTAAGGTATAGACAATAAATCCTACCTGGGAATTTTAGTAAAATTAAAAATATTGTGAAATATTTGGTAAACACTGAGATGCGTTTCAACAATAAAATTGGGAAAATAAATTCAATCACAATTTCTTAAATTATAATTTTCAAAATTTATGCCTACATAGATATTTTTGAACAGTTTTATAATTTTATATTCTGAAAAAACTTAGATGAGAATTATTCCCAATTTTAATGTGTACCACTGATAACGAGCGTTTATAATGTAGGTACAGTAAAATTTCGCAGCTTGAACATTAGGCAATTTTTAAAAAACAATTGAAGGAATTGTGTGTCGGTGAAACTAAAAATCTTTATTAATCAGCTCAATTTTTAATAGAAAAACCACATTACAGTAATTTGACCAACTTACCAACAATAATTAGTTATCTTAAGAAAAACCATCAATCAACGGAAATATTTATTAAAACATACGTTGAATATTTTTATTTCTCCATAAAAATACAGATAAAATACATAGGTGCGTTATAAGTTTTATTAGGTACGAACATATCTTCTTCTATCAATTGCAAACAATTTAAAAAAAATAATTTAATAAATTATAGGATTCAATCTGTTTTACTTATTACAATATTGCAAAACCTTACTACTGTAAAACAACAAAATATCTGTGGAGAATAACAAAAAAAACTAACAGCTGTTTTACAGTACCAAGAACATTTTTCTTCAGTTTGAAAATATCTTTTTTAATAATTGTATTAAAACATCACAGTTGTTAAATTCTAACAGTTGTTTTAATATTAAATATAACATTATTTCAGGTACTTTAGATCTTTTACAAATTTAAATCCACAAAAATTTGCTATGTTTATAACATTGTATACAAACCGCATGATACAATCAATAAATACATAATTAGTTATTAAACAGATATTCCAATAAATTACTCATAATCGTTGTCGTCTTGCTCTTACTTATTTCTTATAAATGGAAACATTACTTTTACAGAAACAGTACAACTCTTATATTCCATTCTAGCGTAAAAATTAACATCCGAGTATGAGACGCCGTATTTATTTTTAATAATGTACTGCAAATAGTGTGAAAAAATACAATTGTTTGGAATAAATAAATGAAACGAATTTCAATTAAGTAATACGTAAAAAATCGAAAGTTATGTATCAGAATGGCAAAAAGTATTAAAAAATACAGACAAATAAATGTAATCATAACTTTGTCTCGAACTGTTTGAAAGCTTCCAGGATTTTTTGGCACATAATTTTAATACACTACCACTACGCCACAAAATTAATACACCACCTAAAATAAAGGGTGTGTCACAACGAGTTGACAGTAGACATAAGTCTATTACTAAACACAATTTGGTTATAAAAATTGGTACACGTCCATTATACGATGTGCTCTATTTAATGAAAATATTGCCATCTTTCTGGTACTTCCGGTTATACCGGAAGTAGACACAAACTTCGTTATTTTAAATGGAACACCCTGTATATTTTTGATTTTTTAGATTCTATACTTCATTTTAGACATAAAAGTATTAAGGTTGTATGGTCCTAACATTAACGGTATTATAACTAAAAATTCAAAAATATACAGGGTGTTCCATTTAAAATAACAACGTTTGTCTACTTCCGGTATAACCGGAAGTACCAAAGAGGTGGCAATATTTTCATTAAATAGAGCACATTGTATAATGGGTGTGTACCAATTCTTAGATTCAAATTGTGTTTAGTAATAGAATTATGTCTACTGTCAAGTCGTCGTGACACACCCTGTATATCATAAGTTTCATTTTAATTTTTTTCTGAAGTGTTTGTCAGATTTGTATGGTCTTTTTTTGCATTGTAGGTTGAATCCTCAAAAATGTTTCAGTGCTACAGACCGAGTTTTAGTAAAAATTAAGTTTTGTTTGAATACCGTGAATTAACAATTTACTTAGATTTTTTTCGACAATTCGTAACAGCCTGTGGACTGATTTTCCCTTAACAATGCCGATAAAAATGTGAAATGAAATTGATAAAGATCAAATTACGCGTTTTCGAGATGAATCGTCGTTGTGAAGCTGTTATTATTTAGAAGTAGAGGTGGAAATATGCGGCACTGCCTGGGTAATAAATTTTATAAATTATTTTTATTATTTGTTAAACATTTTTTCAAAAATTTGTAAAAAATCTAGGTATACAAAGAACGTGCCAAAAAGTCATGTTGATTTATAAAACCCTTATGTCCGGTTGCACCAAGCTCTGCTAAACTAATAGCGTGATAAATATTTAGCAGCGACATGTTATTGGCTAAATGATTGTTATTTGCTGCGTTGCTTAGCAACAAATTTAAAAGACCCAATAAGCTGCCACTGCTAAATTTTAAACGCGCAATTAGTTAATTGAGCATTTAGCAGAGCTGGGTGCAACCGGGCATAAGACCTTCTCTAATAATATAGATACCAAAATAAAACAAAAAGTAGAATGTTAAAATAATGAGGGTAGAGTTACCTAGCTCTAATTTTGTAATTTACTGTTGTTGCAAATACAGTGTTTTAAATTTTTGGAAAAAATCAAACTTTATCGTTACATCCGTTGATCGAAAAGATAATTTTTACCCTGTAGCATCGAAACATTCGTCAGGGATCAACCCACAATGGAAGAAAAAGATTATACAAATCGGATCAACGGTTCAGAAAAAACTTAACATCAAACTTATGGTAAATTTTAGGTGGTCCATTAATTGTGCGGTGTAGTGTATTTACAGTACCTATTTGAAGTTTTTATAGTTTTAGACACAATTGGTAAATTATTGAATTTATACATAATAAACTTATGTAAAACAAGTCTTAGAAACTATCTCAATCTGTGATTCCCAACAATTTTTGTATTATTTTAATGTAGGTACTTATTTGTAGAACATTAATAAAACCTCAAACTTTCCAATAATCTGATTTGATATTTTACAATAATGGCACATAACACAGCCGTTTTAAATAAATAAACTCAATTCACAAAAAGTGACCTTCAAGACCAACCATCATACAAAAACATACAATCTTCTTGTGGCATAACCAAATACATTAAATCTACCGAACGTACCTCAGTCAACAGCCTTTTCAACCCTTCAACTTCATCTTCACCTGGATTTAATTCACCTCCAGGTAGCTTAAAAAAAGTCGTACCCAACTGTAATAGTAGTACATGAGGTAAACCATGTTCGTGCACCAACAATACACCTTCTACACTACGCCTCATTCCAATACGATCAAATTCATCCCTCATCCGTTGGAAACGAGCTGGTACGCTGGGGTCCTTCTCAAACAGCGGTTCTTTTGTACCGAAGATGTAATTTGTTAAGGGATACCTGTAAGATTTAACATTACAAAAACTGTAACAGAACTTATGTGTATAGCTTGTGGAAACTTACAGGTTTATTATTCTGTTGATTGCTGTGGAGGGTACCGGGTATTTACTTTCAAAAGTCGATGTGTTGGCTGCGGCGGCTGTTGTAGAATTTTGGCTGTTTCGGCGCGGCCATCCAGTGCCTGTTCCGGCCATGTTATTTTGTTGTTGTGCTTTTACTTGTGAAGAAGTCATTGCCATTATACACTTGTACACAGCGTTAAATTAACTCAATCGACAAGCAACGACAAAACTACTGCAACTATTGTTTAATTAATAATTTGCACTACAAACTTTAGTATCTATAAAAACTTAAACACACGACGCTATCGTTTAGCCACCATCAAACAATAATCACCGGTCGCAGAAATGCCAACACAAAAAATGGATTTACTGTTATTTTGGACTAGTGTGTTGGCTGCAGCGGTGAGCGGGAAATTTGAAATGATAACAAAAATAAATTCAAAACGTTTTATTAAAAATATTTATAATTTTACTGTTCAATTTCGTCCTCTGATCCTGGGATTTTGTTGTCATCATAAACATAAATATACGGATGTGTTTCTATCATTACAATGTCCTTTTCAAGTTGCTTCAGTTCGGACTCCAGTTGCACTTTTCTGTTAATTTTTGGAATGGTATCGGTTAACATGGGCAAAACTTGGAATTGTTTTTGGAGTTCTTCCCAATTTTCTTTTAAACCCTGAAAATAGGTACATTTTTAATACGCGATAAAAAATTTAAAAAATCTTAGCAAAGTAGGTAAGTATATTTAAAAATATGAATATTTTTAGATACATATTTAGATTTCAACGAAGATTTTGTGTCTTTTCAGCTTTTGACGACGTCGCCATGTGGGGTGTTAAAATAAAAAAGTCCAAAATGTTTAGTTCCAATTAAGGATGAGGTAGGGTAAACTGTTGAAGAATTCAAGTGCATCATTGGGGGTACCTAATTTAAATAAATCCGAATATAACGTTACGAATTTTATTTTTTTAAATTAAATTTAAATTGTTATAGGTATAGAGGGGTAAGTAATAGGGCATATAGGACAATAGTAATAGCTTTCGCACAATGTCAATTATATTTATTTATTCCTATATTATTTATGACGAAAAGTTAATATTAGAAGATCCACAGTCATATTAAGTTGAGTTCGGAAAAATTGAGCAACAGACAAAACCTATTATAAAAGCTAGATTATAATATAAGAATTGAGAAAGACTATGTGTATGTACAGGGTGGCCCATTTTCGAGCCTCATCATAGGGATCTCGGAAACCGTAAGAGATACAGGGTCGGTTAAATTATGGCAAAGTTGCGCAATTTGATGCTTATCAAAATGCTGTGTTGCAATTTGGAAAATTCCGAATACTTACTGAAATATCCTGAAAAAACAAAGTTTCATAAAATCTTTTTAATATTTTTCTGACGTTATTTGAAAACCAATTTTAAAACAAACAACACTTCGTCATTGCCACTTTTTATCCTCTACAATATGGCGCTATCAAATTTTAAATCCGATGTTTCGTCTTCCAAGAACCATCATTAACTTATTATTTTTTAATACGGACCTGGATTTTTTATTTTATTTTTTGTTAGCTGTGGACTACCTTAAAGCTATAACCCATCACAAATTTTGATTTTCAAACGTTTCGATGACAAAAACTGACATTTCTGTATTTTTAAAAATATTTAATACGACACTGTTTTTAAAACAAATTATTACTTCTGACTAAATAATGTTTATAATAGCTTTGCATCAGTATCATAAATTTAGAATGTTAAAAAAATTATTTGTTTTAAAAATAGTATCGTATTAAATAAGTATGTTTAAGAGTCGTTTGACACGACACTAATTTTAGTAATTTTAGTACTAAATTTGATACTAATTATGCGCGCGCAGATTTAGTAAACTTGTTACAATAAATTAAAGCATGTTGTATTTTTACTTTCTTATACATAGTATAAGGAAGTATAGTAATCGTGATTTTTTTCGACTTCGAGATTTTGATGGATTTACACGTTTTGAGGGCCCCTGAATCCATTTTGACCATTTTCGCCATGATGTCTGTCTGTGTGTGTGTGTGTCTGTCTGTGTGTCTATCTGTATCCACCATAACTCAAAAACGACTTCTCGGATTTGATTCAAATTTCATATTTAAGAGTTTGAACAAATTTGTGGGTGCCACATTCAATGTTTTTCATCTAGCACCAAAACAAGTGACAGTTACATGATGACATTTTTAGGTTTTTTAGGAATATCTTGAAAAATAAACAATTTATGAAATTTTTTTATTCTTTAACATTGATTTAGAATTGAATTTTGAACAAATTTTGTTTGAACTTTTTTTTGAAATTCTGTCAAAAAAATTTCAAAAAAACTAGATATTTTTAAAACACTTTATATTTCTCATAGCGCGCGTTGATAGTTGAATCCGATGGTCGAGGTAGACCATGTGTTTCATTATATATATACATATATATAAACGGAAGGTCCCGGGTTCGAATCCCAGAAGGACCGGTCCATTAGTTTTTTTTTTATTTTACTGGTTTCTATGGTACCGAAAACAATAATAATGAATAAATAAATGTAATTTCATACCGGGAGATTTTTTTAAGTGAGTAATAAGTCAAAAATCTAAAATAAAACACATTTTTGTCGTAAAATTCGGTTATAATGAGTGGGACAAGGACAGATTTATGCGTATTGCAATAAGTGCGACAGAGACTATTTGAAAATTGCTGGAAACCTTCAACATTTTTACAAGAAATTTAACTTAATTTCTTTAGGAAAAGTAATTATTGTGATACTATCCGTAAGTATAAGAAAGTCATGTGTTGGGCACATCAGATATTTTTGTATACAATCTGACTAAATGTGCGTAAATTCGGTGCAGGAGTGTACAATGCTGTACAGAAGAAATTAAAATTAGACCTATTGTTTATTATTAATTTTTCAACTAAATCTGCACGCGCATCACTTGTATGAAATTTAGTACTAAAATTAGCCTCGTGTCAAACGGCTCTAAGAGCCGTTTGTCACGAGGCTAATTTTAATACTAGATTTTATACAAGTGATGCGCGCGCAGATTTGGTTGAAAATTTTATAATAAAGAATAGGTCTAAATTAAATCCGTTCTGTACTGAACTATACATTACTGCACCGAATTTACTCACATTTAGTCAGATTGTACACAAGAAAATAGAACATGCTCTAATTTATTGTAACAAGTTTACTAAATCTGCGCGCGCATCACTTGTATGAAATTTAGCATTAAAATTAGCCTCGTGACAAACGGCTCTAAGAATACAGAAAAGTGGCAATGACGAAGTGTTGTTTGTTTTAAAGTTTGTTTTCAAATAACGTCACAAAAAAATAAAAAAGATTTTATGAAATTTCATTTTTTTCAGGATGTTTCAGAAAGTACTTGGAATTTCCCAAGTTGCAACACAGCATTTTGATAAGCATCGAAATGCGCAACTTTGCCATAATTCAACCGACCCTGTATCTCTTACGGTTTCCGAGATCCCTATGATGAGGCTCGAAAATGGGCCACCCTGTACAGGGTGATTCTTTTATCTGGGGAAATGCGTTTTTCTCGTAAACACTGAAGGGAATTAAATTTTGAAAAAAGTGTTATATACCTACTGGCTGTCACTCAAAATTAGGATAGAAATTTAGACTTTAATATGCACGACGCTAGGCGTCGCGACGCTTCAATAAATATTTTCCAGCAACATATCACTTTTATGATATCATTGGAAAGGTCTTTTAATTTTGAGTCTTTTTTCTAAAAACCAATTTTTTTATTCTTTTTTTTTAAAAAGTTATGATTCAATTTAAATTATTTCTGTTCTAACTAAATTCTGAAATATTTTTAACGGTAGGCCGAGATTTCCTTCAAATACTAAAGTAAATCTTATCATATAAAATAAAGTAGGCTTAGAAAAAACAAAACCTGATATTTGTCAACATATTACAACAACAAAATAGTAGTTTAATAAACAAGAGTGTTAATAAGAGCGATTAATAATCGAAACGATTTTAACGCGTGAGCGCAGCGAGCGCGTTAATGAGTCGAGATTATTAATCGGCGATTAAAACTCATGTTGATTACAATACTTTTTTGTCGATCGCTTTTTATTAGAATGAAAATAATCTAATTTTGTTCCATGGCAAAATCCAAATTCTGACATAATATGCAATAAGTCAAAATACCACTGACATAATTAATTAATTTCGGCAGGTGTCAGTTCCAAATGCATGTTTCAATAATATAATATATTGTTGGTTACCTAGCAAATCTCAACAATGTTTTTAATGTGCATGTATGCATTAAACTGAGTTATTAATACACTCCTTTTATTACATTAACTAGATCTTTAATAAACGATCGACAAAAAAACTTATTAATACCTAAATTAAACAAAAAAAAAAAGTGCCTCTTCAGATTAGAAGACATTTGTGGCTTCAACTAGATGGGGCTCCTTGTCATAATGCCGCTATTGTGCGGAATTATTTAAATAAAGAATATGAAGACAGGTGGATGGGAACTTACGGGCCAGTAGAATTTCCCCCTAGGTCTCCAGACTTAACACCTCTCGATTTTTTGTTGTAGGGAACTCTTAAAAATAAAGTTTACAAAACAAGGCCTAATAATATAGATCATTTAAAGCAAAATATTGTCGATGCCTGTGCTGAAATTAATGCTAATGTTTTAAGAAAAGTCACATATAATGAAATAAGAAAACGTTATAATTTATGTTTAGATAACAATAGTACTCATATTGAACAATTCTTAAAATAATCAACTTTTTCATAAAATTTTTTGTTTAATTTAGATATTAATAAGTTTTTTGTTGTTGTAATATGTTGACAAATAACAGGTTTTGTTTTTTCTAAGCCTACTTTATTTTATATAATAAGATTTACTTTAGTATTTGAGGGAAAACTCGGCCTACTGTTAAAAATATTTCAAAATTTAGTTAGAAGAGAAATAATTTAAATTGGATCATAACTTTTAAAAAAATAAGAAAAAAAAAATTGGTTTTTAGAAAAAAGACTCAAAATTAAAAGACCTTTCCAATGATATAATAAAAATGGCATGTTACTGTAAAAATTTTTTTGAAGCGTCGCAACGCCTAGCGTCATGCATATTAAAGTCACATATTTCTATCCTAATTTTGAGTGACAGCCAGTAGGTATATAACACTTTTTTCAAAATTTAATTCCCTTCAGCCGTTTACGAGAAAAACGCATTTCCCCAGATAAAAGAATCACCCTGTACATCAGGGTGTCCAGATTTGGTTGTATTTGCGGGGTATCTCGCTTAGGTAGGTACTATAGCAGAAATGCTGTTTTCGCGACACGTTGCTAGGTATTTTTTACTTTCTTATACGAAGTCTCTATCCACCATAACTCAAAAACGAGTTATCGGATTTGATTCAAATTTCATATTTAAGATTTTAAACAAATTTGTGGGTGCCACATTAAATCTTTTTCATCTAGCAACCAACACAAGTGACACTTACCTGACGACATTTTTAGGTTTTTTAGGAATATCTTGAAAAATAAACAATTTATGAGATTTTTTTATTTCTTATCATTGATTTAAATTTGAACAAATTTTGTTTGAACTTTCTTTTGAAATTCCGTGTAAAAATTTTCAAAAAAATAAAACACTTATTCTTGTAAAATTCGGTTATAATGAGTGAGACAAGGACAGATTTATGCGTATTGCAATAAGCGCGACAGACTACTTGAAAATTGCTGGAAACCCTCAAAATTTAAACACGATTTGTACAAGAAATTTAATTTAATTTCTTTAGGAAAAATAATTGTGGTACTATCCGTATAAGAAAATCATGTGTTGGACACATCAGATATTTTTAGTTATTATTGTTAGAAATGTATGAGGAAGAATGAACATACATAATTTTCTCTACATTTAATAAACATTTACGAGTATTACTTTAGTTATTTATTTTAAATCGATAAAGGTCGAATTGCTCGTACATAATTAAAACAAATTAAAAAAAAATGTTCCTATCTACCAATGTAGAGCAAAAAACATATTCAAATAATGTTTTTACTAAATTAAAATCGATTAAGAGATAATCGAACTACAGAAAAAAATAAAAAATCCTGTTGTTTCAGGATAATTCAGGAATAATTTTGACTTGAAGGAAATCTGTGGAGGTAATACAATTTACTATGATATATGTATGTATACTTCTACACATATGCGAAAGATCGAAGACATCTTAAAAAAATTAAACTAATCTGGAAAACTAGAGAAAATTCGAGGTATTCTCTAAATATTTCCTTCTAAAAGAAAATCATCAGGCTCAAAGTTTTTTGCACCGGTTTACTCTTCAAATTAACCAAACCCAATATACGTACTTTTAACAAGTCTTCTCTTTCCTCCCTTGTGACATAACGGCACTTCGGTTGTAACATGCTTTCCTCTCGATCCTTCTTCTTCTG
The DNA here is from genome assembly GCA_963942485.1 of Pediacus dermestoides. Taxonomy (NCBI): domain Eukaryota; kingdom Metazoa; phylum Arthropoda; class Insecta; order Coleoptera; family Cucujidae; genus Pediacus; species Pediacus dermestoides. The sequence continues at coordinate 28,531,500 of OZ012625.1, read as the reverse complement.
GTACTGTTTCTCGTTCATTTTTATAAACTTGCGTAGGTATTTAGGTTTTTTACCAAGAGCTGAGGATTTAATATAAACGGGCTCCAAACCAGCTGTCAAGGGTTTGCTTTCTCCCTGACATCCCAAAACAACTCGTGGTATTGGCTCCTTTGGCTTCATGTTAACTGCAGTTTTTATGTTATCCGCAATAAAATTTTTGGTTGTTTCTGGACGTTTGTAGTTTTTCAGACATTCTTCCAGTAAGGGAACTGGGCTTTTTCTTGGAATGTTGGGTGCTGGATCTTTACTTGCTGTCTTTGAGGTATAAGCCAGTTTACCAGTATTCTTTTTTAAGAATTTAGAGGGGTCCGGTGGTATTTCTTCAGCCAAACCCATTGTGCCATGAGCGGTGGATTTATAATGTTTGGTGTTTTTGTTTTTATTATCAGCACGTTTTTTGGAAACGTATCGCGGAGATTTTCTATACACCGTCTGAGGTTTCCATTTCAAATTATAGATATTCTCGTCGTGGTGTGTTATTAATATTACAGACATTTTTTGCAAGACAAATATTTCAGTTTTCAGTGTCACTGTACAATTAATGACGGACTGACAAAATCGATCAAACGATGGGAGTTACGTTGGAGACGAAAACTTGTACCCCATTATTTCAAATTCAACAAACTACCGTAATAGTTTGTACTTCTTAACAGTAGATAATTCAGTTACCACTACATTACAATGTGTAAATTTATTGCAGAAATATAAACTTCAAACAACTACGTACTATATTAGTACAATAGTCACAATACCTTAATGCCCGTTTGCACCGGTTCTTCTTAAGCGCTAAGTAGAGCTTATGCCAGAAAAGTGATTTGCACCACTGCTAAGTATTCCTTAAATATATCTATAGTAGGTACAGTAAAATTATTCGAAAATTATACGTTAAAGGTCGGAATCGTCCGGAACAGGATCAAATTTTAGGATTTGTTAGGGGAAAAAGTGCTAATAGTTTGGTAATTTAACCGACTTTGTAGCTCCTTTAATAACAAAGTTAGCAATAGTAAGCCACTTCGCGCGAACACCATACAATATATTCGATAAATATTGTACATAACAAATTAAAAATTTATTTAGGAACAAATATTTGAAAATAAATGCCTAAAAAGGCGTTAGATTTTAGCGCGATGCGGCAAGCGCGAACGCTTCGTTTCAGTTCCCGTGAATCTTTCATTTACTGTAGCGCAAAAAGTATTGACACTGGAAGAAAATTGCTTAAACGAAAACTATAGGGAGTTTTATGCTTTACAACTTTTGTTTGAACTCTTTTTATTTAATATGGACGAATACCGATATAAAAAAATAAAAACCTTTTAAATCCCAATTGTTGGATTTTAAACTACCATAATTTGTTTACTGATGAGAATTTGTATACGATTATATTATATCATTTTGTGGCGATTTTTATTCTCTACAAAAAAGGTATCGACACTTTTTTTGCTAATATCAAGTATAAGCCCGAAAAATACAAAAAACCAAATCAACCCTAAAAATCAAGATGGCGGAAAATCCGCAAGGAGTTGGAAGTCGCCAACTTGGGAAATTACTTAACTTTAGGTCCTCTAACAACCCCTAAAATTTGATCCTGTTCCGGACGATTCCGATCTCAAAAGATAATTTTATTGTACTACTAAGGGCTACATAAATTTAAGTTCCGGATTTCTTCGGCTTAAACGTATTTCTAACATAAAATTGCGGTTTTAACATTGGAATTTTATTTAAATTTTATAATTATGGATTTTGAATTTAATTTATTGAAAGATGATGTTGATGACATGGATCTTTACCATTTAATTATTTTTGGTTTTCCGCGTCAAATTTATTTAACATCAAATTATTTGCATTCCATTAATGAATTAACTCTTTTTAAGCGTTTCCGAATTACGAGAAAGCTTAACGAACTTAAATGAAGAAATAACTCTTACTAAGAAATGCATTTCTTATATATAATTGTATATTATAATCCGAAATTCTCCACATTACTTTAGCCTTAGTCTGACATCAGTTATAATGTTCAAAACCAGTAGATAATTCAAAATTTATTGTTATATTAGGGTGTACCTAAACCCAGTCATATTTTTTATTAATTAAGCCTTGGACATATGCTCTATTTTTTATCGGCCGATTTAATTTGCCGCAGCCACTGTTGATATCTCATCAATAATAAAAATTATAATAATCTATGATATGTAGTTCTCACGACCATATGCTCGGCATGGTGACATATGGTGGGATAAATCAACAAATATACTGTTATCTATTACACTTGATACCCCTAAAATATGTTAATTCTAAGTGGTAAATCAGATGGTAAACAATGATAACTTTTCCACGGTTATATATAGAACCCTCAACTCTTTTGTCATTTGGCTTAATGAGCTATGGAAAATTGTGGAAGAGCAGTAACGAAAAAAGATCAAAAGGCTAGAGTGTATAAAGTGAAGTTGAGACGATCTAAAGCTAATGCTAGAGAAAGGAGCCGGATGCATGGATTAAATGCTGCACTGGACAGATTAAGAAGGTAATTTTTTTATTTTATAAATTCATGGTTTAACAAAATTATGCGAATCATAAAAAATTTACGTAGGCAAAATTTTGTTTCTAAATTAATTTTCTCTTAGACTAAAACTCCTTTATTTACCTATTATTATTTCAAAATTTTAGACAAATATGAAATATCCAGAAGTTTTCTGCCTTTTCCGATAAATTTACACAAATAAAGAACCAAAACTTCTAATAGTTTATTTTATTTTTATAGTTGCATGCCCATTCAGTTGACGCACTCAGACCTGAACTCCGCACCTCAAAAACTTTCAAAAATTGAAACTCTGCGCCTGGCCAGAAACTACATCGCCGCTATGTCACAAACCCTGCAAGAAGGTCGTTCCATGGACCTTATAAAATTTATAAAAATTCTCAGTAAGGAATTGAGTCAAACTACAGCAAACCTACTTTCAGGTACATTGATGGGTAACATGAATGAGGAGTTGAGTTACCAACGAAAATATTTCTTACAACATGAAAATGATAATTATCCGCCTTCGCCAGATTATGGGACTGAAGAACAAGCACCAATTAGTAATAATGTGCCAAATTGTACTTTTGACGATAGTTATTGTTGGCCAAATTATAAAGTTAACTATGATAATTCGTATAAGCACAATAAAGATGTTCAAAATTTTCGATATTGGGAGAATAATAATTATAACTATAATTACAATTATATTTTGAATAATAACAGTTGTTTTTATGGAAATTATCAGTATTAGCTATTAACGGACGTATATAATCTGTACCTAATCATAGATAATTATTATATTCTCCAAAGCAATCATACAAATGTGCTTTCTAAAAATGGCGGTAAATAGGATACATGGATTAAAAATCATCTAGTCAGTTTTATACTTTTTATATTGTTATTGAAATAAATATTTGATTTTCACATTTTATTTTTATTTTATTGAGTCAGATCATCATATGACTTATTATATATTTATCTGATGTGATCCTAGGATAACGAAATATGCATTATTTTTTTATAGAAGGCAGATTTGCTTATTTCGCATGTGGACCTCATCTCATTCGACTTCATCTTTTTGCATTTTTCCTTGGATATATTTTCGAAATAATAGTATATTGTAATACAAGTGCGGAAAACGCATCATGACAATACGAGTGTAAAATTTGCAACGCGAGCGATAGCGAGTGCTGCAATCACACGAGTATTGTCATGGGCCATTTCCGCAAGCGTGTTACATACGATTTTTTCTACGAAAACGTGGAATTCGTAAAAAATAAAATTATTTGTAAATCTTTTTCTAATTAAAAAAAACAACTAGTGAGTTTGTTGTCATAGAACTGAAAGCTCATAGCTGTTGACAGTTTATAAATTGTGTCCTGTCATCGAAATAATTTTGAGATCAAATTACGTGAATTTTTTGCTAATATCAAGTATAAGCCCGAAAAATACAAAAAACCAAATCAACCCTAAAAATCAAGATGGCGGAAAATCCGCAAGGAGTTGGAAGTCGCCAACTTGGGAAATTACTTAACTTTAGGTCCTCTAACAACCCCTAAAATTTGATCCTGTTCCGGACGATTCCGATCTCAAAAGATAATTTTATTGTACTACTAAGGGCTACATAAATTTAAGTTCCGGATTTCTTCGGCTTAAACGTATTTCTAACATAAAATTGCGGTTTTAACATTGGAATTTTATTTAAATTTTATAATTATGGATTTTGAATTTAATTTATTGAAAGATGATGTTGATGACATGGATCTTTACCATTTAATTATTTTTGGTTTTCCGCGTCAAATTTATTTAACATCAAATTATTTGCATTCCATTAATGAATTAACTCTTTTTAAGCGTTTCCGAATTACGAGAAAGCTTAACGAACTTAAATGAAGAAATAACTCTTACTAAGAAATGCATTTCTTATATATAATTGTATATTATAATCCGAAATTCTCCACATTACTTTAGCCTTAGTCTGACATCAGTTATAATGTTCAAAACCAGTAGATAATTCAAAATTTATTGTTATATTAGGGTGTACCTAAACCCAGTCATATTTTTTATTAATTAAGCCTTGGACATATGCTCTATTTTTTATCGGCCGATTTAATTTGCCGCAGCCACTGTTGATATCTCATCAATAATAAAAATTATAATAATCTATGATATGTAGTTCTCACGACCATATGCTCGGCATGGTGACATATGGTGGGATAAATCAACAAATATACTGTTATCTATTACACTTGATACCCCTAAAATATGTTAATTCTAAGTGGTAAATCAGATGGTAAACAATGATAACTTTTCCACGGTTATATATAGAACCCTCAACTCTTTTGTCATTTGGCTTAATGAGCTATGGAAAATTGTGGAAGAGCAGTAACGAAAAAAGATCAAAAGGCTAGAGTGTATAAAGTGAAGTTGAGACGATCTAAAGCTAATGCTAGAGAAAGGAGCCGGATGCATGGATTAAATGCTGCACTGGACAGATTAAGAAGGTAATTTTTTTATTTTATAAATTCATGGTTTAACAAAATTATGCGAATCATAAAAAATTTACGTAGGCAAAATTTTGTTTCTAAATTAATTTTCTCTTAGACTAAAACTCCTTTATTTACCTATTATTATTTCAAAATTTTAGACAAATATGAAATATCCAGAAGTTTTCTGCCTTTTCCGATAAATTTACACAAATAAAGAACCAAAACTTCTAATAGTTTATTTTATTTTTATAGTTGCATGCCCATTCAGTTGACGCACTCAGACCTGAACTCCGCACCTCAAAAACTTTCAAAAATTGAAACTCTGCGCCTGGCCAGAAACTACATCGCCGCTATGTCACAAACCCTGCAAGAAGGTCGTTCCATGGACCTTATAAAATTTATAAAAATTCTCAGTAAGGAATTGAGTCAAACTACAGCAAACCTACTTTCAGGTACATTGATGGGTAACATGAATGAGGAGTTGAGTTACCAACGAAAATATTTCTTACAACATGAAAATGATAATTATCCGCCTTCGCCAGATTATGGGACTGAAGAACAAGCACCAATTAGTAATAATGTGCCAAATTGTACTTTTGACGATAGTTATTGTTGGCCAAATTATAAAGTTAACTATGATAATTCGTATAAGCACAATAAAGATGTTCAAAATTTTCGATATTGGGAGAATAATAATTATAACTATAATTACAATTATATTTTGAATAATAACAGTTGTTTTTATGGAAATTATCAGTATTAGCTATTAACGGACGTATATAATCTGTACCTAATCATAGATAATTATTATATTCTCCAAAGCAATCATACAAATGTGCTTTCTAAAAATGGCGGTAAATAGGATACATGGATTAAAAATCATCTAGTCAGTTTTATACTTTTTATATTGTTATTGAAATAAATATTTGATTTTCACATTTTATTTTTATTTTATTGAGTCAGATCATCATATGACTTATTATATATTTATCTGATGTGATCCTAGGATAACGAAATATGCATTATTTTTTTATAGAAGGCAGATTTGCTTATTTCGCATGTGGACCTCATCTCATTCGACTTCATCTTTTTGCATTTTTCCTTGGATATATTTTCGAAATAATAGTATATTGTAATACAAGTGCGGAAAACGCATCATGACAATACGAGTGTAAAATTTGCAACGCGAGCGATAGCGAGTGCTGCAATCACACGAGTATTGTCATGGGCCATTTCCGCAAGCGTGTTACATACGATTTTTTCTACGAAAACGTGGAATTCGTAAAAAATAAAATTATTTGTAAATCTTTTTCTAATTAAAAAAAACAACTAGTGAGTTTGTTGTCATAGAACTGAAAGCTCATAGCTGTTGACAGTTTATAAATTGTGTCCTGTCATCGAAATAATTTTGAGATCAAATTACGTGAATATAAACATGGAGTGAATTATTTCCCTCGCTCGCTTTGCTCGCTCATGAAATTTAATTCACCCTCAGGGATTAAATGATGCACCTCAATCCCTTGGTATATAATATACTATTATAGCCTTGTTTAATATTTGGATATATTTTGCTATTGCGGTTTTAATTCTGTACAATGTTTAATTCTTAATTACCTTTCGATCAAGGTTAATGTCAACACATTATTGCAAACCTTACCCAGACTTAAAGGAACCCAACTCAGTTTGACGAAAGAGGTCAAGTATCTGGGAATCATACTTGACAGCAAATTAAACTGAGGGAGACACTTAGAGGTTAAAGTAAATAAAGCATGCGCAGCTTTTTGGCAGTGTCGCAGGACCGTGGGGCGGTCTTGGGGGTATCCCCCAGGATCCTCCTCTGGCTATATGTGGCAGTCATTAGGTCAACGCTATGCTATGGAGCACTTGTCTGGTGGCCCAGAACCAGACAAAGAAATGAAATGGCTCACATTAGTCACATTCAAAGGTTAATATGCCTTGCAGTGACAGGAGCCATGAAATCAACCCCAACTGCGGCGCTGGAAGCGGTCCTCTGCCTATGCCTACCTCCCCTCGACTTGTACGCGGAGAAAATGGCATTGGGGGCAGCTCTAAGACTGCGGGCTGGGGGTATATGGAATACGAGAGGCAATTTAAGTGGACACACACGCATCCTGGATGAGGCGTTCGCCAGAATACCTATCCTGGAGGCAAAGTCTGACCGCATCTCAGTGAAATACAACTTCATGAGGCACTATCGTATTTAGTTAAATTGTTGTGAAGTAGACGAAGCAGGCGTAAACATTTTTACGGATGGTTCCAAAAACAGTCACGGCGCTGGTTCGGGAATATTTTCCAAAGAGCCAGACCTGCGAGACAGTACATCTCTAGGCCCTTACTCGACTGTATTCCAAGCTGAACTAACAGGAGTAACCCATGGAGCTAAAAAGGCTACTGAACATAACATTAGGAGCAAACACACGCATCATGACAGACAGCAGGGCGGTATTGATGGCTCTGAGAGGATCTAGGATCAACTCAGGGCTAGTCTGGGAATGCCATCTAGCTCTGGAAAGACTGGCGGAAAACAATGTCGTTCAACTCAATTGGGTTAAAGGACATACAGGGAACCACGGCAATGAAGAGGCAGACAGGCTGGCACGATCGGGCTCCGACCGACATTTTGTTGGACTGGAGCCAGTACTTCCGTCAACCCTGACTACTCTAAATGCTCTGATAAAGGAAGATACTCTAAAAAGACACTCTTTGCGATGGGTAAATCAGGACAGCTGTAGACAGGGAAGGGCCGCCATAAAAGCACCATCCCCAAAAACAGCCAAAATCTGCCTACGTCTAAATAGGCACAACCTTAGGAAACTCGTAGGGATATGGACTGGACATTATCGATTAAACAAACACCTCTATACAATGGGAATCGTAACTGATCCCACTTGTCGGGGGGTGTCTAGAAGAGGATGAAACTGCGGAGCATGTACTATGCTACTGTCCCGCACTTGCATCGACCCGAGGATCCATACTGGGGGACTTCTGGCCGAGTATGGCCAGCATAAGCAAGACCTCACTCGCCATTATTCTTGAACTAATCAACTCTGTTGGTTGGCTCAGTGAATAGTCGGGGAGCAGGGAGATGCTCCGGAGGGGTGGCACATGGGCCCAGACAAGTGGCCTAAGTGGTAGCATGACGCAAGTCTTACACCCTCCACAACCTAATTCAGAATCCAGAACAATATTGCAAATAACACTACACTACATACAGTATTAGTTTTGTTTAGTTTTGGACGTAGAATCAGCTGTATTAAAATTGACCCAATATTTATCGAGTGTCGAAAATGTATAGCAAAAAAATTTTCAAAGTTAAATATCTCGCTAACAGCTGAGTTAACGCAAGTCAAACAAGTATACCTTTTTTAAGTGTCTTGAGCGTATCTATCATAATTCTTGTGATTTTGTAAAAAAATTCATTCCTCTACAAAAAATATTCAAAAAATACCTAAGTCCCCCCCATAAGTACGTCACTGGACAATATTATTTTGGCTGTAATATCAGCACATTTTGTAGCTTCCTTATAGATTTATTAACTCACCAAATTTCAAATCTCTACTTTAAACCGTTCTGTAGATATACATACCCACTTAAAAAATGATTTGGAAAGTTATTTTTTATCGTCCTGTATCTTCGAAACAAAGCGGTTATCCGAAAATCATCAAAGAACAAAATATTCTTAAAATAACTAAAGGAATCACTCCTTGAATTTTTGCCACATGTTTAGGAAACACTTTGTATAAATTGAAATCTTTAAAAAAAGTTGATATAGTCAAAATAACTGGAGAATTATTAATTTTAAGTTGAAAGTAATGTGTTGCATACCTGCCATTATAAAGCAGTGTATATTATTATTATATTCCAAATAATTTTGTGGAGAAGTGTTACCTATATGAAATATCTGATGTGTCCAACACATGACTTTCTTATACGGATAATACCTCAATTACTTTTCCTAAAGAAATTAAGTTAAACTACACCTAATATTTCCCTGATGTCCTGTGTTACAATGCCTTTATTTGATTGACGTTTACTGTCAAATTGACAAATTAAGTACTTATTTGCATCCGTCGCCAAAAATCAAAATGCCAAAACTTACTGAACGACTCATGATAAAAAATAACCTAATTTCTGTGAAATTAACTGACGAGAGGCTAATCACAGCAAAGTATTCCATCAAATTCAAGGTCACGTGTAAGGGCAATGGTTATTCCGGCATCATCTTATGGTACCGATTTATGCTATTATTTAAAGGAAAAAAAAAACTATACAAAACAACCTAACCTGGTCCGTGACTTATAATCGCTCCGAATAAAAAAAGCATTTAATTAAAATTAAAAAAAAAAAAGGGAAATCTATGGAATCGAACCAGCACCGTGTAGATTACTAGGCAGATTCTCTACCCACTGTGCCACGGCGACTTGTGCTAGAGGTGGTATTTGTTCTGGATAAGAAGAGTACACTGAATACTTTGCTGCTATTAACTACTCCTATTAACTGTACATATTACAATATGACACAAAAAACACAAATCAACGACCGCGTAACAACCGGTGGTAGTTTCGCCACCACAATGCTGCCGTAGCCGTCGATCTTTTCAAATAATAATATTGCTACAATCGATTTCCTCAGCGGTATAGATTTCTGTAATTTATATAAAGTACTTTTGCAACTGAGTGATAGATGGCGCTACTATATGAATAATAAGAAAGTAAAAAAAAGAAGGGAAATCTATGGAATCGAACCAGCACCGTGTAGATTACTAGGCATATTCTCTACCCACTGCGCCATGGCGGCTTGTGCTAGAAGTGGTATTTGTTCTGGATAAGAAGAGTACACTGAATACTTTGCTGCTATTAGCTACTCCTATTAACTGTACATATTACAATATGACACAAAAAACACAAATCAACAACCGCGGTACAACCGGTGGTAGTTTCGCCACCACAATGCTGCCGTAGCCGTCGATCTTTTCAAATAATAATATTGCTACAATCGATTTCCTCAACGGTATAGATTTCTGTAATTTATATAAAGTACTTTTGCACCTGAGTGATAGATGGCGCTATTATATGAAAAATAATTAAAAAATTTTGACGGAATTTCAAAAAAAAGTTCAAACAAAATTTGTTCAAAATTTAATTCTAAATCAATGTCTAAGAATAAAAAAATGTCGTAAATTGTTTATTTTTCAAGATATTCCTAAAAAACCTAAAAATGTCATCAGGTAAGTACCACTTGTGTTGGCGCTAGACGAAAAAGATTTAATGTGGCACCCACAATTTTGTTCAAAGTCTTAAATATGAAATTTGAATCAAGAAAAAAGTGGTTGTGACATTGTAGTTCAGCATTATTTTCAGTAGATCAATCGTCTTACTATTACTGTCTCAGGCGCGGATCCAGGGAGGGAGCCATGCACCCCCTTGAAAAATGTGTCTTTACCCCCTTTATAGACCTAACTTATCATAGTTATGTAAAGAAAAACTCTTTATTACTAATTGTAAACAAATAATCTATTTTTATTAACTAAACCTCTACACACTGTATGTACTTAGGTACTATTTATTTATTTAGAAAGTCTTAAATATGTAAAAATAACAATATGATTTGTGTGGACCACCCCTAAATTTGGTTCTGGATCCGCGCCTGTACTGTCTTCTTATCCTTACTCACTTTTGTCGCTTCAGAGTAGCTAAGTACGTGGATTATGGGATATCCCATCCTCTCAAGTTAGATAAAAATATTGAAATATCTATGTACGTATGGCATAGTACTCGAGAGTTTTACCTTGCAATAAATGGTGGAACGCAGGAACGTATTTTATACATGGGATCAGTACGGGGGTCAGCCTTGAATCTAAACTCAAGTTTCAGGTGCCATCTTGAAATGGGTGCTAATAGTTTTTTCGAAATTTCTCGTTGCCGGTTGATTCCAAGAAATAAATAATTCAGGATAGTTTTGTAGAAAATACAGTTAACTACAATTTTTGTTAATAATTTTTTGACACAGCATCAATATTACTAAAGTTATGATCTATCAAAGTTAAAAATAAGGGGATGAAGAGATTTCAGCCAAAATAGCTCGCTTATGATCAATCGTATGTCATACGAAAAAAACGTTCTTATTTTATACAAGAACATTTCGTTCGATCTTTTTCTTTTCAAATTTGACACTTGTAACGACATTTTTTCACGTTTTTTAATAAAATACATTATTTAGGTACTCAAATACAAGAAAAACATTCACACATTGCTACAGCGCATTTTTGGAAATTTTGGCGCCCTCTATCTTTTTGGGAACTAACTACAGAGAGTTCGGCGTGAGACAAAAAATGATGCAAATTTTGAGCTATGCAATTTTTGTTCTTACACTTTTTCCTCCGACCAACAGGACATAAGGCAAATCCAAAAATGGATTCCCATAATTTTTCTAGATGACGGGGATTCCGATACAGGTGGGGATACGCCAACTTGACATTTTACCTTTCGAACCATCAGAAACAACATATTAAAAATTCAGCCTACCCGCAAGTTTTTGGATCTCAAATATCTGATTGACTGTAATAATAGTGATAACGTAATAAGAGGGCGAGGGAATTGAAATGGACCATCCCAGCTGCCGGCAAAATGACTTTTTTCATTATTTAGGGTCTCAGATATAAGAATCTGATCATAGTTGGCGGTCCTCATATTATGCATACTCAAGTACCTTTGGCACCTGCACTAATATGGATTTACACTGCTTCAGAACTAGGTAAATTATACAGGGGTGGTCCGAATTTTTTGTTCGGAAATTAACAGAACGTGTGAAAATAATAGTTTATTTAATAAACGTATATAAAAAACAAAGCATTTCCAAGATTGGGTTTTAAAATTACATATATATTTTTTTTAAATTAAATATCCTCGGAACAAATTGAAATATTTAAATTATATTGGGTGAATAAACATTTGTACCTACTATGTTCTTGATGACTTTCAAATATATAATTCAATCATAGAGGTAAGTGAGGGCATGAATTATTCCTGAAAATTAAAAAGTGGTATGTTACTGAATATTTATAAATTTTTTTGAGTTTTTAAAATAAACTAATTTTTTGGGAAATAAATCTTGAAATTATTTCGTACAATGTACCTACCATTATCCTTTATAAACAAAAAATAAATATTAGTGCAACACCCTGTATTTCGGAAACGATAAATTTATGACAAATTTAGGTATATTATTTTGCTGCGTTCTGTCGATTCTGTGTTTCCTGATTAAAATTTGGTATAAAATTAATATTGATCAAAAATGCAAGGAAAAACGATAAAAGCACATTTCACATGGTTTAAAAACAGTAACTTTGTATTAAGTAAGTAAACAGTTTATATTGAAAAAGTTAAGTAATAAAATTATATACATATTATGTATAATATGTAAGGTTGGCGACATGGAATAGTTTCCAGGCATTTTTTTCCATTGTAAATTAAATCATGTTCATAGGCTCGATAACTGCTTAGTGGCATTATTAGCAGTCATATTTGTGTCACAATATTTTATGTAAAGTATTTTAAGTAAAACGCCTAGAAATTTTCTTACTGAGGCTCAAAAAGGCGCAATTGTGGCACAGCTAGAAGATAGTTGGTCAAGTAGACAAGTAAATGTAATCTAATGAGATCTTCGCCTGTCTCCATCACTGTCGTTAAAAGAAATTTTGATTTAAAAAGTCTGATTTATAATGCTAAAAAAATTCAAAAACCGCTACTTTGATCAATTTGTCTGGAAACTATTCCGTGTCGCCAACTGTACAGGGTGGTCCAGTTACGGTGTCCTCGTTATTATCTCAGAAACTATTGGGCCCATGAAAAAAGTATTATATAGAAGTTGTACAGTCTATAGCATTCTACATTTTTGAAAAAATAATACTTATACAGGGTGAGTCATTTTCATGTGGCGATATAAAGTTGCCTTTTTTTAATGGAACACCCTGTGTTTTACCCCAAATTATGATTTCTCATCCAATTTACGATAAAAATTATATAAGGCTTAATATGTCTATTATTAATAGTTTCCAAGATATTCGAGAAAATATTTTGAAAAATAATATTGTATTATGTGGGTGTAGCTTCCACCAGGTGTGTTAGGGCAAGTTAATTATTTGTTTCAATTACAAAAATACTCAACCAAAACATATTCTTTATTTAGTTAGTTTATAATAACAAATAAAATATTTAAAAAAATTTAACTATTTTCCAATGCCTACCTGACAGAGCATTATTATTAGCTTCTAGGTCTACTCTATAAAATAATAGTTCTTTGCCAAATACTACGACTTTTTCTCACATATCATATCAATTTAAAGTTTACTTGATATTTAAGACCAGAAATAAAATTTTCTAGCTAAAAAATAGAACTAACATTGCTCATATAAATAATCAGATATCATAGTATTTCCAGATATTTTCTCGAATATCTTGGAAACTATCAATAATAGGCATATTAAACCTTATATATTTTTTATCCTAAAATTGGACGAGAAATTATAATTTTGGGTAAAATACAGGGTGTTCCATTTTAAAAAATGAAACTTTATATCGTCACATGAAAATGACGCACCCCGTATAAATAAATTTATTTAAAAAATGTAGCATGCTATAGACTGTACAACTTCTATATACAACTTTTTTTCCTATGCCTAATTGTTTCTGAAATAATTACGAGGACACCGTAACTGGACCACCCTGTACCTATATTATACCAAATTGCTTGTAATTGCAGGGTATCTCTGTAATTTATAAAGATAGAACTTTGCGGTTTTCGCGAACCATTTTTTTCGAGGACGCCACTGGATTCTACTCAAAAATAATTAAAAGTTTAACGAAAAAGTGGTTCGCGAAAACCACAAAGTTCCATCTTTACAAATTACAGAGATACCCTGCAATTACAAGCAATTACTGTGCCACTTTTTCGTTAAACTTTTAATGCCGCAAACAGAACTAAGCTAACTTGTTTTGTTTCTGAGATACAGGGTGAAAACGAAAATTTTCACTCTCTGGAGTGCTGTCATATCTCACACACCGTGTAAGCTAGAAAAAAAGTAAAAACTGTTCTAGATAGATATTTTTGCGTAGAATCCAGTGGCGTACTCGAAAAAAAATGATTTGCACCGTTTAAGAGATATGACTTAAACTAGGTCTTTTTTAAATGGAACACCCTGTATTTTTTAGTCTCATTAAATTTGTCTATTTTTTCTCATTAAAATGATGTAAACAATAGGCACTTTCAAATTTAATAAATGCCCTAAAACAGCAAAAAACCCTATTATGAGTCAAAAAATTTTAGTCTGCCTTGAAAATTGGGGATAAAGAAATATTTACAAACAACATATGAGACACTATATTAAATTAAAAACTCTTAACATTAATATTATTTTTATTTTATCTTAGTAAAAAAGAAACAAAAAACGAAATAAATTTTTTTAACGGTCATATAAATAAACAATGAAACTTAACAAAATATTTAACGTTCTTATTTTTTTTATGTAATATAGTGTCTCATGTTGCTTGTAAACATTTCTTTATCCCCGATTTTCAAGGCCAAGGAAATTTTTTTGACTTATAATTGGGTTTTTTGCTGTTTTAGGGCATTTATTAAATTTGAAAGTGCCTATTGTTTACATCATTTTAATGAGAAAAAATAGACACATTTAATGAGACTAAAAAATACAGGGTGTTCCATTTAAAAAAGAACTAGTTTGGGTCATATCTCTTAAACGGTGCAAATCAATTTTTTTTCGAGTACGCCACTGGATTCTACGCAAAAATATCTATCTAGAACAGTTTTCACTTTTTTTCTAGCTTACACGGTGTGTGAGATATGACAGCACCCCAGAAAGTGAAAATTTTCGTTTTCACCCTGTATCTCAGAAACAAAACAAGTTAGCTTAGTTCTGTTTGTGGCATTAAAAGTTTAACGAAAAAGTGGCACAGGTTCGCGAAAACCGCAAAGCTCTATCTTTACAAATTACAGAGATACCCTGCAATTACAAGCAATTTGGGACACAGTGTACAGGGTGTCCCATTTTCGACACTTTTAGGGGGTATTGGCGTTATTATCAAAGATAGAGTGTTGCGGTTTTCACCTTCCTGACCTACTTTTTTACGAAACGAAAGATTCCGGGGTCAAATTTGCCATGGCTCTCTTAGTTTTTAATCTACAGAGTGATTCTGAAAATCTTTGTTTTTTAGACACCCCTCGTATTTCCGTTATGCGTCTACTTATCAAAAAGGTGAAAACTGATCTTGATAGAGTTTTTTACGTAGAATTCAGTGGCGTAGGCAGTTTTTGTGTAAAAGGTTTAGTTTTTGAGATATTGCAGTAACTTATGTTTTTTTAAATGGGACACCCTATATATTATCTTTTATATTGATTGAGGAAAATTTGGGCTTTCCAAAAATATATAATACTTAATATTTATTTTGATAACAAGCTCAAAATTCGATATTTTTTCTAATTTTCTTTATTTATAACAGTAGGCCATGGCTAATTTTTTAAAAACAAATCCAAAATATTCACAATGCGTATTTATTTTAAAGCTAAACACTTCAAAAG
Organism: Pediacus dermestoides; assembly: GCA_963942485.1. Taxonomy (NCBI): domain Eukaryota; kingdom Metazoa; phylum Arthropoda; class Insecta; order Coleoptera; family Cucujidae; genus Pediacus; species Pediacus dermestoides. The sequence continues at coordinate 28,515,840 of OZ012625.1, read as the reverse complement.
ATAATTTTAATGCATTGTATAAAACATACCAACAATATAATACTTCTCATAATTATCGTAAATGGCCATTGTAATAAAAAATTAAAAGTAAAATAAAAACTCCTACATAACAAAAATATTTCATCAATAATGGAAATCTGACAAATCTGTCAAATTTTGCATTTGTTTCTAATAAACTAGCCATGGCCTACTGTTATAAATAAAGTAAATTATTAAAAATATCGAATTTTGAGCTTGTTTTTCAAAATAAATATTAAGTATTATATATTTGTGGAAAGATCAAATTTTGCTTAATCAATATAAAAAATAATATATAGGGTGTCCCATTTAAAAAAAACATAAGTTTGGGCAATAACTCAAAAACTAAACCTTTTACACAAAAACTGCCTACGCCACTGATTTCTACGTAAAAAACTCTATCAAGATCAGTTTTCACTTTTTTGACAAGTAGACGCATAACGGAAATACGAGGGGTGTCTAAAAAACAAAGATTTTCAGAATCACCCTGTAGATTAAAAACTAAGAGACCCATGATAAATTTGACCCCGGAATCTTTCGTTTCGTGAAAAAGTAGGACAAGAAGGTGAAAACCGCAACACTCTATCTTTGATAATAACGCCAATACCCCCTAAAAGTGTCGAAAATGGGACACCCTGTACATCATATCCAATCATAAAATCATATGCAGCACATTGTTTATAGATCTTAACTATACTAATACCTACTTCTATTCGTACATTGATTGTGCTTCGGTATATATACATACATTTTTAAAGTGCATGAATATTCACATCTTTATTACTATTTTCTTCTCCTTTCTCCACACCATCTAAATTCAGCTTATGAAAATTATCATATAACTTCCTCAGCTTACTGTCATTATCATCATTCTCTTCCTCACTATCACTTAACATAACAAATTCAAGTGTGTTGTCTTCAATATCACTCAAATTTATCTCGTCTTTCAAACAATCATCAAAACAAGGCGATTGTACTACACCCGAAAAATTTAAACCATAAGCTGCAATTAAAGTTTCCTTCAATGGTTCAGGAGTTCGCCGCACGCATTCTCCGATTCTTCTAGGAAAAAATCGTTGTTCCATTAAAATATCACAGTAGGGGCATATGACTATATCTAGTTCCTTTCCTACTTCCCTGTGGGCCAAACATTTACAAATGGGACATTTGTAGCCTGGTGCCATAATTATAGGCATCATCGAGATGACACATCGAGTATCGGCATGTGGTGGTAAGCAGAGTATCCCTAGAATCTGTGTGAAGAGTTAAGGAAGTTATTTATATTAAAACGTAGAAAAAGTGGTTTAAATTTAAAGAGTTGTTCAGAAATACAGTGAGTTGATAGAATACTTCGCTGTATAAAATTTTGGCGTAATTTTGAATAGGTACTTTTTAAACATTTTATGGTCAAATATTTTGCTAACATCTACAAAAACTACATATAAAAAGGATATTTTCTCCACACCAATAACACTGCGGCATCGGCGGATATTTTATCTCATTAGCCAGCCTCATCACCTCACTAATTTCATCGATGAAATTATCGCCCACTTTAGCTTTAGCCAAAATATCCTTCACCACCATTTCCTTTAAAAAGAAGTTTTGTACATCGATGCTCTGCAACTGAAACGTACTCAATTCCCTGCCTGCGTTGTGCCAACTCAACAACTTCTTTATTCTATTCACTGCTAGTTTAATGTCAACTAAATAGTGTAGTAGAACATAGGGTTTCATATCGTAGTTGGGAACTGATGGGACAATGTGAAATACTTCCTCGGATATTTTTGAAATGCACCTTAGAGTTTTTAATCGAAGTAATGTTAGTTTATCGTAGTCGAGATTAGCTGGAAGGCCATGCCAAGGAAAACGCTTTTCCTTCAGACAGTTTATTCTACAAATCGAAACTTATTATTTGTTTTATGTAACATAATATGAGCTTACCTAAGAACCTCAAGACAATCGTAGTAGTCCTCCAAGCTACCAGTTGTATTATTCATTAGCAAATCTAAAGGATTTAGCTGTGAATTTTGGAACAAAAATACCTTGGTTAACTGTTTAACTCTGTGAAGGTTTCGATTTCTGGTTGGGAATGCTAGTATTCCTAACATAAGTTCGCTTTTCGATAGAAACAACCCATGTGTTCGTAATCTTGAAAAATCCACTTTTAAAGGAACTATCGCTTCATCAATATTAATTTTGTGATCAATTACGGTTATAGTTAGTTGTTTAAGTACCCCTGTTAATGTTAAAACCAGTGCTACATTGTTAAGGTGATGTATTCCTGAAACAAATTTAGGTAAACTTTTAACATTTCTTTGTTTTATCTTGAATTTACCTGTTATATACAAATTATCAACAGAATGAATTTTCTGATCGAAGACATAACCATCACTATTAATTCCGTAGATTATTAAGAAGCCTTGTTTAGCAGCAAATATGAAGGTGACGTCGTTTACATCCACCATAGAAATTTTCTCTATTTGTATATCATCTTTTTGGTCCCAGAAACTTAACTCATTTACTACGGAAGCTTCGTTATGGTTCAAATTTTCTATATTTATAGCATTCATTCGACCATGTTTGTCAGCGAATATTAGAATACCAGCTGAAAATAATAAATTTTATTTTTTTTAGGTATAAGTAGACAGGAGTAAGAATTGAGTAACACTTGGGTACTGACAAGTTTTTTTTAAACCAAATTGTGAATAGGAAAATTGAATAAATTTTGACTCAGTACTTTAAAATTTTCTGAAATTGAACTAATTCCGATATAATTTGAACAGAATAAAATCTATTGGGAGGCTATTTAAAAAACTGGCCTATTCGAATATTATCTCAATTTTATATTACAATTTTCTTCGTTACTGAGATACAGGGTGTTGAAAATGACGTTCTTGTCCCTAGAATTGCGAATCCAAAGCCCTAGGGATGGCGACAGTCTATTCAAGATGTCGGACGTAAGCGCCCATAATCAAATGTAATAAATCTGCAGTTCACATTATTTCAAAATAAGTAATTCAGTCAAAGTTGCGTAACTAGCTGCCCAATATCCTTAAAAAATCTGAAATATCTGATTAGTTTCTAAAATTTTAGAAAAAAGTGAAAATTCTTTTTTCAGGTTTTGTGAGATTATTTGGAGTTATCGAGTTGAAATAGTATATTTCATTACCAGTCTGGAAAAAAGGATTTTTTCGTGCGCGCGTGACAAATTCCCGTGGGAGGCGAAGCCGAACACGGGAAGTCATGCAAGCACGAAAAATCCATTTCTGGACGTGTAATGAACGATATTTTTTATTATACTTATCTAAAAACAACCCAAAAAAGGATTAGAAGTAATTTTAGAACATTTTATTTTCAAAGTAATCATAATACATCGTAAAAATAGTAGGCAAATACGATTAACATTTCCATAGCAACAACTTGTTTATTATCGGCGATCCTTTAGTTTCTGTCATATATAGTGCACGGAAAAAAGAATAGGAGATCGGGAAAAGTTTTCCGTGCGCTGTTCTGAAAATGTCACCTTTACGTCATTGCAAAAACAGATGAAAACAAGGTGTTTTCAGATAAGTATAATAAAAAGATGTTTGGTAAGGTTAAGTCAGATTGTGTGAATAGTCAATTTATTCAACTCATTGTACTCAATATAAAAGACATAACTCTTCAGGACTGTATTGGAAAAAATCATGTTTATGATGAAATTATAGCCTGAAATGGTAGAAAAAGCCGAAGTATGACACACCATTGCAATCAGAATAATCAGAGGTATTGAATTCTTTAGTAAAAATCCAGGACCGTTATCTTAAAATTACGTTTATAATGTAATTAAAGCTAGAAACGCTAGAAAATACCAAAGTGTGGTACATAATTGTCATTAAAATGATCAGAGGTTTCGAATGTTGTAGTAAAGAGTCCAGGTCCGTAATCAAAAATAGTAATTTGTATAACTAGCCTTGAAACTAGAGTTTTGCGAGTGCGAGTAGGGCCCGCAACTACGAGGTGTGTGTGTGTGTGTGTGTGTGTGTCTGTCTGTATCCACCATAACTCAAAAACGACTTCTCGGATTTGATTCAAATTTCATATTTAAGAGTTTGAACAAATTTGTGGGTGCCACATCCAATGTTTTTCGTCTAGCACCAAAACAAGTGACAGTTACCTGATGACATTTTTAGGTTTTTTAGGAATATCTTGAAAAATAAACAATTTATGAGATTTTTTTATTCTTTAACATTGATTTAGAATTGAATTTTGAACAAATTTTGTTTGAACTTTTTTTAGAAATTCCGTCAAAAAAATTTCAAAAAAATTAAAATTAATTTTTGTCGTAAAATTCGGTTATAATGAGTGGGATAAGGACAGATTTATGCGTATTGCAATAAGTGCAAGAGAGACTTCCGAAAATTATTTGATAATTGCTGGAAAGGCTCAAAATTCAAACACTATTTTTACAAAAAATTTAACTTAATTTATTTACGAAAAGTAATTGTGGTACTATCCGTATAAGAAAGTCATGTGTTGGACACATCAGATATTTTTATATTGGTAACACGCGATACTTAAAATTGACACTGACAGTAGTAGCCGAATAACAGAAATAATAATCCGTTTCTATGGAAAATACAAATTTTCCTTATGATTTCAATGATGCCAATCGATAAACTAAAAATTCCTAGTTTTTGCCGGTCTAGCCCGGCAAAACATGAGTTTCCAGCCGATTTATACGAATGCAAAATGACTAATGCCAACCTGAGGCACAAAAAGTAATTATTTTGCAATTAATTTGCAAGTTCCAAATATAAAAAAAAATTAAAACTTAATTTTCAAGATAACATTTGGGTTAAAAAAGTAAATCAAATATGTACCTAAATTTCTCTCGTGTTTTGACCTTAACTTTCACAATTTTTATTACTTTAAAAATATAGATACATCAAAAAGCTGAGTCGCCCTTTCATAAGTACGCCAATGAACCATATTATCTTAGTTAATATATCGTAGATTTATAGTTCATTAAAAGGTTAACTAACCTACTAAATTTCAGATCTCTATTCTAAAGCGTGCTGGACATAAAACCAAAAAAATTATTGAAAAATTCATTCAAAATTAACATTAAATGTGTAGGTTACGTTAAACGTATTTTTATGAGAGTATTTCGTGTATACTAAAAGTAAAACAGCTAAATTTTGTCCAATATGGCTAGGTTAGATTAGAACGGGGTACGTTACGTTCGAGAGGCTTTAATTTTGTAATAAATTTAAAATTTCAGAAATATTTTAGATTTTGGTCAGTTCGAATTTGGCGAATGCGCCGGTCTTAGAACATTTTTCTCATTATTATTATAGATTTGGCACGCGCGCACGCGTTTTAAAATTCTCTAAACACCTGTCATAATATTCATATAATAATTTAGAGCGATCAAATAAATTTGTAAACGAGTCATCCATGAATCCGAAATCGTATACAGGGTATTCGCGCGAAGTGGCTCACTATTACTAACTTCGTTATTATTGGAGCTACAAAGTCGGTTAAATTAGCAAACTAGTAGCATTTTTTTCGCTGATTACAATGGTGAAAACAGAAAAACAATTGACCATCTGGTTTTAAAGATATTCAAAAAAATGACATTTTTTTAAATGGAACACCCTAAATATTTTTGCAAAATCGATGGTAAATTAAATTCTATAAAAAAAATGTCCTCATCTTTTTTCGATAATAATTTAAAATAAGCGAGTTATTTTGAAAAAAAGTTTGCAATTCTTTAAAATCAAGTAGCCATAAAACGGAACAGTAATTTATTAAAACCAAACAATCATAATTTTGAATTTAAGCAAGTTGAAAAATACTTGAAAGAATTATGGAAATATTGAAATTTTACAAAATTATAATTTTCATGGCTACTTGATATTAAAGCTTTCAAAACTTTTTTCAAAATAACTCGCTTATTTTAAATAATTGTCAAAAAAGCATAAGAACATTTTTTGTTCAGAATTTATCATCGATTTTTGCAAAAATATACAGGGTGTTCCATTTAAAAAATGTTATTTTTGTGAATATCTCGAAAACCAGATGGCCAATTGTTTTTCTGTTTTCACCATTATAATCAGCGGAAAAAATGCTACTAGCTTGCTAATTTAACCGACTTTGTAGCTCCAATAATAACAAAGTTAGCAATAGTGAACCACTTCGCGCAAACACCCTGTATATCGGGTGTTCATTTAAATTTCACCTCTACTTGGCGTTGAAGTGTCATTTATGAATGAAATTTCATTCTTAAACGACACTTCAACGCCAACTAGAGGTGAAATTTAAATGAACACCCGATAGCTACTTAAACTGCATTACAATAAAATGTCAGTTGAAAGCTAAAATGGTTCAGGTAAAAGACATCCATGGATAACTTGATTACAAATTTATTTGATCGCTCGATATGTATAGCTATGTTATGTATTTCTTTTCGACAAACTTTATTATCGACCCTTATGTGGTTATCTCTTTTCTTTTTGAGAACATGGGTGAACAAAATAATAAAAAAGTTAAAATGAACAGTCATTCTTAAGTGAAAATAACTGGTTAATTATGAACTCATACAAAGCTAATATATAAAATTTTGATTTTAGGTTGGTGAAAAAATAATACTAAATAGAATATAAATGTGATTATTTATCAGATAAAGTTAAAATTTCCCACTTACTAAAAATATAATAGGGATGTTGCATTTTTTAAAATCCCGTTTTTTTCTGTTAGAAATGTAAAACGACTATATTAATAATACTCTACAGCAAAAATAATTTTTTTTACTAAATATTTGTACATAAAAAAACGATTATAAATTGACCGTAATTCAAACATATTATTGGCGCCCGAAAACGCTTTGAAATCGGAGTCCTGTGTGTCACGAATCTAGTTGACATTGGCATGTCTAAATATTTTTTACACGTTTGACATTTTTTGAAATAAATCAAAATGCGGCGTGCTGCACAGTGGAACTAGATTCGTGACGTCAGCAGTCTTTTGAGCCGATTCGGGCGTTTCCGGGCAATGCGTGGAAATTTCAAATTTTGCAATACTTTTTATTTATTTACTTGGAAAGTACGGACCAAAATTTTTTTCAAAAATATTGTTAGTGATAATTTGGTAGGTATCAGCTTTTAAAAAAAAATTATTTTGAAAATCATGCAAAGTCCCTATTATGTATTATAAAAAGCAATCAGCGGTTAGGTATAAAACTGCCTCACAATTTATAACAATAGCTAATTTGAAAAAAGTATCCTCTGAGGCTTTTCTTATTTGAAATAAAGTCGCATGAGGAATGATTGTTATATTTGCGTTAATTCAAAATGATTGATTCTTGATATCTATTTCGAATGACTGAATAAAGTCCCTATACTTTTATCCTAATAATGTAAATAGAAATAGCCATATCTGCAAGGTTTAGGTGTACCTGTAAGACATACATAAGTATTAAAAGCATTATTTTCGACTGTCTACTTAAAACATAACATTTTTGTACAGTTTTCTCAAGTAGATGATATGATGCATCTCTGAGTTGAATTCTTTAGGGATAAAAATTTCCTACCAGCATCCTTTGTTTGGCACCAGTGCAAACAACTAATGTATCCCAAATCTGTCTGATATCTCTTGAGGAAGTGAAGTTGGGAACGTTCTGGATCATTCAACATTCTTTCTTGGATTCGCCATACAGTTATGGACCCATTCATATGTCCCACAAACATGGTACAGTAATTACTGTTGTCTATTTTAAACACTTGGCCCCATGTAAACGCTAGAAAAAATTTGTTGAATAAGTTTGAGATTTATTTCAATAGCTAGTTGGATACCTGTAGGTGATACAGCTGCTACACGTTTCTTCAGTTCTTGGTATTTAATAGAATTAGGCAATCTGTCGCTGTACTTCCACTCATTTTTCTCCTGTGCTACGATGTGTTCCGTCACGCCAGCAATAACACGGTACTCATCTATTCCGTCTTCACAGCAACTTCTGTCGTATATCACCAAATTGAAAGTATTGCTCAACACACCCAATAAACAGTTCATTTTTCCTACTAAACCACCTGGCGACCACAAAGCACTTACAGCGAAGTGTTCCATCTCAGCACAATCTTGAAGATTGGATGTTAGTTCAGTACTTAGTACACTTTCAAATAAGTCCTGTTTGGGCATTTCGTATAAGAAATTTCTGAGCTCTATTCCGATGTTTGCACTTATATCGTATTTAGCTACATAGAATAGGTTTTTCTTGAATGCGATTTCTTGAAAAGGGTTTGTTAGATGAACTTTTAAAGTTAAAATGTAAACGTATGTATCGGTTATAATGGCAAACCGGTTGTCTTCTGACTGGTCGCAGGCGTAATTCCTTGTTAAATTGGAACTTAACTGGAAGGAATGTAACGACTTGAACTCCATTATTTTGTTTGATGGAGTTAGCTTTAAAACCATGCAAATATTTTTGATTAGTTATTTTTATAGGTTATGTTAACTTGAAAGCATGTTTGTTTACTATTTTGAATGTGATATTTGGCGTCAGAGAGCGCCACAAGTCACAAGTTGCAGAGTTGCTGGTTGCATACGGTAATGTCTACATCATAGAATATCTAACCCTGTCTGCATCCTAGAATCCTAGCTATACAGGGTGTTTCTACTCAAAGTGGACAACGTAATAGAGGTTGTAAATCTCATCGAGACTAACACTTTTTTCAAATTAATATTTTTCATTTGAGCTTTTGTTTTGGAGTTATCGACCTTCCTTTGTTTTTACATAAACCTCTTTATCTTCGTTATTTATGGTCGGATTTTAAAAAATTATAGTTTTTTGAAATTGTCAGCTTGATATCTACAATTTTTGTGTTAAACATTTTTTAAAAAAATATCAACAAACAAAATGGCGACCAATTTACTTTTTTAAACTTGAATAGCTCTAAGCTGCTCCAAAAATTTTGAAAAAATTTTCATCATTAAATTGCTTATTAAATTATATTATCTAAATCATTTTCCTAAAATTCTAGTCATAGGGGTATTATTTCAGAAAGCTTACAGACTATGTTAAAAAGATAAACAAGATTTTATTACTTTTATTATAAATTACCTACATAACTTTACTTCAAATTTTGTTCAAAATGGCCACCAATGCTTTGTATACACCCCCTACAGCGTTTAATCATTGCTTCATTAACAACTCTTTGAAGACTTTCTGGCTTGTCTCTTATTTCGCCAGCAGCAGCAATTACTCGTGCTACGAGATCTTCTTCAGTCTGAACTTCAGTATCGTATACAAGGGACTTCATTGTTCCCTAGAAAAAAAATTAAGCGGATTCAGGTCTGGTGATCGCGTGGGCCAACCAATAGCACCTCCTCGTCCGATCCAATTATTGGGGAATTTTCTATTTAGAGTTGCTCTAGCAACTCTTGATGAGTGTGCAGGTGCACCGTCGTGCTGAAACCACATCCGTTGCCCTACTTGAATGGGTATATTATCTAGATTCTAGAAGATCTACCAGAACTGTACTTAAATAGTATATTTCATTACCAGTCTGGAAAAAAGGATTTTTTCGTGCGCGCGTGACAAATTCCCGTGGGAGGCGAAGCCGAACACGGGAAGTCATGCAAGCACGAAAAATCCATTTCTGGACGTGTAATGAACGATATTTTTTATTATACTTATCTAAAAACAACCCAAAAAAGGATTAGAAGTAATTTTAGAACATTTTATTTTCAAAGTAATCAATACATCGTAAAAATAGTAGGCAAACACGATTTACATTTCCATAGCAACGACTTGTTTATTATCGGCGATGCTTTAGTTTCTGTCATATTTAGTGCACGGAAAAAAGAATAGGAGATCGGGAAAAGTTTTCCGTGCGCTGTTCTGAAAACGTCACCTTTACGTCATTGCAAAAACAGATGAAAACAAGGTGTTTTCAGATTAGTATAATAAAAAAGATATTATAGCCGTCACAAGTAAGGCTATTTGGCAGCAAATAAGGACCATTCTGAACAATATTTGAAGTAAAGTTATACAGGGTGTTCGCGCGAAGTGGCTCACTATTGCTAACTTCGTTATTATTGGAGCTACAAAGTCAGTTAAATTAGCAAACTAGTAGCATTTTTTCCGCTGATTACAATGGTGAAAACAAAAAAACAATTAAGCGAGTTATTTTGAAAAAAAGTTTGCAATTCTTTAAAATCAAGTAGCCATAAAACGGAATAGTAATTTATTAAAACCAAACAATCATAATTTTGAATTTAAGCAAGTTGAAAAATACTTGAAAGAATTACGGAAATATTGAAAATTTACAAAATTATAATTTTCATGGCTACTTGATATTGAAACTTTGAAAACTCGCTTATTTTAAATAATTGTCAAAAAAGTATAAGAACATTCTTTGTTCAGAATTTAATTTATCATCAATTTTTGCAAAAATATACAGGGTGTTCCATTTAAAAAATGTTATTTTTGTGAATATCTCAAAAACCAGATGGCAAATTGTTTTTCTGTTTTCACCATTATAATTAGCGGAAAAAATGCTACTAGTTTGCTAATGTAACCGACTTTGTAGCTCCAATAATAACGAAGTTAGCGATAGTGAGCCCCTTCGGGCGAACACCCTGTATAGGTAATTGATAATAAAGCAAGAAAATCTTATTTATCCTTTTAACATAGTCTGTAAGCTTTCTGAAATAATATCCTTATGACTACATAATTTTAGGAAAATGATTTAAATAATATTTGTATGTAATTTAATAAGCAATTTAATGATGCAATTTTTTTTTACATTTTTGGAGCAGACTTAGAGCTATCCAAGTTTAAAAAAGAAAATTGGCCACCATTTTGTTTGTTGATATTTTTTTAAGAAATGTTTATCACAAAAATTGTAGATATCAAGCTGACAATTTCAAAAAACCTTTAATTTTTTAAAATCCGACCATAAATAACGAAAATAAAGAGGTTTATGTAAAAACAAAAGAAGGTCGATAACTCGAAAACAAATGCTCAAATGAAAAATACTAATGTGAAAAAAGTGTTAGTCTCGATGAGATCTACAACCTCTATTACGTTGTTCACTTTGACTAGAAACACCCAGTATTTATCGTTTCAGAATACAAGGGGATGTAAAAAAAAAGTTCAAGTCAATATATTAATATTATACCATTATTGAGATATTTAAATGAGGTTTCATACTTTATATAAATAAAATAAAATTTGATTTGAAGTAGTGACGATACATACAGGCTGTCCCAGGATAGACACGAAATATTTTTCGGTCGTTTCTTGAATATAGGTACCTATCTACATTCTGCATTGTTCTGTATAATATTTTTATCTCCAATCCGAGTTTTTTTTTTCATACAAATTTAATAATTACTTACCTACTCCGCACTCCCAGTAGACATCGTTTATGTACAAAATGGAATTTAACTTTTTCATTCAAAATAAACTAATCTTTCATCATGTATCAATTTTTTAACTATTTTCCATACTAGTTTTCAAAATAAATTAAATGAAACGTGAACATAATGATTTATTTAAGAAAATTACAAGATATACCTACTTTCGATAACAAATCATCTCAGGTACAAATTTCATGTAGATATAGCTTTATTTCGATAATCAAATAGTTTAGCAGACTGGCTTCCTTTTATTCAACAGTGTTTTTCTTCTTCAATTTACAATCTTCAACATTCAAGAGATGATTACACGAAAACTAACCCGGATTATACAGGACAACGCAGAATTTATTCAAGAACCACACCTAAAAATATTTCGTGTCTATCAAAAGACATGGGTAGGTACCTACTGAAGATAATTATGGTCCAGTCAAATTAGGTTTTTTTGTGGGATGAATTATTCCCGTTGTTTTGATATTTTGGTGAATTATAGTAAATTTATCGTAGAATGAAGAACCGATGAGTTCCCATCGACACAGTGAGAGCTTCCACCCTTAAATATCGAAAACTTCCCTCGAGCGTGACTTGACGCTCGTTTTTCGCATTTTACTGTTTAATCGGACGTGAAAAATGCACTTATTCGAAAATAGTATATTATTATACGAGTTTTATAAGACGCTATATTGTGGCACAAGTTGTTTGAAGTACGACGAGCGAAGCGAGGAGTGCTTCAAAGGAACGAGTGCCACAATAATGTCTTATAAAACAAGTGTAATATACTATTTTTTCTATTTTGCATCTATTTATACTTTAAATTTAAGAATATGTGCAAAATATAAACCTAGGAATATTTGGAATAATAAAATGTTCAAAATTTCGCTATTTTCTTTTCTACAATTTTGTGAGGTTGGCTTTGGCTTTTGACGCTCCGTTACCCACATGTCATTGAAAATTAATGTCAAGCAATGTTACCACCATGAAAAAATAAAAAGTCGGAGTTCATAATGAAGCTATTATGAAACCCGTTTGAGTTTTATAATGACTCTGTTAGAGACGCTAAATAGAAAAAATTCTTTATAAAACTTGCAATAGAAACCATGAATTGAATATTTTTCTGAACCCTTTCCTACCCTTATTACGGAAATTTGAAGTTGTGGGTAGTATTTTCTCAGCGATAAAAATCGACAAAATTTAAAGTTTCATTCGCAATAAGTGAAAATTATGAGATTAACGAAAAAACTGAATAGAATTATATTTGTAGAGCAAAGTTTCCTTTACAAAATCTATTTATGGCAAATTTTTTCTCATCAACGTGAACTAATTTATGTCGTGTTTTCCGTAAACATGCATTTTTATATTTCTTGTGCCTTTCCACACCACCCACGAGTTAAAGCTTGTAGATGCGTTTTTTTAAATTAATTTCCCTGGGAGACATACCAGTATATTTTGAAAATTTATTCCTTCACGCGTTCATCTTCAGAAGAATCCTGTTCTTCTGTTCTGAATTCGAGCATCCTTGTCCATGGCAATATGAGGACATCCAATCCAACTTTTGCGCAGCCACATTTCTTACCACAACTTTTTTTGAACTTACGGGAAACGTGTTGAAGTAATAATTGAGGTGCTGTGCCTCAAGGGATATAAAACGTTGTTGATTTTTATCCATAGTCAGTAGGTTGAATGATTTTTGCTTGCCACGAGTGCACGAGTGAATTAGAAGAAAATCGCGATATGAATGTTGCCTGGAGACTTCGAACGTTGCCGTTGAGAACAACTTCGATAAAATTTCTGCATGATTTGATTTACCAACTAATTTATTGAAAGAAGTGTGTCTGTACTTAATGATTCAAGAATTTTTCAGTTTTGAGAGCTTTGTTCAATGCAAAAATGAATCATTCCCCACAGCGGTTGCAATTTCTTCGACAGGAACAAAGTCATAATCATCGAACAGGATGTTGGCCTTTTATCTATAACTCTTAGGTAAGTACTCCAGAAAATATAAATATAAGATTCTTAAAAAACTGCACTTGGAAAAGTCCAGCAACGAATTTACAGTTCACGCGATTTACAGGCCTCGCAAATACGGGAAAACCGCAAAGACTCTATTCTGTTTGCCCACGCGTTTAGCGGATGCGATACCACGCCAACTTTTTTGTGAAAAGAGAAAGTGCAAACTATCAACCTCCTCAAAAAATCTACCAATTTGGAAAACAGTCAACACCTTGAACAATCCACTGTCGACCAAAGAACAAATTGCAACCGCTGAGGAATAATTCATTCTTGCATTGTACAATGCTTTCAAAACTGAAAAATCTTTACAATTAAATTAGTTGATAAATGCAGTAATTTTGTCAAAATTGCCACTAAATTTGAAGTCTCCATGCAACATTCACGTCGCGTTTTTCTTCAAATTCATTAGTGGCCAGGAAAAATCATTCAACCTAAGCACTGACTATGGATGGAAAAAATGAACAACGTTTATGTCCAGTTTTCACCACTGAGGCACCATCACCATCACTACAACTTATTTGCTGTTACTACAAAGCAAAAGTTGGATTGCGTTGCTCGATCATGTGCTCACATGGCTGTGGACACGGATGCTCGAATTCAGAAATCGAAGAGGATTCTTCGGAAGATGACCCCGTGAAGGAATACATTTTCAAAATATAGTGAAATATGCCTCCTAAGAAAACCATTTAAAAAAAACGCACCTACGCTCTAGCTCGTGGGTGGTGTGGAAAAGGGCAAGAAATACGAAAATGCATGAGGATTACGAGTAGCATATTTGATCATGAACCTAATTACTAAGTAGGTACAGAATTAAAATTATACAAATGTACACACTAACCATTTAACACACGGATGATGAAATAGAAAGCTTCTACCAAGACATTACAGTAACAATGCAACAAACACCAGAACACTATAAAGTTCTTATTGGAGATTTTACCGCTTGATTGGTTACAAAGGCTGAGGCTGAAACATGTAAGGGTCATCATGTCTACGGAAGAATGAAAGAGCAAAGACATTGATAGACTTTCCATCTTAACATAATATTTATGTTATGAACCCATTCTTTAAGAAAATCTCTCAGAGAAAATGGACATGGATTAGTCCCAACAGAATTTAGAACTGGATATGGAACAAATGACCAACTACAGTTAATAGCGTTGGTACAAAAATCCATAGAGTACAACATACTATTGATGTTCATCTTCGTAGATTCCGAGAAATCTTTCGACACCATAAAATCAAGACATTTTCATTAGCATAATATATACTTAGGTACACCAAAGACTTACCGTTTTTAATTTTTGCTATTTTTCAAAAAATTGTAATATCTTAGAACTGCTGCCACAAGGTATTGATGGGTGTTTCATAAGAATTTCACATAAATGGTGATTATAAGTAGATATAGATAAGCATTAAAAATTAAAAGATTCAAAATTATATTTTTCAAAAGAACTTCCATGTATTCACTTATACCATCACCCGATTTTGTATGTGATAATTATGTACTAAATACCTACTTTTAGTTATATTGCTTTAAAACAAAATGAAACGGTTGTTTTATTCGTCTATTTATTGTGTTAAATGAGTACAGTACAATATTTAAAACTAACAGCATTATCATGAGATATTATAATAATACAAAATGGCACCTAAGTTTACAAAACAATTATAAAGTATCACAATAATTATTATACAAAGAAGTACAGAAAAATGGGAGAAACTATGCTCGTAATTATACCTATGGTATATGCATTCAATTAGGTATAGCTCGTATGTGTTTTTTGTAAATGGTTTTCAATACGTATAATAGGTTTTACAAAAAAACTATTATTATTGTATTTATTCTGGTGGTATAAAAAATGTCATAAAATAAGAGAAAGCAATAAACAATGCATATGCGTACTAATCAACATGTTAAGTATTTAGTAAAGCTTAAAATATACATACAATTTGAGAAACAAGTGTTGTTTTTTATGATTAAAAGTAATAGCATGACAGATGTTATTTTTAATTATCATTCATCATTACCTATTGATAATATACAACTTATTATTACAGATGTAAACTGATTATTAAATATAAACTTATCATAAATAGTTTACAGTAAATAGCTTAAGAAATAAAATATAAGACTGGTTACAAAGTTATGGCAGTTGCAGTAGACATTAATTTAGAACAATTAACTTATTACTGTTATCTAAATGTTAAAAACTCACGTACAATAATTTGCTAAAACTATATCAACTATAGCAAAGTTTTCTTCTTGATTTGTTTCAGAGTTTTGCTCATTTTTTTTAAATCAACTCTTAGTTTATCCATGTCATCCTCGAGTTGTCTTATGCGCGATTTCAACAATAGTATTTCATCATGATCATTCGTTACCACTCTAGTAGTATTATTAATGATTGCTGGGGTAAATCCTAGAAATTCGTGGTCTTCAAGATTCAAATGTCTTCTGCTGCGTCTTGCATTTAGTCTACTAATCGTGTTTAATTGTCCAGTGAATCTACAATCGTTGCAACATTCCGACCACATTCTTAAATCAACTTTAGGTATTTCAGAACACTCTACGAAACCCTTTTGTATTCCAGGCAACTTGAAAATATTTCTGGTAATTTTTGTAATATTGTCGCCGTTGTCGCATAATACTCTTCCTAATGTGTATTGCTTGATTTGTGTTAGTTGTTCTGGTTTGAAAGTTGAAGGATTTTCATAGTAAAACCGATCACCTTCTCGCAATCTTCTGAATTGTTCAATAAGCAAACATTGGAACAAAGGTCCAACTCGTGCATCTTCAATTTGATCCTCCAGAATTCCTCCTACCCACACATCGATGTTACCTGGATGTCCATAGAGTTCCTCCAGTTTTTTTCGCACGTTTGCATCGGTGATTTCATTACTTAACTCCTCGAAAGTATCGACTGGCGTCATATTGCAGAACTTTCGGAATTCAATGTAGCCAGGAATGGCATGGTCTCTGGAACGGTGAATATTCATCGCAGCCAAATCTAAGGCTACCGCATGAGCTGTCTTGAACAGTTGCTCTGTTAGTTCTGTATTTAAATTTTGATCAGGCTTCTTAACTTTGGCTGCAGTTGTGAAAAGACCGCGTAGAAGTGGATCTATTCCACCTTCGTCTACAACACGCCAAGGCGAAAAGAAGGCTTTATGGAGGGGAAGGTGACCTTCGCGAATTGGTTTAAAGTCCCAGTCAAGTCTATGCAAAACAGGGTTAATAAGAGTGTGTCCGAATCTCAAAGCTGCAGTAGCGAAAACATTGGAAATGCTTGGGTTTATCGTGGGATCGTATCCTTTATACTCTCCTAAAGTTTTCATACCTTTTTCTCCAATGATAAACGGAAGCCATTGTTTAAAAGTAATGTGCTGCATGGATGCTCCAACAATTTTCCTGGATTCATGGTACAACATATCGGTGTCCCAATGAGGGTTCAAATATTTTAACTCCTTTGCAACTCGGTTATGCTCTCTCATCCACAAAGTATGCATGGCGATAAGCCCAGATTGCTCATTAGCCCTTATATCACCAGCAACAAAACAGTTAACAAGACTTTCTGACAAGTTTCTCCTACAATCTACTCCTTGGTTTCCAGCGTAGGGCAACAATGGCTTCCTACCAGGGAAGACAACACCTTCTCGCAACCTACCACTATCTGTGTTTAAGTCACGCAGGTCTCGAGCTAACTCCTCAGAAAAGCCGTAAACTTGACTAGCATCGATATACGAGGTAAGCTGGTTAATTTGCTCGCGTGGTTGAATGGCGTCAAAGAAAATGGAGGTCATACCGGAACCACATATTGCTGATGACCGTACAAAATCTATGCAACGTCTGTTGCTTACCCTGGGGTCATCTGGAGGCACATCCATTGGATAACAAGGAGCAGCATAATCACACGACTTCTTACAATCGATTCCATCCCAACTCTCTGAGCTAACTGAAGGGGTAGCGTGATCCAAATCATGATCTAGAAACTGCCCCCATTGCATAACCATGTGAGTTATTTCGGGATCAGGCGTAATTTTCTCTGTTGCAATTAGTTTGGTGGACACAAGTCTTGAAGAGGGTTTAGGATACCCGTAGTAGCGCCTTCCTCTGTCCCAGCCAACGGGTTTGGTGAAACCATCTTCGTATATCGGTTTTAGAATTCGCCTGAAGCCTGTTAGAGAAGCGCCCCAAGTAGGATGTTGCAAATTATTACAAGTTCCGTCGATGCTTCGGTATTTAGAATGGAAGCACATATCAGAGCAGTTCTTTGTCAATCTGTGGGTCATACAACCTGAGAGCTTTGCGACCAAATCAAGATGCTCAGGTGAAAGTATCTCGCGATAGTTGAAATCTGTCGTTGAGTTCATCATCATGCCTTTCTGAACATGTTTCCTTATGTTAACTAGTGTTCTTTCGTAAACTTCAGCAGCCCTAGCCAGTTCCCTAGCAGGTGCATCTGGATAACGCACAATTCTAAATAGTTCTGAGGAACTATGCGGGCCTTTACTATGGAAGAAACTATTGATAGTTTTGTTTATAGCGTTGTCAACTTCGTTGGTTGCCTCAGCGAAAGCTATTTTAACAAATTTGTCTCCTATGCCGAAACCTTTCGGAGCTGGGTCTTCTTTAACAGCTATATAACCTGAGGCCGTTTCGCGGCCATGGTCATTGACTGCATTGCATTCGTAACGACCTTGATCTTCGAGCGCCACTTGGTAAATGTATAAATTTCCTGTTAGAGACACTTTGAAACGTCCCGTTCTTTGCATGGTTGCACCATCTTTTTGCCATGTTATTCCAGGTGTTGGATCACCTTCAGCTTTGCATGGTAGTTCAATAGTAGAACCAACGATTGCTTCTATATTGTATGGTTTATAGATGAGTTTAGGTGGTCTTGATGATTTTTGTTCCACTGTTACTTTTGCACTAACTTCACGATAACCCAACTGGTTTCTTGCTTCACAAATATACAAGGCAGAATCTGATTCTTTCGCATCGTGAATTTCCAGTAGACTTCCATCTGAGTTGATAGTAACACGATTGGAAGATCTAACTTCTAGATCGTTTTTGAACCAAGTTATTTCAGGTATTGGTGAGCCAGAAGCCACACATTCAAGTTTAGCGGTACCACCGATTTCTATGTTGGCGTTTTCAGGTTGAATCGTGAAAATTGGAGCAACTATAATTCAAAAATCATATAAAAAATTAGATAGGTAATTATAAATTATTAAAACAACCATTTAATAAAATGTTGGCTTCAGCACTAATTCTGCCATTGTAGTTTGCAGCCTCACATCTGTAAGATCCATGATCTTCAGCTTGAATTCGTCGAATGATTAGAGTTCCATCACTCTGGATTATCACTCTATCAGACTGAGGTAATTGTATTCCGTTTCTAGACCAATGAATAGTTGGAGGAGGATATCCAACTGCTTTACATTGTAAAACAACCTCAGGAGCACCTTCTATTGTTGAAATACTTTCAGGTGTTACAACAAATCTAGGCGAACCTACAAAAAAATACTTAAAATTTACACATTTTAAAATTTTTATCCTAGATACCATATCCTTGTGTTGCAACTTCTGGATGTGTTACAATCATTCTCGCAGATCTAGATTTAACTTCACCATCAGGATTCCTAGCCATACACTCATAATGTCCAATGTCACTGGCTTCAGTATTCTTAATCATCAGCGATCCATTTTCCATTACTTTGTATTTATTGTCGTTCATGTCAAGCTTCTCCTGGTTTCTCATCCACACAACGGAAGTGGATGGATCATCCTTGATCCTGCAAGTGAAGACAGCGGTACCACCCCAGGATATTTCAATATCATGTGGACCTTCCATGATTTCAGGTGGTTCTGTAATTTTATTATTGGTAAGTATATTTTATTTTATTACTATTGGTATTAGAAATTGTACTAACTGCAATGGAAATCTTCCGATTGCATTCCTATTAACGATTTGCCATACATTTCTTTGGGAAATTTGCAATTGGCAGTACCTAACAGTGAATTGTCGTTTAACATTTGTGCTAACCAAGCTATTTGACAATCGCAAACAAGAGCATTGTGGTCCAGTCGCAGCCTGGTCAGTTTTGGTAGATTCTTGAATGATCCAGATGGAATTCGCTGGATATGGTTATTGTAGAGATTTCTAAAAAACACACATGTTTCTGTGGTATTAATACAGTATGGAAATTTTCTTACAAACGATCTAAAGAAGGAAGATTCGAAAATGTTCCAGCCGTAAATTCCGCTATATCGTTGTTGTGCAAATATCTGCAATACAAAATTTGCATTTTGTTAATAGTTTAATAGTTATACATAGTCTAGTCATGTGCTAGCACACTAGTGCTAAATTTATTAACAGATCCTTGAGAAAATGTAAAAGAACTTTTCAACGCTAATAATAGTAAACGCTTCATTTGAAAATTAAACAGAATCAGTCTTATATAAATAGGTATCGATTACAATTCACACAAATTTATTTTGCATACACTCAGTATAAATAAACTTTGCATATCTCAAGACATGAACATAAATAAATTTCATTAACAAAGCACTTACAGCCTCTCCAATTTCGGAAATCCTTGGAATACGTTCGATTCGATACGTTTGATTCTATTTTTGTACAAATACAGATTGTGTAGGGAGTGCAAACCATCGAAAGTACCATTTTTCAATTCTGATAGTAAGTTGTTGTTCAGCAAAAGACTCACTACGAAGCGGTGACCTTTGAAAGTACCAGGTTTTATGTCTCTTATTCTGTTGAATCTCAGATCGCTGTAAAGAAATAATTATTATTTAAAAACAATATGGAAAAGTGTTTGCTTATAGCCTGGGGCGAAACGTGAATGCATATGTCATTATAGAAGATTTCTTAATGGATACATCAGTTTGGATGATTAACTGCATTTGGAGACAGGATGATTGCTTGATTATTGATTATAAGCACTTATAAATGAATTAAATATTCTTCTAGGATTAAACTTATGACACCTTATGTTGTAGAAATATTAACAAAATCCTGACTTTATATGAACAATTATTATTAAATAAAAAATAGGTAGGTATCATGCATTATATGAAAAAAGCCAGTTAAGGATAAGGTGAAAGTAGATTTTCTCATTAAATTGTATATGTATGGTCAATTACGTTGAAATTTATATTCTGTTTCAAATTTTATGTTTATTCTCTGTTTCATCTATAGAAGGCTGTTAATAACATAATAACTTGCTTCTCGACAAAGAGTTAGGGTATAAGAAGTTTCGGATAGAAATTGATATAGTACTATTACACTATTTAGACCAAAAAGCAATTTTCATGAATTCTAAAATAAAGACTCGCATCTTGGAAATTTCTGCAATTGAACCAATAATTTTTAGGAACATATACCTTAAACACAATCAGGGTTTTAACATAAATTTGTATAATACGTCGTCGTATGTTTTAATTATAGGTATTAATACTATTATTTCAGAATTGTAACTTTATAAGTAAATTTCACCTCGTTAATTCAAAATATTTTAACTATAAAGCTATATCGTAAGATGAGATCAATTAAATACCTAATATATAATTTTATTTTCTTATAATAATAGTAGTCGGACTTTTAACAGTTATATGTAATATTGATATATTCTTAGTACTAAGAAAAAAGGGGCGCAAACATTACGGTGCAGACAATAGCAACCTTTCGCTCGGACACTCGACAGAGCGTTGGTTGTGCGCATGTGCTCGCTCGTATTCGAATCTAACACGCATGCGCATTAGCGCCCTTTCCGGGTGCTCTATCTCTCTTTTATTGCATGTATCCAACTTATAGCGCAGGATATAGGATGCTAGCAATGTATTAGTATGACAGATTCAGATTTATCTATGCCCCATTTTAAGAACAAAAGTTTCTATAAATATAGATTACTGATCATAAGTAATCGTTTCATTATTATCAGTCCAGGGATAAGTTAGTTAGGTTTAGGTAAGATTATTTACCTAAAAACCTAAAAACATTTTAAAAGTTTATGATTTGGCCCTATTTACGTTATTTTTAAAAGTATTTCCCTTAATATATCTACTTTTAAATAAAAATTGCATCGAATCATAAAGTCTCAATTTATTTCAAAAATGATATAACTTTAAAAAATGTATAGCTACTTTCAGGTTTTTCTGTATTCCTATTAGCTCTTGTTGTATAAAATTTAGTTCGCGGAATAATCCTTAAAAAATGATTAATATACAGGGTATCCCGAAATTAGCGTGCAATATTTCTAGGACAGGTTGTACTTGTCAAAATACGAAAAGTTTATATTTACATGAGTCGAAAAATGCTTCCTAAGGAGGCTAGAGCTCTCCGAAAGGGGGACCCCAAAGAGGAGTTTTCTGTAATATATTTGCAACTGTTTGAGGTAGATTCATGAAATTTGGTGACTTTTAAGCTTTTGTAATTTGCCACATATTTCTTTTTCCAATTTTCAGAAATTTGGCCAGAGGAGCCACATACAGGGTGGGTAAATTCTGCCCCATATTTTTTGTGTTGATAATTTTTAAATTTTTTATACCAAATTGTGAAACTTGGTTTATTTTTACACAAAAAAGGTCGTCTCAGTCGATCTTTGAATCTTGAATGGTTTTAGAGTAAAATCGTTTTGAAGAAGTCACGTCCATTTTATATTACAGAAAACTCCTCTTTGGGGTCCCCCTTTCGGAGAGCTCTAGCTCCTTAGGAAGCATTTTTCGAGTCATAATATAAACTTTTCGTCATATTTTGACAAGTACAATCTGTCCTAGAAATATTGCATGCTAATTTTGGGACACCCTGTATATAAAAACGATTGTTAGTTAGAACTGTCACTATATCTAGTTATTTTGGAGGATTATAATTTAACACCGAGATTACGGCTTTAATGTGTATAATTGGCCCTTAGACTCGATGTAAATTATAATCCTCCAAAATAACGATCTAACATTTCTATAATTAAATTGGTAATAATTTCTATGGCATCAGTAGATCATTTTATAATAATTATTTTTAAAAGTATGAACAATTAAATAATTTACTATGTTTCTTTATGATTGCGATTTTTTCGAATAGATGAAATTATGTATAATTTAGCATGGAATTATTAATTACAAAAAAGATTATTTCTTTAATAAATCGAACAGACAGGTTTCGTGATCATTATTTATACTGCTAATGGAAAACACTCTTAAGACTATTATAGTAATCTAGTGGTTTTCATAGCATTTGTAATAAATTTTATATGGAATAAACATAGGTAGAAAAATAGAAACGTGGTGTGATGTGCCCAGTTGACAGAGTGTTTATTACCTAAAATAAATATTAGATAAGTATTGGGACATACAACACCAGTAGATTTGGACATTAAAATATTACGATGAACTCACCATAGTCCAGAAGCTATGTTAACAGAAATACAAGGACGGATTCTGTAAGTAGTGTAAGCAAAAGCATAAATTTGACACCCGCTAAAACAGGGAAATTAAGGCCCGATATTTCAGTCATGGGTTAACTTTGGTTAAGTTAACTTGGTTTTGAAGATAACCAAAATTTTAATCAGTTTAACAGAGTACGTGTTTTTCAGTAGGTAACTAAACCCAGTCTCCCATTATTTAACTTAGGTAACCAAAATATTTGGATAATAATATCAAATACAGTAAGTTAAAAGGAGGCAACAATATTGAACAGGTGCTAAAATTTAATGTTTAAATAACAGAAGTGACATAGCGACCTTATGTTTTATAAAAACTCAGTATTTTGTTTAATTTTCTTCGTTTTATATCAAAGCATGCTGCATTAAATGATCCTCATAAAATATGATTAAGTAACGAGATTGATTACTTAAACTGTAAATATCTCAAAAACGGGTAATTTTAGAGATATTTAGGGCCAGTTTTAGAAACATCGAACAAATAATAGGTTATTCGTGGATTAATGTAATATTGCAATAAATGAAACCGTAAAAATATCAACTAACGCTGACAGAGTATATACAGTGTGATTCAAATTCGATCCTCACCATTACGATCTCGTAAACCGTAAGAGATACAGGGTCGGTTAAATACGACAAAATTTGAGGGATTCGAAATGTAAAATGAATCTGTCATCAAAACTGCGATATCTATTTTCGTTCCTGAATTATCCTGAAAAAACTGAAAAAGTAGATTTTTTATTTTTCTGTCTAGTTCGGTTATTTCATAATTTCATAATAACATTTTCTACATTTTGGCGATACCCGTAGTTTCTTCGAGGGGCACAAAATGATCCATGTTCTTTTAAATTTCTTTCTAACTCTTTAAATATGAGGGTGTCTTCTTTTAGGGAATAAATTATGATATTCATAACAAGTATTAACTGTAATACGTCTTTATTTGATGTAAGTAAGTATTAATTTTGTCTTCGTTCTTATAAATTATATTCATGTTAATTACAATAACAATTGGCCACTACAATATCTACCCATGTTATTTGTTTAATTTTGTTATGCGTAGCCTACGTTTCTTATTTTTCTTATTCTTATTACATACATACCTTATTGTTTATAAACTATTACCTAATAATTTATTCAATTATTAAAAATAATATAAAATTTTTAAAAAAGATTTATTATTAATAAATTTCATAGTTGATGCAATGGTTCACAATGATTTATTTTGTTATGTGTACTATTTTATTTGTTCCATAATTTTTTTTTGCAAATTAAAATTTTTTTTGGAAAAACTGATCTTAAAATCAAAGATATCCATAAAGTGCGATACATCATTGAAATCAGGAAAAAATATGCTAAAATATGACATCAAAATCAAATATGGCGCCCATAAGAAAAAATGAACCTGATGATGGTTTCACAAAAACAAAACGTCGAAAAAAATTTTTTTTGGTGACCGATTCATTTTACACTTCGAATCCCTCAAATTTTGTCCCATTTAACCGACCCTGTATCTCTTACGGTTTACGAGATCGTGATGGTGAGGATCGAATTTGAATCACACTGTATAATTGTTTTATTTGAAAAAGACAAAAGGGCAGAAATATTTCATTAAAAACTACGGAAAATTTAAACGTAAAATAGTTAAGACATGATTAAAAATATCGAGAGTATAAATGGAACGATTTTCTAAATCCTAAAAATCTATGTCTGAAATTAGATTTTGGGTGTGAGAGTATATCAAATGTCGGCACGTCAATTTTACTGAAGTCTTCTTGAAGCTAATCATCTGAGCAGGTACCTATCTGTATCGGATGCTATAGAAAATATTTATAATTTTTATAATTTTTATTTATTTTGTATAATTAAACGGTATAGTTTTATTACTCTGGAACATCCTAAGATCTAACTAGAAAACCTTTCTAACAATCATGAATAAAGTTAAATCAGTATTTTCGAATTCAAGTGGACTGTACCGGAAAAACACATGTCGAATTTTATTGTTATTTCAATTTCATACACAAACAATCTATAAATAGTATGTAGTAAAGGTACCGACCAATAGACTTTACTATTATGTATACTAATTATTGTATCCGGTACCTACACTTTTGTTATAAGTCTTAAAAGCTTTTTAAAAATCTAATTGTGCCAGCAGCTATACCGTCAGATGCCATTATGTTTGATTTTATTATGACTGTTACACGACAGCTCTAGTTGTATTATATTGTGTTAAACTTGATATGTAGACAACAACGTACGTATCTACAATCCAGATATAATATGAGATAAGTATAAAGTGTTTCTGTTGTGGTTGTTATAAAGTAAAAAAATAATAATAGGTTTCATACTTTCTCTCCAAGAATAAGGTTGTATTTTGCAGTGTAAACAAATATACACGTGATTCATAAAATGCATACAGCCACATAGTGCTATACATATAGGTGGCGGCTTTAGAAAAGATAATCTAGAATCATATGAGGCGTTTATTAATTTGTTCATATAAATATCTGAGTTACATGTTTGTTCATAAAGTTTTATAGTCACTTCCGGTATAAACAACTATAATGAGCTTTTAGTAGTTAAATAAAAAATATGTAGGGTCTCTTTGGATACGTTTCATCTGAATTCATGCGTGTTTTTCGATTTGCCACGGGAAAACCAACTAAAGTACTTAAGATTACAACCCAAGTAATAGCAAGTAATAAACTGGTATAAAATCTTAATTGCATAGGATTTGTTAATTTTAACTACAGTAAAATCAAAGAAGCAAATACATTACAAGCTTATTCATGCGTGTATTTCTGATTTTCTTGGGTTAATTGCTGTCGAATACCAATGAAATTTATCACCTATTTTACCTGTTGTACACACATGAGCTTAGAGAGCAATTTGTACCTCGATTTGTACCCAACTAAAGTCGAACATAAATTATCGAAACATTATTCAAGCATACCACGCGTAGCTGTGTTTATATAAGTTTGAAAAAAAAATGTTTTACGGTTTGGTTAACAGAAAGAACTAAACAATTAGGCACACCCCAATTATATTAGGTTCCATTTGAATACAGCTCTGATCTATGAGATTATGTAGACTTGCCAATTTTCTATCAACATCCTGTTGGCGTTTAGGATTGTCCACAAATTATTTCGACCTGGACTAATTATTGGAAACTTCGGTATAGTTGTTATACAGGGTCTCGCAGAGAAAATTAAAAATAATAACAGAGACACAAAGAGAACTAGAAAACGTATAGTACCATAATGGGAAATTTTTTAATTTTTTTATAATCTGTTTGCACCAGTAGTTTTGTGAATGCCTGTAAATCTAAAGAAAATTGCATATATATTTTTTTAAATGAGCAAAATCAAAAAATGTTATGATTTTGAAAACTGTCACCATTTTTCAGAAACTTTTGGTACAAAATTTTACCAAGTGTAACGCTAAGTGTGACAATGAAAGTGATTTTTCGATATAAGTATTTTTGAAAAAAAAATAGGTAATTTTAAAATGTCTAAGATTTTAGGTAAATTTAACTTTTGAATAGTCAACTTATAAAAATAGTTAAGTTGTTCATATTTGACTCCAAAAGTTATTTCATGGCATGCTGATTTATTTTTAGATGATATTTTTCGAATTAAATAGAAATTTTGTTTCGATTTTTTTCTGGATTTTATCAATTTCTGGTAAATTAAAAATTGTTTGTTAGATCTAATTAACTTAGTTAGGTTTTCAGACATGAAACGTAAATATTTGTCAAAGACTAACCACAAATTTTTGTTTACTAGCCTATTTAACATTAAAAGTAATCTTATAAATTTATTATAATAATAAATCTTATATTAAGGATGTCGATGTTGTAAGATTTCGGTGTTTTAATTAAATTTTTTAAACTTCATAATCAGATACAAATACAGATCATCTTATTGGAATGCTGCATCTAATACTTAAATTATAAATATCTCGAAAATTGCGACAATTAAACGGTCTATCTACTTCGATTAAAAATAATAAGGCGACAGAAATATTCTATTAAACTTCGGAAAATTTAAGGGTAAACAGTTAAGGTTAGATTATAAGATAGTGAGAGTATATCCCTTGACTTGAAAATAATTAAATAGTGGCATAATAAGGAGAAATTAATGCAAATCTAGAAAAAAAACCATCATCAATCAGGCGTAGGTATCTTCCTACGCCCAGTTAGATGGAATATAGATAACATTTTCTAAAGAAGTTTAAATATCTAGGGGTAAAGCTTATAGGTATATGTTGTTCAGTAAACTGAATTTGCTGGATCCATGTTGAGAAAACCTTACCAAAGCATAACATCATCAACCTCTTGAACAAACTTTTTGGTAACACCTGATAGCTGGGTAACTCGTGATTATTAACCATATCTTCGGCAGATTTCTTTGTTATAAAAACGGCGTCAGTTTCTTATTCATATACTCGTATTTCAGAGAATGATTTTCTGAGACGATGGTCTCGATATTAAAAAAACTTAAGGTACCTACCCATATAAATTATTATTGTGTTTTTATTATAATAATAATCTGTATTATGAAAATGAAAACTAAATATATTTTCGAATCTGACATAAGTAAAGTATTCCACTTGCTGCTACAAGTTTTGTTATGATGCTTAATGAATTTATCAAATATAAATTAATTGACAGTCATGTAAATGTTCTGTATGTCTAAATGTATTTCATGAATTAATTCGAGTCTTACGTATTATTAATATTAATTGAAGGACCAACTAATAAACACTTTATAGTTGAAACAGTTAATTTAATAAATAGAAACAGAACACTCAATTATAATTTAAAATAGATTAAGATTAAAGACAACAAAGGCATAATTTATGGACATTAGATTTAATAGTATCATACAAAAATATTGTAAAGACATTATTTTATTAAAACCACTTGGAAGTATGCTAAAGTTAAATTGAGCAAATCGTTTTTGCTTTCGAATATAAAATTCATACATCTAACAGAAAATTGAATTGTTTTGCAACTTGCAAAACTGAAAATATTAATACTTGATTGAAATTGGAAAATCTTGGCAACACTTCGAATAACATGCATTCCTGCATTTTCAACCGAAAACAAGGTACCTACTGTAAATGTTTACAGTTTCATGTTTTAATTATTATCATCACTTAATTCATCAATTCCTTGGCGTTAATTACGATTATTAAAGTAATGTATTACAACTGTCATTATTAAGATAAATTTATCAGATATAGGTCAATGGGTGAAAACACAACTGAAAGTTGTTTTTAATTTATACATTACTCGACTTAAAGAGCTATAAAAATGTAGAAATATAACATACGAATTCAAATTACTACTTTAACTTTAATGCGTACGATACACACATCAATTATATTCTTGCCCAACACCAAAACTTCGTATGTAAAAATTCTAAAGGAAAAAACAACAACGCAGATGGCTTTATAAATAAAGCGCGCGAGTTTTACTGTATACTACAAAATAAATCACTTTTTTCCGCATTTATTATAGCAACCGTTACAGACGCTGTAATGTATTAAAAATAAAACATTGTAATAAAAAACGAATTTGGTATTGCATAATAAATATGTGCGAGTTGAGGGAATCGTTCCCAGGACCAAACTACAGAAAATAAAAATATATTTCTAGTAAGTACCGCATGTTCGTTTTATGTTGTGTAAGTATTGGACTCCCCACGGAAGAATATACAGAAAACAAGAACAAGAGCAAATTAACTACCTAGTCTATTTTTACTCGAAAGTCTAAAGTGCATGTGTTGTGGCTTGAGTTCCAAAGAGTCGAAACCAAACTGTGAATATCATGACCTATATCAGTCAATATAACCTTTACAAATTTATAAAGCGTATAAAACCCACGATAAAACTGGGTAAATATTTGGAACATGACATGGATGGGGTGTTGTATGATGGTATTGTATTTGTTTGAGGTAAAACTGGTTTTCACGGCATACGAGTCTATAGAATTTAGGTGTGTTTTCAAAAATTGTTGGTTTTATTATAAAGGATTATATCCAGCACAACAAAGATTTTAAGACAATAACATATACCTATTACAAAAAATACGAGTTTACTTTTATTGGAATTTTACATACTTAAATACCTATGGATTTAACAAAATGGTAGAGTCTACAAATACAATAACAACAATAAGTGTTTCAGTTTAATTGTAAAACATCTGTAAAAATTTAATATCTTATTTTAAAATAAGTTTCCTCTAATAACACTAGATGTCGAACATAAAAATGTGAAATTAAGGAATAAATAATAGAACCAAATAATGCATTTGCATTATAAATAGATTTAACTGCAGGACATAAAACAAGAAGACTAGAATTCGTTAACTAATGTGTTGAGGTTGGCACCGAAATGTTATTTCTATTGATGAAAGAGTATTTTCGACTAAATCCTCTAAATTAATGGAGATTTTCTGCAACCAAAGAGTTTATGTTTTGATAATTATTATTAATGCCTCGATTAATGCATTTTCTTTACAACTTACTGATACCTACTCATTTTGTAATTCCACGATTAAATAAGGTGTAAATAATAAAGAATGTACGTAGGTACTATCAATTATATAAAATGTAAATGATTTTCTGTTAGAAAACTTGCAGGGTCAGTAGGTACCTATACGTACAGGATTGGGGTTTAGACTAGACCAACTTTAAATAAAGAACTCATGAGTCATTTTCGAACATGTATGTTCGAAAATGTACAAATTTTTCATTTAAAATGAATACAGAGAATTAAGAGCAGAGAAAAGAGTTTGTGTACATCAATAGAATTTTATGACATCTATTTTTTACGATACCGGCAGATGGGGCTAACTTTAACCCAAATTTTCATGTTTTTGACAAATTTTAAAGACACTATTCATTATTGCTTCTGCTAATATTTTTTTTCATAAATGTAGCATGATTTTAGAAAAAAATTTGAATAAATGCTTTAACGTTCTTCAATTTTCGAAAGCCCTCAAATAAATTGTCGAATATTTGCGATAAGAGGTTACCAAGACTTGGGGTAACTTTAGCCCAATTGAGGTATTTTACTTACGTTAATGTTATACTAAGGAACGTGAAATATTGTGGTCAGAAAATAACAAAAATACCTACAGTATGTTCGAGTTCCAGCATTGAGTTCACAAGGCATAACATTCAGCAGATCCTACAAAGTAAACTGATAAAAGAATAGCAGTTTATGCAACAAGGTAAGAATTAAGAGATTCTGACGAGTGTGAAAATTGGGCCCGAGCGAAGCGAGGGCGCAAAAGAACACGAGGCAGAATCAATTCCTCCCGTGTAGCATACTCTATTTTTTCTCATACCTGTACGAAAATGGCCACTTCTTTAGCGTGAAACGCGCGAATAAATTATAACAGCATAACACTGACATTTTTGCTTGACACTTTGCGGTGAGAAAATCACCTTGACAATCATAAACAAACACAAATAACTCCCGCATATCAGGGAGGGAATGGCTACGCAAGTGTTACCCCCACTCCTTATTTTTCGCGCTTACCCTAAAATGGCGAGTTTTTACCCGCATTTCACACAAATAAAGTGGCCATTTTCGTGCAGGTATGAGAAAAATAAATTATCTATATTAATTAAGTCATCTACAAGTATGTTTAATTTAGAAAGTTTTGGGTTAAAACTCTAAAATTAAAGTTATAAGCTTATGTTTTTATACTAACCGCAAAAAGTATGAATGATAAACTCTGTACCCTGTACCCAAGTTCACACGAGAATCAATCGGACAATCTGCGGAACAGTAGCACCAGAAGTTCAGAAATAAAATTTTCTGAATTTATGATAATGCAGCAGGTATCACTCACTCTACGCAAATACCAATTTTGCTTTGAGTTGATGGAAATATCAAAAAGTTACTTATTAGAAAACATTGTTCAGAATTATAGAATCCAATTTTGACTTCACTAACGGATTTGTGAATTGAATTGGCGACATTCGTTTTTTGTCTAGCAACTTAAACACACGAATTTTTGCAAGGCACAACTGATCTATCTCGAATCCTCAATGGTCAAAATGCCTAGGTACAGCTTATGTGCCTTGAGGCAATGAACCTGTTAAATGAAACTTTTAAAAGTTAGTCTACTTCTTTCAACTTCCTACTATACTCTAGATCTAGAAGTATGATACATTTATTCATTTTCACGCTGTATATTGTTACGAACCCTTTTCCTTTCAATATGTTTTTATATACTACTAATTGTTCTTCCATTAGTATACTTGAGATGTGAATAATACTATAATATAATTTTATCTACTACCAATTCATAATAGCATTGATTTGACATTAATTTGAGTAAGGTAAGTCAGATTATTACGCAACATGTGTTTTAAAGAAATCATTACCACACTGAAATTTCAACAAGAAAATTCTTTCTTACAAGTATTTATAACACAATTTTTACAATTTAGTATCTTTATAGGAAAGTTTATATTTGTAAATGTCTAATTATAATATAATATATATTGTTTAATTCTTTAAAATTTGTGATTTACATTGAGTAATGACACTTCATACTCTTAAATTTTATAATAGCGTATCTACCTAGCAAAAACCCTAACTTCACGTTAGATAACTGAAAACATTTTTAGTTTTATTTTATAATAAATTACTTTTATATTTTAATAATAAATATAACACGGTCCACGTCCCAGTTTTTTTTTGTGTATAAATTGTTTAATTATTTAAAAATTTATAATTCAAATTCATTGTTGTGTAGCGCTGGCTAGTTTTTACACAACTTAGGTTAGGTAGTCCAGTACGACAACTTGACAACAACTACTGAGCAATGTCGCTGGAGATAAATTCAAAATTCATTTTTAATTATTTGGACGGTAGAAGATAAAATCTTGTATATTACACGTGGGATATACACACATTAACATATTCGTCTGATTACAGAACTCGTCTACGACTCGTTCTGCAATTTCCAGACTCTTATGTTAATGATGTTCATATCCCACTTATAATATAAATAACTATTAACGATCTAATTTTTGTATAAAAACTGTAGAGTAGTTACTAAAAAGTTAGTTGTATCAAAAGCTCCATCCGAAGTCTATCAGTTCTGTCAGTACTATCACTAAGTTTAATACAGTTAAGTTAAGTAAAGAGTGACGATAATTTTTCAACCATTAAGAAAAGCCACAGTCCAAAAAGCGACATAACAATATCTCCATACTTTCAAATTTTTCTTCAAATTTGGTTCTTACACTATTTTCTTAACACGACCATGTAATTTTTATTTAAAATTTTTATATAATAATTATTTAACAAAATATTTTCGAATCCACTTCTGGTTATAACGGGAATTGTTCCCAACTTTGCTATTTTAAATACAACTATTTCCATATTTTTTATTTTTTTATTCTTCGGTCTATTTTATGCACAAAAGCACAAAGGAAATAAAATTATTAATGATCAAAGATTAACTGAAACCAACTTTTTGAAAATCAAACAATTAAATTTGTAGAAAAATAAAAAACATTTTTTTACATATGTATATCGCAATCCGTGAATAGGGAATATTTAATTCTAAGGATGCAATGACCAAATTCTTGAAAATTGAATTTAACAAATTTAGAATCATTGAAATGTGTTTTTAATATTGTCTTTTTTTCTTTTTAACATCATAGATATACAGGGTGTAGGGACAACATACCTAAAAAATAATAATCTACAGGGTGTTTCATTCAGAATAACGAAGTAAGTTCTTGCTTAACTTGTAAAGTTTTTTATTTTTCAAAACTGTGAGGAGCTATTGTTTGATTTACACATTAGTTTAATTTACTTTGTTAGTAATCAGACCACACACATGATGTAAAAGATCCCATGACCTTCTCTTCTATCGCACCAATTTGAAAAAAAGCGATATAATTTTTTTATCGCACTTTTAAATTAGAAGCATTACGCAACAGACAGTGTATAAATTAATTTACGAAATATAATTACATTTGATCATCATTTAGAAAAGAAGATACAAACAAATGAAAAGACAATTTTATCAATTAAAACCAGCTTGAGTCAATTGTTTTGGGTTAGTTAAATTTAAAACAAAGTAGGCGATTTTGAGGTTTATTTATACTTATTATTGTAATGGGTTGATTCAAATGAATCATCAATTGGTGTGGATTAGTTTTTTTTTAATAGGATTGCCTTATTTGGAATAAGCAACTTGCTAGTTGCTGCTTACAAGCTGTGTGACAAATTAAATGTATGGACAGTTCTGTTATGATTTTCATTATAGTTAAAGTCGAATTTTCTTTTCGTTGCGTTGGATGTGATTAATGTTCTAGGTAACATGATAATTATTATTACAACTGTCACGTTTTAGTTGGCTTTTAAACTTTGTTTAGAAGCAACTGCAACAAAAATGCAATCTGGATTGAATATTTCCGAGTAAATACGTCAAAAACCTGCCATTAATCCCCTCAGTTATTTTAACGTATTTTATTACTGGATGTTGAAAATAGAATGTAAATTAAAATTAAACATGTGCATTACTATCAATTACAAAGCAGATGAATTTCAACTTCCTAGGTAACTTGGCCATATAGTTGTGATGCTGTGGTATGAAGGCTTGTTAGATAATAAAACTCGGATTACAAACAGAAGATACTGCATGAAGGTTTAAATTTAACACAATTACGTTTCACAGAGGGAATGCAAATGCCAAAAAGAAATTTTAAATATACACGATGATTGCGATTTAGGCACATTTCCAAAAAAATGTATGGGATAACTTTTTTTTACATGTTATAGCATAATTTTGTTTGGTTTAAAATTCTCAATATATCCGAACATGGTGTTAATTAAAAATACATCAATAATAATTACTCTAGCAAATATATTCAATTAACTAAAAAATGTAATAAGAAAAAATAATTTAATAGAAAAATCAAACCAATACCCAACACTCTTTATCTGTTGATAGAAAACTGTAGGTACAATGTGCTAATTAAAATGCAAGATGTTGGCGGCGTCTATAAAAATTAAAAGAGGTATGTTAATTTCAATCGTAAAAAAAAATAAAATAAAATCGTCTTTTAAATCTCAGGAAGGTATAAAAGCTAAAGAAAACTTTTATTTTTATTAACGCACATGATGTCAATGCTGACAAGCTTGTTCGGATATTTCTCTATAAGAATGTTTCAGTACTACCATAGAATGTTGCCAATAAAATGTTTAATGTCTTCAGGTTTAGCTACAGTAGAAGTCACGAGGGGTTTCAAATATCCCATTAAACTTCGTGTTCCTAATCAAGCATTGTTTATATGTAAAATTGTTATTAATTATGCAGGTATCTAAGCGAGTTCTCTGTATAAATAAATAATTTTCCAGACAAGTTTACTCACAAAGTAACAGTCTGGATTGGTGCTTGTGGAATTTCAGTTAAATCCAATTTCATACATCTAACAGTCCTACGAAAACAGTAACAATTCGTGGGGCACTGGAATGCAGAAAAATTCCTTCTTTGTGCTTGAATAAGTGCCCCTAGGGCAAGAATCACCATACACAATCTCCACATTGTTCAAAATTGGTTACACACTTAATACATGATTTAATTATTTACACACGTCTGGTTTTTGTAGTGTTAAGCCAGCTCCACGAGTTGCCCGAGACGTCTCCAGCGAGACTAAAATGTGAATTGTGAACTCACAGTGTAGTCTCTGGTCTTTGGTTAACTATACTAGCAGATCGTGTTCGGATCCACCGCAGATAACCAGCAGCCTTCTTCTACTACAGAGGGCATTTGCATACTTTAATAGTTGCTGATGTTAATATTTGCGGTGGAATATGCGTAGCTTTGAAGGTTTAAGCAATATATTAATAAGGAATAATTTATGTAGGTAGGTATACTTACGTACATATAGGTAATTAATAAATAAAAATAAAATTTACAAATTCATTCTGTTTTATTGCAAATTACAAAGCAATAGTGTTCGTTTAAAAGAAATATTCACTGTAAATCTCCCTCCTCCTAGTCCTGTAAAATTACATTTGTATGATGGTTGAACTACACAATAATAAATAACTTTATTATTAATCCAAGAACCCACTATTCGATGCTCATTGCCTAAAAACCATATTATCAATATTAATAATATGAACTCCGTTTTCCCAGCTCTTTCTCTTTCTTATCTCTATACCATATCAATATCAATACTGTTAGGTTATATACAGAACGAATCAAGTTGTACCTATCCTTTCAATACGATTCCATAAACCCTGATAGATACAGTGTTGCAGTCAAACTGGACGGAATTTGCGAAATCCAATGTATAAAAAGAATATCTACTGTGTTATCAAAAATGTGATGTCTGTTTTCGTTCCCGATTTATCCAAAAAAAAAACGGAAAAACTTTGATTTTTTTAGCTTTTTTTAGGTTCGTAAATTAAGGGATAATAAAAAAGTTCTTATAAACATAGACAGGAAATCCATAATAAAGATCTATCCCTTTAAAAGTTTGAAATAATTCTTTTATAGTTTAACCGTTTTTGTCAAAATTTTTATCAGGTACTCAATGAAGCAGTTACGAAATGATAATAAACCTTCTGATTCAAAGTGTCCAAAGTGGCCCCTATTTTCTGACTCAATATACAGGGTGATCAGTAATTGCCGCACTCGGAGCATACTGTGATAAACTTTACATTTTAATAATGAGGAATTTTTTACCGCAGTGCTGTACCTGTAAGTCCTTTCTTTACAAAGATATGACCACTTTTGTGAAAATAAAAGTGGCAACACTGCATTGAACATGTGAATAAGTTCGACGAGAAAAAAAAGAGAAACGTTCAATATTTTATGATGCGAGAACTTGTCAAACTAATTTAGTACTATCAATTTTATTAAAAAACACAAACAACAATTGAAATTCATTATTGATATTTTCATGGCAATAAAAGGTATTTTAGTTTATCCCACGGGGAGCTGAGAGGTTGCCAAACTTCAACATTTTCAATTTCTTTGTGTTAGAGGTTTTGTGAAAAAAATTTAACTAATCATATTGCATTTTATCCAGAGTTTATAGTAGCATGAACTATTCACTCATTTTTGTCTTGGTTATGAAAATAATTAGCTGGATGAGGGAAACTCTATAACTCGGAAACTAACCATCAGATTTAATTTTTCTTTGCAGATTATCCTTAGTTTTAATGTGTTCTATAACGCCCTGTATTCGGAGTGCGCCAATTACTGATCACCCTGTATATATTTTTAATTGTTCACATGTTCATATTATTAGGTATTCAATTTCAAGGAGAACAATTATTTTACTAAACTTTGATTTGTGGGTTCATGTTTGAGATAGGTATCTAGATATACAGGGTGTGTCACGACGAGTTGACAGTAGACATAACTCTATCACTAAACACAATTTGGTTCTAAAAATTAGTACACACCCATTATACAATGTGCTCTATTTAATAAAAATATTGCCATTTTTCTGCTACTTTCGGTTATGCCGGAAGTAGACACAAACTTGGTTATTTTAAATGGAACACCCTGTATATTTTTGAATTTTTAGATTCTACACATTATTTTAGACAAAAAAGTATTAAGGTTGTATGGTCCTAACATTAACGGTATTATAATTATTTATACTTTTTCATTTTTTTTTTATAAAAACATAGATGTAAATAAAAATTCGAATTTCGACAATGACACATTTTTTCCAAAGTTTTTTTCTTACATTTGAAGTAGGAATATACAAGCAATAAGCTGATATAGTTTTGGAAAACTTACTTTATACAGGGTGTTGGTGGTTGTCCGTTCATTTTTAAAAACTTTGATCAATGATAACTTTATTTTTTTAAATGGAACACCCTATATATTTCCACATTTTCGAATTCTAGACTTAATTCTAGACATTAAAGTATTAAGGTTGTAAAGTTTTAAAATTAACGGTATTATAATTTATTACGCTTTTTCCATTTTCCAAGATTTTTAAAAATTAACGATCAACCATAGCACCCTGTAGATATAAAATAAGTTTTTCAAAACCATATTACCATATTTGTTATACATTTCTACGTCGACTAAAATTGGTTCTTTATTATATTTAATTTAATATTTTTTATTTTTATTTATTTTATTTATTATAATTAAGTAATTATGTTTCTTCCAATTTCTTCATACAAAAACTTAGAGTCAAACTTTTCATATTTAACTAATGACACGTTCTTTCAAAAAACAAACCAAATTTTAGTGGACGCAGAAATGTATAAGAAACATGGTAATTTGGTTTTAAAAAAGGTAATTAATTATAATACCGTTAATTTTAAGACCTTACAACCTTAATACTTTTATGTCTCGAATTAAGTGTAGAATTCGAAAATGTGGAAATATATAGGGTGTTCCATTTAAAAAAATTAAGTTATCATTGATTACAGTTTTTGAAAATGAACGGACAACCACCAACACCCTGTATAAAGCAAGTTTTCCAAAACTACATTAGCTTATTACTTGTATATTCCTACTTCAAACACAAGAAAAAAAATTTGGGAAAAACGTGTCATTGTCAAGATTTGAATTTTTATTTACATCTATGTTTTTGTAAAAAAAAAATGAAAAAGTGTAAATAATTATAATACCGTTAATGTTGGGACCATACAACCTTAATACTTTTATGTCTAAAATGAAGTGTAGAATATAAAAATTCAAAAATATACAGGGTGTTCCATTTAAAATAACAAAGTTTGTGTCTACTTCCGGTATAACCGGAAGTACCAGAAAGGTGGCAGTATTTTCATTAAATTGAGCACATTGTATAATGGGTGTGTACCAATTTTGAGATCCAAATTGTGTTTAGTAATAGAGTTATGTCTACTGTCAACTCGTCGTGACACACCCTGTATTTCTTACAAACCTTATTATTTTATAAAATGTTTAGGCATTATTTATCAAAATCTACAAAACTTGTATACTACATATTAACAATATGCATTGTAGTTTGAAGTTGCTTTAGAGTTTGTATGACCACCTCATAAAATTTGGGTTTTCAGTGGCCCTACAGTCAATAGTCTAGGGTAATGAGACGGTAATCCGACAAACAAGCTGGCCAAGGCACTGTTGCTAAACCAGGAAATAAGGTTTGTTCTTACTGAATAGGAGGAAGTCTTCTGTTCTGATATTGCTGGGTCATCTGTTGCCGTACCTACTAGTCCAAGAGTCGATAAGAGCTATGTAGGTTTTTGGCACATAGACAATATCCGCTGCATTTAGTAATGGCGGTCTCCTTAATATCCCTTTTTGCACGATCCGTCAAATTCGCGTATTTACTGGTTTAATTAAAAGAATAGTAGGTTTTGTTTACAAATTGCTGATCGGTAAGTAATTTTATTCACAATCAGTTAGTAATATACAGCTTTTCGTACCCCTTAAAAGTTAGAAAGTGAGCCATTCCTTGGTTACACTTCAACCAGTCAGTAATAGTAAAAAAGCAGTCAGTAATGAAAAAGCAGTCAGTAATGAACCCATTACTAACCTGGGAGGGCGCTACTATCTGAGCAACTACAAATTTGATGTGACTTTGTTAACTAATTTGATGAAATGTCAATGTCAATGTCAAATATATTTTTTATTAATATAATGTTGTTTGTTTTATTAAATGACTGACTGTGAATAAAATCGTATACAAACCTCGGCAAAAGTACCATTCCTGTCTCGAGAACTAGTTCTCTCGACAGGAATGGAATACTTTCAGCCTCGGTATGTAATCTACTATTACCGATTCTCGCCTTCTGATCGGTAAGTAATGACATTTGAAAGTTTTGTCACTTTATTTTAGATAATTTTATAGTTGTGACTTTGAGATGAACAAATTTTAGTTTGGTTACTATTCTTTAATTACACCCATAAATACGTGAATTTGACGGATCGTGCAAAAAATGTTATAAGCATGTCGAACGTTAAGGGTTACCGTTCTCAGACAATAATTAGAGTCGTCGCTTCGCTCCTCCTCCAAACAATTGTCTTCGAACGGTAAAAATCCCTTACCGTTCTTAATACTTAATATACTATTTTTGTATTAGAAAACACTATTTTGTATAAGAAAAGGTTTCAAAGTATATGTTGCCAAAATGCAGGAACAATCAGTCTGGTACTCGAAAGTAAATGCAACTTCCATCGAAAAAGAACATTGACTTATGTTTAAAAAAATTGGGTTGGACAACGGTTGGGGGTTTCTCGCGTACCTAATTCTATTACACGACTTATCGGTAGTAGGCATAACTACCTACCGAGTTTTATGCTAATCAGGTCATTATAGTTTGTGAGATATCGTCGATCAAACAAGTGTGAGAAATCATCGAATATGGAGAAAATCGAACATCGCGCCGCGCCGTCAGAAAGTTCCTGACTATGCAAGGAAAGGCTCCACAAACCATTTTAAAAGAGTTTACGGCGATTCTTGCCCTGGAAAAACTGCGGTTTACAAGTGGCATGAAGTATTTACCTAAGCAAGGTAGAGAATCACTCGAATATGACCCACGGCCTGGGCGACCCATCGATGTGACCACATCAGAATTTGTCCAAAAAGTCGAAAATTTAATACTAGAAGATGCTCGTCTACAGAACAATCAGCTTGCAGAAATGGTTGGAGTACCCGATACAACCATTTTCAAGATCCTTCACGACCATCTTGGCACGACAGAGGTTAGTGTAAGATGGGTTCCAAGAATGCTTACGCAGCCGAAAATACAATAGTGCGTTTCATGTTCGCGTGAGTTTTTAGACCTCTGCAGCAACGACGTGGATAGAGTATTGGGTCAAATTGTTACTTAGGATGAAACTTGGGAAACTTGGCAAGACTCCATCATTGATTTCCAGGAAAAGAGTGTTTCCATAACGGGAGAACTACGCTAAAATTCTAAAGCCTTTGTTGGAATCCACTAAAAATAAAAGAAGAAGAAAACTAGCCAAAGCTGTCCTGCTTCTGCATGACAACGCACTTGTGCATAAAAGTAAAGTTGCACTGGCGGCTCTGCACAAGGTGAGCTTCGATGTTTTGAATCACCTACCATACAGTCCCGATCTAGCCTCCAGCGACTACTACATATGTTCCCGAAATTGAAAAAAGAAAGAGATTTACAAGTGATGAAGTGAAAGCTGCAATTTCAGCATATTTTGAAGACCAGGCGAAATGATTTTGTTCGAAGGTGTCGGTACTTACATAAGCTTATTCAAGATGCGAAAAATGTACTTATTAGAGTTAAAAGGGTGAATATATTGAAAAGAAAAAATAGTTCTGTAGGTCATTTTATTAACTCTCTTTCCTCTACATTCTGCGAATATAAAAACCTACCCTCGTATACCTATACCTAGTATGGAATTATTCTGCATATGATATCTACTATACAGGGTGTTCCGTAAATGTGTGACTTACTAATTTGAAGGGCACATCGGGGAAGTGTAAGTAAAGTAATTTAACCAAAGTTATCCAATCTACTGGGGTTTTTTAACAGACAAACTGTTTGCTACATTGCTACCCAACTATAGTAGTTTTATTGACAAAATGCATTCTTTTATTTGCACGTAGTAAGAGAGCTAAAATAATATCTACAGGCTGCTTTTTTTATCATGAGAACGAATAAAGTTAGAGATATGAAAATTTTACTCAATAGTCGAAAAGAACAATGATCTATTTAATGAAAATATTTTCAAAAACGGTGACATTTTCGATTATTTCGGAAGTTGATACCAACTTTGTTATTTGTAATACTTGCCATAATTTAGAAACATTTAAAGGCAGATTTAAGGTGGAACTTCTTTCACTTCAGGAACTGTGATTTCTTTTTAAACTGTTGTATTTGTTGTCCAGTTTTAGTTTGTTGTTCAATTTTGCGGCATCTCTGTGTACATTGTTTTGACATAAGTATTGTACTTTCGTGTATTTCGAATATATTGTTTGTTTTGGGGCTGGTATATGCGTGGCACGTGAACCTGTATATCGGCGTTTTGTGTTTTTTTTTCATAGCTGTAGTCTGGTTGAGTTGAAAATCTATTTTATATAGACACTCAACCCTTTGGAACATAATTATTTGAATCTTTTTTCTTTTCTTTTATACCGAGAGATCAAAAATTATCTTGGTCAAAGGTGGTCATGGATTTTAAAATAATTGTCGGAGCTAGTATCGTGTCAATACTTATTATGGCACATAACTTGATAAACTTCAAAAGGATGATACAAGCTAAGACCGTCGTTTTTCATTTCATGACCACCTTTGATCAAGATAATTTTTGATCTCTCGGTACTATAATTATGTAAACGTATTTCATGTCGAATAGTAAATACTAATTTTTCTACGATACTGTAATTTATAAATTGGATTAGAAACTACAACTTTTTTTAAATAATTGAATTCCATGGAAAGTAAATGAATTGATATTGAAAATTTATATAAATTTAGTGCATATAGTGTTTTTGTTAAAAAAATCACGAAGAAAATCATAAATTTGAAATTTTG
The DNA here is from genome assembly GCA_963942485.1 of Pediacus dermestoides. Classification (NCBI taxonomy): domain Eukaryota; kingdom Metazoa; phylum Arthropoda; class Insecta; order Coleoptera; family Cucujidae; genus Pediacus; species Pediacus dermestoides. Next base: position 28,474,425 of record OZ012625.1, on the reverse strand, counting down.
ATATTCTCCCTCTAGATAGAATATGACTATTTTCGCAGTACCTAGACAAAAATTTAGAAGTTTCAAGTAGAGTATGTCATGGAAAAATGGCAATTTTCATATATAAGAGTAGAAAATAGTATATTTTACAACAAGACATGAAAATACCGTTTTTTTTTCGTGAGGTGAGAATTGTACACGAGCTGTGTAGCAGCGAGTGAGGCAATCTCACGAACGAAAAAAAAAACGTATTTCATGTCGAGTAGTAAATACTATTTTTTCTACGATTCTGTAATTTATAAATTGGATTAGAAACTACAATTTTTTTAAAAATTATTTAAGCTGACAGTTTTCAAGTGAAACGTCAAAATTATATTTTAGTTTTTATTTTAACTATTTTAAGCTTTATATATAAAATATGTCATAAAAAGTGAATGAATTGATATTGAAAATTTATGTAAATTTAGTGCATATAGTGTTTTCATTAAAAAAATCACGAAGAAAACCATAAATTTGAAATTTTGATATTTTCACTCTAGAGAGAATATGACTATTTTTGCGGTACCTAGACAAAATATTGAAGTTTCATGTAGAGTATGTCATGGAAAAATGGCTATTTTCATATATAAGAGTAGAAAAAAACTTTTGATAAAATAGCTAGGAACTCGTACCTACCTATATCTATATCTTTATTCTTTATACCTACAAGGTTAGTCACGAGAGGTTTATTTAACATTGATCAATATTAATTTCTGTATTTTTTACTGTTTATCTAGATCTACAAAATTATTAAGAAAAAAAAAAAAATGTGAGATCCATATGAAATTTTCCACGAAATAATAGAAACATCTCTGATTTATGGTTCGGAAATCATTAGGTACTACGGTATAAGTTATATAAATTACATTTTTTTTATTTTTGTAGATAATTTATTTATCTAACATTAACAAATGTTAGTACCTATAATATTGAATAAAAATTATTCATTGATCATTAACATATTTTGAATGTATTAAAAACTTAAAAATATACTTACTAAACTTACTTAGACTTAATAAATTACTTTCGAATTTTTATAATAAATAATAATTGACGATATGCAACCGTTCATACTTGTATAGTGTTGGCGAGTATCTACATAATAATATGGTAACATATAGTTTCACGCATTAAGTTCCCTCTAGCAGAACAAAAAAATCTTACAACATACTCTTACAAATTAAAAGAAAAATATAGAAAATATTTTTTATTTACAAGATTGCATAATTAACTTATGTGTACCCTACGATTCAAATTATATGAATAATAAACTGTGTTTTGTACTCCAAATAAAAACAAAATGTGTAACTGAAACGCACTTCTAACTAACAGCTAATTCTAATAAATATCAGTCATATTTATGCTTGTTTTAATCGAATTTGTCTGTCCCAAATTTTTTGACCATCTCTCTCTTGCACTGCCCTAAAGGCCTCATCTGCTGTCCTAAAAACTACTTTGGCTTCGGCACTAGGCGTGTTGTTTGGATTATATCTTCTGCTAACATTGTTCGTTATATCGTAACCATCAAAGAAGTCCAAAATATCATTTGTACCCGCTTTGTATGGAACATTGTCCATGAATACTGTACAACCAGGTGGTGCATCATCCATTCCATTGTTCATATTCATATTCATGTTCATATTTGGTGGGCCAAATCGATGCCTTGGACCGACTCTGGGACCGAAACGTGGTCCTCGAGGTCCGTCAAAATTGTTTCTGTTGAAATATGGTCGGTTGAATTGCTGCATCATTGGTGGTCGGTTCATTCCCATGCCCATATATGGACCTGTTCTACTCGGCTCCGGATTGTGTGACATTACAGGTGTTTTATTATTTGTAGTTAAAGTGTGGCCCAAAATCTTCATCATTTCTGCTTTTGTAATAGGTTTCACAGTTATGTTGGAATTTCCTAGAACTGTGTCGTCTTTTTCCATTGCTCTTGATGCGTCTTCTGAACTTTCGAACTCGCAATATGCCTGCCCAGTAAAACCCCCATGATTACTCATTAGATGAATTTTAATTGGTATGACTCCTATATCAGAAAAAATATCAGCGATATCTCTGTCGTTGGTTTTTTGAGGTAAACGCGATATGCTAACACAATCTGTGCCAATATCTACAACTTTCTTGTCGTCCAAATTTACTTCATGTTGCTTGTTAATTGCCTCGAATTCTTCGTCTTTGCACGGCCGAACCGTTACAGCCTTTCCACCAACGATATGATGAGATTTCTCGTCCAAGGCTTTTTGGGCTACTTCGGCATTACTGAATTTTACATAAGCAATATGACCACCTCGTGGTTTCGTCGTTAATATTAAAGAGAAAAGAGGATGTAATGAAAACATGTGTAGAATATCTTGTTCTTTGACATAAGTAGGAAGATCGTCAACAATTAAACAGGAAAAATCTTTAATATCCATATCAGATTCTTGATTGTTGAAATATTTCGTAATATTCCTACTTTTAAATTTGGAACGACCATTCTTAGAATCCTCACTGTCTTCGTCCAACTGAGGAAAGTACCGATCTACAGCTTCTTCAAATTCCTCATCTTCTAAGTGACTCACTGTCACTTTCATATCATTGAGTAAATCCCCACTTCGGTTGAGAGCATCTATTTTACCTTGCTGGTGTCCACATCGTATATAGACAATACCCGTTCGATGGCCATACTGATCATGAATAAATTTAATACCTGTGTTGCTAATAAATATTCCTTGAAAAAATCTTCTGACCTCACCGTATCCCCCGTAGAAAGGCTCTAGTTGAACACATGTGTTTTTAACCACTTCATCCCTGGAATTAAACTGCTCAAAGTTATCATTTCTTTGGAAATTGTTTCGTTGAAAACGATTTTGGAAGTCATTTGGTCTGTTAGAACCTGGTTGCATTTGATTATCCTGGAAACGAAAATCTGGCCCACCTTGTGGACTTCCAAAACTTCCTTGATTATTTTGATTCTGAAAGTTAACCGGTGGCCAAGGTCCACGACTATTCCCGGGGACGTTAAACTTATTTTGCATAAAACCATTTCCTTGTTGTTGTAATGCGGGAAGATTTAAAGCATTAAGATTATTTTTAGCTGCTTCTAAATTACTTAAAAAGGGGCTAATGCCTGGTGTTCTAGATGCCATGGCAACAGCATTTTCATTAGAATTCTGATTCTGCCACACTTCAGGCTTTACTTTCATGTCTTTATTGAAGCTCGCAGAATTTCTGTCGTCTGCGCGTTTGGTATCACGACTTCTACGGTCACGCTCTCTAGAACGGGATCTACCACGACTTCGCGATCTTTCTCTGCGACGACGTTCACGTCTCTCTCTAGATCTGGACCTAGACCTATCTCTGCGCTTATCTCGACGATCTCTGTCGCGAGAACGATCCTTTCTATCTCGTGACCGTGATCGACGTCTATCGCGCTTATTATCTTTAGAATCCCTTTCGTCTTTTTTGATTTCTGTTTTTAGTTCTGGAACAGCAGCAGGTACTACAGGTGGTACTACTGCTGGCAATGGAGCAGGGGTGGGTTGCATAAATGCTGCGTAAGATTGAGTCCTAGCTGACTCGATGACTCTTTGCATTTCCGTACGTGAACTGAGATTAAGGTTAATTTGAATTTCCTTGATTTTTCCTCCATTGCGATTAAATGCTTGGCGAGCATCCTCATCCGTACTGGAAAATAGAAAACGATGGTAACAAACTTATTGGTGTTTTCTAAGGATTTCTACAATTTTTTCTATAAAATTACCAAATTATTTTTACTGATGATTATTACCATTAAAGAAAACGATACTTAATCAAATTTTATTTAAGTTTTACTTCTAGATGTTGAAAGAGATTTTACGGTATTCTTTTAAAAACTCTAGTTTATGTGAATCTTTTTATTAAATTACCTAATAGAACAAAACTAGCAATTCCTGTTTTGAAAAGGGTAGTCAGTCTAATATCTAATATTAGTTGATATACTTTGATGATATTTTAGAAGGTGCTTGAGCGCACTTATACTGTGTGATTACGATATACTTTGCTTTTACAAATATTTCTCTTTTGTGTACCTGAAAGCTATAAAAGCATCGCCTTGTTCGCCTCCAACAATGTGTACGCCTCCTTCAGGGATGCTGAGTCCTTGGAAATACTGTCGAATATCAAGGGCATTTGCAGACCATGGAAGATTTTGAAGCCTTATAATGACACTCATCTTAACTTCCTAACCTAGAATTATAGAAATATCTAATTGAAGATTTTGTTGCATTGTTTAAAATATTGCCATCCAAGATGTATTAATTTTTTAATCATTTTAATTTCATAGGTATTAGTAGCTATTTTGGCAAGAACACATATAATTACCGAATTTCCTAAAACTTGTAATTTAGTACTTGCGTTTAGATTTATTATGAAATAAGACATTTTTCAAGGGAGTACATACCATCAAATAGGGAAAAATATTTTCGAATTATAGATTAGTATATTTTTTCAGTGAATGGAAGGATTGTTGTTTTGCGAATTTCAAAACTAAAATTAATGTGTCGCTCTAATAGCAATTGCATTTCATTTGAAATAGGAAACTACATGTCCCTAAAACTAAACACAGGATTCTACAGAGG